>CM038145.1:74130136-74730136 GCA_021437245.1 Aegilops speltoides | reverse complement strand
GATGCCAAACGTCGATCTCTCTCTGGTTATAATGAGAAACCAGGGATTATAGCAACAAGAGACAAAAAAAGGTTTACGCAGGTCTTAATCAAAAGAATCCTTGCGACGGGTCCCTACTGCACGTCTGCGCCTGTGTCTCCGTTGTGCCGTTATCCTGGACGGGTGTGCACGTTGTTCATCTGTAAAAAGAGAGGAACTTAGTTTGAAAGGAAATCGTGCGAAAAAGTGCATAAAAATATTAATAAATGAATAAAGTTGAGTCTATATTAGCTCATTATTGCTTATATGCACAACTCCTTGTGAAGGGGTGTGCGGCTAGGGAGCCCCTAGCTTATTTATGCCGGACTCGTCTTGCCGTGTCCGGGGTCATTGAATGACCCTCTTAATGAAATGATGCCACGTGGACCGGGCATTTTAAGTGTAAGAGACGCGTAATGTGGTATTGCGTTAAAGTGGACAAAAGCTTCACGTCCCAATAGTGCTTGATAGCTACTTTTCAAGATTAGCATGGAAGATTAGCTTTTCGCGTCGGAAGTTGTCCGGTGACCTGAACACAACTTCTAGTAATAAGGAGCCTGTGCACTTGGCGTAAGGGCCTGGCATCACTCCTTTAAAGGAAGTGCGGCTATGTCGAATTTTCGTAAGGTCTATCCCCCACTTGCAGATTGTGTTCGGATATAGCAGGTTTAAATCACTGCCGCCGTCCATCAGGACTTGTGTAAATTGTAGTCCGTCGATTATAGGATCCAAAATCAGAGCAGTCCATCTTGCATTTCGAACACTTCTGGAATGATCCAGGTGGTCAAAAGTGATTGGTTTTGACATCCAATCTCGAGGTTCCGTTGGGGTGGACCATGCAACACCAGTCTTAGCGGGTGCCGCATTGTTTTCCCGTACTATCACATGAAGTGAGTTTACTGCTTTGACTTCTTGTGGGAAAGTCTTTTGTTTTCCGGTGCTCTGCTAGTGGGGTTCGTCATCGTCCTCGCTTGGTGCGTCAAGACCCTTGTGTTCGGCATTGAGTCGGCCGGACTGTTTGAAAACCCAACAATCTCGATGGGTGTGGTTTGCAGGCCTTCCGGAGGTACTGTGGATTTGACATATCCGATCCAAAATTTTGTTTAAGTTGGATAGCTCATCACTGTTGTCCTTAAGAGGCAGTGTTTTGTTGTTTGGCCGCGAGCTTTTGAATCCGGCGTTGACCGCCCTGTTCTTTGGGCTTTTCTCTTTATTCCGGTGCTGATCTTTTCTGCGCCGTGATTTTCCGTTTCCATCGCTGATCTCGGATGTACTTGGGTCGCTGGTCTGCATCTTGCTAGCAGCTGTCTTCCGCAAAGCGGTCATGAGGCTTGTTAGCTGCCATTGTCCTCGGCTTCTCTTGCGAGGTGTCTGGCGAGCCATTCATCTCGGACGTTGTGTGTAAAAGCTGCTAAGGCTTGTTGTCCGGACAATCGACTATTTGGTTCTTTTAGTAAGGAACCTGTTCGAGAATTCTTGCGCTACCGACTCTCCGTGCTATTGAGTTATATGACTTAGATAAATGCGCATCCGAAGGGCGGACATAAGTCCCTTGAAAATTTGCTCTAAGCGCCCTCAAGCTCTTCCCAACTTCCAACAATGTTTTCGGGAGGCTTTTGAGCCAATGCCGAGTTGGCCCTGTGAGCTTGAGGGTAGATATTTTATGGCGTGGAGATCATCTCCTCTAGCCATGTGTATGTGTAGTATATAATCCTCTATCCAGACTGTGGTCTGTTGTTCCGTCAGAAGCCTCTATGTTTATGGGTTTAAACCCTGCTAGAAATTCATGATCCAGCACCTCATTGGTGAAACATAGTGGGTGTCTTGGCGCCCAGATATTCGGTGTGCCATCGTCTTCGAACACTTGGCGTGTTGTGTTGCTTCCTGGGGCCCTCTTTTTGGCCCGTAAATGGACCTGACCGAGCCATTTGTTTTCCGAGGATCATGAGTCGGTTTGTGCGCGGCGCCGCTTGTCGCTTTGGCACATCATCCGTCGCCTATCCGCCGTGGCTTTTTAATTTTTGACTGTGGTGGCTCTATGGCTTCCTCGTCAAATTCGCAGCAACTTGCGCCGGGTAGCTCTTTGATTGATGGCCATTGCCGATTTGTTCTGCGGTTTTGAGCACTTTGCTCCACCTCATTCTCGAGTATGTCTTCCGCTGTTTTGAGCTTCCGTTTTCCTTCTTGGACTTCTTGCAAGGGCGATTTAGTCTTTTGTGAAGGTTCTTATTCTCTGGTGGTGTGTCCGGCGTGAGGTCGTTTGGACTGTTGGTTTCGCCGGGCATGGATTGATTATCCAATTCGTCCTGTTCAGACGGTTGCTTGGTTGCATGTTCGTCGTCCACTGGTTTGCCCTGCTCTATTGTCGGGTCATTAGGGGTGCTTTTTTTGTCGAGGCGGGACTTAGGGCGGCGTCTGCGTCGCCATTTTGGTTGTTTGTCGGCGGGATTATCCTTTGCCGCGCCCCGTTGGTCCTCGTTATCGCTTCCTTTTGGGGTCTCCACCATATATACATCATGGGTTGGGGTGGCCTTCCAGTGCTCGGTGAGCGCTGGTTCTTGATCGTCTCCGGCATCGTCGTCCATACCGTCGATGTCTTCGGAGTCGTAATCTAGCATGTTTGTTAGATCGTCGACAGTTGCTACAAAGTGGGTGGTGGGTGGGCTTTGAATTTCTTCGTCGTCGCATCCCAACCCTCCGGCCGTAGTCCGCCAGGCTCTCCGGATAGCGAGAGATGCTTTAGCGAATTTAGGATGTCGCCAAAGGGTGAGTGCTGAAAGATGTCCGCGGCGGTGAACTCCATGATCGGCGCCCAATAGGATTCGATTGGCAGGGGCGCAAGAGGTTCGGAGTCCGGCAGGGAGTCCGGCACCTCGGAGTCACGAGCTTTATAAGGGACGAGGTCAGTGTTCGGCTCCATTGCCGTGGAAGTTGCAGCTCCCGAGGCGGTGTCCAGCAACCCGTCCTCGATCTGCGCGATCAGCTCTGAATTATGGGTCAGTGCGGATTCGTGTGCGGCCTCCAAAGTACTGTCCAGCGGCAAAGCTAGATGATACCCATCGTGACAGTGCGGCACGCTCGGCTGCGTCTTGGATCCGTCGAAGATCAAGTCTCCGCAGATATCCGCCGTGAAGTTTAGGCTTCCAAATCTGACCTGACGGCCAGGGGCGTAGCTTTCGATCTGCTCCAGATGGCCAAGTGAATTAGCCCGCGGTCTGCGGCCGCCGAATCTGTAATATCTGTCCGGGGAGAAAAGTCTTGCTCAGACTGCGTTGCTGGTCAAGAGGCCATCGAGCCTATCGACGGCGACGAGGAACTCTCAATGAAAGCACCAATGTCGGTGTCAAACCGCGGATCTCGGTAGGGGGTCCCGAATCATGCGTCTAGGCGGATGGTAACAGGAGACAAGGGACACGATGTTTTACCTGTGTTCGGGCCCTCTCGATGGACGAAACCCTACTCCTTCTTGATTGATATTGATGATATGGGTAGTTCAAGAGTGGATCTACCACGAGATCAAGGAGGCGAAACCCTAGAAGCTAGCCTATGGTATGATTGTTGTAATGGTTGTTGTCCTACGGACTAAAACCCTCCGGTTTATATAGACACCAAAGAGGGCTATGGTTACACAGAGTCGGTTACAATGGTAGATCTACATATCCGTATCACCAAGCTTGCCTTCCACGCCAAGGAAAGTCCCATCCGGACACGGGACGAAGTCTTCAATCTTGTATCTTCATAGTCTTGGAGTCCGGCTGACGATGATAGTCCGGCTGTCCGGACACACCCTAGTCCAGGACTCCCTCAACAACCTTTAGAGGAATAATCCCTAGTCGGGAAGCATGCTGCACAGGAAAATTCACAGTGGATGTGGTGTTCGGCTCGCCGGACAATTACAGGTCCGAGGAGGTCACGTTCCAAGTGGCCCCAATCAACAGCGGATATCACGCTTTATTAGGGCGAGAGGCATTCACAATTTTTCAAGCTATACCCCATTACGGGTACATGAAGCTCAAAATGCCTGGGCCCAACGGAATCATCACTCTTGCTAGTGATCCGGACATAGCACTCCGCGCCGAAAATAAGACAACTGCATTAGCCCTTGAGGCACTATCCGAAGCCCTAGCGGCCGAGGAACTCAGTGCGCTGTGCTCCACGGTGAACAGGGATGATGTGATACTTGATAAGAGATCCAAGTCCACCTCTTTTAAGCCAGTGGACGAAATAGTCAAATTCCAAGTCCATCCAACGGACCCTACAAAGACGGCCTCCATTGGGGCATAGTTAAACCCTGATGTAGACGCCACACTACGAGAATTCCTACGGGAAAAGTGGGACATTTTTGCCTGGCACCCTTCAGACATGCCAGGAATCCCACGCCGGCTGGCCGAGCACAGCCTAAATATCCTAAAAGGATTCAAGCTAGTCAAACAGGCTCTTCGGCGATTTTCCGAACCCAAGAGACAAACAATGGGAGAGGAGCTAGCCAAACTATTAGAAGCCGGATTCATCAGAGATATAAAACATCCGGACTAGCTAGCGAACCTGGTGATGGTACCAAAGAAGGATAAATCCTGGCGCCTATTTGTCGACTTCAAGGACCTTAACGCAACCGAATATGAGGCCCTTCTACACGGCCTCCGGATGGCAGTCTCCATGGGCATTAAACGCCTAGAGGTGCGCTGGGATTCGAACCTCGAGATATCCCAAATAAATGGAGACTTTGACGCCAAGGATCCGAAAATGGCAGCTTACCGTAACGCCGTCCTAAAAATGTCAGCTCGGTTTGAAGGGCTCGAATTTCACCATATAGCCCGGGATAATAACCAGGCGGCGGACGTATTGGCACGCATCGGCGCAAAGCGCGATGCCGTCCCTCCCAACATCTTCTTGGAGCGGCTTTTCAAGCCATCAGTACTATGGGAAGGGGAGTCCAGAAACAACAATCCGGACCCAACCGCACCGCCCGACACCAAACATTCTGACACAATCGGCGGTTCTGCCAATGAAATAACACCTTCACCCCACGAAATAATGGCAGTCATTGCCCCGTGGGCCGAGCCATTCCTAGCCTACTTAACTAGGCAGGAACTTCTGGAGGACCAAAACGAGGCCCGCTGCATAGTACGGTGATCTAAAGCCTATAAGGTCCATGAGGGAGAGCTTTATAAGAAAAGCACAACCGGAGTCCTTCAAAGGTGTATCTCCGAAGAGGAAGGGCGAAATCTTCTGGCTGAAATTCATGCCGGACTCAGTGGGCACCATGCCACAGCCCGGGCCCTTGTAGGCAAGGCCTTCCGTACAAGATTTTATTGGCCGACGGCCCGGGCAGATGCTCAGGACTTAGTCCAACGATGCCTCGGTTGCCAGCTCTTTGCTAATCAAAGCCACATGCCACCCACCGCCCTCAAAACTATACCCATCACCTGGCCGGTCGCGTTCTGGGGGCTTTACATGGTTGGACCCCTTAAAGGAGGAACCCACAAGCAAAAATACCTATTGGTCATGGTGGATAAATTCACCAAATGGATAGAGGCCCAGCCAGTTAAGACGGCCGAATCCGGACCCGTGATAGACTTCATATCAGGGGTAGTACACCGTTATGGCGTCCCCCATAGCATCATCACTAATAACGGCACGAACTTCATGGCCGACGAGGTTAAACTCTGGTGCAAAAACACGGGCATCAAGCTCGACTACGCTTCCGTCTATCACCCTCAAACTAACGGTCAAGTCGAGCGAGCAAATGGTCTAATCATGAGCGGCATTAAACCCAGACTAGTGCGGTCCCTCAAGGAATCTAACACGCACTGGGTAGAGGAGCTCGATTCTGTACTCTGGGGGCTGCGGACCACGCCGAATCGCACTACCGGATTCACACCATTTTTATGGTATACGGCGCAGAGGTAGTTTTGCCCTGCGACATAATTCATGACTCACCTCGCGTGCGCATGTACAAAGAAAGAGAAGCCGAGTTGGATCGGCAAGACAGTTTGGATGCCTTAGAGGAGGAGCTCGACGTGGCAAAAGCTCGCTCCGCATTCTATCAACAAAGAAGCTCAAGATATCAAAGGTAGAAGCACGGGCCAAAACTTACAATGTTGGCGAACTAGTTCTACGCCTGCCGGACAAGAAAAAGGACAAACTCAAGCCCAAATGGGAAGGTCCCTTCATCATCGACCAAGTCCTGACAGGCGGAGCGTACCGTCTATGAAACGCATTGGATAACCGACTCGAGCCGAACCCATGGAACGCAGCCCGTCTTCGAAGATTCTACGCCTAGCACCGGACTCTGAGTTCGTCTCCTTCCTCCGTCTACATTTTATACTTTAGCTGTCTTTTATTTCTCTCCTTCTCCCTCCTTTTTCTTAAAGCCTTTGGAGGCTCGTCTACACATTGTTCGCACACACTTGATGTGCTACTGGCGCTCATTATACCTGGGGGCTTCTTTAACAGAAGCTTATTTATACGGGCTTTATGCCCAACACATGTGTCACACTTCCACATGTACCTTTTATTCACCATTATATGCATCGATATGACTTAAGTTTTGGCCAAGCTGGGTTGCTCGCTCTGTGCTTACCCCACGCTCCCGATTGTTTGGCTAGGTGGTAAAGGAGCACCTCTGTGATTGTTCTTGTCGGGTCACCGGATGTGTACCTCAGACTGGGTGAAGCCGAAAGCTAGCGTTCTTAAGGGAATATTCGGTCGGTGAACTAAAAGACGATTTCTTACCTATTTATTTATCGGCCCCCAGATGCTTTCCTGCTTTTTTCGCAGTCCAGACATGCACTTTAGGGCATGCCTCCCAGGGAAAGGAACCCCTAACGGAACTATTCTCCCTAGAAGATGTTTCTTACTAACCATGTAATATAACATAACTAGTTGGGCACTTGTCTGATAAAGCACTAATGACCCCTACGCCTGGTCTCCATGCATGCCCCGGTTTTTATATAACCGTGAGGGTATTCGGACACACTCCGGACTGTCGGGTCCCGAGGTTGAAGCGAAAAGGTCCGCTACGACAAACGATCTACAATCCGGCTAGAAGGCATTTTACATGTCATTTTAAATTACATAGTCAAATTGACTGATCGTATTCCTCTTCAATACCATCTAGTAGGCTGTCTAGTTTACTGATCCGCTGGGAATACTTTATGCCAACTCTACTTGGCCATACACTAAGCTCACAGGATCTCCTTCCCATCGGTCCCCACAGGTCCGACCTCGGCCATGTGGTTTGGGTCAGCCTTCGTGTACCGCGTCTTCACCAAGGCCCAGGCCCCCCTGGTGCCTTGACGGCAGGCCGATATCTTCCATAGTCGGAAGCACCGCCGTGCTCCCTAAAGCTTCTCTGCAAGCTCTCCAAGACCTTCGGGTAGGGAGATGGATGGCCACAAGGCCTGGGCGACGCCTCTCATCACCTGCCGAACTCGTTCATGCGATTCTGCAGCTTCTGAAGTAGGTCACCCGTTGAACCGGCATTTCTCCGCAGACGACTCGTGAGCATACCTACGACATATTTCGTTAATCGACTTCCTCGCCGAACTCTTCTTTTCAAAAGTTTGCTCAAGCACTTACTATAAATGCCGCGACGAAGTTACTGATTCTCCTTAGTCGGAGTCGCATACCGGGCTCGAACATCTTTTAGTTCCTCGCCCAGCTGGGTGTTGGCATCTTGGAGGTTATTTTTCTCTTGCCGCACCCTTGTAAGCACATTCTCGTCGGCATTTAACCAGCGTAGGAGCTGTTGCTTGTCCGGATCTACCCCAGCGCCATCTGCAATGTTATTGTCAGACTTATACACACGCCGTACTTCACAAACTACTTATCTTTTGAAGTATATATTACCGGAGGGGGTCTCTGTGGCTCCCCCTGTGGCGGCTAGTGCGGCCTCAAGTTGGGCCTTGCACTCTTGAAGCTCCTGGGACAGTTGGGTATTCTTTTCAGTAGGATCCTGCATAACAAATGATCCTTAAATCAGTTATTCTAACTATTTTAAGTCTCGGGGCCACTTGGCATATATAATCGTCAAAATTCTCACCAGATGTCTTTCACATACTGCTCCGTGGCTCTGGCTAGACCATCTTGAGCGGCACGGAGGTGCGCATATCCCGAATTAAAGGCATTCAATGCATCTTGGGAGAAACATGCATCGCAAAGAACTGTCCGGCGGCGCCTATGATTCATGGCACTCTCCACCTCGGATTTGGTGGCGGACAATCTGTCGACATCCTCCATTGGAGGAGCATCCGACGCGCGCCTTGTGTTCGCCTCCCCTTCTGGACCTGGCTTTGGAGCCTGGCTGACGGAGGCTCGATTGGGAACCTCTCCGGACACAGTCCGGCGAGCGCTCTTTTTCCTGAAAAGATCATGAGCGTTAGTATGCCTTCCAGGAATCTTTCCTTGAAACACGGAGGCGCGCCATACCGTTGCGGCGACGTCTCGATCCGCACCGCACTTCTTTTCTACCTGCTAGGCCGAGCTGCCCCTTGTTGGCCAGCCGCCGCGGGCTCGGCTTCCCTCCTCAAAGGCACCTCCTGCAGAACACCATTGGTATGCGGTGATCAGAAATAAGCACGGATGGGTCATGGTATCAGGACTTCGGTCACAGTTACCTGGGAAGCTGGAAATATTCCGGGGTAGTCGGCCGTAGTGGCGACCAAAGCATTGTCGATGCTAAGTTGGTGGAACACCCCATCGATCAGCTCCACCTTTATGTCCGGATCCTCTTCGGAGGCTGGATCGAGGGACCATTCCGGATCCTCGGGTTGTGGAGGCGGGCTGTGTATATCCTCTACGGCCCGGTGCAGTTCCTGCGTTGAAATCACAAAATGAGATACTTAACCATGGGAATGGGGATCGGATAGGCAAAAAGAAATGTCCGCTTACCCAGCTTCGAGGGTTGTTCATAGAAAATCCGTTCAATGGACTAACACGGAGAAAATCCTCCTTTTCCCCTTTGTACAGGCCGGACAAGATCTTCACCAGATCGGCGACCGATCCCGGCCCCTTACGGCCATGGCGGGTGGCATCATCCTCCCCGTTGAAATCCCACATGGGGTGGCCCCTATACTAGAGCGGCTGCACCCCCCGCATAATGCATGTGGCCATGGCTCCGATCATAGTCAGGCCGGAAGGAGCTAATAACCTTATTTGGCTCATCAGGTAGAGGACATCCCTGTCATTTTCTCTCTGGGGGCTCCGTGGGCGCCAGCTTAGGCGCTTCTTCAAAGGAGCATTACTGAACTCCGGGAGGCCGATCCGAACAGGATCCGGCAGCGGGACGTCTTCCATGTAAAACCATTCCGAAGGCCAGTCTTCGGACGCCTTCTTCGGGGTTCCGGATAGATATCCGGTCCCGACGATGCGCCATAGTACGACTCCGCCCAATTGATATATTGACCCCTCATGAGAACGGTGTAAGAGGCAGAATAATCTCTTCCACAGCGCAAAATGAGCCTCGATGCCCAAGAATAGTTCGCAGAGGGCCACGAAGCCCGCGACGTGCAGAATGGAGGCAGGCGTAAGGTGGTGCAGCTAGATCCGTAGAACTCCAGGAGCCCCCGGAGAAACGGATGCATTGGAAATCCGAGTCCTCTTATCAGATAAGAGATAAAGCATACCCGCTCTCCTTTGGAAGGACCGGGGATGCTCTTCACTTGCTTTCCGCCCTTATAGGTGGCAAGTCCGGCTCGAACCGGGACCATGAAGGCTGGAGGAAGAAATGTTGGAGCGTCGCTAGCTCGCTGTGCGGGACCGAGCATCTCTCCCAATCTCCAGGCTGAGGGCTGGGAGCGCGAGAGGAGGAGCTGCGTCGACTGTCCATGATGGAATGGATTTTTGTCAGAGGCGCTCCGATGAATGCTCGCGGAGGGAGGATGGTGTGATTCGGATCTAGATCCCCGTCTCTTTTATAGGCGGCTCATTTATGTAGCTAGGGGGTAAATGTAGAGATACCCTGGCTTTTCGCATTCATTCAACACATGGAAGATGGCCATTATTGGGCGTGGAAGCCAAGGAGCGCAACATTTATAAGAAGCCGGACACTATTCGACAAGTATATGGAATTTGGAGAAGAACCCGCCTTGCAATGCCGAAGACAATCAACACGCCGGACTCGTCATCATTGAAGCCTGGTTCGGGGGCTACTGAGGGAGTCCTGGACTAGGGGGTGTCCGGATAGCTGAACTATCACCGTTGGCCGGACTCCTAGACTATGAAGATACAAGACTGAAGACTCCATCGCGTGTCCGGATGGGACTTTCCTTGGTGTGGAAGGCAAGCTTGGCGATACGGATATGTAGATCTACCATTGTAACCGACTCTGTGTAACCCTAGCCCTCTCCGGTATCTATATAAACCGGAGGGTTTTAGTCCATAGGACGATCAACAATCATACCATAGGCTAGCTTCTAGGGTTTAGCCTCTCTGATATCGTGGTAGATCTACTCTTGTACTACCCATATCATCAATATTAATCAAGCAAGAGTAGGGTTTTACCTCCACCGAGAGGGCCCGAACCTGGGTAAAAACATCGTGTCCCTTGTCTCCTGTTACCATCCGCCTAGACGCACAGTTCGGGACCCCCTACCCGAGATCCGCCGGTTTCGACACCGATAGTGCCTACTACTACGTTCAGGCCGCCGATGACCAGGAGTAGTTAGGAGGATCCCATGCAGGAGGCCTACACCTCTTCGATCTATATCCCTGTTTGTGCTAGCCATCTTATGGCACCTTGTTTAACTTATGTCTCTACTCAGATATTGTTGTTTACGCTGACTCGTTTATGATCGAGATTATGTATTTGAGCCCTCGGGGCCCCTGGCTTGTAATATGAAGCTTGTATGACTTTAATTTGTGTTTAGACTTGTTTTGTGATATCTTCCCGTGAGTCCCTGATCTTGATAATACATGTTTGCTTGTATGATTAGTGTACAATTGAATCGGGGGTGTCACAACGGCCCCCACCCACCCCCTAGCTCGGCGCCGCCGCTGCCAACCCCTGCTGGTCTGCCCGTTCCTCCTAGCTTAGATAATAAAGTTTAGGTTAGCCAGCGATCCCATACTGTCGCCCCACTCCCCTAAGTTTTTAGATGAGGTATGTGGTGTCCCTTCCCGCTATATCCACATCCCCTGCTCTAGAATGTCGCAGCCTAAGCCCGACCACGTATCTCGGGGAGCCCAACAAGCGTTTAGCCAAGAAGAGGTTTATCATGGCCTCTCCGCCGGACATTGGCGAGGTGGCTCACGTTCGCCCCGACCTGTCAATCCCAGAGTAAAACCTCACCACAGAAGCTCACGAAGACGTTGACTACATTGCCATGCCGAAGGCTTCAGGTCAGCGGGCTAGTGTATTACTGTATTGCTACCTCTTGAGCACTGCGTTCGTTTTTCCTTGAAGAGGAAAGGGTGATGCACCAAAGTAGCGTAAGTATTTCCCTCAGTTTTTGAGAACCAAAGTATCAATCCAATAGGAGGCTACACGCAAGTCCTTCGTACCTACACAAACAAACAAGAACCTAGCAACCAACACGATAAAGGGGTTGTCAATCCCTTCACGGCCACTTGCGAAAGTGAGATCTGATAAAGATAATAAGATAAGATAAATATTTTTGGTATTTTAAGATATAGATTGAAAAGTAAAGATTGCAAAATAAAGTAGATCGGAAACTTATATGATGGAAAATAGACCCCGGGGCCATAGGTTTCACTAGTGGCTTCTCTCAAGATAGCATAAGTATTACGGTGGGTGAACAAATTACTATCGAGCAATTGATAGAAAAGTGCATAGTTCTGAGAATATCTAGGCATGATCATGTATATAGGCATCACGTCTGCGACAAGTAGATCAAAACGATCCTGCATCTACTACTATTACTCCACACATTGACCGCTATCCAACATGCATCTAGAGTATTAAGTTCATAAGAACAGAGTAACGCATTAGGCAAGATGACATGATGTAGAGGGATAAACTCAAGCAATATGATATACACCCCATCTTTTTATCCTCGATGGAAACAATACAATACGTGCCTTGCTGCCCCTGCTGTCACTGGGAAAGGAGACCGCAAGATTGAACCCAAAGCTAAGCACTTCTCCTATTGCAAGAAAGATCAATCTAGTAGGCCAAACCAAACTGATAACTCGAAGAGACTTGCAAAGATAACCAATCATACATAAAAGAATTCAGAGGAGATTCAAATATTTCTCATAGATAAACTTGACCATAAACCCACAATTCGTTGGATCTCGACAAACACACCGCAAAAAGAGTTACATCGAATAGATCTCCAAGAAGATCGAGGAGAACTTTATATTGAGATTCAAAGAGAGAGAAGAAGCCATCTAGCTAATAACTATGGACCCGAAGGTCTGTGGTAAACTACTCACAACTCGTCGGAGGGGCTATGGTGTTGATGTAGAAGCCCTCCGTGATCGATTCCCCCTCCGGCGGAGCGCCAAAAAAGGCTCCAAGATGGGATCTCACAGGTACAGAAGGTTGCGGCGGTGGAAATAGGGTTTCATGGTTCTCCTGGATGTTTTCAGGGTATGCAAGTATATATAGGCGAAAGAAGTCGGTCAGGGGAGCCACGAGGGGCTTACGAGGGTGGGGGCGCGCCCACCCCCCTAGGGTGCGTCCTCCTGCCTCGTGGCTTCCTCGTCTGCTTCTTGACGTCCACTCCAAGTATCCTGGATTGCGTTTGTTCCAAAAATATCTCTCCCAAAGGTTTCATTCCGTTTGGACTCCGTTTGATATTCCTTTTCTTCGAAACACTGAAATAGGCAAAAAAACAACAATTTGGGTTGGGCCTCCGGTTAATAGGTTAGTCCCAAAAATGATATAAAAGTGTATAGTAAAGCCCATAAACATCCAAAACAGGTAATATAATAACATAGAACAATCAAAAATTATAGATACGTTGGAGACGTATCAAGCATCCCCAAGCTTAATTCCTGCTCGTCCTCGAGTAGGTAAATGATAAAAACAGAATTTTTTTATGTGGAATGCTACCTAGCATATTTCTCAATGTAATTTTCTTTATTGTGGCATGAATGTTCAGATCCAAATGATTCAAGATAAAAGTTTAATATTGACATAAGAGTAATAATACTTCAAGCATACTAACAAAGTAATCATGTCTTCTCAAAATAACATGGCAAAGAAAGTTATCCCTACAAAATCATATAGTCTGGCTATGCTCTATCTTCATCACACAAAATATTTAAATCATGAACAACCCCGGTCTTAGCCAAGCAATTGTTTCATACTTTAGTATTCTCAAAAAATTTCAATCTTCACGCAATACATGAGCGTCAGCCATGGACATAGTACTATATGTGGAATAGGATGGTGGTTGTGGAGAAGATAGTCTCACATCAACTAGGCATATCAACGGGCTATGGAGATGCCCATTAATAGATATCAATGTTAGTGAGTAAGGATTGCCATGCAACAGATGCACTAGAGCTATAAGTGTATGAAAACTCATCAAGAAACTAAGTGGGTGCACATCCAACTTGCTCGCTCACGAAGACCTAGGGCAATTTGAGGAAGCCCATCATTGGAATATACAAGCCAAGTTCTATAATGAAAAATTCCCACTAGTATATCAAAGTGACAGCATAGGAGACTCTCTATCATGAAGATCATGGTGCTACTTGTAAGCACAAGTCTGGAAAAGGATAGTAACATTGTCCCTTCTCTCTTTTTCTCTCATTTTTTTATTTTGGTGGGCTTCTTTGGCATCTTTTTTATTTGGGCTTCTTTGGCCTCTTTTGTTTTTCGTAAAGTCCGGAGTCTCATCCCGACTTATGGGGGAATCATAGTCTCCATCATCCTTTCCTCACTTGGGACAATGCTCAAATAATGAAGATCATCACACGTTTATTTACTTACAACTCAAGAATTACAACTCAATACTTAGAACAAAATATGACTCTATGTGGATGCCTCCAGCGGTGTACTGGGATATGCAATGAATCAAGAATGGCATGTATGAAAAAAATTATGAACAGTGGCTTTGCCACAAATACGATGTCAATTACATGATCATGCAAAAGCAATATGACATTTGTGATGCGTGTCATAATTAACGGAATGGTGGAAAGTTGCATGGCAATATATCTCGGAATGGCTATGGAAATGCCATAATAGGTAGGTATGATGGCTATTTTGAGGAAGGTAAATGGTGGGTGTATGGTACCGGCGAAAGTTGCGCGGCACAAGAGAGGCTAGCAATGGTGGAAGGGTGAGACTGTGTATAATCTATGGACTCAACATTAGTCATCAAGAACTCATATACTTATTGCAAAAATCTAAAAGTTATCAAAACAAAGTACTACACGCATGCTCCTAGGGGAAGGGTTGGTAGGAGTTAACCATCGGCGATCCCGACCTCCACACATAAGGAAGACAATCAATAAATAAATCATGCTCCAACTTCATCACATAATGGTTCACCATACGTGCATGCTATGGGAATCACAAACTTTTAACACAAGTATTCCTCAAAGTCACAACTACCCAACTAGCATGACTCTAATATTACCATCCTCATATCTCAAAACAATCATCAAGCATCAAATTGATCATAGCATTCAATGCACTCTATATGATAGTTTTTATTACCAAAGCAAATACCATGCTGTTCTAAAAAACTCTCAAAATAATATAAGTGAAGCATGAGAGATCAATAATTTCTACAAAATAAAACCACCACTGCGCTCTAAAAAGATATAAGTGAAGCACTAGAGCAAAATTATCTAGCTCAAAAGATATAAGTGAAGCACATCGAGTATTCTAATAAATTCTGAATCATGTGTGTTTCTCCCAAAAGGTTTGTACAGCAAGGATGATTGTGGTAAACTAAAAAGAAATGACTCATATCATACAAGACGCTCCAAGCAAAACACATATCATGTGGTGAAAAAAAATATAGCTCCAAGTAAAGTTACCGATAGACGAAGACGAAAGAGGGGATGCCTTCCGGGCATCCCCAAGCTTAGGCTTTTGGTAGTCCTTGAATTTATCTTGGAGTGCCTTGGGCATCCCCAAGCTTAGGCTGTTGCCACTCCTTATTCCACAATCCATCAAATCTTTACCCAAAACTTGAAAACTTCACAACACAAAACTCAACAGAAAATCTCATGAGCTCCGTTAGTGCAAGAAAGCAAACCACCACTTTAAGGTACTGTAATGAACTCATTCTTTATTTATATTGGTGTTAAACCTACTGTATTCCAACTTCTCTATGGTTCATACCCCCCCCCCCCCCGATAATAGCCACAGATTCCTCAAAATAAGCAAACAACACACGAAAAACAGAATCTGTCAAAAAAAGAACAGTCTGTAGCAATCTGTAACTTTCGAATACTTTTGTAACTCTAAAATCCTACCAAAATAGGAAGTCCTGCGAAATTTGTATATTAATCTACCTCAAAAATAATCAACTGAAAAGCATATTTCTGTGATTTATTAAAATTATTCTCGTGCATGCAAAATTTTCTATTTTTCAGCAAGATCAAATTAACTATCACCCAAGATGATCCTATAGGTTCTACTTGGCACAAACTCTAATTAAAACATAAAAACACATCTAAACATAAGCTATATGAATAATTTATTACTAAACAGGAACAAAAAGCAAGGAACAAAAATATAATTGGGTTGCCTCCCAACAAACGCTATCGTTTAACGCCCCTAGCTAGGCATAAAAGCGAGAATAGATCTAAGTATTGCCATCTTTGGTATTCAATTCTTCAATAGAACACTTATAACCCTTAGGAGTTTCTTTATTTTTAGTGATGATTAAACTCCTAGGCAAGAAGTCAAGAGATTCGTTTGTAGCAAAAGGTTCCTTAATGAAAGCGAAAAAATTGGGATGAACACTTATTGATTTGAGATCCACATTTTCCTTACTAGAAGATACACCCTTATTTTAGGAACATACATTAATTTGGCAATTTTGGTAGGAGGAGTTGGAGTATTTTTCATGGATGAAAATGTATACCCTAAGTTGGTAATAATATCCTCAAGTTTACCGATTCTTGTAGAATCTTGATCTATTCTTTCGTTAACTGTAGGTTCTTTCTCTTTAAAAAAAATTCAGAGTAACTCCAACCTTAGATCCATATTGGGTAATTTGGTTGTGGATATTTTTATCCAAATTTCAATTAACTCAACAATGGCAACTTTGTTTTCAATAGTTTCAAGCCTTTGCATCACATGTTCTAAAGTTGAAACAGTTCCATTAACCAAAAGAGGTAGTGGACCAAACAAATCTAACATAGCCTTATAAGCATCAAAAGTATGGCTACCCAAAAAATTCCCTCCTGTAATGGTATCAAGAATGCATCTATTCCGAGGAGTAATGCCTACATAAAAATTACGAAGAAGAATGGAAGTAGATTGCTTCCCAGTAGATCTAGTTTGAGCATTGCAAATTCTATGCCAAGCATCTTTTAGATTTTCTCCCTCCCTTTGTTTAAAATTAAGAACTTCATGATTGGGAGTACTAACGATGATAGAAGGACTAGCCATGATAAACGATCTAACACACGAGCGCACAAGAGACAAGCGAAAAAGAGGCGAACGGAAAAGAGAGGGCGAATAAAACGGTAAGGGTGAAGTGGGGGAGAGGAAAACAAGAGGCAAGTGGCAAATAATGTAATGTGAGGGAGAAGAGTTTGTGATGGGTACTTGGTATGTCTTGACTTGAGAGAAGACCTCCCCGGCAACGGTGCCAAAAATCCTTCTTGCCACCTCTTGAGCACTGCGTTGGTTTTCCCTTGAAGAGGAAAGGGTGATGCACCAAAGTAGCATAAGTATTTCCCTCAGTTTTTGAGAACCAAGGTATCAATCTAGTAGGAGGCTACACGCAAGTCCCTTGTACCTACACAAACAAACAAGAACCTTGCAACCAACGCGATAAAGGGGTTGTCAATCCCTTCACGGCCACTTGCGAAAGTGAGATCTGATAGAGATAATAAGATAAGATAAATATTTTTGGTATTTTTATGATATAGATTGAAAAGTAAAGATTGCAAAATAAAGTAGATCGGAATCTTATATGATGGAAAATAGACCCGGGGGCCATAGGTTTCACTAGTGGCTTCTCTCATGATAGCATAAATATTACGGTGGGTGAACAAATTACTATCGATCAATTGATAGAAAAGTGCATAGTTATGAGAATATCTAGGCATGATCATGTATATAGGCATCACGTCCGCGACAAGTAGATCGAAACGATTCTGCATCTACTACTATTACTCCACACATCGACCGCTATCCAGCATGCATCTAGAGTATTAAGTTCCTAAGAACACACTAACACATTAGGCAAGATGACATGATGTAGAGGGATAAACTCAAGCAATATGATATAAACTCCATCATTTTATCCTCGATGGCAACAATACAATACGTGCCTTGCTGCCCTGCTGTCACTGGGAAAGGCCACTGCAAGATTGAACCCAAAGCTAAGTGTCGGTGTCAAAACCAGCGGATCTCGGGTAGGCGGTCCCGAACTGTGCGTCTAAGGCTAATGATAACAGGAGGCGAGGGACACGATGTTTACCCAGGTTCGGGCCCTCTCGATGGAGGTAATACCCTACTTCCTGCTTGATTGATCTTGATGATATGAGTATTACAAGAGTTGATCTACCACAAGATCGTAGAGGCTAAACCCTAGAAGCTAGCCTATGATTATGATTGTTGTTGTCCTACGGACTAAACCCTCTGGTTTATATAGACACCGGAGGGGGCTAGGGTTACACAGAGTCGGTTACAGAGAAGGAGATCTACATATCCGAATTGCCAAGCTTGCCTTCCACGCAAAGGAGAGTCCCATCCGGACACGGGATGAAGTCTTCAATCTTGTATCTTCATAGTCCAACAGTCCGGCCAAAGTATATAGTCCGGCTGTCCGAGGACCCCTTAATCCCGGACTCCCTCAGTAGCCCCTGAACCAAGCTTCAATGACGATGCGCAGATTGTCTTCGGCATTGCAAGGCGGGTTCCTTCTCCGAATACTCCATAGAAGATTTTGAATATGAGGATCATGTCCGGCTCTGCAAAATAATTTCCACATACCACCGTAGAGAGCACAATATTTCATAAATCTAATCCGCCGACAACTTTACATAACGTGACATCACGCCATGACCCGGTTATTATTCGAACCGTTTTTCTCAACCAGCTACTGCATATATTGCGATGCGGTTTTCTTGGCACATCTTGTCGAAGCAGAGATCGTGTCCCCTTATCACGGGATTATCATCAATACGGGTGTGGGTAACCCAACCGCGCCATCAATCGTGGCGTTTGCGGAATAAGCGATTTCACCGAGCAAGTGGGGAGGCGCACAGTTTCTACCGCCTTTATAAAGAGATAAGGATTCTCCTTTTTCACCCATGCCTTCTTCCTTCGCTCATCCATTCTCGCATGCTCGAGCTCCAGCGCCCCAGTTCTCACCTTCTCCGTACAGCCATTCCAAACATGTCTGGAGCGGGAGGCAAGTGGATGGCCTCCTCCGTCACGGAGGAGGACATGACGAAGCTCCGGGAGGCCGGATACTTGGCCGCAGACATCGCGCACCGGCTCCCGGACGCAGGGCAGATCGTTCCGACTCCGGAACCCCACAAGAGGGTTGTGTTCCTCGCCCACTTCGTCCGTGGACTGGGATTCCCCCACCACCCATTTGTCTGCGGGCTCATGTTTTACTATGGGCTAGATTTTCATTATCTGGCCCCTAATTTCATCCTCAACATCTCGGCGTTTATCGTCATATGCGAGGCCTTCCTCCGATCAAGCCTCACTTCGGCCTGTGGCTGAAGATCTTCAACGTGAAGCCGAAGATAGTGGTTGGCCAGCAAGCGGAGTGCGGAGGCGCTATGGTGGGCAAGATGCCCAACGTCACCTGGCTCGAAGGCTCCTATGTGGATACCGTGAAGGGTGGTAGTCGGGGTGGTTCTACATCACCGAGCTGCGCGACGCCAACTGGGCGGCGGCCCCCGAATTCCGATCTGGCATCCCCATGCGACTCACCTCCTAGAAGAAGAAGGGCTTAGCCTGGGGTGCGCCTACGAAGCTGACCGGACTCCAGAACTGCGTCAAAAATATGATAAGCAAGAAGATCAAGCTTGTCAACATGGTCCTGGTCATGCTCTTCCGCCGGATCCTCCCATGTCAAAGATGGGCATTCAACATGTGGGAGTTCGATTCGGCCAAACATCAAACGTTGCGAGAGCTCTTCGACACGACGCACAAAGACGTCTGGAAGGTGTTATTCAAGGCCGCCGAAGTACCTCGTCCCACCATCGAGGACCGCAGGCTATGTGGCGACAGCGGAGCGGATCGACTGTCCAGCTCCGTTGCCTGAAGATCCATCAACTACTCTCCTGACGAAGATGCTATTTCCGGTGCCCTATGAGGTGCCGGAGAAGAAGGCCATGGGGACTAGGAAAGGTCTCCGGTGCAAGGTTGTGTCGGACTCATCGTCCGCAGACACCGAGGCGAACTCCTCCAATGAAAACGAGGAGGTAGAAGAGGAAAACCCTCTCCCCCAAACCGAGGGGGAGAAGAAAAGGAAGGCCGCCCCGTCTGGGGAGGCCGAAGGGTCCAAGAAGGGAAGGACCATCCCTCCGGACCACTCCACAATGGCCGCCTACAGCGACGAGGAGTGGTTGCCCTGGGACAAGCACCAGGCGAAGTCGTAAGTATCTAGACACTTATAATGCTTCTGGTATGTTCTGTCTTATTGCTTCTTACCATATTAAATGCGATTGTGCAGTCCATCCAAAACCCACATCAACGTATCCTCCTCAGATGGTTCTCTGAGCCAGTCGGAGATGAATAGCTATTCGCTCCCGACGGCCACCACCCCCCGGCCTGCGGACGACACCAAGGTGTTGTCTCAGAGGATACCGGAACAGGGGGAGACGGTTCTGGAGACACCCCAAGGCGAAATCCCAGAAGCCGGACACATGGGGTGGGGGGAATACCCCCATGGATTCTGATGACGAGGGCCGCGGCAAGTCTGGCCCCCAGCCGGATACTGCGCTGGAACCTCCAATGGTTCCGGATTCAGGTAGGCAGCCCTCGCTAAGGAGGGCGAGCCGCCTGTGCCGATGACCTCTGTCCATCCAAAGGCATCAGACAATTTGCTGGAAGCGCTTTGTGGCGCTTCCATTGACGAAGAGCACCGTACTCTTATGAGTACGGTGATTGAGAAGGTTCGGTCCGCCAAAAGCGGATTGACCAAAGCCTGTGCCAGCCTCCTAACAGGTTTTGAGGTACGTGATCACATTATGAGGAAATATCACAGCATATACAGTAGCCCCTGATGCTCCGTGATGTCTACTACACAACCTTCTTCTTGTAGATGTTGTTGGGCCTGCAAGTGCACAGGTTTGTAGGACAGTAGCAAATTTCCCTCAAGTGGATGACCTAAGGTTTATCAATCTGTAGGAGTCATAGGATGAAGATGGTCTCTCTCAAACAACCCTGCAACCAAATAACAAAGAGTCTCTTGTGTCCCCAACACACCCAATACAGTGGTAAATTGTATAGGTGCACTAGTTCGGCGAAGAGATGGTGATACAAGTGCAAAATAGATAGTAGATATAGGTTTTTGTAATCTGAAATAATAAAAACAGCAAGGTAAAAAGTGATAAAAGTGAGCGTAAATGGTATTGGAATGATAGGAAACAAGGCCTAGGGTTCATACTTTCACTAGTGCAAGTTCTCTCAACAATAATAACATAGATAGATAATATAACAAGCCCTCAACATGCAACAAAGAATCACTATGAAGCCACTAATAGCGGAGAACAAACGTAGAGATTATGGTAGGGTACGAAACCACCTCAAAGCTATTCTTTCGGATCAATCTATAAAAGAGTTCGTACTAGAATAACACCTTAAGATACAAATCAACCAAAACCCTAATGTCACCTAGATACTCCATTGTCACCTCAAGTATCCGTGGGCATGATTATACGATATGCATCACACAATCTCAGATTCATCCAACCAACATAAAAGTACTTCAAAGAGTGCCCCAAAGTTTCTATTGAGAGTCAAGAACGGTGCCAACCCCTATGCATAGGTTCCCAATGTCACGAAACCCGCAAGTTGATCACCAAAACATACATCAAGTGGCACATGATATCCCATTGTCACCATAGATAATCACGGCAAGACATACATCAAGTGTTCTCATAAAAGACTCAATCCGATAAGATAACTTCAAAGGGGAAACTCAATTCATCACAAGAGAGTAGAGGGGGAGAAACATCATAAGATCCAACTACAATAGCAAAGCTTGGGATACATCAAGATCGTATCACCTCAAGAACACGAGAGAGAGAGAGAGAGAGATCAAACACATACCTACTGGTACATACCCTCAGCCCCGAGGGTGAACTACTCCCTCCTTGTCATGGATAGCGCCGGGATGATGAAGATGGCCACCGGTGATGAGATCCCCCTCCGACAAGGTGCCGGAACGGGCTCCCGAGAGGTTTTTGGTGGCTACAGAGGCTTGCGGCGGTGGAACTCCCGATCTATCTTCTATTCTGGAAGTTTTAGGGTACAAGAGTATATATGGGTGCAGGGGGTACGTCGGAGGAGCTACGGGGGCCCCACGAGGCAGGGGGCGCGCCCGGGGGGTGTGCATGCCCCCACCCTCGTGAGCACCTCCCGTATCTTCTGGCGTGGGGTCCAAGTCCATTAGGTGGGTTTCCTTCCAAAAATAACTTCTCTAGTTGATTTCGTTCCGTTTTGACTCCGTCTGATATTCCTTTTCCTCGAAACACTGAAATAGGCATAAAATAGCAAATCTGGGCTGGGCCTCCGGTTAATAGGTTAGTCCCAAAAATAATATAAAAGTGGATAATAAAGCCCAATATTGCCCAAAACGGTAGATAAAGTAGCATGGAGCAATCAAAAATTATAGATATGTTGGAGACGTATCACTCTGTTTGGTGTTCGGAAAGAAAGGCCGAACAGAGGATCAAGTAACATCCAGAGGAGTCTAATCATGCTATGTGTATGTGAATAAGCAGGCGTCGCTGCTGGCCGCTGCCTGCACTGCGGTGGTCTCCGGACTGAAGCAGGACCTGGGGCGGGCCGAGGAAGAGCTCGGCCTCGTGAAGAGGCAGCTCGAGGAGAACAAAGGTAAGCGATACCCCGTCTGTGTCATATAAAGGAAAAATCGTTGATGCTAATAGAGGCATTATGAATTTTAATATGGGCCACGACCGAAGTGGCGGCCCTTAAGAAAGCGCTGTCCGAGGCCGAAGACAAAGCGGCCAAGGAGCGCACCGAGCGCGAGAAACAGGAGGCTCGGGTAAATGAGGTCCAGCAAGAGCTCCAGGACTTCGTCCAAAAATTCGAGTCCTTGGAGCTTGACACCAAGACGCAAGAGGCCGAGCTTGCGAAGGCCCTCCAGAGCGCGCAAGACGCCAAGGATGAAGCCCAAAAGGCTCTCCAGGAGATCCAGGCGGCTAAGAAGATAGCGGCGGGTAAGGCATTTATTATGCAAAGCAAGCATGTGAAGGAAATTTCCTTTTACTTACCTGAATTCAGAGCTCTCCAGGAGCGTTCACAGATCTGCCGCGCAGCATATCGGATGCCGCGGAGTTCTATCTTGCTGAGGAAGGGAGCTTGATGGAGAAGCTGTTCTGGTCCCAATATATTGGGGCCGAACATCCGATGCTCTTGAGCGACCAGATGAAGCAACTGGTCGAACTGCACAAGGCGGACGAACTGGCCATGAAGGACTTTATAGTCCGGCTGTGGCCTGGTGAGCCCCTGCCCAGCAGCTACTTTGGCCTTGTAAAGCGGATGGTAAATGCCTGTCCGCGGCTTGAAGTCATTAAGCGGCCCGTCTGCATTAAAGGTGCACGCAGGGCCTTTGCCCGTGCGAAAGTGCACTGGGCAAAGGTGGACACCGAAAAGCTGGTGATGGAGGGGCCGCCGAAGGGCAAGGAGCACCGTCGCCCCGAGAATTATTATGATGGTGTCCTGAAGGGTTCCCGCCTTGTGGCAGATGAATGTGCTAAGGATGTAATATTTGAATGAATGTACTCATGTTATCATGTAATATGAAAGTGAGTTCATGTGCGCTATATAACGCTTATTGATTTAAAATATTACCTTTTGTGCGGCCGTTTATAAAATCTAAGAGTTGGCTAGTCGTCGGCTTCTACCCCCATGTAACTAGTACTGGGGTGTTCGGGATAAATCTAAAGACTCTTTTATAGAAATGTTTGGTCCTTTAAGGAGGTGTTTAGCGCAGTGAACAAGGCAATCGGACTATACAACTTTATCACTCTCACTTAACCATAGAAGTGTACAATTTTAAATGTTGGCGAAGCCCCTAGTGTTCGTAAGGCTGAACTTGGGGCGCTATGCATGCCTAAATCGGACAAGGCCGATTCCTCGCCTGAAGCGGAAAAATCTTTAAGGATTTGAGACCTCTCGAACAGCGACCAGCTCTTGCCGCATCATGACAGTCAGTTTTCGGCTTTCTATACTGAGGTGCTCGTCCGGAAGAACCAGGACACAATCGCAATAGTTCTCCCTACGCTACCTTAGCCGATATAGCGGAACGTAAGGCACCAAAACATGGGAGCCGGGCAAACCCAACTATTGACCCAAGACATGATTCGGAGCTGATGCATATAATTCTATAAGTTCGGGGTGCCGCACTGTCGAAAGTGTTCGGACTTTTCTTGTCGTGTTATGGGGTACACTGAGGCCCCTGGCGAGCTAAACGTACCAAAGTGTACGGGTGTGGTTTGTAGTAAATAAGCTGCCAAGGAAAAACATAAAGAAAGTGTAATAATAAGCTAACGTTGTATATTTTCCCATTGTTATTTAAATAATACGTCAAAGTGTATGTGTACAAGTAGTGCGATAAGCAAAATGGGACTATTTGACATGTCCTAGCCAAGGGTAAGCTGCATGTGGGTATGTACAACAGGTATAACGATCGTTATCAGAGACCACCTGAGTATTCCCTTATACGTCAAAGCTTCTTGCCTCCTTGGGTTTTCCTTCCTGTGATGAGTCCGATAATCCGGCTACCTGAAAGAGCTTCCAAAAAGTAGGGTCCTGAAAGAAAGAAAATGATGAAGGAATACGGGTCCTGAGCCGTGTTGTGGACCGCGTCGTAGCCGTGCCTCCGCCCATGCCCATGGTATTTTGAGTGCGTAATGATGTACGCGCGGCACAAATTTCGCCGCTTGGTTGGGACTAGGACTAAGGTCGAATTGCTAGTCGAGCTCTGGACATGCCAGACGATCCTGTTGCAGGGTACTCCAGACTCGCTTGACGGTGTCTGAGGGCTACTTTGTACTTCTGTTGTAAGGGCCGCAGTGTGCTCCTCCGTACGGAGCGCGCGTTCTATGTTTCCATTGACTGTTATAACCCTGCGAGGTCCTGGGAGCTTGAGGTATGCGTAGTGTGGTACCGCATTGAATCGAGCAAATGCGGTTCGTGCTAGTAGGGCATGATAACCACTACGGAAGGGGACAATATCGAAGATTAACTCCTCGCTTCGGAAATTGTCCGGAGATCCGAAGACCACTTCCAGTGTGATTGAGCCCGTGCAACAGGCCTCCACACCTGGTATGACACCCTTGAAGGTGGTTTTTGTGGGCTTGATCCTTGAGGGGTCGATGCCCATTTTGTGCATCAGATCCCGACAGAGCAGGTTTAGGCTGCCGCCACCGCCCATGAGGACTCGTGTGAGATGGAATCGTCGATGATGGGGTCAAGGACCACGCGCCCAACCGCCATGACGGATATCGGTAGGATGGTCCCCGCGATCGAAAGTGATCGGGCAAGAGGACCATGGGTTGAACTTTGGGGCAACTGGCTCCATCGCATAGACGTCCCTTAGTGCACGCTTCCATTCCCGCTTGGGAATATGGGTTGCGTATATCATATTCACCGTTTTCACCTGGGGAGAGAATTTCTTCTGTCCTCCTGTGCTCGGCGGCTGGGGCTCCTCGTCGTCATCGCTATGCAGCCCCTTTTCCTTGTTTTTGGCATTCAACTTGCCGGCCTGTTTAAACACCCAGCATTCTCTGTTGGTGTGGTTGGCTGGTTTATCGGGGGTGCCGTGAATTTGACATGAGCGATCAAGTATGCGGTCCAAACTGGACGAGCCTGGATTGTTTCTTTTGAATGGCTTTTTCCGATGTCCGGATTTAGAGCCTCTGAATCCGGAATTGAATGCCGTGTCTTCAGCATTATCGCCATTGTTGCGACGCTTGTGTCTATTGCGTCGTGGCTTGTCGTTGCTATCTCTGGCGTCTGAATCGCCGGAGTTTTTTGGTGTGATGTTGCTATGAGCTAGCCAGCTGTCCTCGCCCGCGCAAAAGCGGGTCATGAGTGTCGTGAGGGCTGCCATGGATTTTGGCTTCTCTTGGCTGAGGTGTCGGGCAAGCCATTCGTCACAGATGTTATGCTTGAAGGCTTCTAAGGCTTCGGCATCCGGACAGTCGACAATTTGGTTCTTTTTAGTTAGAAACCGAGTCCAGAATTTCCTGGCTGACTCTCCGGGCTATTGGGTTATGTGACTTACGTCATGAGCATGCGGTGGTTGCACGTAAGTGCCCTGGAAGTTATCAAGGAATGCGTCTTCCAGGTCCTCCCAACTGCCAATGGAGCTTGCCGGTAGGCTATTCAGCCAATGCTGAGCCGGTCCTTTGCGTTTAAGTGGTAGGTACTTTATGGCATGTAAGTCATCGCCGCGGTTCATGTGAATGTGTAGGAGAAAATCTTCAATCCATACCGCGGGGTCTGTTGTGCCATCATATGATTCAATGTTCACGGGTTTAAATTCTTCTGGGAATTCATGATCCATTACTTCATTAGTGAAGCATAGGGGGTGTGCGGCGCCTCTATGTCGAGCTACATCCCGACGTAGTTCAAATGAATCTAGTCTATTGTATTCGGCCCGGCTGGACTTTTGTATATTGTATCCGACGTGATGGTCATCGTCACGCGTTGTGGCGCGCCCCCGTGATCCGTAGATCAATCTTGACTGTCCTGCTTTGTTTTCCAATACGTATCGTGGGTCCTTCGTGTAGCCTCGTGCCTTAGTATTATTGTTTGATTGGTGATGGGGTGCGGTCTGGACTACAGGCTGGTGCGCCGCTTTGTCTCAGCCACGGGGTGACCGGCCAGCCGCATCATGTGCTGGTAGTGTGGGCTTTAATGCCTCCTCCTCGAGTTGAGGTGGCAACCTGCGCTTTGGGTAACTTTTGGTAGGGCGCCGAGTTCAGATTCCTCGCAGCCGTGACCTCGGTCCATCTATCGCTTAGCGATCTTGATCAGCTTGAAGCTATTGTCGCTTTTCTTCGTGCTTTTGCAGTGGCTATAAGCCGGCGTTGAAGCGCTCCTGCCCGACGGGATCCTCAGGCACGATGAATTCTTCGTCGCCAAGGCTCACTTCATCTTCGGAGAGAGGCATGTAATTATCATCCTCTGATTCGCCATCTGTTGCCTGTTCCTTGGGGCTAGCTTATCTATTCTCTTCCTCGGCCTGCTCAAAGCCTGGCTGGACAGGATTGTTTTCGTCTTCGGCACCATCCGGATTGTTATCATCTCTTGTGTCAGTATCACTATTTTTGCTATGGTAGGGCTTGGAGCGGCGCCTATGACGCCGGTGCCTAGCTAGATTGCTTCTCCAAGGGGTTATCTTTCATTGCGTCATCGCCATTGCTTTCTTTGGGGGTGTCCACCATATATATATCATATGATGAGGTGGTTGTCCAGTGCCCTATAGGCGGTGGTTCCTGTTCTTCTCCTGCATCGTCGTCCATACCATCGATGTCTTCGGAGTTGAAGTCAAGCACGTCGATTAAGTCATCGACAATGGCTATTAAGTGGGTGATGGGTGGGGAACGAATTTCTTCGTCATCCGCTTCCCACTCGAGCCGGACATAGTTCGGCCAAGAATCTCCCGACAAGGAAAGAGACCTTAATGAATTTAGCACATCACCCAAGGGCGAGTGCTAAAAAATATCCGTGGAGGTGAACTCCATGACCGGTGTCCAATCAGATTCGATAGGCACGGACGTACGCGGTTCAGATCCTATAGCTAGAGACGAGTCCGAGGGTCTGATGACACCACCCTCATAGGAGGTGGGATCAATGGTCGGCTCCAACGCTGATAAGTGTGCGGCCTCCGTGGCGGGGTCCATCCACCCGTCCTCAAAAGGCGCGATCTGCTCCGGATTGATTCCCGGCCGCCGAAAAGCGATCTCTGAAAGATCTCGATGGCGATCTAAGTCATGCTCGTCACGACTATTCGGCGTACCTGTCATGGGCTCGAATCTGTCGAAGATCAAGTCCGTGGATATCGGCTGTATATTTCAAGCTTCCAAACCTGACCTGATGGCCGGGGCGTAGCTATCGTTCTGCTCCAGGTGGCCAAGCGAGTTGGCCCGCAGTACGAAGCTGCCGAATACGAAGATTTGTCCGGGAAGGAAAACCTCCCCCTGGACCGCGTTGTTAAACATGATTGAAGGGGCCATCAAGCCTTATCGCGACGACATAGTGGAACTCTCAATGAAAGCACCAATGTTGGTGTCAAAAGCAGCGGATCTCGGGTAGGGGGTCCCGAACTGTGCGTCTAAGGCTAATGGTAACAGGAGGCGAGAGACACGATGTTTACCCAGGTTCGGGCCCTCTCGATGGAGGTAATACCCTACTTCCTGCTTGATTGATCTTGATGATATGAGTATTACAAGAGTTGATCTACCACGAGATCGTAGAGGCTAAACCCTAGAAGCTAGCCTATGAT
Organism: Aegilops speltoides; assembly: GCA_021437245.1. NCBI lineage: Eukaryota > Viridiplantae > Streptophyta > Magnoliopsida > Poales > Poaceae > Aegilops > Aegilops speltoides. Next base: position 74,702,288 of record CM038145.1, on the reverse strand, counting down.
TATGATTGTTGTTCTCCTACAGACTAAACCCTCCGGTTTATACAGACACCAGAGGGGGCTAGGGTTACACAGAGTCGGTTACACAGAACGAGATCAACATATCCGAATTGCCAAGCTTGCCTTCCACGCAAAGGAGAGTCCCATCCGGACACATGATGAAGTCTTCAATCTTGTATCTTCATAGTCCAACATCCGGCCAAAGTATATAGTCCGGCTATCCGAGGACCCCTTAATCCTGGACTCCCTCACTAAGCACTTCTCCTATTGCAAGAAAGATCAATCTAGTAGGCCAAACCAAACTGATAATTCGAAGAGACTTACAAAGATAACCAATCATACATAAAATAATTCAGAGGATATTCAAATATTTCTCATAGATAAACTTGATCATAAACCCACAATTCATCGGATCTCGACAAACACACCGCAAAAAGAGTTACATCGAATAGATCTCCAAGAAGATCGAGGAGAACTTTGTATTGAGATTCAAAGAGAGAGAAGAAGCCATCTAGGTAATAATTATGGACCTGAAGGTCTATGGTAAACTACTCACAACTCATCGGGGAGGCTATGGTGTTGATGTAGAAGCCCTCCGTGATTGATCCCCTTCCGGTGGAGCGCCGGAAAAGGCTCCAAGATGGGATCTGCAAGTATACGGGATAGTTGTAGCCTGTTTCGATAAGTAAGAGTGTCAAACCCAACGAGGAGCTAAAGGTAGAACAAATACTCTCTCAAGTCCTATCGCCATCGGTGCGACTTTCACGACGCTTGACGTTTGCTTTACCTAGAACAAGTATGAAACTAGAAGTACTTTGTAGGTGTTGTTGGATAGGTTTGCAAGATAATACAGAGCACGTAAATATAAAGTAGGGGCTGTTTAGATAAAGATGCAATAAAGTAAGTATTAGTAGAGAGCTTTTTGTTACGAGAAAGTTATTTGTCCAAGGCAATCGATAACTAGACCGGTAACACTATTGCAATTTTATTTGAGGGAGAGGCATAAGCTAACATACTTTCTATTCTTGGATCATATGCACTTATGATTGGAACTCTAGCAAGCATCCGCAACTACTATAGATCATTAAGGTAAAACCCAACCATAGCATTAAAGTATCAAGTCCTCTTTATCCCATACGCAAACAACCTACTTACTCGGGTCTGTGCTTCTGTTCACTCACGCCACCCACCATAAGCAAATCATGAACATATTGCAAACCCTACAGCGGGAATCCCTCACGCTTGCGCGACACGGAGAGCACCATAGGACAGCACCAATAATGAAACATGCAACTCAAACCAATCATGATCATCAATTAACCCATAGGACAAAACGGATCTACTCAAACATCATAGGATAGCCATACATCATTGGGAAATAATATATAGCATTGAGCACCATGTTTAAGTAGAGATTACAGCGGGTAAGAGAGGGGTTACACCGCTGCATAGAGGGGGGAGAGTTGGTGATGAAGGCGGTGAAGTTGTTGGTGAAGATCGCGGTGATGATGATGGCCCCGCATGCTCGGCGCCATCGGAAGCAAGGGGAGAGAGCCCCCCTTCTTCTTCTTCTTCCTTGACCTTCTCCCTAGATGGGAGAAGGGTTTCCTCCTGGTCCTTGGCTTCCATGGCTTGGGAGGGCGAGAGCCCTCCGAGATTGGATCTATCTCTCTGTCTCTCTCTGCTTCGCGTTCTCGATTTCGCCCTTCACCGTTTCTTTTATATCCGGAGATCCGTAACTCCGATTGGGGTGAATCTTTCGCCCAGATCTTTCTCATAAATTTAGCTTTCTTGTGGCAAAAGAAGAGCATCAACCGCCTTATAGGTGGCCCACGAGGGTGCCAGGTGCGCCCAGGGGGGGCGCCCCCAAGTCTGATGGTCACCTCGGGCACCATTTCGCGTTGATTCTTCCTCCGGAAAATCCCAAATATTCCAAAATAATTCTCCGTCTGTTTTTATCCCGTTTGGACTCTGTTTGATATTGGGTTTCTACGAAACATAAAACATGCAACAAACAGGAACTGGCACTGGGCACTGGATCAATATGTTAGTCCCAAAAATAATATAAAAAGTTGCCAAAAGTATATGAAAGTTGAATAATATTGGCATGGAACAATAAAAAATTATAGATACGACGGAGACGTATCAGCATCCCCAAGCTTAATTCCTGCTCGTCCTCGAGTAGGTAAATGATAAAAAAGATAATTTTTTATGTGGAATGCCACCTAGCATAATCTTGATCATGTAATCTAATCATGGCACGAATATTAAGACACGAGTGACTCAAAGCAATAGTCTATCATTTGACATAAAAACAATAATACTTAGGGCATCCCAACAAACAATCATGTCTTTCAAAATATCAATGCTTCCAGAACGTTATGCCTACATAATCATATAGTCTTGTATGCTCCCTTTTCTTAACACAAGGTACCCCTCATGCCTATCCCGGTGTCAGCCAAGCAATTGTTTCATACGTTAGCTTTCTCAAACCTTTTCAACTCTCATGCAATACATGAGCGCGAGCCATGGATATAGCACTATGGGTGGAATAGAATATGATGGTGGAGGTTATGTGGAGAAGACAAAAAGGAAGAAAGTCTCACATCAACGCGGCTAATCAACGGGCTATGGAGATGCCCATCAATTGATGTCAATGCGAAGAGTAGGGATTGCCATGCAACGGATGCACTAGAGCTATAACTGTATGAAAGCTCAAACTGAAAACTAAGTGGTGTGCATCCAACTTGCTTACTCATGAAGACCTAGGGCATTTGAGGAAGCCCGTCGTTGGAATATACAAGCCAAGTTCTATATTGAAAATTCCCACTAGTATATGAAAGTGACAACATAAGAGACTCTCTATATGAAGAACATGGTGCTACTTTGAAGCACAAGTGTGGTAAAAGGATAGTAACATTGCCCTTTTCTTTTTCTTTTTTTTCTTTTTTTCTTTTTTTGGGTGGGCTTCTTTGGCCCCCTTTTCTATTTAGGCTTCTTTGGCCTTTCCTTTTTTCATGGGGAAATGCTCTATAATGATGATCATCACACTTTTATTTACTTACAACTCAATATTACAACTCGATACTAGAACAAAGATATGACTCTATATGAATGCCTCCAGCGGTGTACCGGGATGTGCAACGATCTAGCGTAGCAATGACATCAAAAAAGGGACAAGCCATGAAAACATCATGCTAGCTATCCTACGATCATGCAAGGCAATATGACATGAATGCTCAAGTCATGTATATGATGATGATGATGGAAGTTGCATGGCAATATATCTCGGAATGGCTATGGAAATGCCATGATAGGTAGGTATGGTGGCTGTTTTGAGGAAGAAATAAGGAGGCTTATGTGTGATAGAGCGTATCGTATCACGGGGTTTGGATGCACTGGCGAAGTTTGCACCAACTCTCGAGGTGAGAAAGGGCAATGCACGGTATCGGAGGCTTGCAATGATGGAAGGGTGAGAGTGCATATAATCCATGGACTCAACATTAGTCATAAAGAACTCACATACTTATTGCAAAAATTTATTAGCCCTTGAAACAAAGTACTACGTGCATGCTCCTAGGGGGGAGGTTGGTAGGAGTTAACCATCGCGCGCCCCCGACCTTCACGCAAATATAAACAATCAAAATACAGTGTGCGCCAATTTGGTTACATAGTTAGTAGACCATACGTGCATGCTTCGGGAATCACAAACCTTAACACCAACATCCTTACTAAACACAACCATCTACTAGTACCTCCCACATATTATCACCTCTATATCACAAAACTATTGCAAGGAATCAAACATATCATATTCAGTGATCCACAAGTTTCACTACAAAAAAAAGACACATCCGTGACATTTTGGGCCGAACGAATTTTTTTCCTGTCATACATATGACACTTCTATGACGATAACTGTGACAAAACCCGGTATCATCATAGATGTGGTGGGCTGCTACTTCTATGACAAAAAATCATGATGAAGATGGGCTTTTCGTCCCGGCGGCCGGAGACGCAGCTGCATGACATTCTTTGGGCCGCCCATGAGAGAAAAAACGTGGTAGAAGCGAGGGGAGGAAAATTTCGGGAGTTGCGGTTACGGTGGGAGGTCGGGCGAGCGAGCGCTGCTTTCTCTCGACGACGCTGTGGTGTGTAGGCGCTGGCTCTAACTAAAGCCGAGTGAGGCGTTGGGCTCTAACTGAACCCAAGTGATTGCACTGCAGGCTACGCGTTACTGAACCCGAGCGATCGATCGATGGCTATTAACTGAACCCGATGGAGCGATTCTTCGCCATCGCCGCTAATCAAGCCGATCGATGCTACTCGATGAACAAGTGGAGCGCGGGGGTTTGGATGAACAGTGAGCGGTGGCGTTGCCTCTGGATGAACAGGAACCCGTGGTGTGGAGGGCTGGATGAACAGTAGACGGTGGAGGGGTGGTTGAACAGGACCCCGTGGTGTGGAGGGCTGGATGAACAGTAGACGGTGGAGGGGATCCCGTGGAGGGGGGTTGAACAGTAGCTGGTGGAATAGCGCGCGGTGGAGGCTGGATGAACAGGAGCCCGTGGAGGCTGGAGGAGGTCGACGGTAGCCCGTGGAGGCTGGAGGAGGTTGACGGTGGAGATGAACAGATCCGTGGAGTCCTGCTTTGCGACGCCACACCCTCCCCTGCTTTGACCGAAGCGCCCAACACAAGTCCGTTTGGTCCGTTTTGCGGTACGCCACACCCTCTCGATCAACAGACCCCGTTTGACCTAGGAGGTCCGTTTGCCTGCTTTTGGCGGCACGCCACACCCTCCCGATCAACAGACCCCCGCTTCGACCGTAGGAGGTCCGCTTCTCCATTTTGCGATACGCCAGCCCTCCCGATCAACAGACCCGCTTTAACGTGGCGGTCGAACACAAGGCTGTTTCCTCCGCCAGCGGTACGCCAGCCTCGCTTCCATCGCTGTTCCGCCCAAGCCTCCCGGCGAACACGACACACATTCCGTTCCGACCCAGCCGGTTGGCTCCCCAGCGTTCCGTTGCCTCCCGATGAACACGACGCATTCCGTTGCCTCCCCATGAACACGACGATGACACTGTTTCTCCGTTCTGACCCAGCCATCTACGTGTGCACGAGTAGGCGTTCGAGACCCTGCCCGTATGTACGTACGTGGCTGTATTTTATTTCTTGCACCCTCGCCACTATACGTACGTGTACATGCTACGTGCGCGCCTCTACTACGACACGTGCGCACCTCTACTACAACACGTGCGCGCCTCTACATCTATGACACGTGCGCGCCTCTACATCGACCAGTATGTACGTACATGTTCGCGACCAGAATGACAACGTTATGTACGCTTCGACCAGGTGGGTCCCGACTGTCAGGCACTTCCTTGCGTGCGAAGATGTAGCTGGTGGGTCCCAGCATCAGGGGGGCGAATCATTTTGGTTTTTTTTTTGCCCGGACGCACTTCCTTGCGTGCGAAGATGTAGCTGGTGGGTCCCAGCAGTCAGGGGGGCAAATCTTTTTTTTTTGCCCGGACGCACTTCCTTGCGTGCGAAGGTGTCGCTGGTGGGTCCCAGCAGTCAGGGGGCGAATCGTTTTGTTTTTTTGCCCGGACGCACTTCCTTGCGTGCAAAGATGTAGCCAGTGGCCCCAAGCGATTAGGGGATACGTTTTTTGCGAAATATGGTGGCCCGTCGGTGGGTCCCCACCGCCGTGGAGGAATAATTATTTTACGCGTAATAAGAAGGCACTTCCTTGTTGCGGCTGTGGACCCAGCTATCGCCTCTCCACGCTGATCCACGTCCGATGGAAGCCGTTCCTTGACCATGTTAACCACGCCGCGCCGAGAGCACCAGGGCAGTGGACGATGGTGAGGCCTAGGAAGGGGACGACGGGGAGCTGGGGAAGACGCGGTAGTAGAAGCCCGCGCCGAGAGGAGTACGAGGGTTCACTGGTTCGCTGCGGTGTGAGGTTGTCGTCGCCGCAGGGCCTGGCCAGCGGTGGGAATAGTAGGGGCGGTGAGGCCTCGCGGCAAAGACATCCGCCATGGGAGGCAGGAGCATGCGGCACGACCAAAGACTGCTTTGGTAATTTGGAGCAAGAAGACCATAGGTTGAAGAAGCACTACGGCCGTTGGATGGACATCGTACGGTCACTGGAGCTAGAATCGTTTATATTGACTAAGTTGACAAAGCCCTCCATCCTCGTCAACTTAGTAGGCCCACAAGTCAGCCTCCCACCAAGGTGGGTCCTAGCTAGCTGGGGGGTATTCATTTTTCTGTGCGTAATAAGGAGGCACTTCCGGTGGGTTCGAGCTGACAGCAGGGGGAACGTTTTTTTCGCGAAATACGGTGGCCCGTCGGGTAGGTCCCAGCAATCAGGGGCAAACATTTTTTTCACGAAATACTGGTGGCCCGTCCGGTGGGTCCCTGCTGTCAGGTGGAGGAATAATTATTTTCCGCGTAATAAGGAGGCACTTCCTTGCGGCTGCCGTGGACCCAGCTGTCAGCCTCTCCACGTACAGTATTCTTCTGATGGAATTCGGTTGTTGACCACATTGACCACGCCGCGCCGAGAGCACCACGGCCGTGGACGACGGCGAGGCCTAGGAAGGGGACAACGCGGAGCCGGGGAAGACGCGGCAGTGGAGGCCCACGTGGAGAGGAGTACGAGGGCTCACTGGTTCGGCTGCGCTGCTGTTGCCGCAAAATAACAGGGGGTGTGGGTGAGTGGAGTGGAGGGATGGCCTGGCCAGCGGTGGGAGTAGTATGGGGAAGGTGAGGCCTCCACGGCAGCACAGCCGGCCACGAGAGGCAGGAGCAGGCGGCACGACCGGCGCTGCTTTGGGCGGCTGGAGCAAGAAGACCAGAGGTTGAAGAACCACTATGGCCGTTGGATGGACATTGTACAGTCAGTCGAGCTAGAATCGTGCATATTGACTAAGTTGACAAAGCCCTTCGTCCCCGTCAACTTAGTAGGCCCACTATACTGGTCCCAGCTAGCAGGGGGGTATTATTATTTTTGGGCGTAATAAGGAAGCACTTCCTTGCGTGCGAAGATATAGCTGGTGGGTCCGAGCTATCAGCGGCGGTAACGTTTTTTTCGCGAAATACAGAGGCCCTTTCGGTGGGTCCCAGATGTCAGGTGGAGGAATCATTATTTTACGCGTAATAAGGAGGCATTTCCTTGCGTGCGGCCGTGGACCCAGCTGCCAGCCTCTCCATGGACAGTCCACTTCCGATGGATGTCGTTCATTGACCACATTGACCAGGCCGCGCCGAGAGCACCAGGGCAGTGGACGACGGCGAGGCCTAGGAAGGGAATGACATGGACCAAGGAATAATCGGTAGTTATTTCCTACGCAGAGGAGTACGAGGGTTTACTGGTTCGTCTACCATCGCCGGAGAATAACAGCATGTGTGGGACTGAGGGTGAGTAGAGGGATAGCTAGGCCAGCGATGGGAGTACGGTGGGGCGGTGAGGCCTACGCGGTAGCACAGCCGGCCGCGAGGAGGAGGGAGCAAGCAGTCCCGCCGGCGCTTGTTTGAGCGGCTGGAGCAGGAAGAGCAGAGATTGAAGAAGCACGACGGACGTTGGATGGACATCCAATAGTATACAGGCCATCTGTGGAAAGCCTCAAATCTGTGGAAAACAACATACAGCCCATCTGCCATTATTTCAAATAGTTTACAGCCCATTTGCTAATTCTTATGGGTTTTTTTGGAGCCCATATTCTTTTTGTTAGCATTACAGCCCATATTGTGGCCACGGTTAAAAAGTTATACGAAATTTTGCATATGTTGGTGCGGTCTGAACTGTTTTTAATCCCAAAATTTCGAGTCACATTCAGACTGATTTTAAAAATAAATGTATATCAATATAAAATCCAATAAATTGTCCACACATAAAAATCAATGCAATTTAAAATCTCGAAATGAAAAAAAGATATTTGAAACTAATTGTCGGTTTGATGTGTTTTAAAAATGTACGTCTCATTTCTCATTACTGATAGGCCACTTTCTCGGCCAGCCGAATGAAGCTCTCCTCGTCTAGCCCAACAGGACTAATAAAGTGACTTACTTGACAAATCACAAAAAACTGGGGTAGCCATTTTCAAAAAGAAAAAAAACTGTTGGGTTGGTCTGTGGTAAACATAAAAGAAAAGGCTGTCTAGACAGGCGAGTGTCCCACACAGCCCATTGACACCCCTCGCCTGCCTCAAAAACATATTAGATAAATGCCACTCCAATTATGGCAATTCATAAAATGCCACGCAATTTCCAAACTTTGAAAATGCCATCGCAATTTTGCAAACTTTGAAAACGCATACGCAGTTTGCAAACTTTGAAAACGCCACCCGGACTTCAAAAATGCCACTAGAAATGGCATGAAATGGCATTTTCAAAGTTTGGAAATTGCAAGTGGCATTTCTGAGGCATTTATCAAATTAACCCAAAACAAAAATAATCGGGCGAGCTGTGGGTCCCTCGTGTCACCGCCACAGTAATTCTCTCGCATCGACTACGCTGACAATGGCATGGGACCCGGATGTCGAAATCCACTAGGAGGAGCCATTTTTATTGGCTTGAAATAAGGAGGCACTTGCTTGCATCGCCATGACCTTGGCGGGTCCTCGCTGTCATCTTCTCCATGTACAATCATCTCCCGATTGTGTACGATCAACTTGCTAGGCCCACAAGTCAGCCTCTAAACCCGTGGAGGACAAATACAACCCATTTAAAAAAATAACAGCCCATTCCATACGTTCAAACGGAAAGTTCAACATTCAGAGCAAAGTAACAGGTCTAATCCACATATAGGGTACTGAACTTCCACGTTGACAACCATCATAGCCAAGTTAACTATCTACTCCCACTAGAAAAGGAAAGTACTAACTTACTCTTAGCTAACTAGACGATGCCGATGGTACACGCTAAACGCCGGCACCGGCGTCCTGTGCCTCGCCTCAGACTTGCCAGAGGTGCGATAGGGCGCATTGCTCGCGGGCGTTGGCCCTTTCCATGCCGGCGTGGTCCACCGAAGCTTCGGCTTCCAAGCGGGAAACCCATTGACGAGCTGGTAGTAAAAATCGGCGTCGCGAACGCAGCGTGCGTGCTCGATAGCCTCTGTGGCTATTTGCGGGCCCGCCTCCACGTAGTCGGCCCATTCTTGGGTGCTCGCTTTCGCGACTCGAGCATCGGTGCGCTGCTGCTCCATGTCCTACCTGGCGGCGCAAATCGGCGTACGCTGCTCCTCCGCCAGCGGTCGACTCAACAACTCCTGCTCCTCCGCCATGCGATCGCGCCCAACAACTCCTCGATCCACGCATTGCCATCTAAAACAGATAGAATTCTCCTCCTCCGTCGCCTTCCGTGAAAAACCAACACTAGTTCCGGCGGTGACCGCCTCGGCGCCGCCACCGCGGACGGGCGGGGCATGGCGGACGGGCGAGCGACGTCGGGCTGGTAGGGGCTTATGAGGGTATGGCGAGTTGGGTCATGGTGGCACTGGAGAATGCCGGGAAATATTACTTATAGGGGGAAGGTAGCGCGATGGTCATCGGAATTCAATGCGTAATGGCTTAGCGCACCAGCTTGCCGTGGAAAACTAGGGAAACTGAAATTATGACTGTGTCGTCCCGTCCCGTCTAGGTCGCACGCCGGCATGGCAGTCAAACGAGTGCACTCGAATCATCTCCCTCCTTGTCAATAATGATTTCACGGATTTAAAAAGCCCGCAACAATTAAAGTGTATCTTTTTTCGCATCAGTTAGCTGCCTTAATTACGGCTGGCTGCATGCAGCACTCGTAATCGCCGCAGCAAGACACGGCAAAGATGCAACGGTCGCAGCCGAGGGCACGCATGCAGCCACTTAAATCACTGGAATTAATTAGGCTTAAACTTCTGCATGCCGTTAATTATTGCCATGCCTTGGTCTTACTACTTTGCTCACAGGACTAACAAACCTGGACGGAGGGAGTACCTTGGTTGGTGAGAGGTTTGAATTAAGCCCTGCAAACCGGAAAGGAGGTATTAGTACGTGTGTGATCCGCTATTTATTCGTGTAGGATCGAGTAGGTCATTTCTTGAATTGAGCCCTGCAAACCGGAAAGGAGGTAGTACGTGCGTGATATGCTATTTATCCGTGTAGGATCGATAGTGTAGCTTGTCAGTTTCTTCAGAGGTAGGCATTTTTATCCGTGTAGGATCGATAGTGTAGCTTGTCAATTTCTTCAGAGGTAGGCATTTTTATTCAAAAAACTGCCACTTCGCATCTTGCGTTGCAAATAAAACTGCCAAGTGCGCATTTGTAGGCTAGCTAGTGATCGATCAAGAATTTGTAAACACCGAGCTAATGAAATAAGTAACTGCTAATGCATCTCAATGATTCACAGATCATATACAAATATGTAGCTCCAAAAGCAAAGATCAGCCACTTCGAATCTTGCGTCGCAACTAAAACTAACTAGTACGATTCCCATACATAAGATCAACATGTTAATGCATCTCAATGATTCACAGATCATATACAAATATGTAGCTCCAAAAGCAAAGATCAGCCACTTTGGATCTTGCGTCGCAACTAAAACTAACTAGTACGATTCCCATACATAAGATCAACATGTTAATGCATCTCAATGATTCACAGATCATATACAAATATGTAGCTCCAAAAGCAAGATCTAGAAAAAACATCTGTTCTTCCTACTAACATGGATGCTTCTCTTGGCCAACATTCAGTACAGACTGAAAGAAAAATTTGTTTGTGAAGTCTACAATTCCTCTTGCAAATGTAAGTGGTTTCACCAACAGCTGGAACCATGAGAATGAACCACACATGATGGAGGAACATCCACTGCAATATGATTTGGTCTTCTCTCGATCACACAGCGAGACTATTTTCGGAATACAAACTTTAACTTAGGGAAAATGGTGCCCATTGTATAATCAGACCAAAGCAATGAAGCACCAAGTGTTGGCCAGTAAATAGTACAATACTACTTTTCTACAGTCCATGAAGTGACTATTGTAGGATCGTTGAAGGCAAGAGTGTCTAGAGGGGGGGTGATTAGACTACTCGACAAGATAAAAATTATGCCTTTTGATTTGAACAAGTTTTTAGCAAGTTCACAATGAAGATCAAGTCAAGCATCATGCATACAAGTCGAGCAACATACTACACATGCAATTCTAGAGTATGGGCAGCGGAAAGTAAATTGCACAAGTAGAAAGGGAGAGATTGTGAAGAGCAAACGCAATATGGAGACACGGAGATTTTTCTCGTGGTTCCGATAGGTGGTGCTATCGTCAATCCACGTTGATGGAGACTTCAACCCACGGAGGGTAACGGCTGCGAGAGTCCACGGAGGGCTCCACCCACGAAGGGTCCACGAAGAAGCAACCTTGTCTATGCCATCATGGCTTACGCCCACGGAGGACTAGCCTTACTCGGGTAGATCTTCACGAAGTAGGCGATCTCCTTGCCCTTACAAACTTCTTGGTTCAACTCCACATCTTGACGGAGGCTCCCAAGCGACACCTAACCAATCTAGGAGGCACCACCTCCAAAAGGTAATAGATGGTGTTGGTGATGATGAACTCCTTGCTCTTGTGCTTCAAATGATAATCTCCCCAACACTCAACTCTCCTCACTGATTTGGCTGTGGTGGAAGAAGGGATTGAGTGGAAAGCAACTTGGGAAGGCTAGAAATCAAGTTTCATATGGTGGGAGTGGAGCAACTTGATCTCAACACAAGGGTAGGTAGTTTTCTTCTCGTAAATGTAAGGTAGGAGTGGTAGTTCTTTCGATGGCTCTCTCCACGAATGAAGAGGAGGTGGAGGGTATTTATAGCCTCCACACAAAATCCAACTGTTACACACATTTGACCAATCTCGGTCGGACGAAGTTGACAACTCGGTGAGACCGAAAGTTCAAATCTTGTGAACGTTGGGATTTTCGTGGGACCGAAAATACAATCTCGGTTAGTCCGATTCTTCCAAAGTCTAGGGTTTGCCAATCTCGGTGGGACCGACTTTCTCATCTCGGTGACACCGATTTGAGTACGTATGTTCTGAAGGTTGCTAACACCAATTTCGTAAGACCGAGTTTGGAATCGGAAAATCCAAATTACTAGGGTTTGGCTATATGGTGAGGTGGTTCATCTCGGTGTGACTGGGTTTATGGAATCGGTGGGACCGAGATTACTTATGAGCATATGTTGGAATGAAAGATTGCGATAGTTTGAGAGATAAATCACTAAGCACTTTGAGCAACCAGATCATCATCATAACCTCATCCCTTTAATAGTATTGGCTTTCCTATGGACTCAATGTGATCTTGAATCACTAAACCAAAAATGGAGTCTTGAGCACTTGCCAATCCTTTCCTTAGCATCCTAGGGGTTCACCTCTTCATCCTTTTGCCATGCCAGAGTGATTGACTTTCTGAACCATACTTGATAAAAGCATTAGTCCAACCACAAAGTATGTTGTCATTAATTACCAAAACCACCTAGGAGCAAATGTGCTTTCAATCTCCCCTTTTGGTAATTGATGGCAACACACAAAATAAGATATCAAAGCTTACTAAAAGAAAGACAGGATTATCATTAAAGCTTTGACAAACATGTAGTACAGTGCTCCCCTACAAGTGTGCAAGATTTTAGATTTTGGTTTTGGACTACCACAAGCACACATGAGAGAAAAGCAAGATGTGCTACATGCAGCTTGGCTATATGCATCAGAGCAGATGAGGATAAGTGAGTGATGATGCATATGTGCATGGTGATTTCTTGCAAACAAGTATTCACAAGCAAGTCACCATCATGCACATTCTGCAAGATGCATATACTTACCTTGGAGTTCCTTGGTATTGTACCTGAAGAAATAAACTTGGGAAAACAAGGTTAGATAACACAAGAGTAGTTCTTCAACCAATAGCAAGAACATCAAGAGTACCAAGCCGTGGATGACATGTATAAAGAGTGTCTCATGTTGAGCACTAGCTTGAATCAGCCAACATGTCTCCCAAGACTAAAAGATTTTCAATGAGCTCTGAAAGATTTTGCTTTTCATAAGATACCAATTGTGCTTTTCATAAGATACCAATTGTGAGAGCAAGAGAAGCAAAAATCAAAAGAATAATGCCAAATGTATTATCACAGTGAAATATAGCAAAGCTTTGATGTGATCCTCTCCCCCTTAAGGTAAGATTGTTTTTCTTCCTTTAAATTTTCTTTTCTCCCCTTATCCTCCAATCTCCCCCTAAGCTCCCCCTAAATCTTCTCCCCCTTTGACATCAAGTGCCGAAAAGGACAGTAAACTAGGAAGGTCAGGAAAGATGGAAGGAAAGAAATGGGATCCTTAAGAATCACAACTTGTTCAATAAGAAACATGCATAAAGAATCATTGAGTTGAGCTGCAGAAGATGATATCCTGGTGAATGTAAATCGGTGACACCGAATTGATATGGATCGGTGAGTCCGAAAGTCAGAGACTTAGGGCAGATCCTTTTTCGGTCAGACCGAAAGTTTTAAGTCGGTGACGCCGAGTTTAATTCCAAGGAATCCAGAAATAATTCAGCTCACTTTGCAAGGAATGTTTCAAAAGATTTGCAATGAATTTGTAAAAGATTTTCAGGGAATTGATCAGAGCCAAAAGATATACACAAGAACAGAAGAAACAGAAATGAAAAAGATTGCTAGATGAAGTTTTTTTTTTAAATAGAAAAACTCCAAAACATATGTACTTCATCTAGACAGGGGTCGGCGACAAAGTCACCTATGTTTGAGTATATTGACTTAGGAGTCAAATGAGGACATTTGATCATAGGTCATACTCATCGTTTAAGCTCAAAAATGGGGTTGCCATTTTTCGATTAAGCATTTGATGTGATCACATCTTTTGAAGCTGCTTGTACTCATGACTTTGAGCAAAGCTTCTTCAAGATGTGAAAAACATACCTTGGGCTTGTTGTTGCTTGTACTCATGTAGGTGATCTTGATGTTGATGCTTATAGAATGTGAAGTTGGAGCACCATTTCCAATTGTATAGTTCATCTTCCTACATGGGTTAGGCAAGCAAGGAAATACTCAAGAATATCCAAGATGACAAGAGTGAAGTACTAGACGTATAAGGTGTCATAAAGGATATGTGGAATTTCGTTCCTTGAACTCAACTTCCCAAAGGGCTAGATACTTGGTCAATGACAAGATTACTCATGATTTGAGTGAGAGGTAATCTTGTGGAATGTAGACCATCCAAGTACCTGCAAGGAGTTAGATGCAATACAAGGGGGCAAATGTGTCCAAGACATATGATCATCATCATAAGAGAAATATCAAGGATTAGTCAATTAGGCTCATGCCTTGCATGCATCAATGGAGTTTTCACTCCAAGTTTGAAGCATCAATGATGTTCAACTCACTCCTTGCGACAAAACACTTTCTCATCAAGTGGTTTTGTAAAGATATCTCGCAAGCTGTTTGTCAAGATCGAACATGCTTAAGATCAATGTCACCCTTAGCAATGTGATCACGAATAAAATGGTGACGAACTTCAATGTGTTTCGTGCGAGAGTGTTGCACGGATTGTGTCCAATCTTAATCGCACTCTCATTGTCACAAAGTAAAGGAACATGTCTCGCATGTATCCCATAATCCTTAAGCGCTTGTGTCATCCATAGTAATCGAAAGCACAACACTAACCAGCAGCAATATATTCTCGCTTGGCAAGAGATAATGATATCAATTTTGTTTCTTGGATGACCAAGATACAAGGGATCGACCGAGAAATTGACACGCGTGCCGAAGTTGACTTTCATCAACCTTGTCTCCGCATAGTCCGAGTCGGAATAGCCAACAAGATCGAAAGAGGCCCTCTTAGGATACCAAATGGCAAAGTTAGGTGTGTGTATCAAATATCTCACAATTCTTTTAACAGCTTTAAGATGACATTCTTTAGGAGCAGCTTGATATCGAGCACACATGCATACACTCAACATTATGTCAGGACGAGAAGCACAGAGATATAGTAGAGAACCAATCATGGATCGATAAACCTTTTGATCAACAGGTTCTCCATCTTTAGTCAAGTCATTATGTCCACTAGTAGGCATGGGGGTTCTCATACCTTTGCTCTCTTGCATGTTGAACTTCTTGAAGAGATCCTTAGTGTACTTTGTTTGTGAGACAAAAGTACCCTCCTTAGATTGCTTGATTTGCAACCCAAGGAAGAACTTGAGTTCACTCATCATGGACATCTCATACTTCTCCGACATAAGCTTTCCAAACTTCTCACTAAAATGGGGGTTAGTTGAACCAAAGATAATATCATCAACATATATTTGGCACACAAATAGTTCACCATCAACCCTTTTCGTGAATAGCGTTGAGTCTATTTTTCCAATCTCAAATCCTTTTTCGAGAAGAAAGCTAGTCAAGATTTGTACCAAGCTCTAGGAGCTTGTTTAAGACCATAAAGAGCTTTGTGCAATTTGTAAACATGATTAGGCTTTTAGGATTCACAAACCGGAGGTTGTTTCACAAATACTTCCTCCTCAATTTCACCATTTAGGAAAGCACTTTTAATGTCCATTTGATAGAGAGTAATGTCATGGTAGTTGGCATAAGCAAGAAGAATACGAATGGACTCAAGTCTAGCAACGGGGGCATAGGTCTCACCATAGTCCATACCTTCGACTTGTGTGTAACCTTGAGCTACGAGACGAGCCTTGTTGCAGATGACTTGTCCATCTTCATCTTGCTTGTTCCGAAACACCCATTTGGTTCCAATGACGTTTTGGTCATCATTGGGCTTTCTACCAAAGTCCAAACGTTGTTCCTCTCGGTTGTGTAGCTCTTCATGCATAGCGCTCACCCAATCCGGACTTCAAGCGCTTCTTCTACCTTCATAGGTTCAAGACTAGAGATAAATGAGTAGTGCTCACAAAAGTTAGCTAAACGAGTTTTAGAGCGAGTGATTCTCCCGGAGTCGATGTCATTCATCATTTGTTCCACGGGATGGTCCTTCTTGACTCTTGCTCGAACTCGGGATAGCTTTTGTCGTGGTCGTGGCTGAGCTTCCTCATCATCCTCATCTTCTTCTTCATCATTGTTGTTGGTGTTGTCTTGAGGTGGTGGAGAAGGAGGTTGTGGTGGATCTTCTTGTCGCACTTCCTCATCTTGGTGAGTTCCACTTGTGGAGGCCTCCATGTTGCCTTGAGGTTCATCTCTCCGTGAGGTAGGGGCTCCACATATGTAGATGAGGTACTCTCCTTCACTTCCATGGGACGAATCTTTCCAATTGATAAATCTTGAATGGCTTCTGAAGGGTCCTTGTCTCCTACATCAATAGGCATTTGCTCTACTTATGAAATATTAGATTCATCAAACTTCACATCTACCGCCTCTTCAACCTTTGGGTGAAATTATTGTAGACACGGTAGGTGTGAGAGTTTGATCCATAACCGAGGAAAAAGCCTTCATGAGTTTTAGGAGCAAATTTAGACCGACGATGCTTATCAAGGATATAGCATTTTGAACCAAAGACACGAAAATATCCCACTTGGGGTTTGTTACCGTAAGGAGCTCGATGAAGTCTTGCCGAGGAGCTTGTGAAGATAAAGCCTGTTGATAGCATGACAAGTCTGTCTCGACGGCTTCACCCGTAAGTGTTTGGTGTCTTGTATTCATCAAGCATCGTTCTCGCCATCTCAATGAGCGCTCGGTTCTTCCTCTCAACAACTCCATTTTGTTGAGGTGTGTATGTAGTCGAGAACTCATGTAGAATCCCTTCCTCATCGAGAAAAGAGTCCACATGGGCGTTCTTGAACTCCGCTCCATTGTCCTCCGAACTTTCTTGATCTTCACCTCAAATTGATTTTGAGCTTTTCCGCAAAGGTTTTGAAGATTCTCAACCAAGGCCAAGTACTTTACCCTTGGAGTTGTCTCCAAAAGTCACATACTTGCGTGGACCATCGTTCTTTGCGAGCTCTCAAACATGTCTTCATCCCGGTCATGTGATCGGTACATCCACTATCAAGAATCCACTCTTTTCCACCGGATATGTAGTCTCTCAGATTTGCCATAAGATTGAGACTCT
Organism: Aegilops speltoides; assembly: GCA_021437245.1. Lineage (NCBI taxonomy): Eukaryota > Viridiplantae > Streptophyta > Magnoliopsida > Poales > Poaceae > Aegilops > Aegilops speltoides. Next base: position 74,685,192 of record CM038145.1, on the reverse strand, counting down.
TCATGATCTTGTCTAGCTCGGTGTCCGAATCGGAGTAATCATCATCATGCTCATGCTCATCATCATATTGACCCATAGATAATTCATCATCAATACCTAGGTCAATTTGACAATGACTTGCATCAGCTTTATCAATGTGATAATAATCATCGGAATGCAATACAAGAGCATTTCTAACTAGAACATTGATAAGTCCGGAATCACCCTTCCGTTTCATAAGATCACGAAGCTCAAAGAAGCATTTGTCAAAGTTAGGATCATTGGGGCGCATCATATCAAATTCAACAGTCTTGTATAGAATTTCATCAAGACCTCTCAAAGAGTAGTCCGGATAAAGTTCTTCCAAGAACTTCCACATAGCATGGGCGCACTCAAAGTTTGTGATAAGCTCAAGCAAGTTATCGGGCAAACCTCTAATGATAAGATTGACAGTTCTAAGGTTACGAAGCAAATCAAGATCTTCATCCATAGTAGGGTGCAAGGGGTCAAATGGTGGTACATATGGGGTTTCAACATATTTGCGCAAGTTGTACATCTTAAAAATAGCAAGCATTTCAATCCTCCACGAGTTATAGGACACTCCATCAAGAACAGGCACTCTATGGCTAACACTCCCAAACGTAGACACGTCCATCTTCCTCCAATGGTGTGCAAACCAAAGCAATGGAGACCAAGGCTCTGATACCAATTGTAGGATCGTTGAAGGCAAGAGTGTCTAGAGGGGGGGTGATTAGACTACTCGACAAGATAAAAAATTATGCCTTTTGATTTGAACAAGTTTTTAGCAAGTTCACAATGAAGATCAAGTCAAGCATCATGCATACAAGTCGAGCAACATACTACACATGCAATTCTAGAGTATGGGCAGCGGAAAGTAAATTGCACAAGTAGAAAGGGAGAGATTGTGAAGAGCAAACGCAATTTGGAGACATGGAGATTTTTCTCGTGGTTCCGATAGGTGGTGCTATCGTCAATCCACGTTGATGGAGACTTCAACCCACGGAGGGTAACGGCTGCGAGAGTCCACGGAGGGCTCCACCCACGAAGGGTCCACGAAGAAGCAACCTTGTCTATGCCATCATGGCTTACGCCCACGGAGGACTAGCCTTACTGGGGTAGATCTTCACGAGTAGGCGATCTCCTTGCCCTTACAAACTTCTTGGTTCAACTCCACATCTTGACGGAGGCTCCCAAGCGACACCTAACCAATCTAGGAGGCACCACCTCCAAAAGGTAATAGATGGTGTTGGTGATGATGAACTCCTTGCTCTTGTGCTTCAAATGATAATCTCCCCAACACTCAACTCTCCTCACCGATTTGGCTGTGGTGGAAGAAGGGATTGAGTGGAAAGCAACTTGGGAAGGCTAGAAATCAAGTTTCATATGGTGGGAGTGGAGCAACTTGATCTCAACACAAGGGTAGGTAGTTTTCTTCTCGTAAATGTAAGGTAGGAGTGGTAGTTCTTTCGATGGCTCTCTCCACGAATGAAGAGGAGGTGGAGGGTATTTATAGCCTCCACACAAAATCCAACTGCTACACACATTTGACCAATCTCGGTCGGACCGAAGTTGACAACTCGGTGAGACCGAAAGTTCAAATCTTAGAACGTTGGGATTTTCAGTGGGACCGAAAATACAATCTCGGTTAGTCCGATTCTTCCAAAGTCTAGGGTTTGCCAATCTCGGTGGGACCGACTTTCTCATCTCGGTGACACCGATTTGAGTACGTAGGATTCTGTAGGTTGGCAACACCAATTTCGTAAGACCGAGTTTGGAATCGGAAAATCCGAAATTACTAGGGTTTGGCTATATGGCTGAGGTGGTTCATCTCGGTGTGACTGGGTTTATGGAATCGGTGGGACCGAGATTACTTATGAGCATATGTTGGAATGAAAGATTGCTGATAGTTTGAGAGATAAATCACTAAGCACTTTGAGCAACCAGATCATCATCATAACCTCATCCCCTTTCAATAGTATTGGCTTTCCTATGGACTCAATGTGATCTTGAATCACTAAACCAAAAATGGAGTCTTGAGCACTTGCCAATCCTTTCCTTAGCATCCTAGGGGTTCACCTCTTCAGTCCTTTTGCCATGCCAGAGTGATTGACTTTCCTGAACCATACTTGATAAAAGCATTAGTCCAACCACAAAGTATGTTGTCATTAATTACCAAAACCACCTAGGGAGCAAATGTGCTTTCAACTATCCAATCTTTGTGTCTATTTTCAAATGGCACTGCATGCAGTGACTATACTATTCTCTTGTGCAGTTCAACCAAAATTGCGGACACTTTGTTTGTTTGCCAAATAGCAACGGGCAGACATCTCTGTCTGCACAAATATCAAGCAGGTAGCAAACATATACCACACCATGTTCGCAGTGATGGAAGAGGTGAAATCGATACAACCAAAATTGAGCATCCAATCATTGAATCCTGTCCTGCACCTCCAATGTAGGTCCACCCTGCCAATAAATTCACATGCAAACCACTAGTATTACTACCAAATGACAGTACAAAAAGAGTAGCAAGATAGTAGCAAACCATGTACCTTCCTAATGAACAGCTCATAGTGCCACCAATTGGATATAAAGGTTTGGAAAAAAAACATGCTCCTAATGTTGAACCAGTTGGACTTTTTGTGCAGCTCCACTAAAATCGAGCATCCCTATTTGCATAGATATTGAAAGTGTGATTACTATAAAAGTGGCACTAGTTGAAGCATAGACTCACAAATATAAGCATTCCAATTTCTTAATGGGAAAAGGTAGCAAGACTGTTTCTAACCACCTGTTTGAAGGAATAAATAAAGCAATAGCGGCTGATGTCAGGAAGGCATGCATAGTTTTTTTCTGAAAAACTGAGCCATTCCTGACCTTTCCTCTTCTTTTAAGAAAATTTTGTGCAGTTCTACTAAAATAAAATGCCATCACCGCCTTGACAATTTAGTTACACTGTACAAAAGGAAATGACTTAACATTACATCATGATGTCGGGTATGTAGTAGACAGGCATTAGAGACAAACATACAGACCTCCTCCGATAACATAATGAACATTAATTTTAACAAAGGTGTGACTAGCTTTACCGAGATAATTTGAGTGAACTCTACACCCTCTGTTCCTTAATATAAGACGTTTTCGTGGTTCAATTTAAAGTACCCAAACGTCTAGTATTTATAAAAACAGGTAGTAGTTTTATTGAGCACATATCTGGGAAAGCTTGCCACACTTTATTTATGTCCATACGCTAATGCAACACCATTCGAATACTACAAATATACACTAATACAGTGGCTAGTGCAACAGTAGAGTAGTTAGTTTATTACGAGTACAAGACAATGGTTTTCTTGAATGATTTCAATAAACTCTACCCTTTGGAAGGTTTCTATAAGAATTAACAATACAAAATGTAAAGGTAACAAGTTTCAGCATTGGTATACTAGCTGTGCATGAGCATTAAACCAAATACAAAAGTCTGAAGGTAACTAGCATTATTAACTAATGACAGCACAAAAAAATTGCAAACCATGTACCTCCAAGGTAAATATCATTTCGAACTCGGGGGGACCTTAAAAATTGCCATCCCAATCTTGATAATCGATCAAACATAGAAACTTGATCTTTCCTCTTGATAATCAAGAGAACAGCCGGAGGAGGAGGTGCCCACTCTTGACCTTTCCTCTTGTATTCATAATTGTCTGTGCAGTTTAACCAAAGTAAAATGACATCAGCGCCTTGGCATTTTGGTGACACTGTACAAAAAAATTAACTTATCTCATGAAAGTGAGGTATGTAATCTATAAGCATTAACAATGCAAAAATCTGAAGGTAGTAACAAGTTTCATCATTGGTGTACGGGCTATGCAACAGCATTAGAATGCCTTAGCTGAAAAATCTTTAATACATCCACAATCAATAGCTAACCCTGAAATGATCCAGTGACATTAAATGGCACTGCTTAAATTTATCTGTGGCATTAGACTGAGAGCGGCATTAGTTAAATGTGGCATCACTTTAGCAGTAGCATTGCTTGACTTGACTGCTAGCGTTATACTAACAGCAAAAAAAAGTGGCAATAAGAGCATGGGAGGCCCATTCGGACAGTGGGCGCACCAGTACGATGTACCTCCACGGACGCAGAGTGGTGAGGGAGGTAAGGTTGCCCAGAGCAACAAATATCCAGGCAGCATATGTGGATTACATCCCATTTTTGTTCTCTTTAGCCACCTTTTTCCTATGTGAGGACAACAAACCGATCGACCTGGTCATTCTATATTGTGTTGTCATGCCTTTCTACCCTTCTTCAACCAAGAGACACGAGACTCGTTCCTTAGCTACTGATTTTCCCCTTTTCAACCTAGATGTGGGTTCAACCCAGACATGCATTAGTCTGCATGAAGTAGGGTTTCCTTTAATAGTGCAAATTATGGTTTTCGTCTACGTGGCCAGCAGAGCAAAGGATAGCAAATTGGGAAGATGGTGGAGTGGAAAAAGATCCACATGCAATGACGTGCCAGATGGGGCAATAGAACAAGGGTATGGTTCGAAAAGAGGTAGCATACCTGAGGGTCGGCGGGAAGTGGCTTCGCTCGTGGTCGTCGTCCTCCGCACACACTATGGCAGCGATCCCGCGCGGGCGCTAGGTCTGAGAGGACGGCCTTGTCATCGGTCGTGACTCGCCACCGACGACGAAAAGGCGTCAACGCTGCACGCCCTTTTCTTCCCGCGGATCTGTGACCTTGGTGAGGAGGGAGAGGGGCCATCTTTTTAGATCTGGAGAGAGGGTGGTAGTGTGAGAAGCAAGTGGGCAGCCCTTGGCAAGAAAGCTGCCAAGCTCCAGCCTATATATCTTCTTTATACTACTAGTTTGGAGGTGGAGTAGTGGTAGAGTAGTTTATATTTTCTCTGCGTCTGCATCAGATTAGTCGTGCTTCAAAACTGAACGGCGCGCCATTAAAAAAATAAAGGCCGATAACTAATGCGGTACCTCGGGCCAACGCGGCCAGATCGCATTTTGCACGAGAAATTACACACCATGTCTCGTTGACATGTGGTCCCGTTCCACATATCAGTGAGACGACGGCGACTAGTAGGAGTATTTCCGAACCGACGTGTAGGCCGAGGCGCCCACCTTCATGAACCGTGGCAAACTGGCAACCGTCCACCGACTCTTCTCCTTTCCCTCTGATTTGGAACTGTTGTCGCACGCTCTTCCTCTCCCTCCTCCATTTTCCTTCAGCCCTTCACGCTTTCTTCTGCCATTGTTCGATCGTCTTCTCCATGGAGGGAACAGGACGGAAACGACCCCATTATTCTTGCCCCGATCTGAAAGATGACGTGGTGGAGGAACTCATTGATCGGTGCAACGTCATCACCTCGGCTAGCATGGCAGGTTCGTTCAAGCCCATTCTCGACTCAACTAATAACATCATTACAAGGAACCCAAGAGTCAAGGAGCGGTTTGATCTCCCCTATATTCTTTGCCGTGACCCTGATAACTGGCGCCGTCACGACGGAGGCCTCGCCCTATGCAAGTTGATGCCTCTTGATAATGATACGTATGATGTTAAGATGCCATCGCTTGAGGGCAAGGCTTGGGAAGGCGCAAATGGAGATTGGGTTGTTTACATTGGGTCCAACTGCGAGTGGGAACTTGTGAATGTGTACACTCGTGACCGGGTTCCACTTCCAAAAATCTCAGTAGACTGCCCAGAGGTTGAGCACACCGGTATTGTATGCATGTTCAAATACAATCATGGTGACTGTCTTCTACGGAAGATAGCAATTTCTCGAGTCCCCAACCGCTCTTGGAATTACAAAAACTATGAAGTTGTTGCTATCTTCGACAAGCTTGTTGCCGTCGTCGGTGGTTTGATTGGATGGATATTGCTCAAAAATCAGTTTACGTACGGATGAGTCTTGTGATGCAATTGAATACGAGGGCCTTGTGTTTGCTGCCACCACTGTGGCAATCGCTTTTGCATGGCATCCTCGTTGTTTCGCACGCTTGTCTTCCACCTTAATTATAATTGTTTCATCCACATGCATGCGGGTTAGCAAGGCTGGTCATAGTCTTGGAGTAACTTAGACTAGTAACATGCATATGTTACTAGTTTATGTTACTACCTCTATAGTGCATAGTATCTTAGATTAGTATCATAGGTGGTCTCATTTATTGCCATGCATGACACATAGTAGCATCACATTTATTATGTTACAAGATTCACCTATGTTACTATAACCATCTCTCTCTTCCTTAATTGCCTGCCACATAAGCATGTTTGCGAGTCCCAAGTGCATGATACTACTTATGTTACCCCCACTATGGCCAGCCTTACTAATTAACCTTCTTCTTGTGTTTCCAAGGTCCTGTGAACATTCCACCACCTATACTTGAAGATTTTTATAACCAAGGGGGAGATGATGATGGTCATGATCACGAGCATGAGGACGAGCAGCGCCCATATACTATTTGGTGCCTGGCAACTAATTCCGATGGATCACCTCTTCTCGTGTGTATATAGCCCACTGATGATGTTACTGCTAAGGAAGCAGGTGTAGTCTCCCATGGTCGCACTTTCCGGACCTATTCCAACACCCGTTGCATGGTATTCGGGATGGATACTAGTGTGCTAGCGCCAACTCCTTCTCCCTGGTACAGAATTGATAGTCTTGGAGAAAATTCGCTCTTCCTTGGACAAAACTATCCAATGATGGTGAAAGGCGATCCAACTGTTGTTGACACAATGTTACTACCATTTATGAGAAGCAACTATGTCTATACCTCGGACATTTGGGTGGTTCCCTACCCTGGTACTGATATAGTAGGTCGCTTCAGCCTGGATGATCAGCCCTGCGTTGGTCTCCAGATCGATAATGGATGGCCCGTCCCAGAGAATCACTTGTGGTTCAAAGCAAGCGTTTCCAACGCCGAGGAATGGTTGAGTTGAAGTTCATTTCATTGCTTGTTATTTGTTGTGTGGTGAAAACTTTAGTATTTATAATATATCCTCGTTGTCGATGTGGGTTGATGACCAATTGTATGTAATAAAATGATATGCCTGTGATAAACTTGCTAAATTTATGAATGGCTTTCGAGTTGCTTCTGTGAGTGAGTGGTGCGACGAGGCAAAAAAATATTTTCCGAATACATAATTGTACGTGCATTGCAATAGGTTATCGGATGAGGCCAATCATCAACAATAGTAGTACACTATTTGTACTAGCTTCACATGCTTTGCGCGTTGTGCGGGTGTTTTTACTGTAGCCAGACGTAACCAGCACCTCGAATCCTCGATACTAGTATTACTATATAGTAAGTAGTAGGAGTAGTAGGGTGGCATGGGCCAGAACAAGCATTCACGTCCAGGAGTCACGCCACCAGCACGACTTCCATCTGACACCAAATTTCTTGGAGTCCGTGCTAGAACAATCTCTTCAACCTCATCATTTCTCTAACTCAGCCATCGTGCAGCGGGCGAGGTGGGGGTTTGCCGATAGTCGGTTTCCTCAACTGCGGTCCCACTTGTAAGGCCAACTCCAACGCTCTATCAATATATGGATGTACTCTTCTTCCCAATACAAAAACTTGCATCCATTTTACTCCCTCCGTTGCATAATACATGGCTTCTACAAATGTATCTAGACATGTTTGTCAAAATATATACTCCCTCCGTCCGAAAAAACTTGTCATCAAAATGGATAAAAAGAGGTGTATCTAAAACTAAAATACATCTAGATACATCTTCTTTCATTTATTTTGATGACAAGTATTTCCGGACGGAGGGAGTATGTATCTAGACATGTTTTAGTATATAGGCACATCCATTTTTGGACAAATGGAAGTCAAGTATTTTGGAACGGAGGGAGTACGCAATAAAAATTTTAAGTTAGCACAACTAGTCTAATCCGAGAGCACAACCGAAGATTTGGTCGGGTTCTTCCTCCTTTTGCCAACACGTGGGACATCCAGCATCCAGGTCGTGTCATGAAAGAAAATAGAGTGGTAGTTGATAAGTTGAAGCCACAAGATGTGCATCTTGGGTTAAACTGTAAATAGAATCTTACTACTCTTGAGTAACTCCAAAAGCGCCACCGAAGAGATTTCTTGATTTGTTTTTCATCACCAAAGACGCCGAGGTGAAAGATGTGCGGTTCGATTGGGTCCGCTATGCGTTTTCAGCGACATGTGGGACCGCATGTGAGCAAACAGACGATGGGCTCCGCGCGTCCGCTGGCTGGCTGAGAAGAAAGATAGAGGAGTGCTGAGCAAGGACTGCAGAAAATTTGTTCTACGTACTGTACCTCGATGTAGGCTCGATATAGTGGGGTGGCATGGGCCATAACTAGCATTCACGTCTAGCACTACGGCACACGCCACCCACACGAGTCCCATCCGACACCAATTTTCTTGGAGTCCGTGCTACAACCATCTCTTCTCCCTCCTGTTTTCTCAGCCATCGCGCGGTGGGCGGGGTGGGGGTTTGCCGATAGTCGGTTTGCTCAACTACGGTCCCACTTGTAAGTGAAAATGCAACACCGCATGCATTCCCGCTTGAGCGGAGTGCCGGACCAACCGCGTGGGGGTGCAACGCGAACACGGTAGGCTTTTCCTTTTGAACTCGTAACTTGTAAAATTTGGTTCTGCTCCATGGCGCGATCGATAGATAGAAAATAACGATTTTGCCTAGAGTAATGAGAAGTTTGGTTCTGGCGTCGTTCATGCATGGAGTACGTATGAAAATTATGAAGTTGATGCGAAAGGTAAGATAATTACTGTAGTATCATATACTACTACATGGATTTGACGGAAAGATAAAAATACATACGGATCCATCAACGACATCCTCACCCCTAGTGCGCCGGGTCACCAACCGACGTGTGAGGAGCAGCGGCGTTGGCGGCGAGCTCAACGTGCTTCTCAACAGTGCGTCCAAGGTTGCCCTGTGGTCCAAGAAGGCCAGCGTCCTATCGTCCTCCTCTTGCATGCGCGTAGACGTGGGTGATTATGTCCATGGTGTCTTGCTGCACCAGGCGTTGCGCGGCGAGCGCGACCTCAAGGTGGACATTCTCCGGTGCGACGGCGGGCAGTCGTAGGGCCACCGGTGCGTCGAAGAGGTTGTCACCATAGTGGCCGTTGAGGGTGGCGGGCATCGCAGAGCCTGGGCGCGTCGGCTGAAGCCTAATGTCAAGGTCGTCCGCGAGCTTCTTGACGACGGTGAACTTGTCGAGGAAACCGACAAGGACCTCATCGAACAAGGAGACGAACATGTCGTCCAAGCAGCCCCTCGCCCTGCCGGCCGCAAGCAATACTACCTGGAGACGTTCCTTGTTGCCGGGCCGCAGGCCGGCGTCGTGGGCCATCTGGCATAGCCGGCTGATGCTCGCGCTCATCACCTCCATGGGTCTAGCTTACCTTCTACTAGTCAACTGATCTTGCGATTCGAGTGATCACTCTTGCCCTTGGTTAGCGTGCGTAGATGCGTAGGATTTCGTACTACTCCTCGGCCCTCTACTACACCTGCCTTTGGTTGTATGATAGGTGGGCCAGCCACCCCTGGGCCCACATGTCATTCACCCAAAGTCAGTTGCCGTAAGTCAATGAAGCTGCGCCCCCTCCGTGCCGGTGGAGTATAGTCATCTCACCGGACCTCTAGTTTGGGCCAAACGAGAGAAGTTTAATGTTTACTGGTTTATTGGTCCCCTTTGCATTTTGCGCCAAGTTTTGACATTTGATTTAACTAATAAAATTTTAATGCATGTAAACAAAAATGTTGTGTAAGTCACATTACGAAAAACAAATAATCCCAAAACACATAGGCACGGTGCATTAACTCCCTCCTTGTTTCTTATTTCATGACATATCAACCAATGAGAGATGTGGGCCGAGCATGCTTTCAATGACTTGAGACTACCAAACATGACATGTAGTGTTTGGTTCATTGCAGGTAATCCTATTAAGACTCTAGTTAGCAAGAAAACATTAAGTTCTCTCGCCGATAGGAATAAAACACCATGTATTTATTTACAGAGGGAGTAGTACATTTTTTGTGACATGCATTACTAGATATTGCTAGTCAAATACTAAAATCCAGATGGACGTGGTAGTACTCCTAAATCCAGACGGTGGTACTACTAGTACTAATAGTAGTACTACCAATGTAGTACCCGTTGGTTAAATTATTACGTGCTGCTCCTCACAGTGAAGTGACAAGACCCTGCGCTGGAGATGACACCTGAGTAGGCGCCGTGTTCGGCATACCATAGTCAACCTCATCATCTGCAGTCACTATCATCATGGCTGTAGAGCTAGCCTGCTTACAACTAGCCCTATTTGACATAATTTCCCGTGCGTAGATGCCCGTGCATTGCACGGAACACCAAGATTGGGGTGGATCTGCTCAGCAATGCCATCGCCTTGATTTTTCCACGGCCTTCTAGATGTGGTGGGGAGGAGATAAGGCTGATTGTGAGAGACAAGGAATTGTTTGTAAATAGGGAACAAGTGTGGGCATCTTTTTGCAAAAATGGAGAAGCTTGGTTTGTAGCGCGCGGATCTAGATCCGACGGCTCTTGGTGAAAGATGGGAGGCACAACATCATCACCAACTCGGGACCTGTTTGATTCGCAGGATTTTGAAAACACAGGAATAGGACACGGCAATATTACAAGTTTCAAACTGATATTACAAATGTTAGGAGTAATGCTGCACCTAGGAAGAGGGAATTACTAGGAAGTTCACGCAAGAACTTTCGTTACTTTAGGTGGATGCAGCGTTATCGTACAAACTAAAATCCACTGCCCTGACAAGTCACTAATGGGCAAATAAGTTTTCGAGTCTCTGACCACTTGATGTTTCAAAAACAAATTCAGCTTCTGCGGAGACTTTGTCATTTAGGTTTAGACGCTTGCGGTGATCAGCATGCCATTCATTGTTGCGCCAGAGAACGCCAAACCTCATTACCTTGAGCACACTTGCCTCCAGAACAAAGAACCTGGCCAATTTAATCTCAGATGTGCTGCCTCGGTAGTCGATCAAATCAATTTCTGTAAGATGGAGATCAAGGCATTCGATGAGATTGTTATAGTGTAGCACATTTTTCACTTTTGGGTCTTTTTTTATCTGCAAAAGAAGAGAACATATTAGAGCAGCTGGCTGCATAAGATTGACGTGTCATCAAGAGGTACCAATATCATTCGCTCATACGATAGGGTTGGCTGGCTAGTGATATTTTTTCACTCTCTCTCTCTCTCTCTCCCTCCCTCTCTCTCTCTCTGTGTGTTTCTGTTTCCTCTCATTTAACTAGGAGCACATGAAGAGCTTGGGCATTTGTTGCCTTCCACTATGTGGCCGATGCCATATTTCGCAAAAGTATGCAACATAATACGCATCGATGTCAAATCAAAAGATATTGGCACCGCTCTCACGATGTGAGAGAGTTGGCACCGCTGTGCACACAGACCCACATGTATAAACAAATCAATCAAACCAACTACACCAGCCTCTCACTCTCCCAAACAAGTGTTTTTTTATTGCCTCAATCCTCTCTCTCCCACGCAGTGTTTTTTCATTGCGTGAGTTAATTTGGCACCGGAGCAAAGTAGCTGCTCCAGATTGGGGCACCAGGTGAGCAATGAAGGGGCATCGATGCCAAATGCATCACAAGTGAATTTGGCACATGTTTTGGCCTACATAGCCCACTTTTCTACTCCCTCCGTCCCAAAATTCTTATCTTAAATTTGTCTAAATACGGATGTATCTAGTTACATTTTAGTGTTAGATACATCCGTATCTAAACAAATGTAAGACAAGAATTTTGGGACGGAGGGAATACTACCTCGTATTTAGTATAAAATTTTGACCATAGATTTACCTAAGAAAATGCCAATGCATGTCACTAAAAATTACACCATTTGAAATTATGTTCAAATATGAATCCAACGATATAGTTCTTAGTGACATGCATTAACATTTTGTCAGTTAAGTCTATGGTCAAATTTTGATACTACAAAAGTGGAAGAGTAAACCAGGACGGAGGTAGTAGTAGTACTTGCCCTTAGGGTAACCATAGAGTTACTGGAGTAGTCTAAGTTACTTTCCACTATGACTAGCCTAGGCTACTATAGTAGTACAGCATAAAAATGATGCAGGTGATCACATGAGAAAAAATACTAAAAACATTTCTTTCGGTGCAGTGCGTAGATGTAGTTTTGAACAGTACACTTGTCATCGTAATTTGGGAAAATTACAAAAAAAATTGAGCTACGCTGTGATTACCGTTTACTAACAGGAAAGAAGTTTCACCTTGATGAGTAGCTTCTCCGTGCATGGAAAGCATGTAAGGAATCCAACAACTTGATCCAGATTGGAGCCGATAGATTTTAGTGCTAAGATCTTCACTGTGCGCATGGACTGGGTCAAGCTTGTGGGAATAATTTTCTGGAAGACTGTCGTAAATACATCAAGAAGAAATTTAATAATGTGAATTTCAAGAAGACGGAGAAGAAGATGAGTGCTATACCTGAACGATTACGGATTCAATAAAGAGTTCGGAGAATTTGGCAGACGAGTACACCAACACTGTCAATTTCGGCGCGTCAATGACCCTGATTTTTGTTGGACCTTCTAGATCCGATACAAGCAATCTCTCAAGGAAAGGCGCATTCTCAATGACCATAACATGGAACAGCTGGAGTGATCTCTTCCCAATTGATGTCTTGTTGCGGGGCCAGCAAGACACATAAATCCATCGGAGATTCGTCGAGGCAATGTGGAGGCAAATGAACCCGTGGATCTGCTCAAGACGAAGGTACTCGGCCTTGATACAGCTGTGGAGCAGGTGCTCCATAGCCTTCTTCGAGATGACAACGTCAAGAGGTCGAGCTGCTTGAGTTGAGGGAGAAGAAGGCGGCGCGGCATCAACTGGGAAGATAGCAGAGATGAAAGTGGCGCAGACGGCGTTGGCGTGAGGCGGAGCGCGGACGGCGGCAGAGAGCGACATCGCCCAGCTTCAAAGCTGAGCTCCTCGAGCTGATCTGGCGGGGATAAGAACCACTCGTCGAACTTGGGTTGGACCTTGCAGTTGGTACTGAACATGCAGATGTCAAGGCGTCTGGCTGGCCCAGGGTGCGATGAAAGGATCTTGGAGATTGCGGCCATGTGTTTGCAATCCCCGTCGTAGAGGCAGCTGTCGACGGTGAGGTTGAGGGGGACGCAGCGCCAGAGGGGGCGCCACCGCCGGGAGAGCAGGGCGGTCCGCACGGCAGATTTGGTGGGGAGGAGGCCGATGATGATGAGCAGCATGTCGTCGGGGAGGCTGCTGATGAAGTCCAGGTTCACAGGATGCGGTTTTGGCTCGAGTGGCCTCCGCTTGTTGGCTGCCTCGCCGTCCATCTCAACCGGCGGCGACGCCGGTGTACATGTGTGCTGGTGTGTGTTGTGTGTTGGGTGCGCGAGTGCGTCCTTCGTGCATGCCGCCGCGCAGTGGTGAATTGTGCGCGAGTGCGTCCTTCGCGCACAAGAAGTTTGTCCTCAATGCGCCCTCAATTTACTAGCGTGCGGGGTGCTACCCCGAGTGGTTTCAACTTTGTTTCCTTCACCGCATGTCAGATGGGCCTCTAGTTTACTTATTTTCACCCACTGCCACATGGGCCAAAGACACCAAGATCTGAACACGGTGACAACGCAGCATGTGGATTGGTTGACCGGTCAACTAAACAATATACAAAGCTATACGCTGACATAGTGAGCGTATAATCCGTCAGTATAGAGAGTTCGAGTGAGAGGGGAGGCCCATGAGAGATAGCAGAGAGAGAGAGAAAGAGCTACTCCCTCCGTTCGATAATGTAGTTACAACATTTTTTTAAAGTCAAACTTTTGAAACTTTGACAAAGTTTACAAAGAAATTACTTATATCAGCAATACCAAAGATAAATGATAGTATGAAGTAAGTACATGTTGTGATGAATCTAATGATCGTTCTAGATGTAAAGTTTTTTATCCACATATACCTAGTCAAACTTTTCTAAGGTTTGACTTTTCAAAACATCCATATGCTTATGGACGTGACAGAGCCCCTGACGAGAGAGAGAGAGAGAGAGAGAGAGAGAGAGAGAGAGAGAGTGAAAAAGTGTGTGTGTGTGTGTGTGTGTGTGTGTGTGTGAAAGAGACATGGACAACACACGATAAAAGTGGAGAAAAAGCGTGCGTGTCTTATGCAAACATATCACACATGCATCTTCGACAACGGAGGCAAGGTGAGGAGATAGTGTGTGGTTGTTTGGAACCGAGAGAGGAAGACCCCTAGCACGTGGCCAAGAGGGGTCTGACAAACAAGGGAGAGAGGTCGAGAGAGACGTACGGAGAAAATGCAGACATGGGGAGGAGAGAGTGTATGTTTGTCATAGAGATCCCCGGAGATCGTGATGGGACTACATGGGTGGGAGATCGAGTGACAAGGTGTGTGCGCGATAGAAGATGCCTCGAGAGATATCGAGATAGACGTATGGATGGAAGGAGACAATACGTGTGTCCCGATGGCTAGTAAGAGATAATCATACTTAGGAGGGGGAGTGCTTGCGCCTATGGCCTGTTTGGATACTCTAACTCAGTTAGAGGTTGGAGTTAGATTCTAACCTGAACTAACTCTAAGTAAAGAGGTGTTTGGATGGCGGGGTTAGATGGAGCGCGGATCGGCGAGGCACCTTCACAGGCGGTGCGAGAGGGAGGGAGGAGAGGACGAGAAGCTTTGAGGAAGTGGGAGGATCAAAAGGGAGAGCGAGAGAAAAAGTGTTTATTAGTGGTCCCGAGAAGAACTAACCCAAATAAGCACCTCTTGGATGGGTTAGTTTTTTGGATGGGTTAGATGCATCTAACCTAAACTAACCCTCCTGTTTGGATCTTTTTGGGTTAGTTGACTCCAAACTAACCCAAACTAACTCTAACCCATGGATCCAAACAGAGCCTATGATGGAGTGAGGGATTATGGTACTTAGGGGTGCGTGTCACATGGAGAGAGAACAAGGCGGAGAGTGTTGGATGGGTCTATATGTATAGCCTTGGCGAGACATGTGTATGTGTGAACCAGGGAGATATAAGGCCCGTTTGGCTTGCATCGTGAGCATCTTTTGCGTGGCCTGGGGTTGTGGCTGGATTTCATGCACGCTTGTTTGGTTGCTACCCTGTGAAAAAGAAAGCCCGCCTGGGCTGGGTTCTCTTGCACTTTAATTAGCCTGGCTGAACTCCACACACTGCAAGTAGCCTGGCCCAAGCGACCGACTTCGAACGCCTGGCCGTGCCTGGTAGTGCGGCCACGAGGCTAATAGCAACATGGATGGATATTAGCATTAAATAATTGATGCATGGATTGATTGATGGGACGTTGATGCTTTGCCTGGCCCAGGCATGAACCAAACGCTTCAGCACCACACAAGCCTGGCCAGGCAGAAATATTTTACATCTCACGTCCACACCAGGCAGTACCGACCATCAAGGCATGAGGGTCAAGTCACGAACCAAACTGACCAATAAAGTTTGAGAGAGATTGAGGAGCCCCGATAAGGCTGAGTGGTGCGTCGGATAGCTGAGAGGGGGAAAGAGATATTCCATCCGCTCGATAATGCAGTGCATGTAAATTTTTTAGAAGTCAAACTTTGGAAACTTTGATCAGGTTTACGCAAATGTTATTTATATCTACAATACCAAAGATACATCATACAAAACTACATCTCGTGGTGAATCTAATGGTATATGTTTGCGTACTAGATGTAATTCTTTTCTCCACGTACATGGTCAAACTTTGTGATGTTTGACTTTTCAATAAATCTATGTGCTATGGATTTGAGGTGAGTGCCTCGGTCGAGACAGATCAAGTGCGTGTGAAGGAGAATGAGTAAGTGTGCAAAAGAGTATGTGTGTGAAAGAGAAAGTAAATGATAAATTAGAGAGAGTGTGTGTGTTTTCGTTTCTTATGCGAACATATCACGATGCATCTCCGAGATGGAAAAGCGAGGCGAGGAGAGATACGAAGATAGCTAGTGTGTGATTGTTTGCAGCGGAGGAGACACCCTGTAGCACATGTCCAATAGAGGTCGGCCAACAAGGAAAAAAGGTCGAGAGGGACACATGGATGGCATGGGCGCAAGGGGAGGGAGAGAGGGTGTTTTGTGATAGAGATCCCTCGAGATCGTGAGGGACTATATGGGTGGGAGATCGAGGAGTGCGTGCGCGATAGAAAGATGCCCCGAGAGAAATCGAGATAGACCATGCACATGTTTGTGATGGAGACTAAGATTAGCTAGTCATATACATATAGGGGGGACTGCATGTGCCTACAATTGAGTGAGAGACCATCATACTTTGCTAGATGGGCATGAGATTGTGTGTGTGTGTGTGTGCGTGTGAGATGGAGAGAGAACGATGGAGACAGATAGAGTTTTAGATGGGCCTATCGAAAAGAGTGAGATATGCATGTGTATGTGTGACCTGTGGATGGAGAGTTTGAGAGAGGGGAAGAGCTCAGAGGCGACATAGTGGTGCGTGAGAGAGTTACGGGCAAAGAGCCAAGGAATTTGTGTGCGACGATGAGTGCACCCAAGATATCTAGCTTGGACTAGCTAGAGTATCATACATAGTGTGAGAGAGACCTATAGATGGTGTATATATGAATGCGGATTAGAAAGACCCCCCCCACACACACACACACAGAGAGAGAGAGAGAGAGAGAGAGAGAGAGAGAGAGAAAGGAGAGGGACCAACAAGGTTTTTGTGTCGGATCGCATGCATGTAATTGAAGATTGTCGAGAGAGAGAGAGAGAGAGAGAGAGAGAGAGAGAGAGAGAGAGAGAGAACAGGAGTCCGAGAGAGGGGGAGGTCGCGTTTTATGCATCAAAGACTGATATAAACTTGCATTCAAATATTTAAATTCGACACCATGTTGTCTGCAATCCACACATGAACGGATATATGCGTATATCAAACAAGTTCATGAATTTGACTTTCAACATGTTCATGGAGTACTATAATACTCTACAACATGCTACTCGATTGAGGTGTTCAATTTTGGATTTAGTTCACTATTTTGACCTACTGAACGAGCTAGTTCATTGAATCGAGATATTTCATTTTGGGTTTATTCGCGTTTTTGAGTGGGCAACTATTTGTCATATAGTAAATCGCTAGCAACGAGCTTGTAAAAACACATTACTCCCGAGCATCATCTCTCCATCTAAAAAAGAAGTGGCAAGCTAATATTTCAAAATTTGATTCAAATCGACTTGGTAAGGTAGACGTGGATGCTCGTTCTCCCAAAATTTGAACGAACTATTACACATCCTCTCTGCTCGGTGGAATTCGCCCGAGCAAATAAATGGGAGACGCGAAATTACCGTCCTATGTGGGACACGCATCAATTGGCCCGTTGTACATCAAGGGTAGGTTCGTAACTTCATCCAAGCGCGCCTTCTCCTCGGCCGAAATGGCATTTGCCGAATAATTCATAAACCATGGTCGGCAAAACACGCTCTCCTCGCCTCAAATAGCTCGCCCACTATTTCAAAACACGCTCTCCTCGCTTGAATTCGCTCGCGCCCACTATAGTTCAAAACACGCCTCCGCCTCAAATCGCTCCCGCCCACTATTTGGGGAGAAGCAAAGTTACTCTACTATCCCGACCCTCAAGACACAGACCCAAGCCGAGAAGCCTATAGGCAAGGGTAGAATCAGAACTCCCCTCACATTTCAGACAAATGAGTCTGTAAGACATGGTTCCACTCCTCCCAATTCCCCCGCCGCCCCATTCATACCTCGTGGGCACCAAATCACCTTCTCCCCGGGAAGCTCCCTTCTCCCAAGACGTGAAACCTCAGCCCCACCTCCATGGCGCCCCCCATCGCACCAATTTCACAGCAGCCCTCCTCCCTAATACCGGAGACGCTGTCCAATTGCCGCCGTGCACTGGGCAGTGTGCCTCTTACTCCATGCTGCTGGTGCTGCCTAGACAACGGCCGCGTGAACCGTACCGAAGCCGATTCACCCCTGCCATTGTTCACGGCGCCGGAGCGGCTCCAACTTCAGATCCGTCCAGAGTCCTGGCGCTGCTTCCGCGTAGCCATCGACCGTCGCGACATCGCTCTTTCCCTGCCGCCGGTCACCATCGCAACCGCGCCGGCCTCACCGACTCGGCAGCTGGACCTGCCTACTTCACCATGCCGCCAGATAGGTCGCACCCTCATCTGAAATCACTTTGTTTAGGCGTCAGTTGTTTGAATATTTATTCCGGGCCAATCGATTCCCAATGGGAAGTAGCACCCCTCGAGGCGGCAGAGCTCCTAGGCTGCCGGTTGGCTGGTGTCTAACGTAAGGGTGCGGGGCCGCAAGTTCGCCGCGGAAGCAGCGCTTAGATGGCTATCTTTTAGAGTTGCGTGGGTTGAAGGTACTGCCGCCGCCAGATCTGGATGACGGGGAGTCTTTGTGGATTGGCCCGGGGGCGGCGCAACCACGGCAGTGTGGTGGGGCCGGGAACGAGGTTTTGGACGGAGCCACGGATGGTGGAGGCAGGCTGCTTTGCCGTTGGTCGCTGGCTCTTCGGGGAAGATTCCGAACAGTGTCAGCCAGGAGGCACAAGACGGCCATCAAGCCATCCGGCGTAGATCGGACAATACCAAAATAAAATAAAATCG
Organism: Aegilops speltoides; assembly: GCA_021437245.1. Taxonomy (NCBI): domain Eukaryota; kingdom Viridiplantae; phylum Streptophyta; class Magnoliopsida; order Poales; family Poaceae; genus Aegilops; species Aegilops speltoides. The sequence goes on along the minus strand of CM038145.1, from coordinate 74,666,511 downwards.
TGTGACCACAATTTAGTCTTCAGTCAACAGACGTGTGACCACTCTCGTACCTTGCTGTTGATCTCTTAGTGTATTTCTTCGGATCAAAGAGATATGTCGTTCTTAACTTTATCGTTATCGCATCTTGACACACCGTCTTCCGACTCACCGCAGCTGCTCCAACAAGGGAAGCATACACCAGAAGGGAGCTACAGTCCCCACTCAACAGTTCCCTGATCGAATGCGCGTGCCCGACATGGACAGCCACAACAACTGCAGGGCCATCGACAAGTCAGCACATGATGCTCACTCCTATGGATGGCAGCCAAATAGGTTGTACCCTCATCTTACTTTTGTGCAACATTTATGGCTTTGTTATTCATCTAAGCACGGAAAATAGATCATCACATTTCACTGTATATTCATGCTGATCTCTTACGGGTCTTGTTCAGGAGTTCACGCTATTCCATAGTTTAGCTAAGATACTTGTTCTTTAGGTAACGCTGTTCCATAGTTATCATCCATCAGCCAATGCTATCCCACGGGCTGGGGATTACAGTATTATACCACTTCTAGTATTACCTATGTTGTTCTTTAATACTTTTGTGTGCCATCTAGTTAATCTCAAGTACAAACGATACATATTCTGTAGCATTCATCTGTGTTCTCCCTTTAGTTTATGAGACCTGTTGCTCCTAGTTAACCCCAGTCCTACTATTTATGTCATCTCCTACAGGCACTCATTTACATAAATCTAACTACTAGTTGTCTTCCATGCATGTCGATATAATTGCACACACCGATATATCCACAAGAACCTCACGGAGCAATGTAAAGGCCAATAAACTTGATGTCAATGATACCCAATATGATGGAACATGTAAAGGCAGTTCTTGAAGACTTGCGAGAGATGATGAATCCTCTTCACCCCACAAGGTCCTTGCTCTAACTTGGCCTGTGATATGGGTACAACATGCATATAATGTCCTGGAGTGTATCTACTCTGTTGCAATGCTATGTGCTTAGCATGCTGATCATGCATGTAAATATGTCATGCCTTCCTGTTTTTCAGTACCTATTCCATTCATGATAACATCTTTTCAAATTCAAGTACTGTCATTCTACTCTATCGCAATGCCATCTGCTTAATTTGGACATCATGCTTCTTAATATCTTATGCATTGTTATTCATCAGTATGTACTTCACCTGTCTGCCATACCATGTTTTTTTACATTGAAGTGATGTTCTAGTGCTATGTTGCAATGCCATCTTATTTTCCCAATCATACACGTGTATGTTGCCTTAGTTATTTCTGTACGTATTCCGCTAGCATATAGTTTTACATTCAACTAGTTTTTTTTGTTGTGTTGTCCTGTCGTATCCCTAGCTCTTACACAATACTCCCTCCGTCCGGATTATGTTGCCAAAATGGATAAAAAAGATGTATCTAGAACTGAAATACGCCTAGACCCATCCATTTTTTTCTGAATGGAGGGAATACATGTCAATATGTCATTCCTTTCTATTCTTGAAGACTATTCCATCTCTCTGCATGCATGTTTTATAATTAAAGCACCATTCTTCTATACAAGGCATGCAAGGGGAAGACGACTATGTTAGAATCTGAAGGGTTACAAACAAGGCCTTCGCAAAAGATCCAAACGCCAGGAGATAATAAGCCAACTCCAGTTTTTATAGATACTACTCCAGCACATAGAAACCCAACTCCTACTGATAATAAGCAGATTCCAGTGACCAAAGAACTAGTCCGCTCCAGTCGAGCAAAAATATGTCAACTCAATTCTAAGAAGCGTGTGCGTATCCTTGCATCATGAAATTTTATAGCATGTTGATCATATTTTCTACATGTTTTACCCATCTCTCTTTTAGAAAATAAGCTTAACAGATAGAAGAATTTCTGCAATGGTATCGTTTATGAGGAAAGATTCTTGCGTGAATTCTCGTGCTCCAATGTAGATGTAAGTACTGTTGTATATCACTATATTTTTACATCAACATGTATTTTTTTAATCGGCGTGAATCCAACCTTTATCTGATCTAAATTTAGTTGTAGCAAAATGTATGATTAAAGGCCACAATGTTGATTTTTGCAAGGAAAACTGCCTGGTAGTTTTGCATCCTGAGCTGCATGAGTGTACTATCTCATATCAGTGGGTTTGAATACTTTGGTTTTGCAGTGGGTTTTTCAGTGTTTTTTTTACTTTGTTGTCTTGTTGTATCCCTAGCTCTTACATCATACTCCATCCGTCCGGATTAAATGTCGCAGAAATGGATAAAACTGGATGTATCTAGAACTGAAATACGCCTAGACCCGTCCATTTATTTCCGGATGGAGGGAATACATGTCAATATGTCATGCCTTTCTATTCTTCAGTACCTATTCCATCTCTGCTATAGCATGTTTTATAACTGAATCACCATTATTCTATATAAGGCATGCAAGGGAAAGACGTCTCTGTTAGAATCTGAAGGTTTACAAACCAGGTCTTTGCAAAAGATCCAAACGCCAGGAGATAATAAACCAACTCCATTTTTCATAGATACTGCTCCAGCACAGAGAAACCCAACTCCCGCGATAATAAGCGATTCGGTGGCCAAAGAACTAGTCCGCTCGATCCAAAGAAAAGAACAACTCCATTCTAAGAAGCGTGTGCGTATCCTCGCATCATGAAATTTTATAGCATTCGATCATTTTTTCTACATGTTTCTTACCCATCTCTCTTTTAGAAAATAAGGTTAAGCGATAGAAGACTTCCTCCATTGGGATCGTATTCGAGGAAAATATCTTCTGGAATCTCTCGTGCTCCAATGCTGATGTAAGTACCTATTGTATATCACTATATTTTTACATCAACATGTATTTTGTTAATCGGCGTGAATCTAATCTTTATCTGATCTAAAATTAGTTGTAGCAAAATGTTAAAGGCACCAATGTTGATTTTTGTAAGCAAAACTGCGTGATAGTTTTGCATACTGAGCTGCATGAATGTACTATCTCATATCATGCACATTACTGAATTGTAGTGCTTCTCTGGTTGCCCATTCATTCATTGTGTCAAGGTTGCTTTCGTACTACCTTACCTGGCTGATGATAGTTGTGCCATATTGTGTTAATTTGGTGTAGGCTAATTGCCCAAATGTTCGTTGTTTCAATGTTGCTTTCCTATTATCTGACTTGGCCAATGATAGCAATGCTAGTGTGTTAATTTTGTGCAGGCTGCTGAAGGTAAGAAGACAAACTCTGAAAACAGCAAGGCAACCCCATTGTTTCTTTCCAGTAAATCTAGGTCAGGTAATATGGCAATAACTCATGATTAATCTGTTTGGTTCGGTCCTAATTTATGTTATGATGCGTTGGTCGAGACACTCTCCACTATCAATAATACAAGCTCGCCAAAATCGCCATCCGAATCATCAAGTATCCTCATCTCGAATGCAATGGAATAAATGTATGTTTGTGAACCAATTAATGGTTGAAGCAATGATGGAAATGGTGGATGAATCAGAGGTGCAGAGTCGTGCAACACAACAACTAATCAACATTTTCAGAGGCGATGTAGGAAGCGAAAGAACTTGCCCACATGCTTATGGGCGTCATCATCTTTGAGGTTGCAGATTGTGACATTGTAGATGGTTAGGTTCTGCTCATTTATTTGCACCGCATCAATCTTTGATTGCCCGATGGATGTAATTTCTGTAATATATCTTTGGATGTGCAACGTTATTCCTGTATGTCGTACCTTTGCGTGATCGGTTTTGGTCCTATGCATAATTGTTCGTCGAAATGGGCTCAAATTATCTAATTTGGCCTAAAGACATGTCTGAACTTTAGTGGGCCCATTAAGTTAATGGGCGTTACTAAACGAAAGTTAATGGTCGGCCCTCTTACCTCCCGGTCGTTAATGTGCCGACATCGAAGCGGCAACGGTGGCCCAGTTTATTTCATGGTCCGTTAACGAGCCGTTACTAAGTTTGGGCTACATATGGCCCAACTATACTATAGGCCTTTAGCAGGCGAAAGAGACAATGGGCTTGTCTATGGACCATGAAGACCATGGGCGCTAAGAGGCCGAAAGTCAGGTCGTATTGTAAATGGCCCAACTGTGTTGTGGGCCTTTAGCAGGCCGAAAGAGAAACCGGGCTGGTATTGGACCATGAAGGGCATGGGCCGTTAAAGGGCCAAAACTAAGGTCTTACTACAAATGGCCCAACTCATTTATTGTAACGCCCCGGATACAACTTTCCATATTCGTAACTCTAACTCTTGCCTTTTCCGGAGATGTGTTATGATATTTCCTTCGTGGTTGGGTTTTTGTCTTTTGTTTTGTAATTTGTTCATGTCTTGCATTGAATCATTTGCATTGCATCATTTGCATTGCATCATTTGCATTGCATCATATCTTCATGCAACCCTTTTATAACTCAGTTAAATAAATTGCATAGATCGTTGATCTATTTAAATTGAGGGATATTCACAATGGTGATTTCTCTTTATAACATATCCTCCCATATTAGGGAGCTATTATTAAATATTCCATTAATTTGGAATTCACCATAACACAATTGCAAAATATTCCATGCATTTGTTATCTTAATTCTTGGTCTCCAAACTTTGCCCTAAATTCTTTCTTCACATTCCGGAGCTCCACCAAAAATCCTCAACATTTTTGTACATTCAAAAACCTAGTCCTAGTTCAAACCCAATTAATATTCAAATGAGTTTGAATTTAATTTCCTGCAATCATGTCCCCGCCATTTTTCTTGGATCAAGCTTATTTCTGTGAGTCCAGGGAAATTATCCGTGTGTCCAACTTCTTTCGCTAACCTCTCTTTCTTTTCTTTCTTAATCTCCGTTTTTTTTCTTTTCTTTTAGGAGTGAGAGAGAGCCCAGCAGGCCATCTAGGCCCATCCGCAGCCTAGCTCCTCCATGGCCCAAGGCCCAGCCGGCCCCTGCCTATCTAACCCTAGCCCCGACCCCCTCCTCTCGATCTCTCCCTCTGGCCGCCGCCTCCTGCTCGATCCCCATCTACGCTCGATCCCCATCTACTTTCCCTCGTTCACTCGCCTCCCTCTCCTCCCTCGCGCCGCCACCACGCTCAGGAGAGGAGCTCCTGCGCCCGATCCATGGCCTCTCTTGCTTCTCCTCGTCACCCTCTGCTGCCTTGGCCGGACCTCCCGCGCCTTGCCTTGACCTCGGCCTTCCGCGCTTTGCCACCCACGCTGAATCCTCGTCGCCGGCCTCCCTACCACAGCCAAGTGGGGGTTCGGTGCCTCATCGCCCGGATCCGGCCGTCTTCGATCGTCCGCGCCCCGCCCTCGCGCCTCCCGAGTCGTGCTCGTCGCGACCCGCTTCCCGCCTCCGGCGACACTGTCGCTACCGCGCACCGGCAATCCTCTGCTCGCATGGCCTGGTCGCCTCGTCGTCATCCTCGGCGCTGCCTCGAGCTCGTCACGCTTTGCCGCCTCTGGCATGCAACAAAGCAGCGTCCACCGTCCCTCGTTGGCCTTGACCGCTTTCGGCGCCAAGATCGCTACTCCATGTCCCGTGGGCGCCAAGTTCTTTTGGAGACCTCTCCAAGACCAGGATACACCAAGACCCGTTCGTGGATTTCGTCAAGTTCGAGCACCGCTAAGCGAGGGTTTTGCCTTGCTCATTTTGGATCGCCAAGTTCTGTTAGAAGCACGTCTACATGGACTAATCTTGTGGCACCAAAGACTTTTGATGCGTCAAGTCCCTCTCCGACAATTGTTGGACTACCATCCCGTGCATTGCACTAAGTACCACGACATCGTCGGCCCTACAAGTTCAACTATGGTTGCCGTGTACGACTACCGTCGACCCTCGAAGACCCCGTGGACCCCGAACATCTACGGATTGTGTACAACTACTTCCGCTACGGCCGAGTACAACTACTTCCACTACCGTCGCCATATGAACAACTACTTCCCACCACGACCCGTGAACAACCACTTCCACTACGACCCGTGAACGACTACTTCCCTCGACGATTTTGAACCGCCCCGAAATGCACGCTTCAAAGGTATAACCCCGAGACGATCAACCGTGGACCGAATGCATGTGTTCTATGAGATGCTCGTGTTTGCACCGTGATCGAACTGTCGCTTGCGATGCCCCTCTTTTGCCATGCAACCGACACGTGGGAACCCGGTATCCGGGATCACCCCACCATCTTTTGCATGTTCCGCACATCCACATCTTTGTTTGCACCGGTCACTCCACGAGTTATCGGAACCGAGATGTTGCCGTGGCATCATTTTCGGATTCGTCGCCGTGGCACCCGTTTCGTTCCGCCATGGTGACCAAATGCTTCATAACATGCTCATGTCAACGTTTTCATAAAATTGCTTAAAACTTGCATATGTCATCCGCATCATGATAACAACAATTAAAATGTTTAAAATTGTTGTATGCTTTAAAATTGCAAAATAACATATGGGGATTTTCCGGAATTGTTATTTGTTGTTCCGGCCTCATTTAAACTTGCCTAAATAGTTAGCTCAATTATGCTTCACCCCTTGCCATGTTTAATAACATTTAATATTTGAGTAGCTTATAACGAGAGAGAACTAAATAATTGATGTGGTGTTTCGTCAATATGCAACTCGTTGCATATTGAGCTCCACTTAACTTGTAGTATTGTTTGTTGCACTTTGCCATGCTATGCCTCATTAAACCGGACATGCATCATACTTGATTGTGCATCATGCCATGATTATGCTTGTGCATTTACCATGTTGTTTGTTTGTTTCCGGTGTTGCTTCTTAGTTCCGGTAATGTTGCGATTGTGAGGATTCGTTTGACTACTCCCGTCTGTCTTCTTCATGGACTCGTTCTTCTTCCTAGCGGGATCTCAGGCAAGATGATCGCTACCCTGGATCTCACTACAATCATTGCTATGCTAGTTTCTTCGTTCTATCGCTATGCTGCGCTTCCTATCACTCGTTCCTTAAGCCTCCCAAATTGCCATGAACCTCTAACCTTTGACATCCTTCCTAGCAAACCGTTGCTTGGCTATGTTACCGCTTTGCTCAGCCCCTCTTATAGCGTTGTTAGTTGCAGGTGAAGTTGAAGATTGCTCCATGGTGGACAGGATTTTGGTTGGGATATCACAATATCTCTTATTTTATTAATGCATCTATATATTTGGTAAAGGGTGGAAAGCTCGGCCTTATGCCTGGTGTTTTCTTCCACTCTTGCCGCCCTAGTTTCCATCATACCAGTGTTATGTTCCCGGATTTTGCGTTCCTAATGCGGTCGGGTGATTTATGGGACCCCCCTGATAGTTCGCTTTGAATAAGACTCCTCCAGCAAGGCCCAACATTGGTTTTACCATTTGCCTCACCTATTACCTTTTTCCCTGGGGAGTCGCGCATCCCAAGGGTCATCTTTATTTTAGCCCCCTCGGGCCAATGCTTGTCTAAGTGTTGGTCCAAACTAGAACCACTTCTGCGCCACCTCGGGAAACTTGAGGGCTGGTTCTAGTTATGCGTAGTGCTCATCCGGTCGTGGCACGAGGCGAGATCTGTGCGGCTACTATCGGGATGTCGGCACGCCGGGAGGTCTTCTGGTCTTGTTTTACCATTGTCGAAATGTCTTGTAAACCGGGATTACGAGTCGATCGGGTCTTCCTAGGAGAAGGTCTATTCCTTCGTTGATCGCGAGAGCTTGTCATGGGCTAAGTTGGGACACCCTGCAGGTATAAACTTTCGAGAGCCGTGCCCGTGGTTATGTGGCGGTGGGAATTTGTTAATGTCGGTTGTAGATAACTTGACACGGATCCGAATTAAAACGCATCAACAGCGTGTGTAGCCGTGATGGTCTCTTCTCGGCGGAGTCCGGGAAGTGAACACGGTTTATGGGTTATGTTTGACGTAAGTAGGAGTTCAGGATCACCTCTTGATCATTGCTACTTGACGACCGTTCCTTTGTTTCTCCTCTCGCTCTCATTTGCGTATGTTAGCCACCATATATGCTTAGCCGCGCCGCAACCTCACCACTTTACCCCTTCCTTTCCCATTAAGCTTTGCTAGTCTTGATACCCATGGTAATGGGATTCTTTGAGTCCTCGTGGCTCATAGATTACTACAACAACGATTCTTGGTGCACAGTTATGCGATGATCTTGATGCGAGAGCGATGTTGCTTGTTTTGGAGTTTCTTCTTACGCTTCTTCGATCGGGGATAGGTTCGGTCGGCACTGGGCTAGCGTGGTGGATATTGTTTGAGTTTACATTTATGATTCATCCGTAGTGGGATGTTGTTCTTCTTTGTTGTATTGTTGTATTCATGTGACATTGTATGTATTGGATGTATCCCCACTATTATGTAATGTTGATGTAATGATATCCACCTTGCAAAAGCGTCTTCAAGATGCACTTCTATCCTTGGTGGGACCTTGAGTTCCTTTAGGATAGGGTAGCATCTTTGGGAGTGACAAGTTAGTGTCGAGCCTCGGCCAAACCATAGGAGCCCCCTTGTTTGTTGGCCGTTGTTGAGTCTAGAAAAAAACTATTTTGAGTCTTAGGATTATATATATCGGAGAGTAGGATTCTTTTTACTCCTCAGCCCCCTTCGTCGCTCTAGTGAGGACTCCTGACGTAGATGTTTTGACTTTCCTCTCCTCAAATTTCACGAATTTTTTTTAGGATCACGCGGGTATCTTGGGATCGTTTCGATATTCTTATGACGAGAACATTGTTCTTGGTGCCTCCTGTCATGGCAGTGTCCCGGGGAGTTGAGCTCCGAGGTGTTGTCATCATAATTTTATCGTTGCAGTTCTGGAATACCTGAGTTTTGCCGACATCGAAAATCTCTTTTATGCAGTTGTTGGTGAGATAACCTCGGCGCCACCCAAGTACTAGGGAGTTCGGGAGTATTGCCATAACTTCATTATAATGATGCTTTTCAAAGGTTGAGGTACACGATTTCCGGAGTTTTCTTGGTTATGTGTTGACGGATGGATATAGCTGGATGTAGGGATTGTTAGTTTGGGTGAGATATATTGCTTCCCCTGTATCCCCAACACCAGATTGCATAACCGAAAGTTTGGGAGTTTTATAGGTGGGAATTCAAGTAGCTCCTAGAATATCTTTTCGACGGATGCATGATATGAGATTGGGGTTCACGTCTAGTGGTCCGCCTATCCACGGTCGTTTTTTCTGATGGTCTCGTTGTGTCTTAAGAACCCTTGGCTATGCTGGTTCGGGACACTTCAGTATGTCATGTGCCTTGCCTTGTACATGATGGTCTTTGTCTGATCGAGCCGTGTGGGCCCGACCACAAAAACTTCAGACGAAATCTCTATCATATGTTTGTTCCAGCTTATTCTGCAAGCCAAATCCTTTGTTTTGTTTTATTTGTGGTATTCGAGTTGCTTCGAAGTCAAATGTTGAATCCATACCTTTCCTAAACGGTGTTCTCATATTGCTATGTGAATACCAATCCTTTTTTATCATTGAGGTTGTCATGTTAATTCTTTTCCAACCGGCGTGCTTCTCTTCGAGATGATCCCATCATTTTCCCCATCCGCAAGATCAATTCTAAGTTTTCTCAACGGTGTTTGTTTCGTTCATCCCAAGTTGTCTTTGTTTTTCCCCACCCTCCCACCCTTTTCTTCAAGGACTCATTTATCTTAATCAAGTATCCATTTATTCATGTGAAGTCTCTTCATTCTTTTCTTTCGATGTTCTTATCCGGTGATTTCCCATGAAGATGCTCAACAGTTTCAAGTTCATCATCCTTCATTGTTGTTTCTTCTCCGGTGGATCCAATTCAACCTTTCGGTGTTGATCATATTCCTCTCCTCGTGTCAAATGCTTTGTCATGCCGGTGCACCTCGCAATCACTCACCTCTTGCTATTAATTTGTTCCAGAGTGTTGAATATATCTCAGAAGATTTGTGCTTCCATTCTCAATCCGTTCAAGATATTTCGAGGTTGTTATCTCATTCAAGCCATTTAATTCAACCGGTGCAATTCCCCCTTTCAATTAATCGTTCAACGGTGTTCTCTTTTAGTGGGCCCTAACCCATAGATCTTTTCCCAGGATCTTACCTGACTTATCTAATTCTCCCGGAGTTATTCTCAAATTCCTTTTAAGTGTGACGTAAGAATGAATTTTCATCAGTCACATGCCTTCTCCAAGATCGTTTTCTAATTCTTTTCATCTTTGGCTCAACCTTTTTCTTTTAATCCTTCCGGAGTGTCTCACCAACTCATGGTGGTGTTTCTCATCGTCTTTCTCAACACTTGAAGACCGAGGAAGAGATTTCTCCTAAAATTTTGGTCCATTCTCTTGAAGATTCATGGTTCTAGCTTCATGCCATAATTCTTCATTCTCAGCGTGTAGCTATCGTTCTCCAAATCTTATCAGTGAATTGTTCAAATACCCTCTAATCAGTTCATGATCTCTTCGTTCTCATGTATCTAATTCCCCTCAAGTATCTTCATTCATTTTCTAATTCTTCCTGGTGAATTGTGCCTTTGCTACGTTCATTTTCAATTCTTACGGTGGTTCGTTCAAGATTTCACTTCCTTCGTTATCATATCAATTCATTCGTTGTTTCCAAATCCCACCGGTGGTTCCATCAATACCTCCTCAAGTTTGCGCTATATCTCTCTTAATCCTTTCTACGGGAATAAGTAGTATGCCAAATCCATTGCTTGTCATCAATTTAATTTGATGAAGGATAAGCATACAATAAATCTTATTCTTATTTCCTTGAGGTGATTCAATTCTTTTCTTCCGGAGATTATTCACGATGAATAAATTCTTGTTTACAAGTGATTCATCTTTCTTTCCGGAGTTGGTCATCATATCACATTCTCGGTTCGAGATTCTTCATCTTTTCTTTTCCGGAGTTCCAAGCTCTCTCAATTATCTCGTCGCGAAGCTCCATCTAAATCATTGCAAGGCTTCACCTTGTGTTTTAAACTTCTTCTTTTTATCATCCTTTTATTACCGGAGTTCTTCATTGAGACTCTACATTGTGGTTCATCAAGGAATCTCTTCATTCTTAAATTGTTCTTCAAGATTTCTCTCGAGTTTAGATCCACCAAGCTTTACTCTAAACCAACACATGCTTTGTTTTGAGGAGTTCAAGTGTTCTTCTTCTTGCATTTCGAAGTGCAATTCTTTATACCTTATCTTCGAGATGACATTATGTCATTCTTGATAGTATCTCTTCGTGTCAGTTATCTTGGTATAGATTCCACCTAAAGCCTTCCCAAAGGAATGTTGCTATTGTGGTGCTTATCAATGATCCAATTTTCTCCTTCTCATCTCGATGAAGAAGTTTTTCATCTCTTTGGTGCTCTCAGTTAAATCAATTGTTTCCATTAGTGGCCGGTTGTCACCTCATCATTTTGAGATGTTTGCCATAATCCCACAACAAGCTTGTGCTTTTTGTTGTTGATTTTCCAACAACTTCGTTCAATTCTTCTTTGCAAGGATGCTTTCCAAGCTCATTTGTGGCAGAAGTTGGCATTTTCTTCTCCATTCTGTTATTCCAATGATTTATCTTCTATTCCTTCTTCCGAAGGCATTGTGATGTTGCTCTTTTCACTCATCATCTCGAATTGTGAGGATCATGTTCTTTTCGTGCTTATCCATTTAAGGAGTGTTGTGTTCTCATTCAAGTTCTTTCATCTTATCAAGTTTTGCCTCTCTTTTCAACTTTGAGTCTTTGTCTAAAATCCTTCTTACCCATTGTGCCATTCTTTCAATAGTTACGGAGGCGGTGTGTTGTTGATTTCATCAAGTATACTCTCATCTTGTCAAGTTCATGTTCAATTCCCTCCATTTAGAGTAGGAGTGCTGTCCAAATTATATCAATCTTATTCCTTCTCTATCTAGTTTTAACAGGAGTGTTTTCAATATCTATCTTATCACTAAACCTCTTGGTTCTCGTCGTATCCCTTGTTCCTCTTTTCTAACGGAGTGTTTTCAACTTTGCTCATCTTCGTTGTTTTCTTTCTTTCATCTTGCTCAACATCTCAAGGTTCATGGTTTCACTCGTTTGTCGAAGAAGCAACTTAGTTTTACCTCCTCTCTTCCTCTTCCGTTTCTCTCTGGTGCCATCCTAGATCTCGGGACGAGATCCTCTCGTAGTGGTGGAGTGTTGTAACGCCCCGGATACAACTTTCCATATTCATAACTCTAACTCTTGCCTTTTCTGGAGATGTGTTATGATATTTCCTTCGTGGTTGGGTTTTTTTCTTTTGTTTTGCATTGCATCATTTGCATTGCATCATATCTTCATGCAACCCTTTTATAACTCAGTTAAATAAATTGCATAGATCGTTGATCTATTTAAATTGAGGGATATTCACAATGGTGATTTCTCTTTATAACATATCCTCCCATATTAGGGAGCTATTATTAAATATTCCATTAATTTGGAATTCACCATAACACAACTGCAAAATATTCCATGCATTTGTTATCTTAATTCTTGGTCTCCAAACTTTGCCCTAAATACTTTCTTCACATTCCGGAGCTCCACCAAAAATCCTCAACATTTTTGGACACTTCAAAAACCTAGTCCTAGTTCAAACCCATTTAAATTTCAAATGAGTTTGAATTTAATTTCCTGCAATCATGTCCCCACCATTTTTCTTGGATCAAGCTTATTTCTGTGAGTCCAGGGAAATTATCCGTGTGTCCAACTTCTTTCCCTAACCTCTCTTTCTTTTCTTTCTTAATCTCCATTTTTTTCTTTTCTTTTAGGAGTGAGAGGGAGCCCAGCAGGCCATCTAGGCCCATCCGCAGCCTAGCTCCTCCATGGCCCAAGGCCCAGCCGGCCCCTGCCTATCTAACCCTAGCCCCGACCCCCTCCTCTCGATCTCTCCCTCTGGCCGCCGCCTCCTGCTCGATCCCCATCTACGCTCGATCCCCATCTACTTTCCCTCGTTCACTCGCCTCCCTCTCCTCCCTCGCGCCGCCACCACGCTCAGGAGAGGAGCTCCTGCGCCCGATCCAAGGCCTCTCTTGCTTCTCCTTGTCACCCTCTGGCTGCCGCCGCGACCGGACCTCTCCCGCGCCTTGCCTTCGACCTCAGCCTTCCGCACGCCTGGCCACCCACGCTGAATCCCTCGTCGCCGGCCTCCCCTACCCTGGCCAAGTGGGGGTTCAGTGCCTCATCGCCCGGATTCGGCCGTCTTCGCATCGTCCGCGCCCCTGCCCTCGCATCTCCCCGAGTCGTGCTCGTCGCAACCCGCTTCCCGCCTCCGTGACAGTGCTTACTGCGACACCCGGCAATCCTCCTGCTCCGCCGGCCTGGTCTGCCTCGTCGTCGTCCTCCCAGCGCTGCCTCGAGCTCGTCACCGCTTTGCTTTGCCTCCTGGCATGCAACAGCAGCGTCCACTTCGTCCCTCGTTGGCCTTTGACCCCTGCTCGACGCCAAGATCGCTACTCCATGTCCCCGTGGACGCCAAGTTCTTTTCGGAGACCTCTCCAAGACCAGGATACACCAAGACCCGTTCGTGGATTTCGTCAAGTTCGAGCACCGCTAAACGAGGGTTTTTGCCTTGCTCATTTTGGATGCGCCAAGTTCCTGTTCGAAAGTACGTCTACATGGACTAGTACCGTGGCACCGAAGACTTTTGATGCGTCAAGTCCCTCTCCGACAATTGTTGGACTACCATCCCGTGCATTGCACCAAGTACCACGACATCGTCGGCCCTACAAGTTCAACTATGGTTGCCATGTACGACTACCGTCGACCCTCGAAGACCCCGTGGACCCCGAACATCTACGGATTGTGTACAACTACTTCCGCTACGGCCGAGTACAACTACTTCCACTACCGTCACCACATGAACAACTACTTCCCACCACGACCTGTGAACAACTACTTCCACTACGACCCGTGAACGACTACTTCCCTCGACGATTTTGAACCGCCCCGAAATGCACGCTTCAAAGGTATAACCCCAAGACGATCAACCGTGGACCGAATGCATGTGTTGTATGAGATGCTCGTGTTTGCACCGTGATCGAACTGTCGCTTGCGATGCCCCTCTTTTGCCATGCAACTGACACGTGGGAACCCGGTATCCGGGATCACCCCACCATCTTTTGCATGTTTCGCACATCCACATCTTTGTTTGCACCGGTCACTCCACGAGTTATCGGAACCGAGATGTTGCCGTGGCATCATTTTCGGATTCGTCGCCGTGGCACCCATTTCGTTCCACCATGGTGACCAAATGCTTCATAACATGCTCATGTCAACGTTTTCATAAAATTGCTTAAAACTTGCATATGTCATCCGCATCATGATAACAACAATTAAAATGTTTAAAATTGTTGCATGCTTTAAAATTGCTAAATAACATATGGGGATTTTCCGGAATTGTTATTTGTTGTTCCGGCCTCATTTAAACTTGCCTAAATAGTTAGCTCAATTATGCTTCACCCCTTGCCATGTTTAATAACATTTAATATTTGAGTAGCTTATAACGAGAGAGAACTAAATAATTGATGTGGTGTTTCGTCAATATGCAACTCGTTGCATATTGAGCTCCACTTAACTTGTAGTATTGTTTGTTGCACTTTGCCATGCTATGCCTCATTAAACCGGACATGCATCATACTTGATTGTGCATCATGCCATGATTATGCTTGTGCATTTACCATGTTGTTTGTTTCTTTCTGGTGTTGCTTCTTAGTTCCGGTAATGTTGCGATTGTGAGGATTCGTTCGACTACTCCCGTCCGTCTTCTTCATGGACTCGTTCTTCTTCCTAGCGGGATCTCAGGCAAGATGATCACTACCCTGGATCTCACTACTATCATTGCTATGCTAGTTGCTTCGTTCTATAGCTATGCTGCGCTTCCTATAACTTGTTCCTTAAGCCTCCCAAATTGCCATGAACCTCTAACCTTTGACATCCTTCCTAGCAAACCGTTGCTTGGCTATGTTACCGCTTTGCTCAGCCCCTCTTATAGCGTTGTTAGTTGCAGGTGAAGTTGAAGATTGCTCCATGGTGGACAGGATTTTGTTTGGGATATCACAATATCTCTTATTTTATTAATGCATCTATATATTTGGTAAAGGGTGGAAGGCTCGGCCTTATGCCTGGTCTTTTGTTCCACTCTTGCCGCCCTAGTTTCCGTCATACCGGTGTTATGTTCCCGGATTTTGCGTTCCTAACGCGGTCGGGTGATTTATGGGACCCCCCTGACAGTTCGCTTTGAATAAGACTCCTCTAGCAAGGCCCAACATTGGTTTTACCATTTGCCTCACCTATTACCTTTTTCCCTTGGGAGTCGCGCATCCCAAGGGTCATCTTTATTTTAGCCCCCCCCCCCCCGGGGCCAATGCTTGTCTAAGTGTTGGTCCAAACTAGAAACCACTTGCGGCGCCACCTCGGGAAACTTGAGGGCTGGTTCTAGTTATGCGTAGTGCTCATCCGATCGTGGCTTCGAGGCGAGATCTGTGCGGCTACTATCGGGATGTCGGACGCAGGGAGGTCTTCTGGTCTTGTTTTACCATTGTCAAAATGTCTTGTAAACCGGGATTAAGTCCGATCGGGTCTTCCGGAGAAGGTCTATTCCTTCGTTGATCGCGAGAGCTTGTCATGGGCTAAGTTGGGACACCCTGCAGGTATAAACTTTCGAGAGCCATGCCCGGTTATGTGGCAGATGGGAATTTGTTAATGTCGGTTGTAGATAACTTGACACAGATCCGAATTAAAACGCATCAACGGCGTGTGTAGCCGTGATGGTCTCTTCTCGGAGTCCGGAAGTGAACACGGTTTCGGGTTACGTTTGGCGTAAGTAGGAGTTCGAGGATCACCTCTTGATCATTGCTAGTTGACGACCGTTCCTTTGTTTCTCCTCTCGCTCTCATTTGCGTATGTTAGCCACCATATATGCTTAGCGCTGCTGCAACCTCACCACTTTACCCCTTCCTTTCCCATTAAGCTTTGCTAGTCTTGATACCCATGGTAATGGGATTCTTTGAGTCCTCGTGGCTCCTGATTACTACAACAACGATTGCGAGTACGAGTTATGCGATGATCTTGACGCGAGAGCGATGTTGCTTGTTTTGGAGTTTCTTCTTACGCTTCTTCGATCGGGGATAGGTTCGGTCGGCTGACTGGGCTAGCGTGGTGGATATTGTTTGAGTTTACATTTATGATTCATCCGTAGTCGGATGTTGTTCTTGTATGTTGTATTGTTGTATTCATGTGACATTGTATGTATTGGATGTATCCCCACTATTATGTAATGTTGATGTAATGATATCCACCTTGCAAAAGCGTCTTCAAGATGCGCTTCTATCCTTGGTGGGACCTTCGAGTTCCTTTACGATAGGGTCGCATCTTGGGCGTGACATTTATGGTCCATTAACAGGCCGAAAGTCACACAGGGCCGGGAATTGGCCCAACACTTAAATGGGTCGCTAAAATGCGAAAACTCAGGTCCGACTAAAAATGGCCCAACTGATTTATGGGTCGTCAACAGGCTGAAAGTGACACCGGGCCAGAAAATTGGCCCAACACTTAAATGGGCCGCTAAAAGGCCGAAACTCAGGTCCGACAACAAATGGCCCATCAGATTTATGGGACATCAACAGGCTAAAAGACACACCGGACCGGAAACTAGCCCAACATTTAAATGGGTCGCTAAAAGGCCGAAAGATGTACATCCTGAAAATTGGCCCATCCATCAAACGGGCCGTTAACAGGACGAAATCTCATCGGGCCGATATTGCGGGCTGTTAATGGGGTCGAACTAACATGGGCTGCAATGGTGTCAAATCTTTAACGGGTCGTTAACGGGCCAAATTGGCTCATCTCGTATGGGCCGTGGGCTTAAATGGACCTAACACAAGTAGGCCTTATATGGGCTGGCCTTCTAATTTTAACTAGGCCGGCCTTTCATAGGAATGGGCCTCTGTTGGGCCGTGCCACGTGTTGAAGTACCATAGGCGTCTTCCATCCAATGAGTGGATGACATCTGTCCCAACGGTGAGCCGACACGTGTTTCCTCCAGCCAATGATGATTTTACACGTGGAAAATCCCCATTGGTCGGGGCTGTTAACGGGTTATTGGATCCAAAACCCGACCCGATAGGTTAACAGCGTTAAGATTACGATGGATGCCGCGTGTCGGTCACCCTTGACTAAAGCACTTCGTGACGACGCGATTTATCGTCATGGAAGTGGACACTTCGTGATGATAATTTTGGTAATGTCATGGAACACTTCTACGACAAAGACACGGTATGACTATCTTGATTACTGTCATAAATTTGTCATGGATGTACATGCATGACAAAAATGCGACTCTTGTGACAAACACGTATCATCACGGAAGTGTATTTTTTTGTAGTGTTTATGTAGGATTTTATGACTAACCATGTGATTGACCAATTCTTGTCATCTCTCTAAATAGATATAAGTGAAGCAAGAGAGTTTAACTCTTTCTACAAAAGATATGCCCATGCTCTAACAAATATAAGTGAAGCAAAAGAGCATTCTACAAATGGCGGTTTTCTATGTGAAGAGAAACAGGCAATCCAGACTTCAAATGATATAAGTGAAGCACATGAAGCATTCTATAAAGCATACTCAAAAGATTTAAGTGAAGTGCAATGAGAATTCTATAAATCAACCAAGGACTATCTCATACCAGTATGGTGCATAAAAGAAAAGTGAAAACTAAATGCAAAAGACGCTCCAAGACCTGCACATATCGCATGAACGAAACGAATCCGAAAACATACCAATACTTGTTGAAGAAACAGGGAATGCCTTCCGGGGCATCCCCAAGCTTAGACGCTCGAGTCTCCTTGAATATTTACTTGGGGTGCCTCGGGCATCCCCAAGCTTGAGCTCTTGCCTCGCTTCCTTTTCTTCATATCGAGACATCCTCGATTAGACACTTCATCCACACAAAACTTCAACAGAAAACTCGGTAAGATCCGTTAGTATAATAAAGCAAATCACTACTCTAAGTACTGTAGTAAACCAATTCATATTTTATTTTTGCATTGTGTCTACTGTAATATAACTTTTCCATGGCTTAATACACTGATATAAATTGATAGTTTCATCTAAACAAGCAAACTATGCATCAAAAACAGAATCTGTCAAAAACAGAACAGTCTGTCTAAATCTGAACACTCACCATACTTCTAGTACCCCAAAAATTGTACCAAAATTAGGAAAAATAAACAATTTGTACGGCAAGACTGTGCAAAAATAATACAGAACCGTTTAACATTCCAGTTAAAAATGTAAAATCGCGCACTACAGCCAAAGTTTCTGTCTGCACCGTACAAACCAACAAGCATTGTAAACATCCTAAAGGCAAACCTTGGGGCATTATTTTTATAATACAATGGAATTGTAAAAGGGGATAATTATTATTGATGAAAAGTTTCTGCAATCAAGGTTCACAAAGTTTCCGTGAGGATGAACAAAGTTCAAGGCTAGCTCCCACTTCAACAATGCTTGTCTTTCTCACTTTCACTTTCCTTTTTGAAAAGTTTTAGGTTCCCCTCTTTATAATTTTGTTCTTAGACTAAATAAAAGCAATAAACAGAAATAAATGACTCTCTAAAACTTCCGGGATGTCTCCCTGGGAGCGCTTTCTTTAAAGCCATTAAGCTAGGCATTTAGTGCTCAAGTAATGAATCCACCCAGATCCCAAGGTATATCAAAGACAATTTTAATTAACAATGATTTGTGATTTAGTAGTGAGCACAAAGTAACATATATCAAGCAATGACGAAGTCTAACTCTCTTCCTATGCATCGGCATATCATAAAAGAACAATTCATGCACATATAGTAAAAGCCAATGCATAGTATAAGCAGATTCTTGCAATTCTATCGTGTTGGAAACATAAAGAGGCGGAGATGTAGTTCCTCTCTCATAATAATTACATGTAGGAGCAGCAAGCACATGCATATTATATCTATCAAAATTATCATGTGCAACGGTAAAAGGCAACCCATCAATGTAGTCCTTAGTAAGCACAAACTTCTCCGATATAGTGTAGTCGGGAGAATTCAAATAGATAATAGGACTATCATGCGTGGGTGCAATAGCAACAATTTCATGTTTAACATAAGGAACTATAGCAAGTTCATCTCCATAAACATAATTCATATTGGCATCTTGGCCACAAGCATGGCAAGCATCATCAAAAAGGGATATTTCAAGAGAATCAACGAGATCATAGCAATCATCATAGCAATCATCCTTCGGTAAGCACGAAGGGGAATTAAACAATGTATGAGTTGAAGAGTTACTCTCATTAGAAGGTGGGCACGGGTGATCAATCCGCTCTTCCTCCTTTTGTTGTTCGCTCTCCTCATCATCTTTTTCATCCAATGAGCTCACAGTTTCATCAATTTCTTCTTCCATAGCTTCCTGCAAAACATTAGTCTCTTCTTGGACAGCGGAGACTTTCTCAATAAATGCATCAATATTGGTATTATATTCATAATTCTCATAGCAATATTTCAATATAGCAAAATTTCCAGGCCTATAAACATCATCATCAAAAGCTTCATACTTTTCAAACAAAGATTCAATTTCATAAGCAGCCTTAAAAGCAACAAATTCTTCAATTTGTTCAACATCATAGTAATCATATATACCATTAGCATAAGAAGCTAAGGTTTTATTATCATTAAATTTGCATGAAAAGGGAAGGTGTGGAGCCTTCATCCTAGAGCAACAATTATAATCATATCTCAAGCATAGATCCCGAGCGTACCCATGCAACATATTAATTTGACCCATAAAAGTTTCCCTTTTTGTGTCAAGCGACAATCCCTAAAGTATTCACGTGATCCAACGTGTCTCCCATAACATATTGAATGGGGTTTTCTCAGGATTATCAAAGTAGTACATAATATTTTGAACATAGCGAGCATCGAGGGTTTTAGGAGGTTCCCCATCTCCATGAGCAGCAAGTACACCTAATTTTTTTGGTATTTCGTGTTCCATATCCATAGCTAAAGATAGAGAACAACTTAGAACAACAAATAAAAATTACTTAGTGCTAAAGCAAACAAGCACACACGAGAATATTCACCCCACGCTATGACTCCCGGGCAACGGCGCTAGAAAAAGGTCTTGATAACCCGCAAGTATAAGGGATAGTTGTAGCCTGTTTCGATAAGTAAGAGCGTCGAAACCAACGAGGAGCTAAAGGTAGAACAAATACTCTCTCAAGTCCTATTGGCCACTGATACGATTCTACGCACGCTTGATGTTCGCTTTACCTAGAACAAGTATCAAACTAGAAGTACTTTGTAGGTGTTGTTGGATAGGTTTGCAAGATAATAAAGAGCACGTAAATATAAAGTAGGGGCTTTTTAGATAAAGATGCAATAAAGTAAGTATTCGTAGAGAGCTTTTTGTTACGAGAAAGTTATTTGTCCAAGGCAATCGATAACTATACCGGTAATCACTATTGCAATTTTATTTGAGGGAGAGGCATAATCTAACATACTTTCTCTTCTTGGATCATATGCACTTATGATTGGAACTCTAGCAAGCATCCGCAACTACTATAGATCATTAAGGTAAAACCCAATCATAGCATTAAAGTATCAAGCCCTCTTTATCCCATACGCAAACAACCTACTTACTCGGGTTTGTGCTTCTGTTCACTCACGCCACCCACCATAAGCAAATCATGAACATATTGCAAACCCTACAGCGGGAATCCCTCACGCTTGCGCGACACGGAGAGCACCATAGGACAGCACCAATAATAAAACATGCAACTCAAACCAATCACGATCATTAATTAACCCATAGTACAAAACGGATCTACTCAAACATCATAGGATAGCCATACATCATTGGGAAATAATATATAGCATTGAGCACCATGTTTAAGTAGAGATTACAGCGGGTAAGAGAGGGGTTACATCGCTGCATAGAGGGGGGAAGAGTTGGTGATGAAGGCGGTGAAGTTGTTGGTGAAGATCGCGGTGATGATGATGGCCCCGGCGGCGTTCCGGCGCCACCGGAAGCAACGGGGAGAGAGCCCCCATCTTCTTCTTCTTCCTTGACCTTCTCCCTAGATGGGAGAAGGGTTTCCCCTCTGGTCCTTGGCTCCCATGGCTTGGGAGGGGCGAGAGCCCCTCCGAGATTGGATCTATCTCTCTGTCTCTCTCTGTTTCTGCGTTCTCAGATTCTGCCCCTTCACCGTTTCTTTTATATCCGGAGATCCGTAACTCCGATTGGGGTGAATCTTTCGCCCAGATCTTTCTCATAAAATTAGCTTTCTTGAAGCAAAAGAAGAGCTTCAACTGCCTTACGGGTGGCCCATGAGGGTGCCAGGAGCGCCCAGGGGGGAGAGCGCGCCCCCTGTCTCGTGGCCACCTCGGGCACCGTTTCGCATTGATTCTTCCTCTGAAAAATCCCAAATATTCCAAAATAATTCTCCGTCCGTTTTTATCCTGTTGGACTCCGTTTGATATTGGGTTTCTGCGAAACATAAAACATGCAACAAACAGGAACTAGCACTGGGCACTGAATCAATATGTTAGTCCCAAAAATAATATAAAAAGTTGCCAAAAGTATATGAAAGTTGAATAATATTGGCATGGAACAATAAAAAATTATAGATAGGACGGAGACATATCAGGATCTCACGGGTACAGAAGTTGCAACGGTGGAAATAGGGTTTCGTGGTGCTCCTGGATGTTTTCAGGGTATGCAAGTATATATAGGTGAAAGAAGTAGGTCAGGGGAGCCACGGGGGGGGCCATGAGGGTGGGGGCGCGCCCACCCCCCTAGGGCGCGCCCTCATGCCTCGTGGCTTCCTCGTCTGCTTCTTGACGTCCACTCCAAGTCTCCTGGGTTGCGTTTGTTCCAAAAATATCTCTCCCGAAGGTTTCATTCCATTTGGACTCCGTTTGATATTCCTTTTCTTCGAAACACTGAAATAGGCAAAAAAAACAGCAATTTGGGCTAGGCCTCCGGTTAATAGGTTAGTCCCAAAAATGATATAGAAGTGTATAGTAAAGCCCATAAACATCCAAAACAGGTAATATAATAGCATGGAACAATAAAAAATTATAGACACGTTGGAGACGTATCATGTATCTATGGAAAGCTGGCTACGACATCAAGCTCGTGACAGCGATGGCTTCACACAAGCCATGTCACAAGTTAAGTGCTCCATCCCCAAACCCGCTGGTTCAACTGTTGTCGATCTCTTCGACGACCCTGCCGCTGATCTCCTCCACCACGGTCAAGGATTTGCGGTCCTTGTACGCCATCAAGCCCATTTTGTCATTTCTAAAGGACACATTCTACGGCGGCGGCTTGGGGTCCTCAATTGCCAAGTCAGATCTCATAGACCATGACCGCAAGGAGGGCACCCACAAAGGTACTTCCAATGTGAAACGGCCCATCTGTGACATCAGAGAGTGCACCATGGGTCTCTGCTCTTCCAACTGGAAGGATCCTGTCGTGGTTTTGTCACGGCAGATGTCCTAGTGAAAGGACTTAGGTGTGGAGCCATCACACCTAGGTTAGCTTGAAGGGGTCAAATGGGACAAAGGACACAAAGAGTTAGCCATGTTCGGCCCCTACAATGGAGATAAAAGCCTACTCCTACTTTAGGTTGCATTGCTTAAGTTTTGATTACCAGGGAGCGAGTACGCTTGACCTAGCTTTTGATTGCTTGTTTCCTGAGTCAACCGGCCGCTGGGTCACCCCTTTATATATAGGTTGATGTCCATGGCGGCTTACAGAGTCCCGGCCGACTCACACAAACGTGTCAGGCTCGGTTTCTAACTAAACCTACTTTACAGAATAAGTTTAACACATGGTGGCTCATGCCCTTGGGCCTCAAGCCTTCTCCGGGTCTTGGGCCTCCAATAAGCTTGCACTACGAACCGCCATCTGTATTCTTGGACCTCATTGGGCCTTATCATCTTAAGTCGCCAATGGTATGACCCGGCCCCTCCTGGGTGGGTCATGCCTGGGAGTTATATTCCCAACATTAGGCCCTAGATTGCTTTGAACTTGTTCACATCAATCTACACTATTCCACTTAGCAGAATATATACTTGCTGACTTTCCACCTGTCCGACATAACCCGCCATGACGTCACATGGCAGAACCATAATAACCCGCCATGACATCATATGCATTAATTCCGCACAAGACTCTGAATATCTCAAAGGATCCTTATCTTAATGAACATTTCGAAAATCCAGGCGCCCACATTACCAGCATAATCATTCTGCCTCCTCGATTCTTGTGCATGCCTTACTTCCTTATAAATAGGGATAGGGGGCCCTCTTCTTCATTTTTTACCCCTACCTCTTCCTCTTCGTCTCCTTCCTCACGATGCCACCGCAGCCCGAGCTCCGCCGCCGCTGTCTGCCCTCAGCGATGTCAGCACCGGCCGCTGCATCAACCTAAACGGACCAGTGAAACGCGGCGCACACCCGCTCTCCATCTCCATCACTAGGTACGCCTCCCACTTTCATTATAAATCTGCATGAGGGTTTGCCAAGTTCATCTGTGTTCATCGACTATTCCATGGAATTCCTTGTAATACTTTTGTTCATGCCTTATTCAATCTCTTAATAGCACAGGAACTGCATGATTCTTTTTTGTAACGCCCACATGTACTCGTAGATGTCTCCCATCTATTTCAGGTTAAACTTCAATGCAATAGTTCATCCGCGGCGCACTAGGTTTAGAAATTTCCTTCCATTTTCGAACTACAGTAGATCCAAAATCATAGAGCTGATCTGTGAAACTTGTTTGTTCAGTACCTTAGCAAAATTTCACTTATAGATCTATAGATTCCTGTGCACTGCAGCCGCATGGGCGGCTTACATGATAGGTCTTAACCCGCCAAACACCGTTAGGCCTGTTTTAAACCGCCATTATATATCCAGTATCCGTATAACCCGATGGTGTCTTGCCGGTTTAATCATGCCAACCTTTATAGCATGTATTCTCTGCATACGAATTGACCTTGCCCGATGCACTAGCTTTCTAATCACTGGTTGGCTTATCATCATAACCTTGACCCGGCAACATTTCTCTTTCTATGTTTTTTCATCGACAAAAATGACCAAAACCATCACTTCATGCAACTGGGTCGTCTCCACTGTTACGGAGCAATCTCTCATTGAACATGTTCGAGTAGGCGTCTTAGCACCCAAAGATATTATCCACTTGAGAGCTCCGGGAAACGAGGCTACACCCGCCCCAAAGGAAGGCGAGGTCATAGTCTTTGCTGATCATATGCTCCGGGGTTTCTCGCCACCCGTCTCAAAGTTTTTCGTTGATGTGTTGCATTTCTTTCAACTCCACCCTCAAGACATCAGACCCAATTCCGTTTCCAATATCTGCAACTTCCAAGTTTTTTGTGAAGTGTATCTTCAAGAAGAACCCACTGTGGATTTGTTCAGAGAATTTTATTACTTGAACTGCCAGACTGAGTTCACAGACGGACCCAACTTAGAACTTGGCGGAATTTCTATTCAAACACGAAAAGAAGTTGTCTTTCCTGTAGCCGCACTTCCCAGCAACCCGAAGGACTGGAACCAAACTTAGTTTTATTGCCAAGATACCTCTCCAGCTGGTGAAAATCCTTTGCCAGGTTTCCATGAAAACCGGCTTAGCTCAAGACATCTCCTCCCAGACCGGATCAATACCGAAGAACGGGCTAAGTATATGCCCATCTTTTCAAAGACAAGAGCCTTAATGACCAATGGATTGATCGGAGTTGATTTAGTCCAATGTTGGGTCACTTGGAGGATTTTACCATTGAGCCACCGGCCCGGCTTAATGTGCGAATATACCAGCGATGCCAAAGATCCACAGCGTCACTGCCAAGTGCGACTGAAGGACGATGAGATCAACAGGATGGCCAAAACGCTTCTTAACGAGAGCTTGGAAACTTGCAGCAAGACGGGGTTGAATCCCTTTTGCACCCTTAACAAGCCTCCAGCTATAAGTATTTTGAGAAATTTCTAACTCATTCCTTATTTACATAAATTGTCTTCTCATAATCGCTTGATTTCTGCAGGCTGACTCCCCCTTTTGGAACAAAAAGCTTCAAGACAAGCCGGCCAAAAAGGGTAGGGGAAAGAACGAAGCTGTCAGGAAACCTGCCAAGAAGAAAATAAACACCTCTAAGCTATTTACTTTGGATGATAATGAGTTGGAGGTAGACCTTGACTCCCTTGGCTCCTTTTTTAATAATCTTATTGACAGTGATTGCTATCAGGACAACGCAGAGGCCAGCAACACAGATGGTGAAGAGGTAACTATCCTTTCCTCTCACTCAGAGCCTTTGCCAACACAGACCGTTCGACAAGTGAGCCAGAAAGTAAGGTTTTCTCACCCTTTAGCTTACTTGGATCCAAACTTTATTTTGAAGAAACAACAACATGAAGCTCAACGCACAACCCGGAATAGTGGAGGTGTAGAACTTTCCTCCGGCTTACCCAACACTTCGGCCCCTCGCAAGCGCCGGAAAGAGTTGCCTCGGAATTAAATCTCTTTTTATCCAAAGGCGGGTCTTGTTCACCAACCACTTAATCCTTCCGACTCAAATTATTAGGGAACTTCTCATTCCTCTTCTAGCGACTCATCTCAGACCCAACTGCCGGCTTTCAAGATTGCCCCTGGGTAATGACCTTTGGCTTCGCTATTTTAACATCTGTAAATAGATATACTAACTTCATTCTTTTCTTTTAGTGGGATACCAAAGCCAAGCAAGAAAGCGAAGACAAATAAACCGGCCGAAGACCCATAAGTCCATGAGCTGGAAAAGCAAGCACCAATATCTGAAGCCTCCGTTCAGAACCCTGAGGAGATTACTGATGACCCGCCACCAGAAAACCCTGGCGCCTCCGCAGATCCTTTGGATATTGACCCCTCGGGTGCTAAGCCACCAAGTCCAATCAAGCCTACCAAGGAGAATGCTGAGGATGTTTTGATTACCTGTACTGGCTACACAGAGCCAGGGAATCCAACCATCATGGCCAAGCACTCTGCGAAGGAAGAACTGATTGAAAAGAGCAAGGCCAAGTTTGATATTACCAATTATTCTCATATGGGCATCAGTGAATTATTCTCTTACTATCCCAGTCAAGTGCATGCTGGTCGTGATCTTGATATGGGCATAGTCAAACAAGTGCACCAGAAATATGAGGTACAAACTTCTGCTTCCTCTGTTAATACAGTCATCCAACCCACAAGTCTTAGCCATAGGAAAAAATTGATTGAGTATGGCAAGCCCTACTTAAAACTTTGAGCCATAGCCCCCATGAACCGGCTTGCCTTGAAAAAGATGAGCCAGATCATTTAGATTAGCTCTTAAAAAATAAAACTTCATCACATAGCCCTCACAGGTCGTGTTACCTTTGAAAAAGATGAGCCAGACTTTTCTGCAGCTTAAAAGAACTTCTTCACACATTAGCCCCCAAGTGCCAAGTGTTGTTGCTTGCAAAGGGCTCGGGACTTGTATGTATTGTATGTTGACATATTTTCTTATGATTGTTTAACCTCTTGTTTAAAGGAGGCCTCAACTCAAGTTGAATACCAATTGGCTAATTTGAAAACCAGACTTGAGCATCAAGAGTTTGAAACCCAGAAAGCTGACTCCAAGTTTAAATTTAGCTTGGATGAAATTGAGAAACTCAAGAATGGATTTGCTGCAGAGAGAATCACCTGGGGTGAAGAAAAGACTGCCTTAGTGCAGGGAGCAGAAACCGCTGAAGCTTCTTTGAAAGAGGTCACCACAGAACTGGCCGGCTTAAAATGCCACATTTCGTAGATGACCACTGCTATCTTTGGTAAGTAATTTTGGATATTTTAATCATTTCCAATACTCCACTCTTAACCCTCCTGGCAACTTAACAACGTGTTTATTTAACAGGCCCCAAGAGCACCAACCTTGGCCAGGATATACTGGTAAAGCTGAAGGCGGTTTACACTCTGGTGGAGCAATTATACACAAGCGCTCAGTGCACAATAGTCGCCATCTCTAACAACAAGCAAGCACCTTCACTTCTCAGGGAGGTTTTGAACAAACTCTCAAACCCGCCCACACGAATTGAAGAGATAAAGCGATCATCTGCGAGAGCTGGCGCTATTACTGCCTTGAGCCAGGCGAAAGCATGGCAGGCGGAGCTAGACCCGGCAGAGCTGGCCACTTGCTACCCAAGTCTTAAAGAAGACAGGTCTCCCTTTGATCAAGATGATTTTGCTGCTTGTATGAAGGAAATGCACCCACTGGCAAGCTAGCTCGCCGAAGATACTGTCCTATCCAGATATTAGGCGGCTTATACAGTAGAAAATTTAAAAGTGAGGGCGCCGGCTTACGGCGTTGTGGATCTCATCCCTCCAATGTGTAAGCACATTTTTTCTCCTGAAATTGATCTATCCGAACTTATCGATGATGAAGCTGAATTTCAAGCCTTGACTGGCATCAACTGGTCATTGCCTAACTTCTAGACGACAGAAGAAGAAGAAGAAGAACCGGCGAAGGATAACCCGGAAGCTTCAACTCACCAAGACCAGGATAACTGATCCACGGGGCGCCTCTCCAACTGCAGGACAACGTCTCTTTTTGAAAAACTCTTAATCATTTGAGCTTGGAAAGTCGTGTAATAGGCTAGTGAAAACAATGATCTTTCATGTCATCGTGAATGTTTTATATTTATAAACTGCTGATGAACTTGAGATGCCCCATTGATGAGCTTGCAATGAATATTATATTTTTGTAAGGTTCTGTATACACAGTGGACAACATATACCCTGGCGGTTTACGCCAGGGCGGGTCATAATGTCCAATATAATATATTCTGGTGACTTAAAGTCTATAACCAGGTGTCGGTGTTCTGGGAACGGGGGTCCCCAGACTTGCCTGCCTACGGCCTGCGGCGTGGCTCAAGTGGTGGCCCAGTACGGCCCGTCTTCATCAGCACAAGACTCAAGACCCTCACGAGGGGCCAAGCCTCGCGGGGCGAACGACGCAAGGCTTCCTCAGGGATGGCCTCGCCAGGCAGGCTCGCGAGGAGGCGGAGAGATCAAGGCAGGATACCTCGCGAGGTGCTCGTGACACAAGCCATGACGATCGAGGCCAGGCAAGCGCCAGGCGGGCGCCGGCCTGCGCAGTGTCCTTGTTTCCTCTTTGGTGCAAAGGCGGCAAGCACAGACGTGGAGTACCGAGGCATCAGGCAAAGGTTGCCATTTCCGTGCAACGAGACCAAGACCAGCGGAGCGGCAGGATGGAGGTCACCGTGGAGCCCAAGGCGGCGTCATCGCCAGTGCTTTTGGCAGCCGAAGACCAACTTTAGTCAGGATAACTTGTACAATATGTTCCCCTTCAAAATGGCCGTTGTTAGTGCCCTTCCCGCTCAATATTTGGGAAGAGGACCAGGGCCTCTATAAATAGGACTAGCCACCACGGTAGAGGGGATCTAGACTTTGGGAAGCCTAGAGAGAGAGAGAGGCGATCGAACTCACCCGAGCAGTACATTGCATCAGCCCAAGAACACCTCTCGCGAGGCTGTTCTCCCTTTGTATCGTTCATCATCAGCCCCCGAGGCAATCCACCACACCACACACTGGAGTAGGGTATTACACCACAACGGTGGCCCGAACCGGTATAAATCTCGTGTCCCTTGTGTTGTTCATCGTTTCCAGCTTAGATCTCACGAGGCGATCGAACGTAGATCGGTAGGGGAGAGATCTTCGTGCGCACCCCAGTGGTCGAACCTTAACGGTCTGCCGGAACCCAACAACCGACATTTGGCGCGCCAGGTAGGGGTGTGCCAGAATCTTTCTTCCGCTGATCGCGTTCGATCTTCCGTCGTGTCCATGGTCGACGCTTCGTCGGGCTCATGGCTGAAGCGCCGGGCTGCTCGCCGCCCATCGCCGCCGAGCACGCGCGCCGTCGCGGGCGCCCGTCGTTCCGTCGCCGCCGCTAACGCCGCCACCGGCTGGCGGGAACAAGCAGCGAGCCTCGTCTGATCCTTTGTGCGGCAGAAGGCCGCACCGCCACCCGTCGCCGACTCCACCGGTTCGTCATCCCACGCCTGTCGCGCCGCCCACGGATCGACGCCGCCGCTTCCCTGGCGCGTGAGCTCCTGCACTACCATCCCGTCGACAATCTCTACGAGGACTGGCTCGCCCGCATCACCAAGCTCGTCAGCATCGCAGGGGGCTCTCCTATGTCGTCCCTCTCACTGCCTCGCCCTCCATCCTGAGCAGGAGGCGTGGATCAGGAGGCGCCTCCGCCACCTCCTCCCCAAGAAGGTGCCCTGGCTCCAAGGCACGCGGCCCCAGGACGAGACCCACCGCGTCCGTCGCTTGCATGACAAGAAAGGAGCTGCCAAGAAATCCCTCGCCCCCAAGAAGGTGCTCGCGTGCTCCCGGCACCGGTGCGCCATGACCGCATCCCTACGCCACCACGTCAAGACCCCGCGCTGCTCCAAGTGGTGGCGCGTGGGAATTTCCAAGAGCAAGCCCAGCACCAGCAAAGGGCTCCGGTGGCCACCGCAGGCTGCCGCGCCTTCACCCTCGAAGCTATGTAAAGGTCGCTGGCCAGCAAGTTCAAGCCTGACCTGCCTCCTCGCTATGACGGCACTGCAGACCCCGTGGAGTTCCTATAGCTCTATGAGCTGGGCATCGAAGCCGCCAATGGGGACGAAAAGGTCATGGCGAACTGGTTTCCCATAGCGCTCAAGGACGATGCCCGCACCTGGCTCCTGAACCTAGCTCCTAGCACGATCTCCTCCTGGGACGAGATGCGCACCCGCTTCATCGCCAACTTCCAGGGCACTCGCGACCGTCCGCCGGCCGTGGCTGACCTGCGTCGCATCAAGGAGCAGCCTGGAGGGACCTTGCAGAAGTACATCCAGCGCTTCAACAATGCTCGCCTCAAGATTCCCAGGGTGACTGAGGAGGCCATCATTTCGGCGTTCCCTGATGGCGTTCGCGACGCCAAGATGAAGGAGGAGCTGGCAATCCATGAAGATCTGTGCATGTCTCTGGAGTTGTTCAACCTGGCGACCAAGTGCGCAAGGGCTGAGGAAGGGCGCCTCTCCCTTCTCGAGCTCCCAGCAGCGGACCCAGAAGAGACGAAAGCCAAGGCCAAGGATGTGAAGCGTAAGGGAGCAGCTGTACTCACAGCGGAGCCAGACACAAAGCGCGGCAGGGACCAGCCGGAGTCGTCCAAGGGCAGCTGGTATTGTGTGTACCACGATCTCCACACCCACAACACCAACAAGTGCCAAGAGCTCAGGGCCGTGCGGGAAGGCCGTGTCAGTCGATGCCCAGAGCGCAACTATCGGGGCTATGGCCGAGGCGGAGCAAGAGGTGGAGGATGATGGGATGACCGTGGCCCTTGCCAGGGGTGGCATGACTAACCTCGCGAGGACCGATGGCAGGACCAGCCTCGTGAGGGAGCTTGGAGAGATCACCCTCGCGAGGACCTCCCGCATGGCAACGCAGGCCTTCCTCCTCTGCCACCACCACCAAGAAGGAATGAAGACCATCATCAGGATGAGGGGGCTGGGGGCTTCCAGGAGCCACATGCAATCGCTTGCATCCTGGGTGACGCTCAGGCCCAAGCCTCACAGCGCATCTTCAAGCAGTTTGCTCGCGAGGTGAATGCAGTCCTCCCCAATCTTGAGGCCACGCGCCCTCTCAGCTGGTCTGCGTGCGCCATCACGTTCAGCTCAGCGAATCAGCTCAAGTCTTGCGGCAATAGCCGTGTCCTCCCAATGCTCGTTCCCTCACCATCAAGAATGTGCAAGTCACCAGGACCCTCATCGATGGCGGAGCAGGACTCAACATTCTGTCCATCGAGACGTTCAACAATCTCCAAGTGCCATATGATCAGCTTCAGCCAACCAAGCCCTTCTCAGGAGTCACTGATGGTTCCACTATCCCGACAGGGCGGGTCCGCCTTCCTGTCACCTTTGGACAGCACAGCAACTACCGCACCGAGCTCATTGACTTTGACGTCGCTCACATTCGCCTGCCATACAATGCCATCCTCGGGTACCCAGCCCTGGCCAAGTTCATGGCAGTGACTCACCATGGCTACAACATCCTCAAGATGCCAGGAAGCAGTGGGGTCATCACGGTCCCCTATGAAGAGAAGGATGAGGTGTGCTCCCTCGAGCGCGCCTTCCAAGCCGCGTCGATCGAGGACCCGGACAGCAAGAGTGGAAACCTCCCTGGAGCAGCTCCCAAGAAGAAGACATCACCTGGCTCAAGGCCTCAGGAGGCAGGCACCTCCGGAGGCGCCGCATCTGGACATGCGCCCGTCCAAGGGGCGCCACCCTCCATCGCATAGGAAGGCGCGCCCGGTGCCCTCCTCAGGCAAGGCTCGGGGGCTCTCTCCTGGGGAGCCACCGACTTTGCCAAGGTCACGAGGGAGGCACTTTGGCACAACTTGGAGGCGTGCTCCGCGGCATGTTTCCCTCAGGAAGGCGTAAGGAAAGAAGGACCCAACCCCCAGGAGTTCATCACCAAGGCCGCTCAGGATGTGGAGGAATCGAGAGTCATGCGCGGCAACCGCCGTCTGCCTGGCGTAGCTCCCCATCTAGGCGAGGATGGCGGGCTGCGCGTCTGCATCGACTACCCAGGGCTCAATCGAGTCGCTTCTAAGGAGTGCTTCTGGCCTTCGAGCGTCGGGCGTTGCGCGGGCCCACCGCACAGCTTCGTTCGCATGCCCTTCGGCTTGCTAAATGCGGCTGCAGCCTACCAGCGCCTGATGAGGAGCATTCTAGAAGCTCAGGTGGCCAACCATCGCGCGTTCCTGGAGGAGATGGAGATGGACCTCAACGGGCCGCCCGGACCTCCTGAGCCTCCCGAGGCTCGGAGTCCCGAGGGCTCGTGAGTATCGGATCCTTCACCCCGCATCATCAGCTACTCCGACACTCGCCCTGCAACAACATCAGGTGACTTCTTTTCAGTTTTCCTTTCAGCTGGGAGCGCCCTCAGGGCTGCATCATTCCCAGGTCACGTGGGCCCGTCCTTGCGGCATGTATCCGTTTTGCTTATGTCTTCCGCTTACCTTGTTGGGGGCGCCCCTCGGGCTGCACCATCCCCAAGCCGCTCGGGTCTGACCCAGTGGCGTTTGCTTTCCCTGCATCTATCTAAGGTGATTTGCTCCTTCATGCTTGACCTGTTCATGATCGTCGCTCGCCGCCCACCATGGGCCTATTTCTCCTCATGCGAATTTCTTGCACGTTAAAAGGGGGCGCCTGAGCATCGCGACTCATGGGCTCTTATTGGCTCTCCAGCCCTCACCCCCTGGCGTTAACCCACGGCATCGCGACCTGTCATACCAGCGGCGGCTGAGCTTGCTCGAGGGCCGGGACCTGAGGACGTAGAGCATTTGCATTTTAACCACCTTGCAGGAACATACCATCCACAAAGTCCTGAGCCAGGTGCAACCCGCATTGAGGTAGGGCCTCGTGAGTCCCGCGCTAGCTCACGGGTGCCTAGATACACCTCTCCTAGCCCTACCGTGCCGGCCACGTGTCGTATGGGTCAGACACGCCTGGGGCTCCTCCCGAGGGGAGCCCTCCCACGCACTGATGAAAGCACCATGCTCATGTTGCCGACGGCCGAGGAGCAGCTATGCCCGTACACATACGAAAGCGCTATGCTCCACGCTGGTGATAAACAACTGAGGGCAGCCCGCGGCTGTATCAACCTCAGGGAGCCCAGAGCTCAGTGTCTGGCACCATCGCAAAGCCTCCCCCCGGGAGTGCCGCGCGAAGGGGCTGGACACAGGGGCTACGCCCGGGCACGCCCGAGCACATGCCACCCAACCAGGTCCCTCGGACCAGGTCATCGCGCGCCCCTCCCCGAGTGGAGCCAAGGTATGAAGACTCGTTTGAGCGTCAAGGGGGACTCCTGAGCATCACAACTCAGGAGCCTAACTGGTCATGTAGCCCCTCACTCCTTAGTTCCGAAAGGCTAACGGCGGTTGAGGTATGCGCGGGGCCGAGCCTTGCCGACGTAGAACGACAAATCCTCTCCTCTGTCCCCTCCCTATTTGCTGTTCGCGTGTCAAGGGGGACTCCTAAGCATCGCGACTCAGGAGCCTAACTGGTCCTGTAGCCCCTCACTCCTTAGTGCCGAAAGGCTAACGGCAGTTGAGGTATGCGCGGGGCCAGGCCCTGTTGACGTAGAACGACAAATCCTCTCCTCCGTCCCCTCTCTATTTGTTGTTCACGCGTCAAGGGGGACTCTTGAGTATCGCGAGTTAGGAGCCTAACTTGTCACGTAGCCCCTCACTCCTTAGTCCCGTCCTGGCGATCCGGTCGGGGCTAACGGCGGCTGAGGTATGCGCGGGGCCGGGCTGTGCCGACGTAGAACACAAGAAAATAGGAAGGAAATCGCAAAATCTAGCAAATCCAGAAGCAAATATTATAGACCATAAATTGTTCTCACAATACCAGACACGAATTTAAACACCTCCACGAGGCATGGTGCATGTTGCAGGAATCAGAGCGGGAAAAGGCCGCGAGAAGATCACCCCTGGGCCGTGCAACCGCTCGTCTAGAGTCGCGCTTGGTAGCCCCACCTCCTGGAGTCGCGGGGCCGGTAGCACCTCGCTTGGGCGTGGTGTTGAAGGCACGGAACTTCGACAGCAAGGCCTCCGCTTGACCCTTGACGACTTCAGCAGCAGCGGCGGAGCACTTGGCGTCCACGGGCTCCAGCAGGTCATCAAGGTTGGCGTCGGGGTTGCGGAGGTAGACGTGGCTGAGGATCCGCGTCAGTGCTGCAGAGGAGAGGACGCAAGCCTCGACTTCAGCCATGGGGCCGATGCCGATCACGACCTCCTCAAGCGCCTCAACAAGGAAGGGAACCAGCTTAGCGGGGCCTTCCTTGGCTCCAGCCAGTGGCTTCTCCAGGCCCCCATCATAGAGCGTTTTCAGCGCTACGCGGGCCCTCTCCTCGTGGAGCATGAAGGTCGTGCGGTCTTCGGCCAGGATCTTCGCCCCGACATCCAGCTCGACCCTCTCCACCTTCAGCGCCTGCTCCAGCGTCTTCAGCCGGTCACGGTCGGCTGACAGTTCGATGTCGCGCTCCTTGACAGCAGCCTCCCGAGCTTCCATATCCTCCTCCTTCACCTGATGGTCGCGAATCTCCTTCGCGAGCTCATCGCGTAGCCCTTGCAATTCGCCCTCCAGTGTCTTGCAGTGGCCCTTGGCGGTAGAGGCGTCCTTCAACGCCTTGTCGCGAGCGGCCATGGCCTGGGAGGTGGCTTGCTTCCCCTCCTCGGAAGCCGCCACAGCCTGGCTCAGCGCCGCTCGGATGGAGACGTCAGAGCTAGCCCAGCTGGAGACTAACTCCAGGCGCCCGGCCACCAGGCAGGGGTCCGCGCTCCGGAGATCCTCCCGCAGCCGGCTCAGTTCATCGGCAGCGCGGTCCAAGGCGGCAGAGGGAGCAGAGGAGACGGGGGCCGGTGGAGTAGGAGGAGAAGACGGCAGCATAATCGCAACCTGGGAGGCAGGGACCTCCTGAGCCTTGGCAACCTCGGCGACAGCGTCAAGCACGGGTGCCTCCAGAGTCAACGGGGCCACGAGGGTTGACTCCTCGCTGGAGCGTTCCTACTGGCCTCGCGAGGATGATCGGGCGAGGGACGCGGCCACGGCTGACGAGCCCGTTTCAGGCACGGTCGCCGCGCCTCCCTTCAGCCTCTTCGCCGCGGGCAGTAGCTTGCCCAATGGAAGATGTCAGGTCTAGATAGCAAAAGACAGGAGCAAGGCGGAATTCAAACACTTACTTGTTGACCGCCGCGGGATCCCACGGACTCCGGCCAAGATTGAAGCCTGAAAGCCTCTTGCGGGGTTGTGGATCTCATCCCTCCAATGTGTAAGCCGGCGCCAACTGTCGTGGTTTTGTCACGGCAGATGTCCTATTGAAAGGACTTAGGTGTGGAGCCATTGCACCAGGTTAGCTTGAAGGGGTTAAACGGGACAAAGGACACAAAGAGTTACCCAGCTCTTGAAATGGAACAAAACTTTGCCAGGATTTTTTATATCAAGTAAGAGAATTTATGGAGTCAAGAGGGACCTGAAGGGGGAACCTAGGTGGGCACAACCCACCAGGGCACGCCAGGACCCCCCCCCAGGCGCACCCTGGTGGGTGCTGCCCACCTGGTGGCCCCGCTGACCCTCAAACCGACGCTATAAAATCCCATATTTCCAGAAAAAATAAAGGAGAAATAATTATCGCGTTTCACGAGACGGAGCTGCCACCATCTCCTGTTCTTCATTGGGAGGCCAGATATGGAGTCCATTTGGGGCTCCGGAGAGGGGGGGGTTTTGATCTTCGTCATCACCAACACAACTCCATCGCCAATTCCATGATGCTCCCCACCGGGAGTGAGTAATTCCTTCGTAGGCTCGCTGGTCGGTGAGGAGTTGGATGAGATTCATCATGTAGTCGAGTTAGTTTTGGGCTTGATCCCTAGTATCCAGTATGTTCTGAGATTGATGTTGCTATGACTTTTTCATGCTTAATGCTTGTCACTTTGGCCCGGGTGCCATGATTTGAGATCTGAACCGTTTATGCTATCACCATTATATCCATGTTCTAGATTCGATCTTGCAACTTATAGTCACCTACTACGTGTTATGATCCGGCAACCCCGGAGTGACAATAGTCGGCACCACTCCTGGTGATGACCGTAGTTTGAGGAGTTCATGTATTCACCGTGTGTTAATGCTTTGTTCCGGTTCTCTATTAAAAGGAGGCCTTAATATCCCTTAGTTTCCAATAGGACCCCGCTGCCACGGGAGGGTAGGACAAAAGATGTCATGCAAGTTCTTTCCATAAGCACGTATGACTATTTACGGAATACATGCCTATATTATATTTATGAACTGGAGCTAGTGTCGTGTCGCCCTAGGTTATAACTGTCTCATGATGAATATCATCCAACAAGTAACCGATCCAATGCCTACAAATTTATCTTATATTGTTCTTGCTAAGTTACTACTATTGCTACTGCTATCATTACTGCTACAATATCACTGCCATCACTGTTACTGTTACCGTTACTACTATTGCTATCATCAAAACAATCATACTACTGTGCTACTAAACACTTTTCTGCAGATAATTAATCTCCAGGTGTGGTTGAATTGATAACTCAGCTGCTAATACCTTCAAATATTTTCTGGCTCCCCTTGTGTCGAATCTATAAATTTGGGTTGAATATTGTACCCTCGAAAACTGCTGCGATCCCCTATACTCGTGGATTATGAAGACCTTTTTCTGGCGCCGTTGGGAGCATAGCTATATTTGTTGAGTCACTTGGGATTATTATCACATTATCACTATGAAGAATCTGAAGGATGCTAAGACTAAGATTTTTCCCTCAAAGACGAGGGGAGGTAAGGGACTGCCATCCAGTTCTGCTTCAGATTCACCTTTTGTTATAAGCCAACTTGCAACTCCACAACATGCTATTAATTCTGATATGCCACAAGTTATTGATGATGCTACTTATGCTATGAATGCTACTCATGATGATGCTAGTACCTAGCTTGATGATGATGTGCAACTGGGTGAATTTCTTGATGAACAAATTGCTCGAGTAAAACAACATGATATTGTTGAATCTGATGATGAACTTGAAACTGAAAATACTGAAACAACTACTAGCACTAGTCCTCCTAGATATGAATTGCCAAAGGTACCGGAAGGTTATACTATGAGTGAGGAGGCAACTACAGATATTCTTGCTTGTAAGGATACAGATGATCTAGAGAAATTATTATGGAAGTATAAAGAAAGATCTCTGAATGCTAAAATGAAATGTGATCCTGAGTTTGCTACTTCACCTATTGTTATTGCTGATAAGGATTATGAATTCTCTGTCAACCCAGAGTTAATCACTTTGGTTGAATCTAGTGCTTTCCATGGTTATGAAACTGAAATTGTCGTGGCACATCTTACTAAGTTGAATGATATAACTACCCTTTTTGCTCATGATGAGAAGATTCGCTATTACTATATTCTCAAGTTATTTCCGTTCTCATTAAAGGGTGATGCTAAAGCTTGGTACAATACTCTTGCTCCTAGTTGTTTGCGTAGTCCCCAGGATATGATTTATTACTTCCCTGAAAAATATTTCCCTGCTCATAAGAAACAAGTTGCCTTGCAGGAAATATTTAACTTTGTGCAAATTGAAGAACAGAGTCTCCCACAAGCTTGAGGATTCTCCAATTGCTTAATGCTTTGCCTGGTCAACCTCTTAAGAAAAATGAAATAATGTATCTTCTATAATGGACTAACTGATGCTTCTAGGGACTTCCTAGATAGTTGTGTTGGTTGTGTTTTCAGGGAACGAACTATTGAGCAAGCTGAGGAATTATTGAATAACATATTGAAGAATTATGATGATTGGACCCCTCCTGAAACAGCTATTAAACCCACTCCGAAGAAGAGGGGTATCTTATATCTCAGTCCTAAAGATATGCAAGAGGCAAAGAAATCTATGAAGGAAAAAGGTATTAAAGCCGAAGATGTTAAAAATTTACCACATATTGTTACATGGGCTTGAAGCACCACCACCACCACCCAAGGTGGTAGAGGTAAAATCTTTAATGAAATTCAATGATGGTGATGATCCTCGTAATAAACATCCTAGTCAATGCCTTTACGAGTTTGATAATTACATTAGAAAGCAAGATCACTTCAATGCAAATGTTATGAAACAATTGAAATACAACTCTGATATGATTGCTCTTAAGTGACTTGTTATTTGAACCTCAAATGATGTTACAGACGTAGGAAAGCATGCCTCTATGGTTCAAACTCAATTAGAACAAGTTGCTAAATCTCAAAGAGAGTTACTTGATGAAATAAACAATAACATAAGTGACTTTGCTGTTAGAGTAGCAACTAGAGGAGGTAAAATGACTCAGGAACCACTTTATCCTGAGGGGCACCCAAAGAGAATTGAATAGGATTCACAAAGGAACAACACTACTACACCTAGTCCTTCTAAAAAGAAAAAGAAGAAGAAAAACGATAAGACTTTGCCTACCTCTAGTGAACCTGAAATAGAAAAACCTCCTGATAATGATAATGAAGTTTCTATATCTAATGATGAAACTCAATCTGGAAATGAACACTCACCTTCTGATAATGAATAATATAATGATGAGGTTCATGAAAACACTCAACCTAATGATAAAGAACCAGATAATGACGTTGAGATAGAACCAACTATTGATCTTGATAACCCACAACCTAAGAATAAAAGATATAACAAAAGAGACTTTGTTGCTAGAAAACATGGAAAGGAAAGAGAACCATGGGTTCAAAAGCCTGTGCCCTTTCCACCTAAGTCAACTAAAAATAAAGATGATGAAGAATTTGAACGCTTTGCCGAAATGATTAGGCCAGTCTTTTTGCGCACTCGCTTGACCGATATCTTGAAAATGCCTCCTTATGCAAAGTACATGAAAGACATCATCACCAATAAGAGAAAAATACTGGAAGCTGAAATCTCCACTATGCTTGCTAATTACACTTTTAAAGATGGAGTACCTAAAAAACTTGGAGATCCGGGAATACCAACTATACCTTGCTCCATCAAAAGAAACTATGTGAAAACTGCTTTATGTGATTTGGGAGCTGGAGTTAGTGTTATGCCTTTCTCTTTATATAAAAGAATTGATTTGAGTAAACTCACACCTACTGAAATATCATTGCAAATGGCCGATAAATCAACTGCCATACCTATTGGTATTTGTGAGGATGTGCCCGTTGTTGTAGCTAATGTCACTATTTTGACTAACTATGTTATAGATGAGATGCCCGAGGATGAAAACATGTCGATTATCATTGGTAGACCTTCTTGAATACCGCAGGGGCTGTTATTGATTGCAATAAAAGCAAGGTCACTTTTCATATCAATGGTAATGAGCATACGTTGCACTTTCCGAAGAAACAATTCCAAGTGAATGGTATTAATGTTATTGAAAAATCTTCGACAATCACTATTGGAAGTTTTCAACTACCTCTACCTACTGTCAAAAAGAAATATGAAATGATTATTTTTGGGGACATTCAAATCCCCATTGAGGTAACTTAGTGATTTACGAAAGTTCCTCGGTTTCATGCTAATCGAAAGTGGTTGTTAATAAGACTTGATCAACCTTATTAATGGATCATTTTTGAGAGGTATGAAGTTGATGAATTTAGTAAGCACTACCTTCTGTCCATACCTTTTGTTTTCTGTTTTTATTAGTTAAATAAAATAAATGCCATGCTTTGTCTGTTTTCTGCTTTTTCCGTGCAATAAAAAATGACCCAAAAATAAAAGTTCTCAGAATGCTGTGAAAACCTGATACGATTTTTTTCTGAATATTTATAAATTTCTGGTGCAAATAATATCAAAGGGAGGTGCACCAGGTGGGCACAACCCACCTGGGCACGCCAGGACCCCCCAGGCGCGCCCTCGTTGGTGCTGCCCACCTAGTGGGCCCCCTCACTTACTTCTTCCTCCCACACCACTCCATTCACACGGAAAAAATCACTACCACTCTCTCTCTCTCTCTCTCTCTCTCTCTCTCTCTCGTGTTCTTGTTCCCGAAACCGCGGATTTCGATCTCTTTGCTCGAAGCTCCATTTCTGAAACTGTTTTGGGGATTTGTTACTTGGTACGTGACTCCTCCATGTGCCCAATTAGTTTTTGTTCTAGTGGTTTATATTTAGAATAATTAGCTACTCTTGGTGCTGTTGTAGCTGAGCTTGCATATTGAATTCTTAGAGTTCTAAGTGGTTTGAATGCTTGCTATGGCCTCTATACATCCCAATGAGTAGTTGCTATCATCTTTGTGAAGTTTTGTTGAGAAAAATTTTGTGGACTAAAAATTTCAGAATTTTATTCATAGGAAAAAGATGAATATCTTCAGGAAGTTTGCTTCCAAGAAGAACTCCAAGGGGGTTATTGGGCAGTCATCTAAAAACGATCTTCATACCCCGTGGTTGGCAGAGTTACGGCCGTGTGAATGGCCGTACAATGAGTTCATGGGAGAGGCCGGAATCCTTCAAGAGTTCAACCAATATGCTGCTAATGCCGGCCTCACCGACTTCATCGCAGCTGAATGTGAATAGTATCACCTCCTCACAAATTCCTTTGTGCAAAACTTTCATTTTCATTCTAGGAATAATCCCCCTGAGGTGTCATTTAACTTATATGTTGAACACCGCTAGATCCCACTCACTGAATTTTGTGACATATGCATGCTTCCTTCTGATGGGGGTTTGGTAGAGCCTAGGCCCTCAGAGTTTGATGGTTTTTACCGCACTCTGACAGTGGGGGTGAGAGAGGAGTATCGGGCACCACTGCCGTAAGCTTGCAGTTTCCTGCCGTGCATTATTTTGCTTTATTTATCGCAAAGTGCTTACTAGCGAGAGAGAAGGTGGGATCACTTAGCGCCCTGGATTTTGCTGTTTTGAGTCGCGCACTTTATGGCGACAACACTTTTAGCTTGGGAGCTATTGTGGCACGTCGCCTTCACCTTATCAGATTCAAGGGTAAAATACATGGGGGCATTTACGCTACTCGTTTGGCAGCTCACTTCAATGTGCAGGTACGCCAACATGATCACCCCTTGCCCAAGGTTTACCTAGATAGAGCATCTATGAAGGACCATCAGTTTCTTATTGTCGATCGCCCTGATCTTGACTTGCCTTACCACTTAGTTTCCAGTGTGGAAACTCGTGATGTTATCCCCTTGCATGCACCTGCTTTGTTTGATCATGTTGCCAGGAACGGATAAAGAGTTATGCATGAGGACATTGTCGCTTACCGGAACAACCTGGCGGCGGCACAGGCATAGCCTCAGTAGTGGGACCCTATGGTGCATGCTCCCCAGCACTTCAACATTAGACCTCATGGCTTCTACGACTGGTGATTACCAAGTTAGGCCAAAAGCCTAAGCTTGGGGGAGTACGTATTCCCATGTACATTACATTCATGTTCACACATTTCATTCCAGTTGTCGGTGTCCATACTTTTTCATTGTATCATCCATGTTTAATTTATTTTCTCGCTTTCTTCTTGTGTGTTTGAAAAACTTTGAGAAAATCCAAAAATTTGTTTCTTGCTTCTTTTTTATTTTTCTTCCTAGTTTAAATCGTTGTAGCACTAAAAAGAAAACCCAAAAAGATTTCCTTGTTCTTCTTTTACTTGTCGGGAGCTTT
Organism: Aegilops speltoides; assembly: GCA_021437245.1. NCBI lineage: Eukaryota > Viridiplantae > Streptophyta > Magnoliopsida > Poales > Poaceae > Aegilops > Aegilops speltoides. Next base: position 74,625,271 of record CM038145.1, on the reverse strand, counting down.
CCCGTGTAAATAGTTTTTCTCGTTTTTGCTTTTCCCTTTTTCGTTTGCTTGCTTTCAAAAAACAAAAACTCCAAAAATATTTCAGTGTGTTTCTCTGAATTTCTTTTTTCTTTTATTGAGTCATACCGAGGAGAAGACCACGATGAAAATGTCGAGTGGCTCTCATTTGCATTATTGTTGATCTAACAAAGAGCCCATATTACATTGTCTTCTCCTCTTGAATAAAATGTTGCAGATTCTAGCTTAGTCCACGACACTCTTGCACTATTATTATTTCAAATCATTCGGTCATGCAAGTGAAAGGCAATAAAGAAGATATTAGATGAACTGGTCGTGGCAGAGAGAAACGGGTATGAAGTTGACTTGTTCTGTTTTTTGTAAATATGTTTAACTTAGTATCCATACTTCAGCCTATTATGATCAAACATGTTTGCAATGACAATTACAGATTATAGTTTCTCATGCCATGCATAAGTAGCTATGAGTGAATAATGACTTATCTTGGATATCAACATTGCGTTAAAATGATTGTGATGTAGTATGATGATATGGTATCCTCCTCTGAATGTTCGAGTGGCTTGACTTCGCACATGTTCATGCATGTAGTTGAATCAAAACCAACATAGCCTCTATGATATTTTATGTTCATGGTGTTCATATCCTACTCATGCTAGTATCCAATGTTACTTATGCATAATGCATGTTACTGACCGTTGTTGCTCTCTAGCTGGCCGCTTCTCAACCTATTTGCTAGCCTTCGCCTGTACTAAGTGGGAATTCAGCTTGTACATCCAAAAACCTGAAACTCAAGTTATTCCAGATGAGTCCACCATACCTACCTATATGCGGTATTACCCTGCCGTCCTAAGTAAATTTGCATGTGCCATCTCTAAAAACTTCAAACAAATATCCGTTTTGCTTGCCTGGATCATTCATGGAACGATAGGTGGTAGTCGGTATCTTCCATGCTAAGCGGGTTATTCTCAAGTCGAGTGCGTATTCACTCGCCATCGCAGGAGAAAAGGGCAGTAATAGGGATGCCCAGTCCCAAAATCCAAAAAGAAAAGAGCTTACAAATAATCAAACAAAAACTCCCAATGGAGTCATAATCTTTACATTTCCGCTTGGGAACCGCTACTAGCGTGCTTAGCATGGAAGATATTGATAACTGATGGTCGTGAAGTGAATGAGAAAGGTGCATGTCTCAAAATATCATTTACCTCTTTTTCAAAAACTTGAGATCTGGCACCTCTGCAAATCACTGCTTCCCTCTGTGAAGGGACTATCTATTTACTTTTATGTTGTGTCATCACCTTCTCAAATAAGTGCCAGAACCTAAGAGCACTGTTGTCATGCTGATGCATTGTGTATAGCTAATGTTGGGTGCATCATGACTGGATCTTTTCTACCATGAATTACAATGTTTAGTCGCTGCTTGAACTTTGGGGGTGATCTGCATTTATGTTTTGCGGTCTCAGAAAGGGCTAGCGAGATACCACTATTGTCATATTATATCATGGTTGATTTGACAATGTGTTGCTATTTGAGATATCTAATTATTTCTCTCTAGTTGTTTATGTCATTGATACGAGTTAATATAATTTTTAAGAGTTATTGTCGACATGGTAGTTATAATCCTTGCTGAAAACCTGGGTGTTGTTTAAGCTTATTTATGAAACAAGAGCAAAAGAGTTCGTAAAAGTTTTTCTTTTTCACTTTCAGTTTATCAACTGAATTGCTTGAGGACAAGCAAAGGTTTTAGCTTTGGGGAGTTGATACGTCTCCAATGTATCTACTTTTCCTAATGCTTTTCCTCTTGTTTTGGACTCTAATTTACATGATTTGAATGAAACTAACCCCGGATTGACGATGTTTTCAGCAGAACTATCATGGTGTTATTTTTGTGCAGAAATAAAAGTTCTCGGAATGGAACAAAACTTAGCGAGGATTTTTTATATCAAATAAGAGAATTTCTGGAGCCATGAGGGACTTGAGGGGGGCACCTGGGTGGGCACAACCCACCAGGGCGCGCCAGCCCCCCAGGCGCGCCCTGGTGGGTGCTGCCCACCTAGTGGCCCCGCTGACCCTCAAACCAACGCTAGAAAATACCATATTTTCAGAAAAAATAAAGGAGAAAGAATTATCGTGTTTCACAAGACGGAGCCGCCGCCGTCTCCTGTTCTTCGTTGGGAGGCCAGATCCGGAGTCCGTTTGGGGCTCCGGAGAGGGGGATCTTCAATCTTCGTCATCACCAACACATCTCCATCACCAATTCCATGATGCTCCCCACCGGGAGTGAGTAATTCCTTCGTAGGCTCGCTGGTCGGTGAGGAGTTGGATGAGATTCATCATGTAATCGAGTTAGTTTTGTTAGGGCTTAATCCCTAGTATCCACTATGTTCTGAGATTGATGTTGCTATGACTTTGCCATGCTTAATGCTTGTCACTTTGGGCCCGGGTGCCATGGTTTCATATCTGAACCGTTTATTCTATCACCATTATATCCATGTTCTAGATTCGATCTTGCAACTTATAGTCACCTACGACATGTTATGATCCGGCAACCCTGGAGTGACAATAGTCGGGACCACTCCCGGTGATGACCGTAGTTTGAGGAGTTTATGTATTCACCGTGTGTTAATGCTTTGTTCTGGTTCTCTATTAAAAGGAGGCCATAATATCCCTTAGTTTCCAATAGGACCCCGCTGCCATGGGAGGGTAGGACAAAAGATCTCATGCAAGTTCTTTCCATAAGCACGTATGACTATTTACGGGATACATGCCTACATTATATTTATGAACTGGAGCTAGTGTTGTATCACCCTAGACTATAATTGTCTTATGATGAATATCATCCAACGATTCACCGATCCAATGCCCGAATTTATCTTATATTGTTCTTGCTAAGCTACTATTGTTGCTACTGCTATCGTTACTGCTACAGTATCACTGCCGTCACTATTACTGCTACCGTTACTACTGCTGCTATCATCAAAACGATCATACTACTGTGCTGCTAATCACTTTGATGCAGATAATTAATCTCCAGGTGTGGTTGAATTGACAACTTAGCTGCTAATACCGTCAAATATTCTTTGGCTCCCCTTGTGTCAAATCTATAAATTTGGGTTGAATACTCTACCCTCGAAAACTGTTGCGATCCCCTATCACTACAAAAAAATACACTTCCGTGATGATACGTGTTTGTCACAGTAGGTCACTTTTTTTCATGCATGCACATCCATGACAATTTTATGACAGAATCAATATAGTCATACCTGTGCTGTCGTGAAGTGTTCCATGACATTACAAAAACTATCATCACGGAAGTGTCCACTTCCATGACGATAAATTGCGCGTTATAGAAGTGCTTTCGTCAAGGGTGACCGACACGTGGCATCCACCGTAACGGAACGCCATTAAGCTATTGGGTCGGTTTTGGATCCGATAACCCGTTAACAGCCCCGACCAATGGGGATTTCCATGTGTAAAATCATGATTGGCTGGAGGAAACACGTGTCGGCTCATCATTGGGACAGATGTCATCCACTCATTGGACAGAAGGGGCCTATGATACGTCGACACGTGGCACGGCCCAACAGAGGCCCAGAGGCCCATTCATGTGAAAAGGCCAGCCCGTTTGACTTGGTCAAAAGGTGGCGGGCCGGCCCATGGAAAGTCTGTTAACGGCCTATTCACATATAGCCCATTTACAGCCCGCTAACCCAAGGCCCATTACGCCCTATCCAAATTAGGCCCAGTAGCGTCATCTGGGCCATCCAATATGATTCCAGCCTGTTTTCACTTCTGGCCCATGTATGGCCCATGACGTCTTTCAGCCCATATGAGGCCCTTTGTAACCCTTGGCCCATTAACGGCCCGTGGTGAAACTGGCCCATAATGAACAGTGTATCGCTTTACACCCATTAACGGTCCGTGGTGAAACTGGCCCGTAATGAACAGTGTATCACTTTATACCCATTAACGGCCCGTTATTCCGTTGGGCGTTTCATTAAGTTATCTTTCGCCTTCCGAGGGCCCATTTATTCTTGGGCTCATTTGCAAGATTCGGTTACTTACGGGCCGCCATCGCTATTTTTCGCTTGTGGGCCAAATTCAGCCCGTCGTTCTGATCGGCCCGCTTGTGGACCGTTAATGTTGGGCCATTTTCATAGCATCACCAACACGCCCTATTAACGCCCGTTATGGTCAACCCATAAAACGTACGATTTCCACTCTACCCGTCTACGACCCATTAAAGGCCCATACAAGACCCATAAATGAGTCGGCCCATACAAGGCCCATGGATCCTACGAGATGTAGTAGGCCCATGGATCCTACGAGACGTAGAAGGCCCATGGATCAGACGGCCCATTGAAGGCCCATGGATCCGACGACCCATTGAAGGCCCATGGATCCGACGGCCCGTACATGGCCCATGGACAGTACGGCCCGTGACGGCCATGGTCACTACAACGTTTGGGCGAGTTGGCCCCCGTTTGAACGATATAGCATATTCAAAGAATTATCCTACTCAATACTATCACCTCTAAAAACATACACTATACAACAAAGAGACCAAGGCATAGAAATGTAGAATAATCCTACACTATACAGTAAAGAAATTACAGCCGATTATACCCACTGGGCATTATGGTTCGGCGCAGGTGATAATAAAGCATACACGAAGAGCAAATTACATACACTGGGCAAATACAGCTCATACATCATGGACATGCATCAGCTTAACTCCATTTGAACTATAATCTCTTACGAAAATAGGATTGGCCGAATTCAGATAACACAAATTTCAGTCTGCAAAATCTCCAATTCCTTCATGGTTACCTCAGTGTCTTGTTTCATTTTTTTGACTCCTGCATCTAATACCTGCATGTCCAGTCTCAACTTGTTGATTATACGTTGACAATCATGTACACGTTGTCTTGCCACCTCTAGTTCTTTGCTCAAGAACATCAAGACATTCCAATTCCAATCCATAATCATTCGATAACGGCCATGCCGCTTTCGCCGCAGATCTTTGTGTTGATGTCACTTCATCCCGAAATGTTTCGTAAGTACACATGACTAGGGCAAAATATAATTACAACAAAGGAAGCTTAGCAAGACACTACTTTGTACTACATGGCAAAACAGGACTAACAATAATGTTACACGTCATGAAGCATAAGCAGGTGATATTTTAAAAATTATAAAAAAGATAGTCTGTCTAGCCTGCATACAGAAATCCCTCTTAGCTCACCAAAGGAGCATGATGTTGGGGCCCAATCGAAAACACAGACAAGTTACAAATTTAGACAGCACGTTGCGTATAAGTAAGCAAGTAGTTGGCCATTCTGTAGCTCAATTAAAGTCTTAGGGAGCATAATGAACAACAGAGGGTTTCATACAAACATACTACAGCAGGCAAAACTATGCAATCATTAGCATAGTATAAACTAGATTGTGAGCCTCATGCAATAATAGTTGGTTAATATACTTCAAAGCTTCAGGCACACTTCGGCAGAGTAATTAAATGGTAAGGCATTTAATTATGTCAACTAATAGTTATACAAGTACCCAACATCAGGCATGATTCTTTGGGCATCTCATTAACTGAGGACAAATAAAGCAATCAAAAAGAGCAAATTAACTATGCCTGAAACAAACAAGGAATTGAACTGTTGAGTTGCATACAGTGACTTACCTTAGCAGGTTGAAGAGGCTCAACGCAGCTCCTACTTCTCTTGCAAGGCTCCTTCCTAACATCTTGTACTTGGAAATCCTCAATCTTATCTTCATTGCACCCCCTCTACAAGGTGACACAAACTAGTTACTCATCTCCTTGGAAGATAAATATGCATACTTTCCAGTCTGTGAACACAAAAGGATGAGATTATAACAAAACAACACCACATAATGAAACATGCCGCATCTCTTGCACTAGCACACAATGAAATGAGCATTTACTATGTCTGCACTATATAAAAACTAGGCATACCTTCAAACTAGATCTCGAGGTACTCTTGGAGAGCCTACTTTAGTGTACAGCCAAACCTTTATGTCACCTATGAGTAAGACAAGGCCCCACTACAACAGCCCTTAGTGTTTAAATCGTTGACAAGCTCTGTTAGAGTGTTAGGTCAAGAACAACAAGTAATCACAGCAAACAGTCCTAGTATGGCTGGCTGATGCAAACAAGCAATTGAACAGATGTGTGAGCAAATCTTACATATCAAGAAAAGAAGCAAAGAAGGAGGCTTAAAGACCATCACTTGACTGACCAGATTTAAGGGCATTTAAACATCATGTGCAAAGGTACCTTGGTTCTCCTAATGGATTGATACCTTGGTTCTCAAAAACTAAGGGAAATACTTACGCTACTTTGTTGCATCACCCTTTCCTATTCAAGGAAAACCAATGCAGTGCTCAAGAGGTAGTAGCGCCAACTATCGTTGAAAGGTCAAGACAGATGTCCTAGCAAAAGAACTTACTTGTGGAGCCATCGCAACTAGGAAGCTTAAAGGGGTTAAAACAGGACAGAGGACATGGGAGTTTATACTGGTTCGGTCCCTTGCGGTGAAGGTAAAGGCCTAATCCAGTTTGAGGTGGTATTGCTTATGTCTCGATTACCAGGGAGCGAATCCGCTTGACCTAGCTCTTGATCTGTTGTTTCTTGTCCTGAACCACCGCCGGGTCGTCCCTTTATATACGGAGGTCGATGCCCAGCGGCTCACGAAGTCCCGGCCGGCTCATAACCAGTGTCCGGCTCAGTGACTATCTATTCTTGCCTTACAATACAAGTCATACAAATATCGTCTTGGGCTTCATATGATGAATGGCCATAGGTATAACCCGACCATCCTAGGCGGGTCATACCTAATAGTTATATCCCCAACAAAGAGTTTACCCAGGTTCAGCCCCTTGCAACGAGGTAAAGGCCTATTTTTGCTTTAGGTTGTATTGCTTGGGTTTCGATTACCAGGGAGCGAATACGCTTGACCTAGTTCTCGACTTGTTGTTTCTTCGCCTTAACCCGCCGCCGGTCACCCCTTTATATACACAAGCTGATGCCCGGAGGCTTACAGAGTCCCGGCCGGCTCATACACAATGTGTCGGCTCGGTGACTCCTGGGCAGGTCATACCCAATAGTCATATCCCCAACATCATGTGACCAAACAACTGAAATACCAAAAACTTTGAGTGCACCCATTGAATTAATTATTGATGAAGCAACGCTGAGGATAACTTTGTTTTCAATAAGGGATGATGATAAGGACATGGCTACCTTGGATATGATCACAAATATTGCATACGCATATTTATTTGAGGTGATTTCTGATAAAAGTTATGCAGTAATTTATTTATGTTATATGGAACAAAAATACTTCATCTCCATTTGTTTCATGCCTAATTAAAGAACTACCAGACACTTGTACAATCCACATATGAAGATAAGGGAAAAAGAGACGTTTAGGTGTTGTTCAAGAAGTTCTCTCACATCACTTTTAGCACAAGAGAAGATATGGTCCAAGTCTCTCATGTTCTAGACTCAGATTCGGACTGCACAGAGATACCTGACTCAAAACGCCAATATCTCTTCACCCGGACTCCGAAATGGGTGATTCTTTTTTTGTAGATTCTGTGCACTTTACAACCCAATTGGGTTTACCTTCAAATTCGTCCAAAGCATTGAGATATTGATGAAATAATCTGACGCTGCAGCAGAATCCGACTCAAGCTACAAGTCCAAAGGTGTTGCATGACCTCCACTTGGGCCCATGAGCCTTGTACGACCTAGGTTTAGTTTTAGGCTGCCTTGGGACGTCCTCCCACCTTCTTGGCCGCCTCCCCTTGCTCCTATATAAGTAGATCCATCTGTAGCTTTTTCCTTAGGATTGGTTAGTTAAAATTTAGCCATTGCAACTTCATGTACTTTGTTTGTGTCAAACGACCAGACCGAGACCGCTCTTGGATCCCCACGTTTATCAATAGTTCACATATATTCGCAATATTCAAATTGCATTATCATATTCGTGATTGTTCTTCGATTACATGCAGGAATATACCTTCGTGTTCAAGCTGATTGTGCTTTTGGCATCGTCAGTAACCTCAGGAGATTGGTTTAGCGATTACTAAGGCGCAACGTCGTTGCACGTTTGTAGTCGGATCGTCAAAGTCGACTCCACCAAATCAATAGTTATCATCTCATCGAAAGATTAGGACCCTCGCCTCTATCATTGATGGCAGCTTGAGGAAATATCAAATGGTCCATGTAAATAACCTGAATAAGAGGACAAAAAATAATATATCAGACACAAAAAATAAAAAATGTGATTATAAAAAACAAAAACATGTCACAATAGATAGAAAAATGCCAAAAAGAAAGAAGTATACCGCAAGCATAGGGAAGCAACCCCAACCCAGAATGAAGAAGTAGCATGTTTTTTTATCTTGTCCTGACACTTATTGACCTCTCTCATTGCAACACTTAAAACATGCTCATCCCAAGCAAATTCAGTAATCTTGTACATTTCTTCAAGGCTTTTCAAGTACTCCAGGGGCACCCTGTTGCTAGTTCATAGTATCGCCATCATCATTCCTAGCTCGATGAAGCACATCCACTGTATGCGCAATTGGAGCCCTGCCATTCTTGTGATAAATGTTGGAGAGCTCGCAATGCTCGTATCTCTTGAAAAGCTCAACTGTTCTGTTGCCTGATGGGATATTGAAAACCTTCTTCACCATGTTTCTAGTGAACACATTGACCTTATTCCGACTTAGCCTGAAAACCCCCAAAAATGTATTCATTGGTTGTTATCAACATGACCTAAGAAGAAATAAATATATGTTGCAGACATGATGCAAGAAAAAAAGAAGAAGACAAGAGGTGGGTGCAATACCTGAGCTCACGAGTGTGAAAGGATCGAGAAGAGGTGTCTAGAGGGGGGTGAATAGACTCTAAGTGAGAAAAGTTACAGTTTTTAATTTCTTTAAGTTGAAGTGGAGTTTGGCACAAGTTTCAACATTCACAATACATATCAAGCAAGCATGACAAGAGTATGTGAGCAGCGGAAAGTAAATCAAGCAAATTGCAAGAATTTAAAGGGATGGGATTGGAGTGTGCAAACGCAATTTGGAGACACAGAGATTTTTTATCCGTGGTTCCGATAGGTGGTGCTATCGTACATCCACGTTGATGGAGACTTCAACCCATGAAGGGTAGCGGTTGCGTGAGTCCACGGAGGGCTCCACCCATGAAGGGTCCACGAAGAAGCAACCTTGTCTATCCCACCATGGCCGTCGCCCACGAAGGACTTGTCTCACTAAGGTAGATCTTCACGAAGTAGGCGATCTCCTTGCCCTTACAAACTCCTTGGTTCAACTCCACAATCTTGACAGAGGCTCCCAAGTGACACCAAGCCAATCTAGGAGACACCACTCTCCAAGAAGTAACAAATGGTGTGTTGATGATGAACCCCTTGCTCTCGTGCTTCAAATGATAGTCCCCCAAACACTCAACTCTCTCTCTCTCTCACGGGATTTGGATTTGGTGGAAAGAAGATTTGAGTGGAAAGCAACTTGGGGAAGGCTAAAGATCAAGATTTATGTGGTAGGAATGGAATATCTTGACCTCAACACAAGTGTAGGTGGTTCTCTCTCAGAAAATGTATGTTGAAAGTGTAGGCATGTTCTGATGGCTCTCTTCATGAATGAAGAGTGGGTGGAGGGGTATATATAGCCTCCACACAAAATCTAACTGTTACACACAACTTACCAAACTCGGTGGGACCGAATCGTGGAACTCGGTCGGACCGATTTAGTAAATAATGTGACCGTTAGGAATTTCGGTGGGACCGATATGTCAATGCGGTGGGACCGATATGGTTAGGGTTAGGTCATAACGTAATCTTGGTGAGACCGATTACACAAACTCGGTGAGACCAATTTTGGTAATAGACACACAGAGAGTTGGTCAGGCAAACTCGGTGGGACCGATTCGCTCATCTCGATTGGACCGAAACATTACGAAAGGGAAACAGAGTGTTTGCATTGCAATCTCAGTGGGACCGATCGCTCATCTCGGTTTGACCGAAACGTTACGAAGGGGAACAGAGAGATTACGATCCCATCTCAGTGAGACCGAGATCCCTATCGGTGAGACCGAAAAGACTAGGGTTTCTGGCAGTGGCTATGTCAACTGAACTCGGTGGCGCCGGATAGACAGTTTCGGTGGGGCCGAGTTTGACTTTTGGTTTGGGACATATGTGGATGTGAGAAAGTGGTTGAGGGTTTTTGGAGCATATCACTAAGCACTTTGAGCAAGAAACTCATTAAGCAACACCTCATCCCCTCTTGATAGTATTGGCTTTTCCTATGGACTCAATGTGATCTTGGATCACTAAAATGGAAAATGTAGAGTCTTGTGCTTTGAGCTTGAGCCAATCCTTTGTCCTTAGCATCTTGAAGGGGTTCCACATTCTCTAGTCCATGCCACTCCATTGTTGAACTTATTGGAAACATACTAGGTAAAAGTATTAGTCCAACAAGAGATATGTTGACATTAATTACCAAAATCACCCCGGGAGCACTTGTGCTTTCAGAGTGTCAGTGTTAACCACTCCATCAGATCATGTGGCGCTGTGAAAGGTGGGATGCTCGTGAGGTCACCAAAGCTAGTTCCATTTATGTAGCGCCTCTGGCTAGGATTAAGTTTTGTCTTCGCAACTTCGCGCAATCATTTTGCTGCGAAGCGTTGGCTGAATGCAGTATCAGACTCCGTTACTTCTTCCTCTGACATGTAGCCACAAAAATCAAAATGAATAAAAATGTATTGGGTAAAAACAACATTACAGATTAACTATAGAAGCGATGGGCATTCGGATTCCAGCATACTCAACATCTACCAAGCATAATAATGAAGCAAATAAAATGATCATTCCTTTCTTGTCATTGCTTCAAAGTGGATAAATGTAGAAAAACTAAACAATTAGCCACACGACACAACCAGCTCAAGAAAATGGCCTGAAATAATTACATGCAGCAAAACACTATAAGATGGAAAATCTTGTCTGAACGTAGTAAAACAAACAATAAGACACTAAATACACTGACTTTCATCTCAAAAACCTAATCTTAACAACAAATGCAACATAAACCTAATCTTGACTGACCAGATAGCAACATCACAAATGAGACCACTGAGAAATCTAGTCATCCAACTCTGAAAATCTCATCACCTACCTCTGCAATCTCGCCCCCTACCTCTAAAATCTCAACTATAAACCCTAGCTACAACATGGAACCAAATTAATCCGATCTAGATAACAAACCCTAGGTGAAATGTGGATGAATTTGGCGACATGGAGGGAGTAACAGCTCAACTAAAAACCCCGAACGGACAAAAACTGATGTATACTATGCATTCGACCCGGATCTACTCAGCCAACGTTAGGAACTACTGGGATGCTGCGAATTGCAGGACACCATACCTCTCGTCCGCCGCCGCAACTATAGGGGGCATGTAGCTCGGTGACGTGGCCGACGATGCTCACCGCCGCCCGAACCTCCTGTTCCCTTGCGGTCCCCGCAGCATCTAGTTCCCTCGCCACCGCCACGATTCTGGATCTCGTAGTCGCCTGCTTCGTCGCCAGAGCTAGGGAGGGGATAGGGATGGAAAGCGGTGGAAGCATATAGGGGGGACGAGCTAACGGGGGTGGAAGCAATAATAATAATAATAATTCCCGGGGCACACGCGTCCACACCCCTGGTAAGAACGCGTCTGCACCGTCCGATGCCGTGCGATCCGACGACGCGCGAGACGGTCGCACGGACGGCTGCGTGCATCCGGATGTGAGTAAGCGTTTTCCAATTTTTATTATGGTTGAGGTGTTTTGTACTTATGATGAATTTTTATAATAGATCTGATTTTTTGCAAAAAAAAGTTTTGAATTCTATGGACTAAGTCAACACTCGTGCTTACCATTTTAACTCTACAATAAACTAGGAGTATCTTCCCTAATAATAAAGCAGTGACTACTTCTGGTCGTCCTTCGCCGTACATTTTGCAAAAAAAATCCTTGCAGTTTCGTGAAATCAACCCGCAGTCTGAATTTAAGTGAGAGCAAAACGTTCCATATTTTGCATAAAACCCCCTAATGTTTCGGTTAATCAACCCGCAGTCCTATTTCAAGTGGGAATAGAAAACTCTTCGATTTACTCAGAACCCCCCCCCCCCTAGATTTTGGTTAATAATTTTTTTATAGATTCAAATGTTTTTTTTTCAAATATTCATATCTTTTAAACCGTAGCTCCAATTTTAGAATGTTATATATGAAATTGATTAGGAAAATGTGTACAATATGAATATGATGTTACTTTTACCCGTTAAACATTTTTAAATGCTTTTCAGGGACAGATTCAAATGCTATAAAAATATTCATATCTTTTGTTTTTTCTTCAATATTCATAGTTTTTAAACCGTAACTCCAATTTTAGAATGTTATATATGAAAATTGATTAGAAAAATGTGTAAAATATGAATATGATGTTATTTTTACTCGTTAACCATTTTTAAATGCTGTTTAGGGACAAATTCAAATGCTGTCTTTGTTTTTTAAATATTCATATCTTTTAAACCATAACTCCAATTTTAGAATGCTATATATATGAAAATTGATTAAAAAATGTGTACAATATGAATATGATTTTAGTTTTACCCGTTAAACATTTTTAAATGTTGTTTGGGGACAGACTGTAAAATTTTTCATATCTTTTAAACTCTAACTCCAATTTTAACATGCTATATATGAAAATTGTTTAGAAAAATATATGTAGAATCTGAATATGATATTGTTTCACATGTTAATAATTTTTTAAATGTTGTTTAGGATGGAACATTAATCAGTAGTGGACGATTTTTTTTGTACCTGTGCCGATTCAAATTGAGAATGAACACCTTAACAAAAACAAATTGAAGACGAAAAAACCATCTATAAGCATGCATGTCCATCGGCGAGAGTGAGAAGAAGGATAAATGGCAAGACTGATAAGATGCCATGTTGAAATAAATAAAGGATGAACCTATTGGGGTCTCGAGTCATGGTCAGTATGTTAGGGCCATGTGGTACTTTTTTCCTCCCGTTGCAATGCACGGTTTTTTTCTAGTTATTCTTAAAAAATACTAGTAATAATTACCTAATAATAAAGCAAATTGGTTTTTTTTTCGTCCGTCATGACATTTTTCGGAAAAGTCCCTCTATTTCAGAGAATTCAACCCGCAGTCCTGTTTTAAGTGAAAACGAATCTTTTTTCGTATTTTACACAAAAGTCTCTGTGTTTTCTTGAAATCAACCCGCCGTCCGGATTTAAGTCACACCCGAACCGTTATTTTACGTTTTTTGAAAACCCCCCTGTCGTTCTAGGTAATTCATCCACGGATCATATTTAAGTCAGACAAATACTTTTTTAAATCATCCATATCTTTTAAACCGTAACTCTGATTTGAACATGTTATATATGAAATTTGATTAGAAAAATATGTAGAATATGGATATGAGATTATTTTTACCTATTAAGTATTTTTAATATTATTTTGGAATATATTTGAATCAAACAAATGATTTTCTAAATTATCCGCATCTTTTAAACCAGTAATTTCGATTTTAACATATTATATATGAAATTTTATTAGAAAATGTGTGGAATCTAAATATGATGTTAATTTTACCTGTTAAATATTTTTAAAATATTGTTTTGAAAGCAAACTTATAATTTCTAGCCTAAGATCCGTTTTTCTTTAAATGCGCATGATCCGGATTGCAAATAAACACCCCACTATAACCATATAGGCAAAAGAAAACATCAATAACTACACATGCATATCTCTGAAAAATGTCGCAGGGGAAAACAACAGATTTCTCATCGCGAGAATGAGAAAGAGAGAGAGAGAGTGAGTGAGAGAGAGAGAGAAAGAGAGAGGGGGGGCGAGGGAGGAGAGAGGGAGAGAGAGACGCCTTAGAATTAACCATATTCAAACACGTTTTTTGTTGTTTTGTGTGAACTCCGAGGCCATCGCCGGCGAGGGTGAGAAGGAGGATAAGCGGCAACACAAATATGATGCCTCGCAAATAAAAAAAAGATGACCTATTGAGTGATGGTTGTTGGGTTAAGTGTGTGCCATGTTTTTTCTCCCGTTGCAACGCACGGGCTTTTTTGCTAGTAATAACTATGGGTACTACCGAGGCGGAATGCACAATTTCCAAGAAAAGGAAAAAAGCCCAGGAAAGTGGAAACATTACGGAGCAACAAATCAAATCGGAAAGGATGAAAACAGCCCCACCGCGACCGGCGAAGGACGACGCCACTATTCCCACCCGTGAAAGCGAGATTCCCTCCCCTGCCGCATCGTCTGACGCCAAGCGGCAATGGTCCCGAGCAGGTCTCCTCCGTTCCTCCCCCCTCCCCCTTTCGAGTCAAAAAGCGCACCCGAAGCGGCCAAGCAGCAAAACCTTCGCCCCTAAGCCTCGCCCCGCCTCGCCAAATCAAACCCCACGGGCGCACGACACAGATTCACCGCTGCGCCTCCGCTGCAGCCAAGCGTCGGCGCCGCCGCCGCCGTCTTGCCTCCGATTTCGCTTTCGCGCCACCCCAGAACCTCACCAGTCACCACCATGAGTGACGCCGCCGCCCCCGCCGCCACCGCCGACGCGACAGGGGAAGCACATAAGGAGGATCCGGAGATCGTAGCCCGATGGTGAGTGTTGGTCCACCGCGCGCGTATGCACCGCGACAGGAAACGCCACTGAATGTGCGTGCGTGCGTGCAGGTACCAGCTGGAGGCGCTGGAGCGGGCCATGAGCGGGAACACGGTGGCTTTCCTGGATACGGGGGCCGGGAAGACGCTCATCGCGGGGCTGCTGCTGCGCTCGTACGCGCACCGCGTGCGGAAGCCGGCGCGGGACTTCGCCGTCTTCCTCGTCCCCACCCGCGTGCTCGTGGAGCAGCAGGCACGGGTCATCGAGGCGCATACCGACCTCCGCGTGTCCAAGTTCACCGGCGACATGGGCGTCGACTTCTGGGACGCCGCAATCTGGCGCCGCGTGGTGGACGACGCCGAGGTGCTTGTCATGACGCCGCAGATCCTCCTGGACAACCTCCGCCACAGCTTCTTCAGCCTCCAGGACATCGCCCTGCTCATCTTCGACGAGTGCCACCGCGCCAAGGGCAACTCCCCGTATGCGTGCATTCTCAAGGTCCCAATAGTTACAACCGCTCTGTTCCCTTTTGGTTTTGTTAATCTGACTTTTTAGAAGCTTTCCCTTTTTTTGTCGCACCCACCAACACACTCCCTCCGTTTCTAAATACAGAGCAGTATTTTACTGTCCAAATCTAAACGACCGGGACTTATCATACAATACTCCGTTACTGGTTGCAAAATCGCAATCATAAGAAAGCTTTACTGAATACGAATCCAACAATGTCAAGTTTCTGTAACCATAACTCACATTAGATTAATTGTATGTCGAATCACGATTTTGGACAGTTAAAAACACCCTGCAATTTGATACTGAGGATGTAATAGTCAGTTTGAAACATTGTTGTTCTCTAGCTACTTGTATAAGTATATTGGCCACATTTACTGTTCCAGTTGAAGTCTTGGTCCACTAACCAATTTAGTAAAATCCTTCAGTTTACTTTCATTGTAGGAATTCTACCACCCTGTAATGAATTCTAGACCACGGGGCCCGCTGCCGAGGATATTTGGGATGACTGCTTCACCAACAGATTCAAAAAGTAAGGACGAAGCTGTGAACTTGTATATGTGTTTTACATCCTCAAAGATTATTTTTTGAACAAACATTCTCTCAGTTCGACCAAATCTGTCACACTATTCCTTCCATAGATCTGCTGCAGGAGAGCTATTCTAAACGAATCGTCGAACTGGAGAATCTATTGAATTCAAAGGTCAGGCCATGTATAGATTCACATGTACCCTTTACCTATGATAATCATCATTCCTAATTTTTTCACGCATGAGGAATACTTTTGTGTATTTTCTGTTGAAGGTGTACACAGTTGACAATGAATCGGCTTTATCGGAATACATACCATTTGCCACTACGAGGATTGTGCAGTACGATGATTATATCATCCCATCCAACTCACATAACCATATTAAGACTTGTTTGGACAGGTTGCAAGAAAAGGTATGCTGTTTGTCCCTTTCTTTCTTTGAATTAAGGGGTTTCCGCTCAATTCCATTTCTCAATGAAATTGATAATACGGAAGTCAGGGTGGACCGTTCCTTCAGGGTGGTTCCAAACTTTTAACACAATCCACATGCTGAAAACATAACAGGAAACCAACAGGCAAAATTCTACCACAAAGTTTCTCAAGGCATTTGTTAGAGTACGTAATGGGCCTAATGGGCCCATCAGTTTTAGGGTTAATTAGAGATAAGGGTCGCTTGCTTAGGGGTCAAGTAAGCCTTGCTTGGGAGTCAAGTAAACCTCCCTATATAAAGAGAGGAGATGTATCAATCTAATCAAGCAAGAATTAAGAAGGAAATCCTTCCTCTTGCCTTGGTCAGGCGAAAAGGCCCTGGCCGGCCCTCTCGCGCCCTCCTTCTAGCAACCACATAAAAATTTGGTATCAGCTAGCTTCGGTTTGATCATGTCTTCACCGCAGCCAAGCCCGTCTCTTTCGCTGCCGGTCACCTTGTCGCCTTCGGCGACCACCACGACTGTCGCCCCGCTCCTGCCCGCGTCGGGATCCTCCGTCGCGCCCGCCTCATTGTCCTCACTGGAGGTGTTAAAGGTGTCGGGACCTAACCCAGAAGTCCAAGAATCCACTGTTCTTGGCGGGTCCTCGGGCCGCACCCATCAAGGCCACCATCGCCGCTTCGCACGCCGTGGCTGCCGTGGCGTAGCCGCCGCACCAGCGACTTCTTCTTCGCCACGGGCAGCAATGCCATCCATCGCCACCACCGCCCAGCCACAGGCTGCGATGGCGGCCGCCACGCTCGACGCGACACCGCAGTTACCATCACCGGTCACCTCCGCCACCAAGATATGTGACGCCCTCACGACGGAGTGCGACGACCTCGTTCCCATCACGCCGCCGCCATCCTGGCGCCCACATCCAGCAGATCAAGTCCCCGCCGTCTTGATCGCTACCCGCCACGTGTCGGCGGCGGAGAGGTCGCAGTTGTTTGCGCGGCCTCCTAGCGTCGGCGTGTCGCGGGAGATGCGTGGTCTGCATTGCCGCTCCTCCAAGTTGTCCTTTCGCGACTACCCGCCATGTGTCGGCGGCGGCGAGGTGCGAGCTCTTCCGCTTGCTGCCTCCTAGCGTCGGCGTGTCGCGGGAGATGCGGGTGCGATTGCCGCTCTTCAAGTTGCCTTTGCGCAAGAAGGACCTCGATCTCGTCCATTGCGTCGGGATCTTGGGCATGCCGTTTTCCCCACGCGGCGGGCATCTTTATTTTTCGCGGTAGCGACATCGGCGGTTGGCGCACGCGCGAAGCACCATCGCTTCGCCGCCGCCGTCGTCGCGGCGCCTCTGCTGGTCGCTCTTGCGACCACTTCCAGCGGCCACACATGCACTCCTTTGGTCCAGTGGTGTCCATGGGATCCGGTGGTCAGACACGCATCGCGTCGACGTGCGGATGGTGTCCACTTTTTGTTAAGGGGTCCAAAATAAAGCGCCCTAGTCCATTTCAAAGTTGAGAATAATAAAACAAGCCGAGATGTAAAAGGCTTGTTTTTAGGTGTTAGGTTTGTGTTGCGTCGAGTCATGGTTATAAGTTGGTTAGGTCAGCTCGAGGACAAGCCGCATGTCCGGTGGAGTGTAGTGTTAGAGTGCGTAATGGGCCTAATGGGCCCATTAGTCTTAGGGTTAATTAGAGATAAGGGTCGCTTGCTTAGGGGTCGAGTAAGCCTTACTTGGGAGTCAAGTAAACCTCTCTATATAAAGAGAGGAGATGTATCAATCTAATCAAGCAAGAATTAAGAAGGAAATCCCTTCCTCTTGCCGTCAGTCAGGCAAAGGCCCTGGCCAAGACTCTCTCGCCTCCTTCTAGCAAATACCATAACAAAGATCATTACAAAACATCTACATAAAAGCATAAAAAACCGCCACAATTCAGCAACCTCCTTGTGTTCACCCAGCTGGCCTCACGACCGCCGGCGCCCAACCTTTATTTCTACTAAAAACTTTAGCTGCCACCTGCAGTAGCGTTCTTGCACCTTTGGCTTGCATTCCTCATAGTTCTTGTCTCTGTAAGCCAGAACAATATTACAGTGGTTGGATCATAAGAGAAAACGTTCTCAAAGGATGCCTTATTCCTAGTTTTCCATATAGCCCCCAAAATTGCAGCTAGCCCTACTGCAACCACACTCCTAATCTTACCAGGAACCCCAATAATATAGCTACAGATCTCTTGCACAGAAGGAAGTCCGTTTTTAAACAAAGCCACTGTCCACCACCCCCAAGACATATCTTGCCACCGAGCAGTGTATGAACAGATGGTCAACTGTCACATTAGCATTACAGAACCTACATTTCGAACTTCCAGTACACCCCCCTTTTAGCAAATTGTTTCTGGTAAGAGCATATCCAATAGAAGATGCAAATTTGGAGATGTAAAAATTTACATCTCCCAAAAGTGCCTTTTGCATCTCCAAAAAAGTGCCAACTCCAACAGAAGATGCAAAACAGAGATGTAAAAGAGTAACTCCAATAGAAGATGCAAACTAGAGATGTAAAATCGGCCGCCGGCCGCGCGGCTGCTGTTCAGCTGCCGCCGGCCGCATTTGCACATCGAATTTTCGTATTATAGCAACAGAAGTGCATCATCGACCATAGTTTTAAATCCTACAAGCAAAAGTCAATTGTCTCAAACGAAGTTGTTGGTCCAATAAATGAAAATGCACACGGACATCACTCAATTTGTGTCCTCCCCGTTGTCACTAGTGCCATTGTCGACGGTGGTATGATCATCATCAATGGCTTCTTTCTTGACGTTTTCTTGCGTTGAAGTCTCGTTGCCGCGAACTCCACCGGAAGCACCTTCATTGCCATCTCCCATGTCGCCCATGCTGCCACCGAAGCCACCTCCCATGCCACTCATCATGTTGCCGCCGAAGCCACCTCCCATGCCACTTATCATGTTGCCGCTGAAGCTACCTCCCATGCCACTCATCATGTTGCCGCCGAAGCCACCTCCCATGCCACTCATCATGTTGCCGCCGAAGCCATCTCCCATGCCGGTCATGTTGCCGCTGAAGCCACTTCCCATTCCACCTCCCATTACTCCGAAGCCACTTCCCATTCCACCTCCCATTACTCCGAAGCCACCATCCATGTTTCCACCAAATGCAACATTCATGGCACTACCCATCATGTTCATGTACCCTCCGATTCCACCTCCCATTCCTCCTCCCATGGCACCTCCCATTCCCCCTCCCATGGCACCTCCCATTCCCCCTCCCATTCCTCATCCCATCATGCTTCTAATGAGCATTTGCTTCTTCATGAGCATTTCATCGCGACAAAGTGTGACATACGCCTTTACCTTGGCATCAAGAGTAGATGTGTCCATGAACATAAACTTGAGTGCCTTCTCCTCGACTATCTTCATCTCCTCGGCCGCCGCCTTTCTCTCCTCAAGCTCAACCTTTCTCTCCTCGGCCGCTGCCAACCTCTCTTCGGCCGCCGCCCTCTTCTCCTCGGCTGTCGCCCTCCATCGCTCGGCTTCACTCCTCTCCTCAATTTCTTTGAGCCTCAACAATTTTTTTCTTCCGCATACCCTTTCCCCGCTGTGACAATGGCATCAAATCCATCCTTGAGATCATTGTCTCCAGCCTTGGATCCCTCCACTTTCTTAGTTCCATCGGGCCTATAGGATTTAGTCGCTGAGTGAGGAATGGGGCTCCTTCTCTCCTCACCCGGGCCATCTTCTTCATCCTCCACCACCACACTTTTCTTCTTCGAAGCATCGAAAACTTCTCTAGTTTTCCACTTCTCATCCTCCACCACCACACTTTTCTTCTCCGAAGCATTGAAAACTTCTCTAGTTTTCCACTTCTCCTCATCCTTGAGCTCTTCCATTCTTCTTCCTCTTCTCTCCTTTGTTGTTCCTCTCTTGAAATAATCCTTGCGCAATCATTTTCTACAAGAAAACAATCAAGATGCCCTCATCAAATTAGTGAACATTTCAATATTTGCGGAAAGTGGAGAAACCACACATGAATAGCAAATGATTATTACCAGGTCACTTTCACCGCAACCACTTGGGTTCATGCGATCAACATTTGCCAAGCAACCCGCTCACTTTTGACATTCGGCGTTGATGGTGCCCCAACGTTGACAAAGGGAGTCACTTGAGCGATAGTGTCTGCTAGTGTTGCGCGCATCGAAGAAAACCTTGATGCGTTGCCAATATGTGATGACCGATTGGTCGGTCCCAACGGTTGCATCTTGAGAGACATTTTTCCAAGCGATGCAAATCAACACATCTTCGGCGTTGGTATAATTTGCGGTCATTCCCTTCAAAATGAAGCTCTCATCATCCATGTCAAGATTGTCATTACCATATTGTGGAGTTTCATATTCTTGTGATGCATACTCATGTGAATAATCATCATTTGTCACATTTGTAGCGCGCATGAAAGATTCATCATTGAGACTACAAATGGAAGTACACACAATCAACTATACATTCCATTGGAATCGACAGTTGGAACAACAAAGAAATGCACAAGATTTTTTTAGCTCTGCGACATATCAACAAACACGTTGGATGCGGTCGCCGTCGGTGTGGACACATCTTCCTCCATGGCCGTTGGCGGCGGAGGAGGTGGATGAGGAGCACCGTAGTCGGATGAGGACACCATGGTCGCCGGCGGCTGCAAATCGCCCGTCGAAACCGCGACTGGCTTCGAGATTTTTGTCGGCCGAGGTTGGTTCCCCTTTGGGTTGCGGCCCTGAGCCGCCGGCCGCTTCACGCCTCCACCGCGAGGCTTGGCGGCCCCATTCTTCTTTGCAGCCTCCAGCGTGACCGGTCGGGGTGGGGCAAATCCAGGGCGGCGGCGGCATCGAGGTGGAGGCAGCCGCATTGGGGAAAGTTGCCGCAGAGGCGGCTGCTGCGGTGAGGTGGGTCAGGGCACCGTCGCCGGAGTCGGAGAAGGCGGCGGGGTCGTCGGCGTTGGTGGGCGGCGGGCTGGAGTCGGGCAGCGGCTGGTCGTGCGGAGGGGAAAGGAACTGGCAATTGGGCGGTTGGCGGGCAGTCGCTTTTTTACATCTCCTGTAGATGGAGATGCAAATTTGCATCGCGAGGTGTTGTAGTTTACATCTCTGGGAGGCGGTGTCAGGCCCGTGGGACTGGGCCACTGGGGTACCCATGCCCGTCTGCCTGCGGCCCAAGGCACGACGCCTGGCGTGGGCCCAACACAGCCCATGTTCTAGACCTCACGAGCAGGATCGTCACGAGGGCCCCCGCCTCGCGAGGTGGGCATTAGCAAGCGTCGTCAGGAGCTCCCCGAAGGCCTCGCGCCGGGCAGTCTCCCGAGGCCCCTCGTGGGGCGGATATGTCTAGGCTCGCCACACCCCGCCTCGCGTTGCACATGGGTGACGCGAGCCACGACGAGCAGAGCTAGAAGGGCGCCAGCAGGCGCGGATAAGGATGTTTTCCTCTTTCGTGCTAAGGGAGCAAGGACAACGCGTCATTCCAAAAGCAATCTCCAAAGGTTGCTATTTTGGTGCAAGAAGACCAGGACAGCGGGCTCGCCAGGACGGAGGTCATCATCGAGCCCACCAACGCGTCATGGACAGAAGCTTTTGCAGGTGGAGACCATCTTTAGTCAGGATAAGTTGTACTCCTGTTCCCCTTCGAATTTGGCCGTTGTGGCAACCCTTCCCGCCTAGAGTTTTCAGGGGAAGAGGACCAGGGCCAGTATAAGTATAGGCTAGATGCCATCATAGAGGGGGGTTGAATCTTGAGCCCTCCAGAGGCAGTTCATCTTCCTTGTATTCTCATACTCATCCTTCTTCGCGAGGCAATCAACACAATGCAGGAGTAGGGTCTTACACCGCAAGGTGGCCCGAACTTGGGTAAACTGCCTTGTCGTGTCTTTCTTTCCTTCCGCTCGAGCACACCGAAGCGTCGTTGTGAGGCAGTGAGCAGCGAGCCGGAGCTTAGTGGAGTTCTGTGAGCCCAGAGTTCAAACCTTTTGTTGGGTCCCCAGAGCTCCGATTCCGACATTTGGCGCACCAGGTAGGGGTGTGCCGAAGTTCCTCCTCTTCGCTCTGTTCCTACTCCACCGACCCCATGGCCGACGCTCCTCGGGTCTGCGCCGAGCGGCCCGCGTTGTCAAGACGGCGCCCGCTGGAAGCAGCAACCGTCGCCTCTTCTTTGAGCATGCTCTTGCCACTGCCTACCCCGTCGTTTTTTCGAGCGCCGCGGGCTGCCCGGCTTTCACCATCGCCCTTCGCTAGGTGAATTGGCCAGCAAGGTACAGATTGGTGCTGCCTCCGCGTTATGATGGCGCTGCTGACCCCGAGGAGTTTCTTCGGCTCTATACCCAAAGCATCCTGTTGGCGGGCGGTGGCGGCAAGGCCATGGCGAACTGGTTTCCCCTGGCCCTCGTGGGCGCCCCGCGCTCCTGGCTCCTCACCGTTCCTAAAGCTTCGATCTCTTCCTAGGGCGAGCTACGCGGTCGGTTCGCCGTGCGCTTTGTGCTCCAGGGGCCTCACGCGGTCGCGTGCATTCTCGGTGGGTCCTAGGCGCCTGCGTCCAATTGCCACTCCAAGCCCGAGGCTTCGTGGCCTTGCGCGCGTCCCAAGTGCGTCGTCACCTTCGATTCCTGAGACCACCCCAAGTCCGTAGCCGTCGTCGGCGCGCTTCCCATGTTGTGCACACCCACCATCAGCAACGTCTCTGTCACCAAGACCCTCATCGACGGTGGCGGCGACCTCAACGTCCTCTCTGTCAGGACCTTCGAGACGCTCCAAGTGCCTTATAACCAGCTCATGCCCACGAGGCCCTTCTCAGATGTGACCGACGGCTCTACCGCTCCCCTGGGGCAGGTGCGCCTCCCCGTCGCCTTTGGCACCCGCGATAATTACCACATCGAGCTCATTGACTTAGACGCGGCCCGCATCGGCCTTCCATTCAACGCCATCCTGGGATACCCTGCGCTTGCCAAGTTCATGGCGGCGACCCACCCCGGCTACAACGTAATCAAGATGCCCGGCAGCAGAGGCGTTATTACTGTCGCCAGAAGCAAGGAGGATGCGGTCTGGGCCCTCAAGCGCACCTACAGGGTTGCGGCAGCCTCGCGCCTGGGCTTCGCAGATGGGGTCGGGCCTCCGGAGGTCGCTCCTACGAGGAAGAAGCAGCTGTTCTCTCAGGGCCGCGCCGAAAGAAAGAAGGAATCGGTTGACGGCAGCGGCGCGGGTCCTACCTTCACCATCGGCGCCGACCTTTCCCTTGAGCAGGAGGACGTGCTCGTCGCTTTCCTCCGGGCGAACAAGGACGTGTTCGCCTGGAAGGCGTCTGATTTGACCGGCGTCCCGAGGGAAGTAATCAAGCACCATTTGGCGGTGTCCTAACGCTTGTCCCACCAAGCAGAAGAAGCAGGCATTCATCGTCCAAGAGGTGCACAAGCTGCAGGAAGCTGGGGTCATTCGAGAGGTGCGTCATCCCGAATGGCTCGCCAACCCAGTCATCGCCCCCAAGAAAGGTGGAAAGAAGCGCATGTGCGTCGACTTCACGAGCCTCAACAAGCCCCAACATGAAGAGACATCCTCCAGGACCCTTTCCCGCTGCCACGCATCGGCCAGATCGTGGACTCCATCGCTTAATGTGACCTGCTGTGCTTCCTGGACGCATTCTTGGGCTACGACCAGATCAAGATGGCAGCGGAAGATGTGGAAAAGACAACCTTCATCTCCCCGTGCGGCGTGTTCTGCTACACCTGCATGACGTTCGGTTTGAGGAGCGTCGGCGGTACCTTCCAGCGGTTGATGCGCATCACGCGGGGGCCACAGCTAGGAAGGAATGCGGAGGCCTACATCGACGACATCGTGGTCAAATCGCGCGAAGCCAAGATGCTAATCAAGGACCTGGAAGAAACGTTCGCAAATCTGTGCAAGGTCAGCCTGAAGCTCAACCCTGACAAGTGTGTCTCTGGAGTCCCCTCCGACAAGCTTCTCGGCTTCCCCTTCAAGTGGCCTTGGGGCGCTTCATCTCCAAGCTAGGCGAGCGCGACTTGCCCTTCTTCAAGCTGATGAAGAGGACATGCTCCTTCAAGTGGACCCCTGAAGTGGACGCGGCTTTCGAAGACCTCAAGAGGTACCTCACGAGTCCGACGAGTGGGCCGCGTTTTCGTGAGCCCTTGGTCCTATACCTGGCGGCCACCCCACAGACGGCCAGCGCTGCGCTTGTAGCGCTGCGGGAGGAACACGTCGGCACCAAGGAAAGGCTTCCCGAGACTCGCGAGCCCTCCAAGCTCCTCGGACATTCCAAGCCTCGCGAGCCCTCTGCGTCTCAAGCCAGTGCCCCCAAGCCTCGCGCGCCCCTTCAAGAGCAAGCCCCTGCCGAAGCCAGACGCCTCGTCGAGCACCCCGTGTACTTTGTGAGCACGGTGCTGAGGGATGCGCGAGCACGCTATCCTATGCAGCAGAAACTTCTCCTTGCCTTCCTGGTCGCCTCTTGGAAGCTGCGGCATTACTTTCAGGGCCACCCCATGAAGGTCGTCTCCGCGTACCCCCGGGAGAAAGTGCCGCATAGCCCTAATGCTGCGGGACGGGTCGTTGAATGGAGCATCGAGCTGCAGGCGTTCCAGTTGGAGTTCTACGCCACCAGAGTCATCAAGGGAGCAGCTCTTGCCGACTTCGTGCCAGAGTGAACAGACACATGCGGGGAGGAGCCTCATGAGGACAGGTCCCTTCTACCTGGGGATGAGGCGCCTGCCAGGTGGGTCATGCACTTTGATGGCGCCTTCTCCAGACAGGGCGCGGGGGCTGGGGTCGTGCTTGTTTCCCCAGCGGAGGACAAGCTTTACTATGCCGTCCAGCTATGCTTCCAGCATGGCGAGAAGGTCTCCAACAACATTGCGGAGTATGAGGGCTTGATTGCCGGCCTCAAGGCTGCCGTGGCCTTGGGAATCAAGCGCCTCACCATCAGGGGCGATCCTCAGTTTCTCATCAACTTCTCCAACAAAAAGTACAAGCCAAAAGACGAGCACATGGCGGCCTACCTAGATGAGGTATGTAAGCTCGAGAAGCGCTTCCTGGGTTTAGAGTTGCAGCATATTCCGCGCGACGTCAACAAGGAAGCCGACGACATCGCCAAGCAAGTGTCCCTCCGCGAACCCCAAAGCCCAGACGTCTTTGAAGAAAGGCTTCAGGCCATCAGCTGCGCCTCTCGCCAGCGGCGTGACGCTGCTCCTCAAGGAGCTTCCGCCTGCACCATCCACAGGCGCGCACGACTGCGGCCCAACCTCTAGGGCTCGCCTGCTGCTGGCGTTGGAGCCTCAGGAGGATAGCTGGGTCACGGAGTTCAAGGACTACTTGCTCCACGACACTCTTCTGGAAGATGCAGAAGCAGAGCGCGTGGCCCGGCAGGCCACCGCCTACTGCTTACAAGACGGCGAGCTATACCGCAAGCGCCCCAATAGCGTCTCGCTGCGGCGCATTTCAGAGGAACAAGGGCGCGAGTTGTTAGCTGACATCCGTGGGGGTGACTACGAACATCACTCGTCGCGTACCCTCGCGGGAAGGTGTTCCGCAGTGGGTTCTACTGGCCCATGGCGCTCCGCGACGCCACCAAGCTGGTCCAGTCCTGCGAAGCTTGCCAGTTCCACGCCAAGCAAATCCATCAGCCCGTGCAAGGACTCCAGATGATCCCACTCTTGTGGCCCTTCGTGGTATGGGGGCTGGACATACTGGGCCCTTTCCCTCGCGCGGCTGGCGGTTACCGCTACCTCTACGTCGCCATCGACAAGTTCACCAAGTGGGCAGAGGTGGAGCCCGTGTGCACCATCCCGACGGGTTCGTCTATCAAGTTCATCAGGGGCCTTGTGAGCCGGTTCGGTGTCCCCAACTGTATTATCACTGATAACGGCTCCTAGTTTACGAGCGGCCTCTTCATGTCATACTATGCTAGCCTTGGGATGCAGATATGCTACGTGTCGGCGGCGCACCCGCGGAGCAATGGCCAGGCCGAGCGCGCCAACGGGGAGGTCCTCAGGGGCCTCAAGACTAGGAGCTTCAAGAAGAAGCTTGAGGCCTGCGGCAAGGGTTGGCTGGACGAGCTGCAGTCTGTATTGTGGTCCATCCGCACTACCGCGACGAAGCCCACTGGTGAGACCCCCTTCTTCCTCGTCTACGGGGCCGAGGTGGCCCTCCCATCTGAGCTCAAACATGGTTCCCCGCGAGTCCTGGCATTCGATGAGGCGCGCCAGGACGACTCACGGGGGGCCGACCTTGTGCTCCCTCCACGCCGCGAGGTACCAGCAGGCCTTGCGGCGCTACCACAGCCGCAACATCCGCCCACACACTCTCGAGCTTGGGGACCTCGTCCTGAGGCGGATCCTATCCAGGGAGGGCCTCCACAAGCTCTCGCCCATGTGGGAAGGCCCTTTCAGGGTCGCCCACGTCTCCAGGCCAGGCGCCGCACACTTGGAGACGGAGGATGGAGTTCCTGTGCAGAACGCTTGGAACATCCAACACCTCCGCAAGTTCTACCCGTGACCCTCTCACGTAAGAATGAGGTGGGGCTGTACACGCCCCAGAGTCTCCCGGTGCGCCGCTCTACGGCCTCGTGGGAGCTCCCGCCCACACCCAAGTTGAAGCCCCATGCTCCGGACTGGCAAAACGATCGAACAACAATCATGCCCACGCCCAAGTGGAGGCCCCATGCTCCGTGCTGGTGGGAAGATCAATGAAGGTGCCGGACGCGGTAGCCTTTTCCTTTTTGCTTGTACGAGTTTGCAGTTTCTCTAAGTAAAGATTGTGGTTTTGGCGTTCGCGTCTTCTCTATGTAAGGAATTTGTTTTTCTTGTGGCATTTTTCTGGGTTTCATTCTTTTTGTCAGCTACGCATGCCCAGAGCCTCTCTCATGAGCCACGCGCGAGCGGGGGCTGGGCTTGGTGCTCACGCTTGGGTCAGTCCCAGCGGCACTAAGAGCCCAAGTAGCCGGGCCCTGGGCTGCGGGCCTGCACCCGCACGCACCACCCCACCAAGGCCTTGGTGTCCAATGTCCTTGCGCGACGAACATGAGCGAGCCAATGAGCACGCTGCCCCCCCCCCCCAAGCTTTTCACCTCAGGAGCACTCGCTAGCCCTGGCGCTCTCACCTCCTGGCCTTGCCCAGGCATCGCGACCTGGCATACCAACGACGGTCAAACCCCACGTGGGGGCTGTCTTCTAATGACATAAAGCGCGAAAGCAGACATGAAGGAAAAGCAAGCCAGGAGAAGACAAAAGTTGCTCGATATATCATTAAGGATTTCAGCAAATGTTCCTCGCGCCCCCATGGGGTCATAATCAGGTACCGGCAGGAAAGAAAAGAGGGGCGACCTAAGGAGACGTGACGCCGTTGTCCTCGCAATCGTCGCCCTCGTGTTCCTCGGTCCCGCGTCGGTCTTCGCGGCTGTCAAGGGTGAACCGTGCGCTCAATGCATCCACGTGGTCCTCCACCCATTCCGCAAGGGCGTCGCGGATCACCTCAGGCACGGGGGCTATCACGGCCTTGAAGTCGAAGCCGGGGTCGGAGCGGAAGAGATGGCTGAAGATGCACGTCGAGGACTGGGCAAGGAGGTCACGACTTTCCATTGATTCGGCACCTGGGAACAAAGAGCACAGAGATTGTGACGCTCCAACCTATCGACTGTCAAGCAGTGCTGTTAGAGGTCCAGCCACAAACTTGTAAGAAAGCAATGCATCGTAGGAAGAGAGCCCTAACGGTTCTCCATACATGCAAAGTATTGCAAATCAGGGGACTACAACTGGCATGTACACTAAAGCATGCTGACATTAGGTCCTGGTCAGTTTAGGGCCCAGCGCTTAGTTGCAAGGTTTTGATATTTGAGGGATGCAAGTTTAACGGCCTTGAAGTTGAGGGTGTGAGTTGAACAGAGGTAAGGTAAACAGCTCAAGGACCTAAAGTTGGTTTTTTCTTAAATAATATTGGCATAATTTTCTCTATTTATGTAACATAATAAACTATGAGTGCGGCTAATCTGCACCCGGGCTCAGCTGCACCCATGCTTAGAAAAAAATTAAAAACAAATAATAAAAAAATTCAAAAAATTTCAAATTTTTTTATGGTGGTAGATAATTTGACGTGTGAGGTGCGCCCCAAAATTCAACTCATTTGAGCATCTGAGCAGCTCTCGGCAAAAAAGACAAAATCAGGGTCTGTAAAAATGTTTACTGTTCATGCACTGTTTTGATCCGATTTGTCTTTTTTGCCGAGAGCTACTCAGATGTCCAAATAAGTTGAATTTTGGGGCGCACCTCACGCGTCAAATTATCTACCACCACAAAAAAATTTGGAATTTTTTGAATTTTTCTAGTATTTTTTTTGAATTGTTTGCTAAGAGGGAGCAGATGAGCCCGAGCACCGTTTTGAGTTTTCGATAAACTATGATCAAATTAGCATCTATATTTAGTCCAAGTGGAAGTTGAAGTAATAATTATATCGTATGATTTGCTTTTCTTATTAAATACAATGTCTGCATAGTTGGAAAGTTGCTATACAGTTGTTTTCACATTTTGTTTTTCCCCGGCATTCTGTTTGTGTTGGTGTGATATAGTAGTTCTTTGTGTTGGTGTGATATAGTAGTCTTCTAACACATTTAGTAACCTAACATGTTTACATTCTCTTAGCATTTAGAAGTCCTCAAGACAAATCTACATGGATTGTCTCGGAAAAATGCGAAGAAAGGGATATCAAAACTACACAAGGCATTCTTATATTGCACAGCTAATCTTGGAGTATGGCTAGCAGCAAAGGTGTGAGAACATACAATGATGCATGCTTGTATTGCATTTGTGTAGCCCTGAAATGCCTTAACCTTTTTTTTAAATTATTTTCAGGCTGCTGAGATACACTCAACAACTAACGAACAATTCTTATCTTTCTGGGGTGAAGAACTGGATAAGAATGTTGAAGGCTTTGTTAGAAGCTATAGTGAAGAAGTATACAGGGAACTCTCATGTTTTTCAAAGAGAGGTAGACATGCAGTTGTGATTTTTCGTTGTCTATTCAGCTTATATATTCCTGAAAGTCAATTTTGTACGAGTTATTTGGTGTATGACTATTCTTCCAATGCTGCTACTGTTAACTCGTAATCATTATTTGTCGGTAAAGCACTGTACTGATTCGTAAGTTGTGTATACCTGGTGATGGCACAACACATGGTTGTGCTTTTCATGGTGTATCATATCACATCTGGTATCTGTCCGTCAAATCGTAAATGGCTCTGCTTTTAATGTTGTATCATATCATCTGCTATCCATATACCAAGCAAAATGTTATACGACAACAAATTAAAATTCACTTGTGAACATATCATCCTAACTTGAAATGAGGTGAAAGATACCATCGATCTGTTTAAACACAAAGTTAACTATTATACCATGGTTTTTTTTACCCTCTGCTATTTTCATAGGTCATATTGGTGAAGATTTTGCAGCTGATTTGCAAGATGGGTTATTGACACCTAAAGTTCATTGTCTTGTTCAGTTTCTTCTGGAATACAGGTGGTAAAATACTTGGACCTTATATTTAGTATGCCAATTTAGTTCACATGTTTACTCCCTTGATTGCATTGGCTTTGCTACAACTGTCATGTGCCCCAGTTATCCGTTTAGGGAATAATATCCCGGTAGTTAGGAAAGATAGGATTACTTGAGATTCAAGTTATCTATCTCCATATATACGAGGACTTGTACCCCTTATCAATCAAACAATGAATCAAGGATTTAGTTTGTCTAGCCTATTTATCCTGGATGTTCCAAGATCGATCTAATTAGAATGTGGTGAACAATAGTGCTGTACTCATTTTGTCTAATTACATTTTCCCCAAAACATCAACTTTCAGCCTCAGTCCAGTGAAATGACCAGTAAAAAGTGGGACATGGGTATAAATGAAGTTGAGATTCTGAAAAATAACATCCAAGAAATGGACCAGTAAACAGAGATATTGGACAAGGGGATGGCTATGGTACAGTGCATAACTTACATAAACATGTCACATGGTCACTGTCGATGTGATTAGTTCCTTCGTTCTACACGAATTTAGTGACTAAAACAACACTTTTTTTTGTGCATGTGTAGTTTCTCATTAAGTTCATTTTGTTTCAGTAGAATAATCTCTCTCTCTTTCAGGCACATGCAAGACTTAAGATGCATTGTATTTGTCGAGAGAGTTGTTACAAGCATTGTATTGGAGTCTCTCCTGTCCACTATCAATCAAATGCCTGGGTGGATTGTTAAACACATTGCAGGAAACAGACCTATGTTTCACAACCAGAGTAGAAATAAACAAACGGAAATTGTTGACGCCTTTAAAGGAGGAAAGGTTCGCCATTAATACTGTTGTCCTGTGCTCACATTCTGTTAACGGCATGATAATTCTCTGATAGGAAAGGGATGTTCCTGTAGGTACATATAATTGTGACCACACAAGTATTGGAGGAGGGGCTGAATGTGCCAGGTTGTCACTTAGTAATTCGCTTTGATCCACCAACAACTGGGCGCAGCTTTATACAGTCACGGGGTCGAGCTCGGATGCCAAACTCTGAATATGTTTTGCTTGTTAGAAGGCATGTCTTTTGATTTATGTTGCTATTTTTTTTGTTTCCAGCACAAATTTTATTTAATTGTTCATCTTCATGCAAATTAAAATCTTTCTCTTCTATATTGTGGACATTATCCACCGCTTTTCCCACTTCATCAGTTGAATAACATGTGCTCAGTATATAATCCTTGGTTATTAGTACCAGTAAATTGTTGTTCAACTATATTACTCAGGGCGTTTCATTTATCAGTTGAATTGTTTATATAGGATTAAGCATACCTGGTTAGATGTTAAATGCTAGTGTTCACTTAATATTGTGAGATGGCTTGATGGGACTGCCGATATGACTCCAAATCTTGATATGTTCAATCTGAAACAATCAATAAAGGCCAAGTTCAAAAGCCACTTGTTTGCTTTTTCATTAAGAACCCAAAATTGACTAGCGTTTCCTAGTGTTCACTTAATATTGCAAGTTGGCGTGATGTGAGTGCCGGTATGATTCCAAATTCTGATATGTTTTCTTGTCAGATCTGTATGGAAACCGCAGGTAACCATAACATGGTATGGATCTGTTTTCAATCGAGATAACTATATTTGAGTAGAAAACCGTCCGATTTTTTGCTCGGTTATTGGTGGAAACTAGTCAGTGCCTATTTTATTATCAGTAGTCTGATCAGATCTGTTAATTCTATTCCTACTGGTCACATTTTTCTATTTAGCTACAAAATGTGGATTCATGCTACAGTGAAAAAATGATATACTCAAGTCGTGTCTTAAGTTGATTTATTAGTACAGTTTCCTCTTGAATTGCAAGCAACCCCTACTTTACCTTTGTTCTCATCATTACTTCTAGTTCTTTCTGTATCAGGGGGGATGCAGAGGCCCACTCTAAGACACTGAAGTTTCTTGCAAGTGGGCAAATAATGCGGGAAGCATCTCTGAAGCTTGCATCTACTATGTGTCAACCACTTGAAGACACCTTGTTGCAGGAAGAATATTACCGTGTTGAATCCACTGGAGCAACTGTGACTATGAACTCCAGTGTGCAGTTGATTTATTTTTTCTGCTCGAAGCTCCCATCTGATGAGTCTGTTCTATGTACCTTAAATTATGGTTCCTTCTGTTTCATATTGCAAATCATTTTCTGGCACAAGTATCTTATGTTTCTCATGGATTATATCTCTGTCCCAGATACTTTAAACCTCTACCGAGATTCATTATTGACAAGGAACTACGTACTTGCACCCTGTACCTTCCCAATAGCAGCCCTGTGCAGGCTGTTAATACAGAAGGAGAAGTTTCTGCCCTCAAAAAGGCAGTTTGTCTTAAGGCCTGCCGAGAATTACATGCTGTCGGCGCTCTAACAGATTATCTGTTACCAGAATTTGGTTTTCCATGTGAAGAAGAACCCGACATTGGTATGCTTATCATTAAAAACTAACTAATTCACTTGGTCCAGCTATTGTAATTTATGCATATTTAGCTGTGATGGATTATGCAGGGAGTTTATTATGCAGGTTGTGCTGTTTGATTACGTAGGTTATTGTGCAAGTTGTGATGGTTGATTATGCAGGTTGTGCTAGTTCATTGTGCAACTCGTAATAGTGGTAATTTAATTTGTAGTGTTGGTGACTAAAGAGACTCTTTCCTGACAGCCTACCACGAAGAGAAGAAAGTGCTCTCAGGGTAGAGTTGATAATGTTGAGTTGATCTAGTTTGTAATTTTTTTTGCAGTTAGCAACTTGGGCCTTCTTTGGGTTCTTAAAAACTGCAAAACTCAACCTATGCCAAATGATTTTATCCTAGATAGTCATGGTACTCATGTTGCATGGTAGGTTAGGCTCATAATTACAATTGGCTCTTCCGGTACAGACATATTGAAATATATTCAACAGTACAAAGTTATCTCACATGAATTATACTTGGTACTTGTTGATTTTGCATTTTCATTATACTTGAAAAGTGTAGGCTAAGAACTCAGATTGAAAAATACAAGGTTACTCGTCGCAAACGTATTCCCTCTTTGCCGCATAATATTGTTCAATATGAATATGTACATGCTATTGGATTGGCCTCGCGCATTAACATTGCTTCATCGTTCCTCTTGTAGTTGTTGAGAAATACCAACACGAGCAGCCTGAGTACTTTCCAGAGGAATTTGTGTACAATTGGTTATCCTTTTCTCGTCTTGGAATATATTATTGCTACAAGATTTCAGTAGAAGGGTGCTTGAAAACAACTTATTGTCCAAATGATATACTTCTAGCTGTGAAATGTGATTTGGGACCAGACTTTGTCTCTACCTCACTAAAATTGTTTGGTGAGCAAGACAATGCTAGTGTTGCCATGAAATATGTGGGAATCATTCATTTGAATCAAGAACAGGTAAGTTAGGGGCTTATGTTTGATATTATCATTCTTATATAGTCCTTCCTCCGTTTCATCAATGGAATTTTTTCTGTGCTAGTCTTCGTGATGAATAATATAATGTTTGTTTCTTCAGGTAGTTATGGCAAGAAGATTTCAGACTACTATTCTTTCTTTGCTTATTAATAAAGACCATTCTGAGGTCATTAATGCTGTTAAATACTCCCATGAGATGCAAGTGTCCATTGGAATTGTCTATCTACTGCTACCCTTAGTTTCTGGCAAAGTTGATTGGTGCAGTATCAAGTTCTCGACCTCGCAAGTATATGATGCCAGTAATAAGGATATCAGACATTGCCATTCTTGTAAACAAGTTGATTTACTGCAAACAAAAGATGGTCCTCTGTGCAGATGCATGCTTCAAAATTCCATTGTTTGTACCCCTCACAATAGCAAATTCTATGCTGTTAATGGGTTCCTTGACTTAAACTCCAAATCTCTTCTGCACCTTCGTGATGGCAGTGCCCTTACCTACATAAACTATTTCAATACTAGGTATAAGTTTGTCCTTTTAGTGTTAATCTATCTGCACCCGAATATATATGTCCTCACTGATTGCTTTTTCAGGCATGGACTCAGTCTAACACATGAAAATCAACCCCTGTTGGCAGCCAGGAATCCTGTTGAAGTGCGGAATTTCCTCCAGAAGCGCCATTATAAAAATAAAAAAGGTTAGTTTTGACTCATGCATGCTTTATTAGAAGCGTATTTTTAGTCATTCTTTCATATGACATGGGTGCTGCCAACCGCTGTCTGGGCATTCTGCAGATGCTGATTTGCAGTTTCTGATCGTCTATAACTGAGTATGACCCGATTATTATGTGGGTCGTGGCAAATCTTCAAGCTGTTTTAACTTTGAACTTGGTGTGTGTTCATGCTGTAAAATCAGAGTGTACTATGCACCCTTCTGGGGTTCTATACAGCTAATCATATTCTGTCCTAAAATGTGAATTCTCTTAACAATGAATTTTAGTCTGTGTCAACTTTCACAAATCATGCGTCCTCCCCATTGTGTCTGCGAAGACAAGACGCCATCCTGCAAGCCTTTTTGGATGCACAATGGGCTCCTTCCCTTTGCATAACTGGGTCTTCCCCTGCACCATCTGGCTGTCCTTTCTTGATGCAAAATTGACTGCTTTCCTTTTGCTACCTTGGTCTTCCCCTAGGTCTCACCAAACTAAGAATCAGACACTTTCTGGCCCTGAATGATCGAGTTGAGCATCGCCTCGCCGCCTGTTCAAACTTTCTTTCCCTTGGTGGCCAGCAAAGAAAGTGTGATGAGTAGAATGTGCGGTGTAGTCATATGACTTGGACAAAACCCATTCCACATGAGCTGATCTTTGGTGTCAGGTATTGGGGAGTGGGCGTTGATGACCTCGAGTCCTCGACTATGTCGATGAACTCCACGATCCCTTGCGTGTTGAGAGCCCCTGAGATATCATGGATCCATCCTACCTCCCCAGGGCTTCAGGCAATGTCCTTCTTTTCAATGTGCGTGGCAGGGCCGCGGCAACTAGGACCGGCGCGAACCGTCAATTCACCTTTCAGTCCAGAATCTGGCTCGTGTTCCATTTCCAACAATGACCTTCAAGGCGGCATGAACCAGCCCAGCAACATGACAGTTTTCCATTTATCCTTGAGCAGAATTTTTGTCCAAGGCTTTGAAGGTTCACCTAGACCAGCGCGCCCTAAGTGTCCGGCCGATCTTTCTGAGCTCTTTTATACCAAGACCACAAAATTCAGCTAGGCAACATATGTCATGCCACGCCACCGCACAGCTGCCCCCATTGGCCTCTCTCCGACGCCGCCAAAGGAAATTCTTGATTTTCTTGATCATGGCGCCGCACACCCATTCTACTATGTTTGACAAGAAATGTTTGAGTCAGTGCTGCAAATGGTATTGATTGTATCATGATGATTCTACTGCCTTTGGACACGGTCTTAGTTATCTAGCCCGCAAATTTGCTGACCATCTTGTTGAGAAGGGGCTGGAAACCACTGCGGTTGAGTTGCCAAATTGATATGAGCAACTCTAGCAAAGTTGCCATGTGCAGTCGCCAAAACGCATATGGAGCATGCTCCATGAAATTTTGGAGACGTGCAAACTGGTCAGTCACCATATCTCAGCCTCCAATTTTTTTCGTACTTCATTCAAACACTTGGATTAAAACGTTTCATATCATTTCAAAAGCAGTCATGGACAACTTTTTTAAACAAGTTGCATGAACAAAAGATAAAGCATCATGCACATTCAACTGACATATACAAATAACATGTCGCCGCCTCCGGTGTGTGCACCATTCCCTCCTTCGGCGTGTGCACCGTGCCCTCGTCTGGCGCGCTGGGGAGTTGTGCGTGCGTGGGGAGGAAAAAACCCTAGGCTCTAATATCATGTTAGGGAAATTGCAACTTGTATTCCAAGTGGCCATAGGTCAGTATATATCACTAGAGTTACTAAGCTCCCAAGAATTCAGAGCTCCTGGTGAATCGGGGTCTTTGGAGTCGGTTCGTGAGTCCAGTTGTTAATATGTGTTACGCTGCCTATACCTGTATATGGGCCTGCTGTGAGTCGTGGCGGTTGTAATGGGCCTTTTTTGCGTACGTTTCGGTGGTTGCGTGCGTCTCTCGCTTCTCGATTGTTTTTGTTGGCGACGGCTGTGCGTCGGTTCCTAGAGACGGCGTCGGTGTTCCCTGCGCTGGTGACTGTTGTTTTCTCGGGGAGAGTGAGCTGGTCCTGCGGTTCCTAGAGACGGCTGTGCTGGGTGGCCGGAGGTGTTCACTTCGACGTCCGGTTGCAGGGCTTGGTCGGCTGTTGGTGTTTCCTGTGATGCATCTTATGGTTTGATTTCCTTCTCCGTTCTTGGTTTTTATCTCCTGATTGTGTAATAGGGCATTGGATTGAGGGTATGATTTTTGTGTGGGTAAAAAGGATTATGATTTTTGGGGGAAGAGGATGGTCGATGTGTGTTCCTGAGATGAGTAGAATCGATTTTCGGTATGAACATGGATGCGCCGCCGCCTAACGCGCTTCCTCCGGTGTTCTTGATAAGCATGCATTAATTATCATATGCTCACATCGATTCCCCATGCCCTGCGCCAAAGAAGTAGTACTCCTGGACCACCACACGCCCTCCATGCCTTACCCTCCGCCTAGGCCAGATGTATCAGCACGGAGGCCACCTGACTCCCTTTTAGGTGAACCCCGTTGAGTCTCATCATCCCAGAGATCATGGTTTTTCCTCTGAGGCCCGTCAAGGACATGCATGACCTCCAGCACATCGCACCAAGGGGTAGCAATCGGCATCAAAACTTCCTTAAATTGTGAGAGTACTTACGCCATGCATGTCGTCTGCAATTTCTTCATTTTCCAGGCATAAACATACCTGCCTAATGAGTGCTTTGATCTCACAGTGACCCAGCTCCAAAAAAAATTCATAATAATTCACGGTGCACTGCATCCATGTATAACTAGCAACACAACTGCAGAAATCACACGCCCTGCCAAAAGGCACGTTTAGGTCAGTCAGAGAGAAGGCACAACTTATTCAACATGTTGTTTGGCCATCACTCTTTAAAGAACTGTTTGGCCATTTCAATATAGAGTTACTACTAAAAAACAGTTTATCTGAATTTCGTTCTGCATATGTATGCACAACAATTATATATAGTACGTGCACCCTTCTCTCTCTCTTTTTCCTCCTAGAGATACATACGATGAAAAAAAGTAGTATAATTTCTACTCCCTCTGATCCAAAATAATAAGTACTATGATTTTTGTTCAATTTTGAACTAAAACCACAACACTTAACAACTGCACACCTAAAGGTCCATTTTGGTGTATATATATATGCTCAGTTTGGTTTATGTACGATGAAAACTGACGATACACCTGCACACCTAACAACTAGCAATGGTAACACCAAATTGAACAACATAAATTGAATAAATTAGAAATGTCTGTCAACTCAGTTCGGTTTGATGTTTGGTTTTTGGTTTTAAAAAATGACTTAACTCATGAACGAAGAACTGCGTGGCAAAGCGCGCGTCACCCTCTAGTACACGTACAAGTGTGGTAAAAAACCCTAGGCTCTAATACCATGTTAGGGAAATGTCAACTTGTACTCCCAGGTGGCCATAGGCCAGTATATATACACGCACAGGTGTGGTACCGTTAAGCTTCATGCACTAGCCAACCCAACCAAAAGTACGAACTGATGGAAAGGGCACACTTCAACACCCCCTGTCATGTGTGGCGCGGGAAGGAAGTCGACACTTGGATAGACTCAGAGGTATGGCTCAAAAGGCCTAAATGTGGACACAGAGGGGTGCAGCAGCAATTTTTGATAAATTGCTTTCTGGATAGGGGTTCTTACAGAACTTGGTAGTGACTGGCTTCAGCCTTCACCATCCTCACTCCCCAGAATTAGCAGAGGCTGCCCCCTATGTTGGAATGCTTGAAGGTGATAAGCATCTTGAGTAGGGTCATATGTTTTTTATTTTTTAAGCTCGTGCTTAACAACAACAACAACAACTAAGCCTTTAGTCCCAAACAAGTTGGGTTAGGCTAGAGCTGAAATCCATAAGATTTCGAAACCAACTCATGGTTCTTGCATGTGGCTAGCTAACTTCCACGCAGCCCTGTCCATGGCTAGTTCTTTGGTGATATTCCAGTCCTTCAGATTTCTCTTTTACTGACTCCTCCCATGCTATGTTTGGTCTACACGGACCTCTCTTGACATTATTTTTTTTTCGAGAAAACGCAAAAAGGCTTTTGCGTTTCATTATATTGAAAAGAGAGAGATAGTTTGTTACATCCTCCTAGGAGGCACCATTACAGGCGAGAAACACAAAATAACTTCAGCGGACATCCCAGGATTGTGGGACTCTTGACATTATCAGCACGCTTTAACCACCCGCTATGCGCTGGAGTTTCTGGAGGCCTGCGCTGTATATCACCTAAATCAGGTTTCATGGGCAGCATGCATATCTTTTTGCATAACTATTAATGAAACATGCACAATGAGTTAGAATTAAACACTTATCAGTAATTGATCATACTATTTACCAGAGATTGGTTGTTACAGCTGCGACCATCAGATCATACTTTGTTACATAATCTTGCCGTTCATGCTTAAGCCCTCCCAAAATAGGGGCCTTAGGAAGCATGTATATTTTGCATAACTATCGATTGAATATGCATAATGAGTTAGTACTTACTTTGACCATACTTCAATTAGAAGAGCTTGTTTGTTACAGTTGCACCCATGACTGACTTGATCATACCTTTCCTTGTTGTAGAATCGCGCACTTCACATGGTGTTGAGTTGCCACCTGAGCTCTGCAGACTAGTCATCTCGCCGGTGTCTAATAATACTCTCTACAGCTTCTCGGTCATTCCTTCTGTAATGTACCGCATCCAGTGTCTGCTTCTTTCAGCAAAGTTGAAAACTCAACTGGGCCCAACAATGCAGCAGTTTGCCATACCAGCTCTGAAGGTTCTTTTTCTGATCAAAATTTTCTGTTTGATTTCCAACTTATAGCTAATATATTCTTACATGTCAGAAGGAAACTTGTATTTCCCCCCTTTTTTAAGTTTTCAGAATAGATATTTCTGGCAATGTGAGTGTGCTACTTTTCTAGGTTTGGAGTAAGAATACCAGCTTTGAGTTTTCCATTGTGAAACATAAGTTCTTTTTTACCGAAAGCTATTGGGGAGGCCCCGACAGTAGTGAAACATAAGCTCTAATTTTTCATTGTTGTTTATCATTACAATAATATATAGGGCTGAGACTGGTTAGTCCATAGTGGGGTGCCTTGATGCTGTAGCCAGTATACATGGGACTCTGAATATTTAACTTGGAATTCTTCCCAGTGAGTATTTCTTATACTTGGAATTTTCTTTATATATTTACAACTCACTTACAGATTCTAGAAGCAGTAACAACCAAGGAATGCCAAGAGGAGTTTTCACAGGAATCATTAGAAACTCTGGGGGATTCTTTCCTCAAGTACGTCGCCACACAACATTTGTATGGCAAATACAAGCTTAAGCATGAGGGAACATTAACCAAGATGAAGAAAAACTTGATCTCCAATGCAGCTCTATGCCAGCTGGCCTGCAACAACAATCTTGTGGTAATTTTGTTTTTAAGCTAGTCATTTTGTTCTGAAGTATATTTTCTCTTGCAATGTCATGCTGCACTATGGAGCCCAAAATTATTTCACATCCATTATCTAATTATGCATACCATGTTTGGACATACCTAATTGCTGTCTCAACATTAGGCAGTGTTCCGCATTAGCCCACAGCTTAGGAAAAATAAGGGATCAAGTGCTGTTTCCAGTTGTAATCGTAGGCCAAAGGAACAAATATATAGAGCCGACACATCACCTTATGCAAAAACTGAAGGTTGGTCCGACCTATGTTCTCTCACTAGCATTGGTGGGTCTGGGGTTTCCCTTATCTGTTCCACTTGCATGCACTATCTGAGCAGTGGCTCAACTGCCAACGAGTGAGCTGGGCTGTTCCTGGAGGGTAACGAGGATACAATTTTCTTGTCATCTTTTGTGCAGATTTTTCCTAAGCTGGGGGCTGGGCAGCGAAGGGTTTGCTAATACATTCAATTCGTTGCATTGCTATATCTGTTCCTACTTTCTGGTATGACATGGCTAAGACCAGGTTATGCAATGAAACACAAATTCCATGTTTATGCAAACAAATATAAATTCCATGTGAACAAAAATTATTCACTGCTAAAGTTGCATGCTGTTTGTTTTCCTTTTACCAAAAAGGCTTCCGCCCCACTGTTATTTTCCTTCTACAATATACTAGCATCGAAGGGGAGCATTGGCGCAGTGGTAAAGCTGTTGCCTTGTGACCATGAGGACACGGGTAATCCTGGTAACAGCCTGTTGCAGAAATGCAGGGAAAGGCTGCATACAGAAGACCCAAAGTGGTCGGACCCTGTGCAAGCGGGAGCTACGTGCACCAGGCTGCCTTTTTTCTTTAATATACTAGCATCTTTTTTTCTCACACTGCACAGAATTAAGAATATATGATCATTATTTTTTATCAGTTGCTAGATAACATTAGTTCCCCTTCTGTTTGGTTGCCAGGGTTACATTCAAGGGGAAGAGTTTAACCCAAAAGGTTGGATCATTCCAGGGCTTGGTTACGACATGTGTGGTAACAGCAAAATTTCGTTTTTAAGCTCCAATGATATGCACACTTTGAGAAAAATATCTGTTAGAAGTAAGAGAATAGCAGATACAGTTGAGGCGTTGATTGGAGCCTACCTTGGTGCTGCCGGAGAACAGGCTGCATTTGTTTTCCTAAAATCATTAGGATTGGATATAGAATTTCACTGCAATATTCCACTTGAAAGGAAGATTGTATTAAAATCTGAAAAGTTCATCAACGTGAGAAGTTTGGAAATGATTCTTGCTTATGACTTCAAGGATACCTCATTGTTGGCGGAAGCATTGACACATGGGTCATACCAGACTGCTGGCGCTACTGCATGCTATCAGGTTGATATGAAAACCTCTGGACCTCTCTATCTTAGTTTCAGTAGCTCCTCCTTATTTTATCTTTCATAGAACTTCCTTCTTCATCAAGTACATAGATATAAACACTGCTGCTACATTGGTAAGTGGTAACCATGGCACTACGTGCCTGCCTGTGGGATAAATTGGCTATGCAACCGCACTAAGTTTCTTTTAATGCATGAAGTCTATAGAAAATAATATTTAATGCATTTTTTATATATTGTGATATACATGAATACAGCCTACCCCAACTTGTTTGGGAATAAAGGCTTTGTTGTTGTTGTTGTTGTTGTTGTTGTTGTTGTGATATACTCCCTCCGTCCGGAAATACTTGTCGCAAAAATGCATAAAAAAGGATGTATCTAGAACTACAATATGTCTAGATACATCCATTCCTTGGACAAGTATTTCCGGACGGAGGGAGTACATGAATATAATCTAGTAGTTAATATCCAGCTGAACTATATCCATACAAGACTAAGCATAATGAAATATATGACATTATTGTATTATATTAACATTTTAAAAGTGTCAGGAAACACAACAACGCATATGTATGCTCATTCAAGAAGATAATTATTGAGGATACAAGACTAAGCCTAATGAAATACTACTCCGCCTCAAGAGATCCCAGCTAGCTTGGCGGGGCTGCCCGCGACGGCGCGCGTCGACACGGTGTGCGTGAGCTAGGCCTCCCTGGCCGTTTTTCCCACCGTCGATCCAACCTCTATGGATCACGGCCTCAAGATAGTTGTATGGAACGTTCGCGGTCTCAACGCCCGTGCGCGGCGCCACGCCGTCCGCACGCTGATCGACACGACCGGCGCCTCCATTGTATGCTTGCAAGAAACGAAGATTGAGTTGCTCTGCTCGTCTGTCGTGCTCGACATGCTTGGCTCGGAGTTTAGCGATTACGTACCTCCGCCACGACAGGCACGCAGCGGCGGCGATACGCTGCGTGGAAAACCGAGTCGTGTCCATATCGGACCCCTGTTTACCGGCAATGCCATCTCGGCCAGCGTCGCTACCTCCGGAGAACTCCTTAGTGGATCACGGTTGTCTACGGGCCACAAGGCGACGCGGCAAAGGTCGCATTCACGGAGGAGCTTCGCGAAATCGGGCGGTATCACGGGCCGTGGATGCTATGCGGCGACTTCAACCTCATTCTACGCTCGAGGACAAGAACACGGCGACATCAACCGCGCATGATGGGAAAATTCCGTCGGCAGTCGGCGATCTCGCGCAGGAGGTATACCTCAATGGGCGTCGGTACACATGGTCGAGCGGCGACCGCGCGACCCTCGTGCACCTTGATCGTGTGCTGTGCACGTCGGACTGGGAGGACGGACATGGCGAATGCCACTTGACATGCCTGGCATCCGTCGTGTCAGACCACGCACCCTTGCTGCTGGACTGCGCCCCCGCACCTACGCTTCACCGAAGGTTCCACTTTGAGGAACATTGGCTGCGCCTCGACGAATTCCATGACACTGTGGCTGCAGCTTGGGGCTCCGTCCATGACCCCGACCCATTCCGCCGTCTCATGCTACGGTTTGAGCCCAGTAGCGCTCCTTGCGAGTTGGGCGCCAAGGTCGTGGGCGATGTGAAGACTAAGCGGCCATCGCTCGAGAGCTCATCGCGCTCGACAAAGCCGGAAGACCGCGCCCTCGCCCTCCGGAGGCTGGCTGCGCAAACAAGCGAAAGTCTCGTACCTTGGGCTCGCCTCTTTGGAGCAGACGATCGCCCGAACAATAGCGCCGCGATCGCCACCCTCAAAGACGGCGGCGCTTGACACCGCCTTCTTCCACAGGCGGTGCTCATTCCGTAAACGGAAGAATCGCATCTTCCGCCTCTCCCAAAGCGGCATTCTCTCACCGATCACGCGAGATGGCGAGGCTGCCTTCATGCACTACTGACGCGCTCATGAGCACGGCGACCGAAACACGACCCACGATGGACTGTCGCGGCTCATTGCGAGGAAGCGATCTCCGACCTCGACATGCCCTTGATCCGGAGGAAGTGCGGGGCCTTGATGAAAGCGCTTGCCCGCGCACAAGGCACGGGCCCGGCGGCTTCAGCGCCGAGTTCATACGCAGCGTCTTTGGAGTATTGTCAGCGAGACTTCATGGATGCATTCCAGCAGCTTTTCGAGCTGCGCGGTCGCGGATTCTGCAAGCTAAACCAGGCCCTACTCACACTTCTACCGAAGCGCGCCGACGCCCTTGAATTGCGCGACTACAGACCGATCAGTCTAATACACATTGTCGCCAAGGTATTCGCCAAGACCCTCTCGCTCCGGCTCGCCCCAAAGCTCGATCGCCTTGTCAGCCGCAACCAGAATGCGTTCATCATGGGACGGAGCCTCCACGACAACCGTGCTCGTCGGCGATCCCTCAAGATGCTCGGCCAACTTGGGGCTCCTGTGGTGATGATCAAGCTCGACCTCGCCACGGGCTTTCGACTCCATCTCATGGCCGTTCCTCTTTGAGGTCTGCGCCAATATGGTTTCGAGCGTCGGTTCCTCGAATGGATCGCCATCCTGCATTGTCTTCGGCAAGCACACGGGTCATCTTGAGCGGCGCATCGGGACCACCGATATGGCACAAGGAGGGCCTGCGACAGGGGGACTCCTTGTCACCGCAGTTGTTCGTGCTCGCGGTCGACACCCTCGGCCGGCTGATTTCGCGCGCCCATGGGTTGGGCATCCTCAGGCCGCTGCACCCGCGAA
The DNA here is from genome assembly GCA_021437245.1 of Aegilops speltoides. Taxonomy (NCBI): domain Eukaryota; kingdom Viridiplantae; phylum Streptophyta; class Magnoliopsida; order Poales; family Poaceae; genus Aegilops; species Aegilops speltoides. Next base: position 74,581,763 of record CM038145.1, on the reverse strand, counting down.
GACCGATTCCGGCGATATCTCTATACGCCGACGACGTTATGCTCTTCTGCCAAGCAACCGAGAGCGACGCGTGATTGTCGAAATCCTCGACTGTTCGGAAGAGCGCCGGTGAAGGTGAACTACAACAAGAGCTCGCCACCATCTTGCACGGGACCAGACCGCCCGAGATGATCGCCAACCTCGGATGTGCTACGCCGCGCTACGGTCACCTACCTTGGCATCCCTCACGGCCGCGCCGCCCGTCCGCGGGGCGGTTGCAACCTCTAGTCGGCAGAGTCGGCCACCTCCCGCTGGAAGGCATGGCTCATGAACCGGGCTGGCAGGCTGGCGCTTGTCAAATCGGTCCTATGCGCCATCCCGGTACACCAGCTGCTTGCGTTTGCACCCCCGAAGAAGACTCTACAGCAGCTCGCGAAGATTCAAAGAGGCTTCCTATGGGCCGGGCGAGCCGCCACCAATGGCGGACACTGCCACGTGAACTGGCGTCAAGTCACTCGCCCCCTGGCGCTTGGCGGCCTTGGGGTGCGTGACCTGGAGCGAGCCGGCCTCGCGCTAAGACTGAGGTGGCTCTGGCGCTCACGCACGGACGCCGACCGCGCCTGGCAAGGTTTGGATCTCCAGTTTTCCGGCAGCGAGCGAGCTCTGTTTCACGCCTCCACTTATATGTCCATCGGAAACGGCACGACGGCTCTGTTCTGGGAAGATCGCTGGCTCAATGGGCGCTCGGTCGGTGAGCTCATGCCGCTTCTATACAAATGCATCCCCTTGCGCCGGCGCAAGGTCAGAACGGTGGCGGAAGGCCTCAACGGCAACTCCTGGGCCCGCGACATCCAAGGCGTCCTTGGCATCCACGAGATTGGACAGTACCTACAACTATGGCACATGGCGCGGCAACTCACACTATCGATGCCCCGGATCGGCTGATGCGGAAGTGGGCGGCGGCGGCACATACACGGCGCAGTCCTGCTACGAGGCCACCTTCCAGGGATCCTTACACTCCGCCTCCTGGAAGTTGATTTGGAAGGCGTGGGCTCCCCCTCGGGTTAAGTTCTTCCACTGGCTCGCTGATCTGGATCGCTGCTGGACTGCCGACCGACTGGCACGCCACGGATTACAACACCATCCGCGCTGCCTGCTTTGCGACCAGGCGCCGGAAACGATGCGACACCTTATGCTAGACTGCCCCTTTTCCAGGCAGGCTTGGCATGAGACCCTAGCCTGGCTGCGTATCCCAGCGCCGCCCCCCTCCCAGGAAGCAACTCTCAAGGAGTGGTGGCAGCACGCCAAGGCTGGCACGCCGCACGCACTACGCAAGGCCCTACATTCCGTTGCACTCCTTGTGCCATGGTTGGTCTGGAAGCACAGGAACAGAAGCGTTTTCGACAATATGCAGCCCTCCCTTGGCACGCTGATGGACCGGATCAAGGAAGAGGTCGCCTGCTGGGCTAGAGCTGGAGCGACAGGCCTTAGAGTAGTCCTGCCCCCTTCATGGGATGTGCACTGAGCACTGTATTTGCCCGCTGCTTATCCGTCCTTGGACGGCTGTAACCGACCCCCCTATCTTTCCAATGAAATGAAACGCAAAGGTCCTTTGCGTTTTCTCGAAAAAAAAAATAGTATAAGAACGTTTTTCAAGCTTAACGTTCTTATACTATGGGACGGAGGGAGTACATGACAGTACTACCTCCGTCCTGGTTTATTAGCCCCCTTCGTAATTTGTGCCAAATTTTGACTGAAGATTTAAACTGACAAAATATTAATGCATGTCAACAGAAATAATATAATTGGATTCGTATTACATTGTTCATAAGTAACTAGATGCACTTAAAATGTTTTAGCGGGCTGGACTGAAACTGAGGTGCCAAAAAATCGACCCAGCTGATTTATGGTAGCCCACTTATACAATTGGGGTGCCAAAAAGTGGACCCTTCCAGTTTATGGTAGCCTGCACTTCTACACTCTGATGAAAGAATGAGAAGTTCTTGTTGTCTTGATGACACCACAAAAGTTTATATTAGTCATTTTGAAGACTAGCGACTAGCGAGAACGTGAGATTTGATAGAAACTTTTGGTTGCTATGGTTGACTCTATTGGTATGCAAATTCAATTGTAGCACTCTGAAGAATATACACTGTAGCTGAATTGAAGTCTATATCAAGATGTATAAATAGTTGGGTAATTTCTTTGAGTGATGTTCTTACAATTTTATGCCCTTGTGCAGAGGCTTGAGTTTCTCGGTGACGCTGTGTTGGACCATCTCTTCACTATATATTTCTACAATCAGTACCCTGAATGTACTCCAGAATTGTTGACAGATCTTAGATCTGCTTCCGTCAACAACAATTGCTATGCGCATGCAGCTGCTAAAGCAGGACTAAACAAGCACATTCTTCATTCGTCATTACAATTGCACGGAAGGATGGCTTACTACTTTGAGAATTTTAAGCAGCCATTTACAGGTCCATCACATGGTTGGGAAGCTGGCATTGGTCTACCCAAGGTGCTCTTCTTCTGTTTGATGATTTTGATCCGTATAGTTATTATTCATTCCATGCTTTCTTGCACTTCTGCTTTTGCTTGGTCTGGTATTTGCTTGTACTCTTTCAGTAACCCCTCAAAACATATGTACCAGTCATTCCATGGTTGCAAGACACGGATACAAAATCACCAGACTCACAGCCAACCTAGGCTGGTACTGGTTACTGTGCAGTTCCTTATTTTAATCTGTAAAATATCACCTTTCAACTTTTGAGTGCGACTGTAGGCGACCTATTACCGATCCAAATTTGCTTGGCTTACATTTTTGTTTATGCAAATACACATCATTGCCTGGATAACAAATATTCGATTCAGGTTATTGAATCATGTATCTAATAGGGATAAGGCAATGGCTGATGACAAAACTATCACCTCTTTCCCTTCAACATGCTCTTTGTTCATTAGCTTTGGACTAGAATATGAGTTCAAATACAAATTCAAGTTCTAAAACTGTGCAGGGTGTTCGGAACAACTATTGTTGAGAGAGTCTTGAGACGTGGTTGCTCTATAGGCTTTCTAATCTGGATACAGTTTCTAGATTTTCATATGCATCCTATATTTTGTCCACTTGTGGATTCTTTTCATTTCCGTCACATAACTGATGTTTTGCCTGCTGCTTATTTGCAAACAAAGCAGGTTCTTGGGGATGTTATTGAATCATTAGCTGGTGCCATTTATCTTGACAGCAAGTATGACAAAGAGGTGGTTTGGAAAAGCATGAAACACCTATTGGAGCCTCTTGCGACACCAGAGACAGTTGAGCGTGACCCAGTGAAACTGCTGCAGGAATTTTGTGCTCGCAGGTCTTATAGCAGTTCTTACACAAAGGCCCAGAAAGATGGAGTATCTTCGGTGGTTGCGGAGGTACAGGTAGAAGGCACTACCTACTCAGCAACAGAAACTGGCCCTGATAAGATTGTCGCCAAAAAGCTTGCAGCGAAGTCGCTGCTAAATAATCTGAAGGCTATAGTACCATGACACGCTGCATTTGCAAATGATCCAACACTGTGTAGCTCCTTCCGACTTCACTTGTATTGTAACTAGCCTGTAGGTAGAGCCTTTTGAAGTTTTTGTGGGAGTAGCGTGTACTTGACAAATGTGCAGCTCAAGTATTGCATGTGAATATTTAGATCATGAAATCTGGTTTGTTCATGATCTAGGAAGCATCTATTGAACTGCACATCTGTAAAGTACGGGCAAAGTCTCTCAGAGCCATGGTACAGACGCCAATGCTATAGTATTCCTACATTTCTACTTGTACAGTTGTAAGCACAATCTTGTTATCTCCGCGATATTAATATATTCCCCTCGTCAAAAAAGAAAAAGAAAAAGCACAATCTTGACTCTTGAGTGGGACGCTCGAAAATCCTTCTCTCCATAGGGCAGTGCAGTGCAGGTATCTTTTTTAGGGGAGGCACATACGTGCATGTCATTGTATTATTATTTTTGAAATGGTAGGATTCCTGCAAGAAGAAAAGAGTTGTAAAGTTAATTATGAAAAACCGAGTGAAAATCAAATTGCCTAGTTAATTATGAAAAACCGTCACAACTGCTGAGTGGCACACAAAGATACCCACTCACACGGTCACACCATTACAAAGAGGGCCTCACTGAGACAGAATGCATGTGTCGTCGTCATCTCTCTTCTAGTGATGTCATCACCATCCTTAACATTGAGCAAACGACTCTGACTTTGCCGTAGGCGAACATCGACTCAATCCACATTGTAGAAGTCCGGTGGAGTTAAATGAAGATCCATGCTAGGACTTAGCCACCTGCGACTACTCTGACAAAGAATTGCGACAGAGAACTAGGCATGGCTGTCGCTGCAGAAGATCACCGAACAAACAACCTGTTGCCCATCATCTACACCATCGGGCCCCGCCATTGCAGCTTCGACTTTGCAACAACAGACCGGTTGAGGCAATTTCGCGAACACGCTGAAGAAGAGCCGACTATCGCAACCATTGTCGCGTCTCCGACACCGCTCCACATTGTATTATAGGAAACACGAAGATGGTGGAAGTCTTCCGTGGCTAGCAGATTCGCTTAAACATTGGGCCTTTATAATGGTTTTAAAGGGAGTAGAGCGTTTTGGAGTTCGACCTCCATGGAGGCTGAAATTTTTGAAAAATTCAAAAATTTCTCGGTTCAAAAAAATATCTGATTTTTACCAGGTATACAAGGAGCGTGATGTGTATGTGTGTAAATTTTTAGGATGAAATACTTTGAAATGCGAGTTGCGCAAAAAAAAAAAACTAAAGGGTCCTTTAAATTTTTGTAATGGCTTTGTTGTGGGAAGTCAAATTCCCTAAACCAGCACCTTATAAAAAACTTCTCTCCTATTTTATATATTTATTACTCTCTCTGTCTCATAATGTAAGACATTTTTTTGACAAGGAGTATTTATAAGACTCCATTTCAGCTCATTTCACGGATATGCAACACACTTTCACACAATTTAACTGAGTAGCAAATTGCACTGTGAGGCTATGAGCATGATTTGTGGCTCACATTCCCCAACTTTTTTTTTGAACCGGGCATGACCCCTTTCCATTACTGCGACATAACGGAAATACAACAAGTCCACAGAATGAGACGGGAGAGGGGAGAGCGGGTTCAAGCATCGTCGGGGAACCTACTGTGAGCACTCGCCATCGAGATAACCCACTGTAGGGCAAAAACCCGGCGACACCAAATCATTCAGAAGTTCAGGTGGGGCAACCCCCCAGACAGCTCACATGCGAGCACCAAAACGACAGTCCCACACAGGGGAGAGACTCCAGGAATGAAACATAAAAACAAAGCAAAAGACAGCCATCAGAGGCATGCATCTTCTGTGATGACGCATCACCATTTCCTACAACAGTTCTCCAGCGAGCTTCTCAGTCTTTGTTAAATGGCGCAGATCGCATCAGCCTCGGCCTTGTTCTTGACATGTCCACTCCTGCTCGCAGGTCAACCTCATCCTCTTGCTTCAGCAGTCCTGCCCAATAACCAAGAAAAGCACACATAGAGAAGCAACATTCAAAAGATGTTTTCAAACGCTTAGATTCGAACGTAACACCATTGCGACATGTCCAAATAGCCCAGCAAAGCGCAGCTATGCCAACTGTGTAGAAAATCTCCCCATTCGGGAAGTAAACATAACACCAGGAATAAGCCTGCCATAAACTGTTCGGGCACAAATCAGTGCCGAGCATGCAGGCAAAGCTTCTCCAAGTCACCTTAGCTACAGGGCAGGTAAAAAAGAGATGCTGGGAAGTCTCATTCTCCCCACAGAATGAACATTTCGGGCTTCCTTTCCACCCTCTTTTTTTCATCACATCCCGGGTAAGGATAGCATTCTGGAACAGCTGCCACATAAAGATTTTGATCTTTAGAGGAATGCCAGCTTTCCAAACCCACCCAAAATTGTACCCTGTGATGTTTCTTTCCAAGAAAGAATAAACCGATTTGGTCGTAAAGACTTTTTTGGGACCCAGGCCCCACTTAATGTCATCTGATTCATCAGATACACAGTTTTCTCTAGCAGCAACAACCACCTGCTGCCATTGCTCCTTGAGCTCATTGTTTAATCTCCTCCGAAAGAAAGATAAAGGATCTGCCTCCCAGCATTTTTTCACAGTGCATTCAGGGGAGTTGCAGATCGAGAATAACTGAGGGAACTGATCCTTAAATGGTTTCCGATCACCAATGGGATCGATCCATACCCTTGCTATATCCCCAGATCGAATAATGATCCATACCCTTGCTATATCACCTTCATAATAGCTTTCCAGCAAGGCGAATCATTCACCTTTGTTTTGACAGAAGCTACCGTGTCTCTACTAAGGTATTTAGCTTTAATATCCTGCCAAAGACAAGTTTTAGTCTCCAGTTTCCACCACCACTTAGTAAGAAGGCTTAGGTTTTGCTTATTGTGACGCCCGGCTAATTAAGCTACAGAAACCATCTACTAATGATGCCACGTCACCTCGATTACTGATGCTAATCTCGCGTTAGTTCGAAACCGATTCAAATTCAAATTCAAAATCAAGCAAACAATAAAAGTTTTCAAATATTAAAACTAAAATGTTTGGGGTGAGCCAAATAATGCATAGGTAAGTATGGTGGAGAAACCACATTTTTAGAAAAGGTTTAATACTCTAAAAATATTTTAAACAATAGCAAAAACAATTAGTTAAATGCCTTTTACAATTAATAAAATATTAAACTATTTTATTTTTGTCACCAAACTCTTTTGTGGCATTGGGGTATGTTGAAACACTAAAGTAGATGCTAATTATATATTTTTATACAAAATTAAAACAAATTGTAAATTAAAAGAAAATAATTATAAAGAAAAGGGAATAACGAAAAACAAAACCTAAAAGAAAAAAAGGGGAAAAGGCCTTCCCCAGCTGGGCCGACCCAGCTGGCCACCAGGCCAAGCCCAGCCGGCCTCCCCCACTGGCCCAACCGGCCGCCCCCATTCCCCTTATCTCCCCGAAACCCTAACCCACCCCCACGATCCCCACTCTCCCCCGCGCGATCTGGATCGGGGCGCCCCAACGCACGCCGCCCCGATCCCGTTGCCCCCGACGCCCGGCGCCCGCCCGTCGCCGTCCACCGCCGCCTGGAGCTCCGCGAGCCTCACCGAAGCCACCCCGTCGCCCCCTTGCCGTCACCATCGCCTGGAGGACCACCTCACCGGACGCCATCGCCCCCGTCCTCTTCGTCGTCGACCACCCCGACGTCGACCCCGTCGCCGCCGTCCTCTCCGTCACCGGTGCCGCCTCGCCGGACCTCCCCGAGCCCACTGCCAGTACCCTACGGCCCCGCCGTGAGCACCTCCCTCTCCTCGCACTCCCCTTCTCCCGTGTCGAACGTCGCCTTGCACGTCGTCCCGCCCTCGCTCTCTCCCCATGCTCCTCTTTGGCCCGCACCAACTCGCACGCCTCGGTCGCACTGGCCGCGCGCCGCACCCGCAGCCTACCCCTTGCATGGCCACCGCACCCCGCGCGCTGTCGCTCCCCTGCGCGCTCGCCGGACCGGCCAATTCCCCTCCGCCCTGCCGCCCTGTTCCGGCCAGCGCCATCGCGGTGCTCGTGCCCGGCTCCCCCCGTCGCCCGGGCAGGCTATGGCCTCGGGCACGGGCACCACACCCGCTGCCCGCTAGCGCTGGCGCCCGCTAAGGCCCCCTGGCCCAATGACAATTGGGGCCCACGCCCCAGAACGGTTTTATAAAAAAAAGAGAATTAATAATAATAATAATAATAAATTTAATTAATTAATTAATTAAATTAATCCTGTTTAGTTAACCTAATCAACTATTGTTAATTAATTAAGAAGTAATTAGATTCGTTAAACCCTAATTAGAACAAACAGAGTATGGCATGCGGGACCCACTAGTCAGATTGACCCAGTCAACGCCCTGTTGACTGCTGACGTTAATGTTGATTTAAAATAATTAAAATAAATTCAAAAAATGATTAAAACTTTGAAAATTAATAATAAATAATCCGTAACTCGGATGAAAATACTTTGTACATGAAAGTTGCTCAGAACGACGAGACGAATCCGGATACGCAGCCCGTTCGTCCGCCACACATCCCTAGCATAGCAAACACACAACTTTCCCCTCCGGTTCATCTTTCTGAAAACGCGAAACACCGGGGATACTTTCCCGGATGTTTCCCGCTTTCGCCGGTACCACCTACTGCCGCGTTAGGGCACACCTAGCACCGCGTATTGCCATGTTACGCTTTGTGATGCTTTGATTGCCCTGTTATTTATTGTGTTTCCCCTCCGTTACTTCTTTTCGGTAGACCTCGAGACTGCCGGCGACCCCTAGTTCGACTACAGAGTTGACGACCCCTCCTTGCCAGAGCAACCAGGCAAGACCCCCCCTTGATCACCAGATATTGCCTATTCTTCACTCTAGTGCTTGCATTAGAGTAATGTAGCATGTTACTGTTTCGATTGATCCTATTCTTTTGCATAGCCTGTCATTGTTGCTACAGTTGTTGATACCTTACCCGCAATCCTAAATGCTTAGTATAGGATGCTAGTTTATCATCATTGGCCTACATTCTTGTTAGTCTACCTTGCTATACTATCGGGTAGTGATCACTCGGGAGGTGATCACGGTATATACTATACATATAGTATCTGAGATGATGACTAAAGTCGAATTGACTCGTTGAGTACCCATAAGTGATTTCGATGTGGGAAATTTGGAAGGGCAGTGGCTCCATCCCGGTAGAGGTGGGCTGGGTTCCCATTGTTACTATGTGGCGGGCGGCAGGCGGAGTTGAGACCACCTACGAGAGAGGTGGGCTGGTCTGGTCGGCTTTCATGATTACTTCAAAATAACACGCTTAACGAGATCTTGGTATTTGATCGAGTCGGCCAGCTGGCCTATACGCACTAACCAACTACGCGGGAAAGATATGGGCACTCGGCGTCGTGGTATCGGTAGAAGCCTTCTTGGCGTCGGTGTGGGCGGCCTAGCCGGGTTGGGCTGCGTGCGCAACTTCCTTTGTAATGGAGGTTGCTAGGTGCGCTTCCTACGCCCACGCATAGCGTGTAGGTGTCTGATGGGCGATGGGCCCGGACCCTGCGTTCATAGGATTTAGGCCGGCGTCTTGACCTCTGTTGTGCCTAGGTGGGGCTGCGGCGTGTTGATCTTCGAGGCGGGCATGACCCGGGAAAGTGTGTGCGGCCAAAGGGATCGAGCATGTTGGGTTATGTGGTGCATCCTGCAGGAAGTTTATCTATTGAATAGCCGTATCCCTCGGTAAAAGGGCGACTGGAGTTGTACCTTGACCCTATGACAACTAGAACCGGATACTTAATAAAACACACCGGACAAGTTCCACGAACTGACCCGTGATCGCTTTTCCGCAGGCGGCGAGGGAGGATCGTCGGGTAGGATTATGCTATGCGATGCTACTTGGAAGACTTCAACCTACTCTCTTCTACATCTTTGCAAGGCGGAGGTTGCCGAGCGTAGTCTTCGATAGGACTAGCTATCCCCCTCTTATTCTGGCGTTCTGCAGTTTAGTCCACCGATATTGCCTTTTTACACATATACCCATGCATATGTAGTGTAGCTCTTTGCTTGCGAGTACTTTGGATGAGTACTCACGGTTGCTTTTCTCCCTCTTTTCCCCTTTTTCCCTTCTACCTGGTTGTCGCAACCAGATGCTGGAGCCTTGGAGCCAGACGCCACCATCGACGACGATTCCTACTACGCTGGAGGTGCCTACTACTACATGCAGGCCGTTGACGACGACCAGGAGTAGTTTAGGAGGATCCCAGGCAGGAGGCCTTGCCTTTTCGATCGTTGTTGCTTTTGTGCTAGCCTTCTTAAGGCAAACTCGTCTAACTTATGTCTGTAATCAGATATTATTGCTTCCGCTGATTCTTGTGTATTCGAGCCCTCGAGGCCCCTGGCTTGTAATATAAAGCTTGTATTATTTTAATTTGTGTCTAGAGTTGTGTTGTGATATCTTCCCATGAGTCTCTGATCTTGATCGTACACATTTGCGTGCATGATTAGTGTCTGTTGAATCGAGGCGTCACAAGTTGGTATCGAGCCATTGCTGAAGAATCCCCTTCCACACTCCTTGACCAAGTCGAGTCTAGTTACTACAAAACTTTTACTAACATGGTTTGTGAGTCTTACATTTACGTTGCCATTGGGTGGTAGTAGGATCTTTTATTCCTCGACCTATACTCTGGGACTCTGACATCTCTTCTATTCGGGTTAAACGATTTTACTAGCTCTAACTCTAGGTTCTTGATAATACTTTCTCCCGGAGCGCCTTACATTCCAGATGATCGCCTGCTTTATCAGAAGACTCCGGAGATACTCTCCGATGTTCTACCGAGAACTTGTGCTCATCGCTTTTGCAATCCCCCTTCCACCGTCAACCCTTATGGATAACTACATGCACTTGCCATTCTTACATTCATCCTCAGTTGGTCTTGTTATTACAAGATACCCTTTAATACTCGTCGTTGTTCCAAGAATCCCTTGTGCCACTACCTTGCGGTTCCTTGCCGCAAAAATATCCCTACGATTTAATTTTTTCACACTTATCGAGGAACCATTCATTACTAGTTGTTCATAGGATTCACTAGATGCATTGAAATACTACCCGATCTTCCGGTACTCCTTTGCCAACTATTGCTCTGCAAATACTTCTCTTCTTGCAGTCTGGACAATTCCATTTGTCTAGCAATAACCATTAAAATCCTTGTGATTGACATTCTGATCTGTTGATTCAACATGTGTGAATGCACACAATCATCAGTTATTCCCTGGAAATTTCCTTCCGGCTCGGACATCATTTTAAACGTGAGCTGGTTCTCAAGCAATCCAATTGCCGTCGATTGTACCCTAAGCCTACTCAACTTATCCATCCTTAATCAGATTTTTTGCCTCTGAGCCCTTGATTTGGAAATTATGATTCTTTGCCTTTGAGCTTTGAGTTAGTCAGTTGTTTCTATAATCTAAGGCCCTTGCCTTGATTCTTCCTCTGATTGTGTGCGATGCTCACATCAGCTCTGTTGTGGACCGTCAGATCCTTTGTTGGATTTTGTCCGACACCGTCCTTCGTATTCATTAACCTTGTGAGCTTTTCCTCAGATACATAATGCCTTTGGTAAATTGTATCCCATGCTTTTTGTCAACCATGCTCTGCTCCCGAGCTTGAGTTATTTACTCCGAAGTTTGTGGTATATTTTCCCAAGATACTCCTAAGGGTTGAACCTATGCCTTCCCAGATCTGGGTAAACCCGAGAGCTATCACGAGTCATACTCTTCTGGTGTTTTGCTAGATAAAATTTAAACATTACAACTTCTTCGAAAAATGAGAAGTGAATGGAAGGTTATGCATTGACGAAGTGGGAGTCGACCTTGAACCTTTGTGTTCATGCCCATGGACACGATGTAGATCCTATCAGGGAAGCTTCTTGCAATAATAACTATTTCCTTGAAAATATCATCTGGATCTGTGAATTGATCCTTGCAATCGTGGTTTCGACCATAATTTCTTCCTTTGATTCCATTTCTCAGACAAGTAAAAGCGCTTGTCTTCTATAGATCAATACACCCCACTTCAACCTTTAATTTGATACGCCCTCGAGTACTATCTCCCTGGTATCTCGAGGATATCATGCCATTGCACTACATCTTATGAATTTGTGCCGGAGTAATACCTTTCCGTATCATAGTCACTCCATAAGTTTTGGGTTGTCGTCAACGAGAACACCGAATAGTGAATCGAGTCCGCACTGCGATTCGACAACTCTTAGTAATCTTCATTGCTTATGAGTTTAATACTCCATCATGTCATTCCTAGCCTTATCGGCTACATCATTATCATGCTAAATTTAACTGTGTTATCTGGTTCTTCCGGGAGCACAAATTTCGATGGTGAGCTAATCTTACGTCGATCTTCCTCGTCATATCATTTCTCCTTGAACAACAAAATTGATTTCGAGTTTGTGTCGTACCCATGGTTCCAATAACCTTTCGCTTCATCATTCCTTTAACTTGATGTCATCGCCGATCGATTGCATCTTCATGGAGACTCTCGACAAAATTTGTTGTGATCATCATCAACAGTTTAACTCCTTCCAAGATACCAATCGAATTCATGATGAGAAATACCATCCTTGCCCTCAATGAATTGTGTTGTCATCGATCACTTTATTGCCTTCCCTCAAACACAAACTTGTTCATGTTCTGTGTTATACCTTGAGATTCTTGCTATCCAGTATTTGTTCTCCTTTACCTTGGAGTATTACCATCTTTTATGTCAAGAATGTTGTGAGAATTTCACCACCTCTTAAGAATTCTTGGTATAGTAATACTTCTTGCCATCTCCGCTCATTCCTGGGTCCTCGTGTTGATTTTAACCGGGATACCAACACGTGAACCGTTCTGCTTGGATTCTGTACTTCTAGCAACCCTATTGCTTTGAAGTTAATGGTCGATAGTTTCACTCTAAGTCTATTGCTTATTGAATCATCATTCAAACATTGATCGTGCTACCTAGTCCAGATTTCCGGGTGCCCCCTTCTATCATTGTTAAATTGTGTATGTTTTCCTCGAGCATACATCATTATATCATTTGATTTGAAAAATGTTATCTCTTTGTTCACATAAGTGTGGAAATCCATCTTTTGGGAATCTCAATGAATTGTCGCTGAGTCCATCAGCCACCTCCTAACCCTCTCCTTGAATTAATGATGAACTCTTGTTTGAACTTGCTTCCATGGTACATTTCGAGAATCTTCGATGTCTTCTCATCAATTTGTGTCGCCTTTTTCTTCTTAGGCATCCCGAGTCCGAGGTATCGACCCCAATCGGATCTGAATCTCGGTTAGATATGATGGTTGGAACATATGTCCAAGAGTTATATCATTGGCCTTTATATGACCCGTAAGGTGATGTCATCCTAGCTTTTTGGACGGAGCACCTAGTGTTATAGTTTCCTTTTTAACAAGGTTAACCATTTTTCCATGAGGAAATTGAATGCCTTGTTTAATAAGTTTATCCTGATGGATCCTTTGTGTATCCAAAGTCCGACCTTTGCTTGAAGACCATGTCAATGCTATCTCGAAGCATGTCTATGGTACTCCGTTCATCAACAAGAACATTTGAAGCACAATGCTAAATTCTCTTTATCAATTATCCAAACACCGTTGTATGGGTAACGTCATGAAATTCCTCTCCCTTTACCTCAATGGTTCTCTACTTTCTATCATGTCATGGATATCATGCCCCGCTTGTCCTTGGGAAGGATATACCCCTGAAATATGTGTGTATACACATTTCCCTCCCCATTGTTCTGATTAAACCTGGTAATCACCTTTCCTTTCCATTGGTTTGCGTAACCCTTCTTGTGATCTATATTATATAAGCAGTGGTATTCTTTTGCTTATGTAAAACACCTTGGTGTACAACCATGTCAGTAAGGCCTTGTTTCTTTTGTTGATAGCATTCCGGTAACCACCGATGGACGAGAACTTTGCCTATTGGTCCGCCTCGTTGAACGAGTAGAAAAATGGTTCTCTTCGTCCCTCGCCCTTGGTACCGATGTTGTTGCCGACATAACCGACAGGCTACCCTTTGACATGTCTTGCTATCATGACCGTGCAAGATATCAACGCTTTTCCTACTTTTAACCACATGGTGGGCCCATAACCCACAGTTCCATAGGATCGAAACCTGACTCTCCTATACACCCCCGGTTTCCAAAGTTAATTCCTCGTACTTGGCCTCGTATGTGATTCACGAGTCACCGAGAGATCATCAATTCAGTATCGGACACAATACTTATTCCCATTGCTTTGAATCCTTTTCACGCCCTATTTGGGCATCGAGCGATTGCGCCGCTAAAACTTCCCATGATACCTTCTTACTTTGCTCTCGATATTTTCATAAGTTTCAATTCGAGAGTTACTTTTGCCACCTTCCTCGATGTTATCGACCAAATTGTCGACCTTGCAGAGGTCTGTTCTCCCGGTATGCCCACCCTTTATTCTTTCGTAAGTACGATGGAGTTCCTGAAGAAAGGACGCCGACTTCATCATGATGACCTGAAGCAGAGAAATGAAGACACCAATGTATTGGACCGGCCTCGTCGAGAAGAGCAAGCCAGGATGAGAAGACCCGCTAGATTCGTTACCAAACCTTCCCCCTTTCACTGCCTCTTAAATCTCGGGACGAGATTTCTTGTAGTGGAGGAGAATTGTGACGCCCGGATAATTAAGCTACAACAACCATCTACTAATGATGCCACGTCACCTCGATTACTGATGCTAATCTCGCGTTAGTTCGAAACCGATTCAAATTCAAATTCAAAATCAAGCAAACAATAAAAGTTTTCAAATATTAAAACTAAAATGTTCGGGGTGAGCCAAATAATGCATAGGTAAGTATGGTGGAGAAACCACATTTTTAGAAAAGGTTTAATACTCTAAAAATATTTTAAACAATAGCAAAAACAATTAGTTAAATGCCTTTTACAATTAATAAAATATTAAACTATTTTATTTTTGTCACCAAACTCTTTTGTGGCATTGGGGTATGTTGAAACACTAAAGTAGATGCTAATTATATATTTTTATACAAAATTAAAACAAATTGTAAATTAAAAGAAAATAATTATAAAGAAAAGGGAATAACGAAAAACAAAACCTAAAAGAAAAAAGGGAAAAAAGCCTTCCCCAGCTGGCCACCAGGCCAAGCCCAGCCGGCCTCCCCCACTGGCCCAACCGGCCGCCCCCATTACCCTTATCTACCCCGAAACCCTAACCCACCCCCACGATCCCCACTTTCCTCACTCTCATGCGATCTGGATTGAGGCGCCCACATAAGCCGCCCGATCCGTTGCCCGACGCCTTGCCGTCGCCGTCCACCGCCGCTGGAGCTCCATGAGCCTCACCGAACCACCCGTCGCCCTTGCCGTCACCATCGCTGGAGGACCACCTCGCGGACGCCATCGCCCCGTCCTCTTCGTCGTCGACCACCCCAATGTCGACCCGTCGCCGCCGTCCTCTCCGTCATTGGTGCCGCCTCGTCGGGCCTCCCGAGCCCATTGCCGATACCCTACGGCCCGCCGTGAGCACCTCCTCTCCTCGCACTCACCTTCTCCGTGTCGAGCGTCGCCTTGCGCCCGTCCGCCCTCGTTCTCTCCCGTGCTCCTCTTTGGCCCGACTAACTTCGCCGCCTCGGTCGCCTTGGCGCAAGCGCGCCAGCCCCTACCCTTGCATCGCCATCCGCTTTTGCCGCGCTTGTCGCTCCCTAACGCGATCGCGGACCGGCCACTTCCCCGCCATGCCGCCTGTTCCGGCCAGCGCCATCGCGACCCTTGGCGCCGAGCTCGTGCCGACTCCCGTCGCCCGGGCAGGCTACGGCCTCGGGCACGGGCACTACACCCACTGCACACTAGCGCTGGCGCCCGCTAAGGTGTAACGCCCGAACACACCGCGGTGGTCGTTACTCTGGCGGGATCTAAAGCCCCACAGATCAATACTAGTCTTTCTGCGCACTTTGTCCTCACTCGTGCGCGCAGGAGCAACTTCGGTCGGTCACCCATCGACACTACTCCAAGCTGAGCACGCTTAACTTTGGAGTTTTGTCGAATAGGCTCCGGAAAAGAAGAATTCCTTATTGATATGAGTAGTCTATCATCCCTAATAAGCGAGCTATCACATACACCCCACCCCGGAGGAACCGGCGTCCTCGTCAGACCACGAACGTTCCCTCTTGGCACATCGTCGTGCTTCGGTCCGGCACATGTGCCATGCCGTGTGCCTGACGGGTCACAAGCGTCATGCACAACATATTTGCTTTTGTCGCAACCATCGTGTAACCACGGTCGGCTCGATACCAACATAGCGCCCTCGATGCGGCTATATCTCCCCGTGTGAAGCACGACTTAGAGCATAACCGCATTGAAAGCAATGTCGCAAGTGAGGTAATCTTCACACAACCCATGTAATACATAAGGGAAAGAGATACATAGTTGGCTTACAATCGCCACTTCACACAATTACATGAATAAAGCATTACATCATCGGATACAATCAAAGTCCGACTACGGAACCAAAATAAAGAAGAACCCCAAATCGACAAAGGTCCCGATCGACCCCAAGCTGGGCTCCCTCTTGATCAACTAGAGCGAAACAACACAAAGGCGAAGATCTTCATCGAGCTCCTCCTTGAGCTTAGTTGCGTCACACCTTTCGATAACATAGGCACTGCAAACTGGTTTTGGAAGTATCTGGTGAGCCACGAGGACTCAGCAATCCCATTACCATGGGTATCAAGACTAGCAAAGCTTAATGGGAAAGGAAAGGGTAAAGGCGTGAGGTTGCGGCATCGACTAAGCATATATGGTGGCTAACATCGCAAATGAGGCGAGAAGAAAAACAAAGCGGAGCGATCGTCGACTAGCAATGATCAGAGGTGATCACGAACACCTACTTCGTCGAACATAACACGAAACCGTGTTCACTTCCGGACTCCGCCGAAAAGAGACCATCACGGCTACACGCGGTTGATGCGTTTTAATTCGGATCAAGTGTCAAGTTATCTGGCCGGACATTAACAAATTCCCATCGCCACATAACGCGGGCACGGCTCTCGAAAGTTTATACCTGCGGGGTGTCCCAACAACCCATGACAAGCTCTCGCGATCAGCGAAGAATAGACCTTCTCCCGGGAAGACCCGATCGGTCTCGGAATCCGGTTTACAAGACATTTCGACAATGGTAAAACAAGACCAGCAAAGCCGCCCGATCTTGCCAAACAATCCCGATAGGAGCTGCACATATCTCGTTCTCGAGGCGACACGGATGAGACATCCTACGAGTAAAACCGGACCTCGAGTTGCCCAGGGGCCCTTGATCTACTCGGTTCGGACCAACACTTAGACAAGCAACGGCGGGGGCTAGAATAAAGATGACCCTTGGGTTAATTACTCCCAAGGAAATATAGGTGGTGGTGAGGCAAATGGTAAAACCAAGGTTGGGCCTTCTTTGGACAAGTTTTATTCAAAGCGAGCTGTCGGGGCGGTCCCATAAATCACCCGACCGCGTTAGGAGCATAAAATCCGGGAACATAACACGGTATGGCGGAAACTAGAGGCGGCGAAGTGGAACAAAACACCGGGCATAAGGCAGAGCCTTCCACCCTTTACCAAGTATATAGATGCATTAATAATATAAGAGATATTGTGATATCCCAACATAACCACATCCATCATGGAGCAATCTTCAACTTCACCGCAACTAGCTTAGCGCTATAAGAGGCTGAGCAAAGCGGTAACATAATAAGCAATGGTTTGCATAGGAAAGGTGTCAAGGTTAGAGGTTCATGGCAATATGGGATGGCTTGAAAGCAGGTAATAGGTAGCGCGGCATAGCGGTGAATCGAAGCAACTAGCATAGCAATGATAGTAGTGAGATCCGAGGTGTGATCATCTTGACTAAAATCCATAAGGAAGAAGAGCGAGTCCATGAAGAAGATGAGCGGATGAAGCCGAACCAACCGTGAGCGAATGCATCCTCACGATCATAGCAAGCGAGAACTATCGAGAAGAAGCACACAACATAGTAAACACACCACACATGACAAGACATGATGCTGCGAGCATGATGCATGACAAAGCTACATGAAGCTACTCATGGCAAAAGATGATGCAAACAAAACAACACATCAAGGCAAGTTTAAATGAAATTTGGGAACAACATATAACAATTAGGTAAGTCCTCATATGCATATTTAGAAATTGGTCCAGAACTGAATAAACATTATGTTCAAGTTGTTAAACAGCAAGTTAAGATGCACCAAGATGATCTACATGAAATTCTAGTCAAATTACATATAAAGTTCATTAGATTCGGAGCTACGGCCTAGAAGATATGAGCAAAACAAGTTAAACATGGCATTGATGCAAAATGCACCCAAACATCAAGCAAACACACCAAAACAAGGATACAACATGGTAATATGGCACTACATGCAAAATCAAGCAAGTTTCATATAGAGCACACTCAAAACGGAGCAACGGTGCAACACACACACACTATACAAGTCATAACAACAATCTGTCCATAACAGCAACTAGGCATCTTACAAGCATCGGAACATCTCCATGTCATTTTGAGCATGTTCTAGTGATTTCTGGAGATAGCTCAGTGTTCATGTTTTGTTATGCTTTACCTGTACTTCATGCCCATGCCTTTTGTTGTTATGTTGAGTTGCTGTAGTATATTGTTTTGATGCTTGTAAGATGCCTAGTTGCTGTTATGGACAGATTGTTGTTATGACTTGTATAGTGTGTGTGTGTTGCACCGTTGCTCCGTTTTGAGTGTGCTCTAGATGAAACTTGCTTGATTTTGCATGTAGTGCCATATTACCATGTTGCATCCTTGTTTTGGTGTGTTTGCTTGATGTTTGGGTGCATTTTGCATCAATGCCATGTTTAACTTGTTTTGCTCATATCTTCTAGGCCGTAGCTCCGAATCTAATGAACTTTATATGTAATTTGACTAGAATTTCGTGTAGATCATCTTGGTGCATCTTAACTTGCTGTTTAACAACTTGAACATAATGTTTATTCAGTTCTGGACCAATTTCGAAATATGCATATGAGGACTTACCGGAATTGTTATATGTTGTTCCCGGCCTCATTTAAACTTGCCTTGATGTGTTGTTCTTGTTTGCATCATCTTTTGCCATGAGTAGCTTCATGTAGCTTTGTCATGCATCATGCTCGTTGTGCATCATGTTTTGTCATGTGTGGTGTGTTTACTATGTTGTGTGCTTCTTCTCGATAGTTCTCGTTTCGTTGCGATCGTGAGGATGCGTTCGTCTACGGTTGGTTCGGCTTCATCCGTTCATCTTCTTCATGGACTCGTTCTTCTTCCTTGCGGGATTTCAGGCAAGATGACCGCTACTACGGATCTCACTACTATCATTGCTATGCTAGTTGCTTCGTTCTATCGCTATCTTTGCGCTACCTATTACACTTTCTCAAGCCATCCCATATTGCCATGAACCTCTAACCTTTGACACCTTTCCTATGCAAACCATTGCTTGGCTATGTTACCGCTTTGATCAGCCCTCTTATAGCGTTGCTAGTTGCGGTGAAGTTGAAGATTGCTCCATGATGGGCGGGGTTATGTTGGGATATCACAATATCTCTTATATTATTAATGCATCTATATACTTGGTAAAGGGTGGAAGGCTCGGCCTTATGCAGTGTTTTGTTCCACTCTTGCCGCCCTAGTTTCCGTCATACGGTGTTATGTTCCCGAATTTTGCGTTCCTACGCGGTCGGGTGATTTATAGGACCCCCGACGGTTAAGCTTTGAATAAAACTTGTCCAAGAAGGCCCAACCTTGGTTTTACCATTTGCCTCACCACCACCTATATTTCCCTTGGGAGTAATTAACCCAAGGGTCATCTTTATTCTAGCCCCGGGCGGTGCTTGTCTAAGTGTTGGTCCGAACCGAGTAGATCTGCGAGGCCCCCGGGCAACTCGAGGTCTGGTTTTACTCGTAGGATGTCTCATCCGGTGTTGCCACGAGAACGAGATATGTGCAGCTCCTATCGGGATTGTCGGCAAGATCGAGGCGGCTTTGCTGGTCTTGTTTTACCATTATCGAAATGTCTTGTAAACCGGGATTCCGAGACGATCGGATCTTCACGGAGAAGGTCTATTCCTCGTTGATCGCGAGAGCTTGTCATGGGCTAAGTTGGGACACCCGCAAGGTATAAACTTTCGAGAGCCGTGCCGCGGTTATGTGGCGAGATGGGAATTTGTTAATGTCCGGTTGTAGATAACTTGACACTTGATCCGAATTAAAACGCATCAACCGTGTGTGTAGCCGTGATGGTCTCTTTTCGGTAGTCCGGAAGTGAACACGGTTTACGTGTTATGTTTGGCGTAAGTAGGTGTTCGGGATCACCTCTTGATCATTGCTAGTTGACGACCGTTCCGCTTGTTTCTCTTCTCGCTCTCATTTGCGTATGTTAGCCACCATATATGCTTAGTCATTGCCGCAACCTCACCACTTTACCCTTTCCTTTCCCATTAAGCTTCGCTAGTCTTGATACCCATGGTAATGGGATTCTTTGAGTCCTCGTGGCTCACGGATACTTCAAAACCGGTTTGCGGTGCCTATGTTACCGAAAGCGGTGGCGCAACCAAGCTCAAGGAGGAGCTCGATGAAGATCTTGCCCTTTGTGTTGTTTCGTTCTACTTGATCAGTAGTGGAGCCCAGTTGGGGTCGATCGGGGACCTTTGTCGCATTTGGGGTTCTTCTTTTATTTTGGTTCCGTAGTCGGACTTTGATTGTATCTGGATGATGTAATGCTTTATTCATGTAATTGTGTGAAGTGGCGATTGTAAGCCAACTATGTATCTCTTTTCCTTATGTATTACACGGGTTGTGTGAAGATTACCTCACTTGCGACATTGCTTTCAATGCGGTTATGCCTCTAAGTCGTGCTTCGACACGTGGGAGATATAGCCGCATCGAGGGCGTTACATAAGGCCCCCTGGCCCAATGACAATTGGGGCCCACGCCCCAGAACGGTTTTATAAAAAAAGAGAATTAAAAATACTAATAATAATAAATTTAGTTAATTAATTAATTAAATTAATTAAGTAAATTAATCATGTTTAGTTAACCTAATTAACTATTGTTAATTAATTAAGCAGTAATTAGATTTGTTAAACCCTAATTAGAATAAACAGAGTATGGCATGCGGGACCCACTCATCAGATTGACCCAGTCAACGCCCTGTTGACTGCTGATGTCATGATGACATTAGCATACACTATTCTGGATAATGTTGATTTAAAATAATTAAAATAAATTCAAAAAATGATTAAAACTTTGAAAATTAATAATAAATAATCTGTACCTCGGATGAAAATACTTTGGACACGAAAGTTGCTCAGAACGACGAGACGAATCCGGATATGCAGCCCGTTCATCCGCCACACATCCCTAGCATAGCAAACACGCAACTTTCCCCTTCGGTTCATCTGTCCGAAAACGCGAAACATCGGGGATACTTTCCCGGATGTTTCCCCCTTTCGCCGGTACCACCTACTGCCGCGTTAGGGCACACCTAGCACCGCGTATTGCCATGTTACGCTTTGTGATGCTTTGATTGCTCTGTTATTTATTGTGTTCTCCCTCCGTTACTTCTTTCCGGTAGACCCCGAGACTGCCGGTGACCCCCAGTTCGACTACGGAGTTGACGACCCCTCCTTGCTAGAGCAACCAGGCAAGCCCCCCCTTGATCACCAGATATCGCCTATTCTTCACTCTACTGCTTGAATAAAGTAGGATAGCATGTTACTGTTTCGATTGATCCTATTCTGTTGCATAGCCTGTCATTGTCGCTACAGTTGTTGATACCTTACCCGCAATCCCAATGCTTAGTATAGGATGCTAGTTTATCATCATTGGCCCTACATTCTTGTTAGTATGCCTTGCTATACTAATGGGCCGTGATCACTTGGGAGGTGATCACGGGTATATACTATACATATAGTATACAGATGATGACTAAAGTCGGGTCAGCTCGTTGAGTACCCGCAACCGCAAGTGATTTCGATATGGGGGCTGGAAGGACGGGTGGTTCCATCCCGGTAGAGGTGGGCCTGGGTTCCCGACGACCCCCGACTGTTACTATGTGGCGGAGCGACAGGGCAGGTTGAGACCACCTACGAGAGAGGTGGGCTGGCCTGATCGGCTTTCATGATTACTTGAAATAACACGCTTAACGAGATCTTGGTATTTGATCTCGAGTCGGCCACCGCCTATACACACTAACCAACTACGCGGAAAGATATGGGCACTTTCGGCGTCGTGGTATCAGCGAAGCCTTCTTGGCGTCGGCTGACGGGCGGCGTTGGCCGGGTTGGGCTGTAACGCAACTTCCTTTGTAATGGAGGTTGCTAGGTGCGCTTCCGGCCGCCCAAGCAGCGTGTAGGTGTGCAATGGGCGATGGGCCCGGACCCTGCGGCGCATAGGATTTAGACCGCGTGTTGACCTCTCTATTGTGCCTAGGTGGGGCTGCGGCGTGTTGATCTTCCGAGGCGGACATGACCGAGAAAGTGTGTGCGGCCAAAGGGGATCGGCGTGTTGGGTTATGTGGTGCACCCTGCAGTGAAGTTTATCTATTGAATAGCCGTGTCCCTCGGTAAAGAACGACACAGGTTGTACCTTGACCTTATGACAACTAGAACCGGATACTTAATAAAACACAGCCAGACAAGTTCCACAGACAACCCGGTGGTCGCTTTTCCACAGGGCGACGAGGGGAGGATCGCCGAGTAGGATTATGCTATGCGATGCTACTTGGAGGATTTCAATCTACTCTCTTCTACATGCTACAAGACGGAGGCTGCCAGAAGCGTAGTCTTCGATAGGACTAGCTATCCCCCTCTTATTCTGGCGTTTTGCAGTTCAATCCATCGATATTGCCTTTTTACACATATACCCATGCATATGTAGTGTAGCTCCTTGCTTGCGAGTACTTTGGATGAGTACTCACGGTTGCTTTTCTCCCTCTTTTCCCCTTTTTCCCTTCTACCTGGTTGTCGCAACCAGATGCTGGAGCCTTAGAGCCAGACGCCACCGTCAACGATGATTCCTACTACACTGGAGGTGCCTACTACTACATGCAGGCCGTTGACGACGACCAGGAGTAGTTTAGGAGGATCCCAGGCAGGAGGCCTTGCCTTTTCGATCGTTGTTGCTTTTGTGCTAGCCTTCTTAAGGCAAACTCGTCTAACTTATGTCTGTACTCAGATATTATTGCTTCCGCTGACTCTTGTGTATTCGAGCTTATGTATTCGAGCCCTCGAGGCCCCTGGCTTGTAATATAAAGCTTGTATTATTTTAATTTGTGTCTAGAGTTGTGTTGTGATATCTTCCCGTGAGTCCCTCATCTTGATCGTACACATTTGCGTGCATGATTAGTGTACGATTGAATCGGGGGCGTCACACTTATGTAAGTCTTTCACGCCCAAACCACCTTTCTCCTTCGATCTACAGATACGAGCCCATCACACTAGATAGTAGCGCTTTCTCTTTTTGGACACTTGCCAAAAAAAATCTTCTTCGATGTTTATTCAACCTGTCTATATTGGTCTTTGACAGGAGGAACATACACATGTAGTAATAAGCGATACTGGATATATTAGCATTCAGCAGCGTCAGTCTACCCCCCGAGGATGCATTACTGCCTAATCCAGAATCACATCTACGAACATACTTGGCTTCCAAAAGGTCCCAATCCACCCCTCGAATGGATGAATAACTGACTCGAACCCGCAAATATTTCATAGGGAAGTGGCCAATCTGACAGTTGAAAATGTCAGCATAGGTTTGCAAGATATTGTCATCCCCGCCAACACAAAGAATCTCGCTTTTCTGGTAGTTTATTTTTAGTCCCGACATGAGCTCGAACATATATAGAAGAAGCTTCATATTCATAGCTTTATCAGGGTCGTGCTCAATACAAAGGACGGTATCGTCTGCGTATTGCAAAATTGCTACCCCATTCTCCACCAGGTGCGCAGCCAGCCCAACAAAGAGATTGTTTTTTGTGCTTGCAGCACCATTTTACATAAGCACTCAGCTGCAATATTAAACAGGAACGGGGAAATAGGGTCTCCCTGCACTCAGCTGCACCATTTCACATTCCCCAACTACGGGTGGTGCACACGTGTGATGGACGCGTTGATGCAGGTCCGGTGCCTCGGCGCCTGGATCAAGTTTGGCCGATGGAACCGAGCAATGCACACACTTCGGGTGCTATGGAGTATAAGATGCAGCTCTTCCAAGGGCTCCCGAAGAGGCGTGGGAGTCGGACGCCGCCAATGGCATGTTGAAGGAGCTCGATTGCGGGCTTATTGACATCGTGTTACTGGAGGAGAGGGACAAGCTGGAGGTGAACGCGTGGCTCTATGACCCGTGCATTGTCTTGAAGGTGCTCACTGTGGTGGACGAAGAAGTGCACACACTCCTACACAGGATCATCGTCCATTGCAATGACGTGCTCGGTCGTGGCCCTTTCCTTGCCCAAGACTTGTCAGGCGAATGGCTCTAGACGAAGATGCCAACCTCAGTCGCACTCACCGTTTTAACACTTGGCATGACAACATGTACAACACCGAACCTCGCGGTGACGGTGTTAGCCCTGGTGCGAACTGAACTTCATTGAAGTGTAGTTAGCTTTAAGTGGAGATGCCTAGTTTCAGTTTGGAACCCAACATCTCCCAAATGTTCTTTGGGAGCCCTTCCCAGATCGAACGAAACGTTCACTGGGAACAAGTCCCAAATGAACATGCGATGTCCTAGTTCTGGCCCATCGAAAACAATCTGACTTAGGCCTCTTGGCCCAATACAATCCCCTTTACCCAAAAGAATTAAAAAGTGAGAAACTGTACTAGAAAAGGGAACTGTTATGTATAAAAATACAGGAAAAAACAAACAAACGAGATATGAGTGAGTTTTTGCCATGTAGGGTACAAACAATTTGACATGTTATGTAGTATACAAGTCTTTGCCATGGTGTATACAAAACAACAATTTACGAATTGTTACTATAAGATGCCAAGAAAATCATCCAAATGCTAAAAATTGTTGTGGAAAAAATAAATAGTAAAGAGACTTTAAGTTTTGCGGTGTGGTTAATAAACATGATGGCAAATATGAAACACATTACAAAATGGACAAGGCAAAAAGCATGGCAAAAAAAATGCTTGGAAATTTGCCATCAAAAAGTATGGCATAAAGTTTTGGAAAAAAGGAAAAATCAAAGAACAAAGTGCAAAAGGTTATAAAAAATGTTTATAACTCACATTACATATATCTATTTGGCATGATGGCAACAGTATGCATAATTCGTTTGCCACATGGTCGGAGTTTTCACGGTACATTAGGTAGGTTTGCCATGGTAAATATAAAATAAGTTTGCCATGGGCTGTGGAGTTAAATTGCTATGGGATTTAAAGTTAATTTTTCCATGGTTTAAAGGCCAAGTTTCCATGGACTTTAAATTAAAATTACCATGGGTTTTTGAAATAAATTGCCATGGGAAAAGGTAAAAAAAATGCCATGGGCTATGAGCAAAAGTTGCCATGGCTGCAAGGTTAATTTTCCCATGCACTATAAAAATAAACTTCCCATGGGTTGTGAAATTTTTTTTTTGCGGGTATGTGAAAATTAAATTGCCATGGATGTAAGATCAAATTTGCCATGGACTATGATTAAATTTGGCCATGAGTTGTATAGTTAATTTGCCATTGTTGTAAGGTTAAATTTGCCATGGGGTGTGAAGTTAAAATGCCATGGGTGTAACATAATAGAATTTGCCATGCCCCATAAACTACATTTGCCAAGCTCCGTGAACTTAAGTTCCCATGTTCCATTAGAAAATATTTTTTTGCCATTGTTGCAAAAGAGAGATAATTTGCCATGATACATAAACTACAAATGCTATCCTCCATGAACTTAAATTGCCATGGTCGCATAGAAAGTATTTTTTTTGTCATGTTGCAAGAGATTTTTTTTTTTGCCATGATCTACAGTAAAAAGAGCCATACGTGTATATATGGATTGCTTAAAACCGTCAACTTAATTTTCACGGCAACTACCTGGCCTATCATGCGTCTATATATGGGTTTGAACAACAGATTTAGTGAAAAATGAAAATAGCCCTGGCAAAAATTGGAGACTTGCCAAAAGTCTCCAAAAATGCTATGAATCATAGATAGCAGAATAAAAAATAACCGTAATCTTTCACATGGATCTACATCAAAGTGACAAAAAAATTGAGAGGGCAGCTCACACACATGCAAAAGGCCGTACCAAAGTCCCGTAAGGAAATTTATAGAACGTGGTGCCTTGACATGGCAAACAATCTCTGAAAAATGAATAGCAATTGCCATAGTCTATGAAAAAGCATAGCAAATTCATATAAAAAAATGTCATGGCAACTATTTACTGAAACGAAAGATGGTAGCTAAGAAAGATTGTAAATTTGCCATGTCAATTGATGAAAATTTGTCTAGTCATAGTGATTTGCCATGGTATATGAAATTAAATGAAATCTAAATTCATGAGAAAATGTAGAAGAAATGGGTCTGATTATAGTCATACGCCGGTTGCCGGCGCGCGGCCTCGGGCGGCTCAGGCTCGTGTGCCGGAGCTGGCGCGCCATGGTCGAAAGTGACCGTGTCATCAAGCTGCACCACAGCCACGCTGACGCCGGCAAGGGACTCGACATGGAGTGCTGCATGCGGCCGCTCGAAGAAGCTAGCTGAGACGTCCCAACCGTATTCGTGATCGAGCACCTTGTTCCACTACTGTTTAAGGTGGATCTAGTTCGAAGCTTCGGGCTAAAAAAAGGGCTTTCCCCCAGCCCCGCTTTTGTATAATGATGATGAGGCAACACCGCCAACACATTTTACAGCATTTGGGGCATAGATCAAAATACGAAACTACTGTGCGTACGATTTCACTTACTCCGACTCTATACGATGCCTAATCTAGTGGTGTGTTGCCGTTTGGATTAAGAGTTGAACGGCTTGATCTGTTATGTCGTATGCAATCGGACAAGAGTCGTATGCATAGCAATACTCATCAAAATACTCCCTCGTATCCTTTTTAGTTTACACATAAGATTTGTGTAAAATCAAGCCTCGTAAAGTTTGACCAACTTTATAGAAAAAAATACCAACCTTCACAATATGAAATCAATATCAGTAGAAATGTCATGACTTAAATTTTCATATTATATAACTTTAGCATGGTAGATGATATTTTTTCATATAAATATGATCAAACTTTATGAAGTTTGACTTCAGATAATTTTTATATGCAGAGTAAAAAGGACCGGAGGGAGTATACCTGCATCATGAAAGTAAGCATAACAAGTTTTGCAACCTGCTGAACAATACTAGCTTGGATCTAGTTCCAGGCTTCCATCTGCCGCTGAGAAGATTATACACTAGCAAGCTTGCATGTATGGAGCTCTCGATCCCAATCTATAACCCAGCTCTTCTCTACAGATTAAATCGATCCCAATCTATAACACAGCAAAAATATATGCATGGAGCTTTAATTTCGATCCAACAGACACATAAACTGGAGCATAATGGCCAGAGTGGATTCTTCTCAATGATGACTTCGTATCTAGACAAATCTAAGACAAGTAATATGGATTGGAGAGTACGAGTTTTTCTTGCAGTAGAGATAAAAACCAAGCAGCTTATGTATATACTACTATGACCGATTATGTGTACACGTATAAATCATCACTGAAGCCTTTGACGTTCACAGATATATGTATAATACTCCCTCCATTCCTAAATATTTGTCTTTCTAGATATTTCAACAAGTGACTACATACGGAGCAAAATGAGTGAATCTACACTCTAAAATATGTGTATATACATCCGTATGTGGTAGTCCTTTTGAAATCTCTAAAAAGACAAATAGTATTTAGGTACGGAGGGAGTACTAGTGTAGGTTTTATCGATCGAATCTGGAATATGCAGTCTGAAGCAATTCAGTTGAGCTTCAAAACAGGTCTGTTTGGATTACCCGCAAGCCGGGCCCGCAAGTCATCCACGAAGCCATCCTCATAGCGACCCTTGAGCAAAACTTGCTTGAGGCTAGGGAGAGAAGGCAGCCCTGCAAACAACACCGTGTTGGCTTTGTAACGCCAGCCACGAAACTGCAGCAGCTCAATCTTTGGGGCTGCCCCTCCTTGGAACTCCACAGTTTCGAGCTTGTCTAGGAGGCTGAGCTCCAGCACCACCAGACTCAGGAACGCCGCGTCCTGATTGAGACTGAAATGAAGCTCTTCACCAGCAAACGAGTGCCTCAGCAGACGCAGTATGGCCAGGTTTGGTAAATTGCCGAGGACCTGCATGGCTGCATCAACCTCCAATATCCTGCTGCTCCGCAGCTCCATCTTCACGAGATTCCGGAGCGCCTCCATCCAGTCAGGCAATTTCACCAGGTTACCATACAGCTTGAGGCTCTGTAGTTTTTTCGGAGGGGACGGTAGGGCATCCAAGCAGCCAGATAAACCAGGGTTTCCCTCTGACCGCACCAACAAGGATTCCAGACAACTGAGCTTTGAAAGGGCTGAACACAACTCTTGAGAGTTTTTCTTATTGATGCCAGTCACTCTTAACTTCCGCAGCCTGGTGAGACTTTTTAGGTCGTTTAGAACAGCCTTACCCCTTGATCCTGAGACATTCACAACACCCATTGTGTCCAGGGCTTTCAGTCTGCGAGTCCCCCTTGGCACTTCAACACCATTTGGACTTTGGCGCGTCGCGGCAGAAGGTAATTTATTGCAGCAACACGCAGTGCATACATCACGCCTGTTAGGGTCACCATCAATATCCATTACCTCTTTCAGAACCTGAGGTGCGCAACATCCCACACAGAATGCCATTGATGACAAAGCCAAAGTGCATAGGGTGTCTGCATATGTTTCATCTGTACCACCATCGTTACTTCCAATGCCCCCAGCACGAATATGCTCTAGCTTGATAAGCTTGATAATGGTCCTCGGTAGTTCAATTATGCTTGTATATGTAACGTCTAGTGTTTGCAGCTGCTTCAGGTTACCCAACGAGTCTGGCAAGTGATAAATATCATCACATCCTCTTAAAGAAAGGTACCTTAGATGAAGAAGCTTCCCAATGCCCGTAAGATGATGATCAACTAGACCTGATGTCCCCTCTAGGTCCAGCACTCGCAGCAACCTCATCTTCTCAGACATGAAAAATGGCCTCCACTTCCCAAACACCGTTAATGATCTTATACAAGACATGTCCACTATGCTCTTGAAGTCACACTGATCACCCTTCCAGCTACTACTTATGGCAAGATGGCGGATTGTTCCCCGGTTGTTTAATCCGCAGCCTTCCTCCAATGTGAAAACAAGATTATCCTCCGCTGATTTTGAGATACCAATTTCACGAATGAGATCATGAACTTGGCAGGAGTCAACTCCTCTTCTACTATGAATTGATTCTTGAGATGGTAGGATCATGCTCCTGCTTATGAGTTCCATGAAATAGCTCTCCGCTATTTCCTCCGCGGACTTGCCACGCAACTCCCTTGAGTAGCCCTCTGCAATCCACCGACGCACCAGACGTCTCCGGCTAACCTTATCATCTTGGGGGAAGATGGAGAAATACAGCATACATGACTTGAGATGGTAGGGTAAACCATCATAACTTTTGTTAAGGACTGCTGCTATCCTTTCAAGCTCTGGATTCATCTCCAACTCGGCACTAATATGGTCATTCAATTTCATCCACTCCAAAGCTGTTTTAGGTTGGTTTGCCAAGAAGCCACCTATGGCGACAATTGCAAGGGGAAGTCCATCACACTTCTTTAAGATCAGATTTGCCTGTTCAACCAACTCTGGATGTTCATCATTCAGATATGTAATCTTGTGAAATACCTGAAATGTGTTCAATTTAAACTTTTAGTTGCCACAAAACTAAATTAGCTGCAAAGCCTAATAACGGATTTTGTGCTTTAAAAGTTTATTAACAAAGGTAAATTGCACCGTTAGTTCTTAAATTAAGCATGCAAGTAGCTACTAGCTAGGTACATGAAATACTCCAGCCAGTCATGCCCCCACGGGGTTTTAGCTATCTTCTAAAATAATCTCGACGTATGAAATTAATATGGAGGGGGAACCTTGTCAAAATACAGATTGTGTGTGCTCAAAAAACCCATAAAAGAAAAAATCTTGGCACTTACAAAATAGAAATTAAAAACAAGTAGGGCATGGATGCATGATGATAGGGTCGCAGGTACCTTTTCCATGAAGAGGTTAAGTCCATCTTCATACCCCAGAATTTGAAGCTTGTATATGTTTTCTTGTTTCTTTGAACAGTGCCTAGCAATATTTTCTGACCTTGTGGTGACTATGATACGACTTGATGTTTCCCTTGCAGGTAAATGTTGTATTATAGAGTCCCATTCTGTGGTAGACGATAGATCATCAAGAACAATCAAGTACTTCTTTCCTTCTAAAATATCCGTCAGTGACCGTTGGAGCCTAGGTTTTGTTCTGCCACCCGCCAAGCCTGTTTCCTCCTTATTTTCATAATCCTCTGCATCTAATTGTCGAGCTAAGCTCTTGATGAGCTCGTCACAATTGAAGGGATGCATAATTGTTACACAAGCGCGGTACCTGAATTTGACACTGAGGTGTTGGCTTTGATACACATCTCTAACTAGTGTTGTTTTCCCAAGACCGCCCATTCCCCACACAGAAATCACATCAAGCTGTTGGCTATCTTCATTTGAAATTAGATTGATAATATCAGATTTTTCTTTCTCTCGACCGACTTGCTCATATTCCTTAAAATCAGCTATCGTCATTTCTGTGTGAGCGAGGCTCTTGTTGTCTGCAGAGTTGCTACTAGTGGTACTAGCTATGTTAAAGCTAGACCCTTCCTCAGTTGCATCAGCTCCATCTTGCAAACCCTATACACAAATAGATAATGATTAGGTGCTGCCTTCTATTCCCCAGTAATGTTTCAGCAAGTTTTAATTTGAGTAAACTGCAGCAAGACACAACTCTCGAGGTTGTTGTAACGCAAAACTACAACTCTAGGGGTTTTGATAGCCCACTCTGTCAGGTAAAATGAAATCTGACAGATGTGGCCCACATGGCGTTGACTATGGCAGGGGCAGCTCATTTTTGGCTTAAGCTGATAGGTGAGCTCGCCTTGAGCATTGCCGGTTCACTGAGCTCTTAAAAAAAGTTGTTTGCTTTTTCAATTGTGGGCCAAATTTTAAAGCAAAACTCTAATTTTCCAAATAAATATGAAAATAAAATCTAGTAACTCAATCTACATTCCATGAGTATTCTGGAGAAGTTTGAGCGCATGTTGGCTTAGAATTCAAATTTGGTCGAGAATTACAAAAAAAATCCAGACATTCAAATGGCTCACGAAAATGTGCTAAAAAGTTGTAGTTCTGCGTTACACCAGCTCCTAGAGCCGTGTCTTGCTGCATTTTTTTCCCTTTTAATTTTTGCAAATGTTCATATGACATTTTCCATTGTTCACAATCAAATAATTTCCAAGGAAAACTATGTAAAAATAATTTAGTTTGCAGGTCAAAGAAGTTATAATTCAATTACAAGAGCAGTATTAGTCAATAAGTGAACTATAACATGATAATTATGATCATCAATATGGGCTCAGCACCACAAAAGCACGCCACAAAGCACACATGTAAACCTAAAATGATCCCATCTCCTACAATGCAAGTACCAAAACCAGATGAACATGTAGGCTGAAACGCTCTTACCAATCTAGATGCATCACTAAAAGATAAGAATATCAGCGTCAATGTTTCTCAGCATGCCTGGATCTACAACATGGGGTGTAAGTGACCAGCAAGACAAGTGTGAGATTTGCTGATCTCCTCTCTTCTGCAGCCCACACGTCCATCAGCCACAGTACCGTACCAACATTTGCTCGAACACCTTTAATGTGTCTGGGAAGCTGCTGCCCCGGCAGACAAAATAAACCATCCTAGATCTCGTCTCACCAACCGAATAGCATCACGCAGGCCCTGTGTCACGTCATATCCCTCCCCATCGTTCTCCCTTCTTCATTGGTGACAAGAAGAGAGAAGCGCCACCATCCGAATCCATGGCTGTTACCAAAACATAAACGTTGGTAACTTTCCCACAAAGTCCTCTATCTCCAATGCCAGTCCCTATGGTCGGGGACGCAAGACGCTTGGACGAGAGAGGGAGGATAAGCTGCAGTGGAAATCAGGTGATCTAACGAGTCTGTCTTTCGTGTAAATCAAAAGCACGGGGACTGCAAGTATTGATTAACCGTTGTGATGGCGCCTTCACCTTTTGCTTTGCCTTCGGACGCCCCCCACATCCAGCTCTGCCTCTGGAGCAGTCACTTCCATCGGCATTCATCAGCAAGCGGACACACACTTAGGAAGAAAAATGCAAAATAATAGGGCTTTCAAGTATCAACTATCATTCCATGAGCTTGCAAATTTTCCAAAGAGAAATATTTTAAAGAGACAAGCTTTCGCGAACTTGAGTGAGCTTTGACAAATTTGGCATAAGCTTTCAAAATTCAATGGGATGGCTACAGAAAATCATAATTGAGTCCTTTCCACTGAACTATCAAGAAATTCATTAAGTAGTTTCAACCTCGTTACATTAATCACAAAATTTTCTACGATTGAAGCATTAAGCTATGCAGATCTCAACCTCCAGAAATCTCAATCACAGGATTCGATCCTCAACAGAAATTGCCCAATTCCAACAATAAAGCATTGAAGCCTAGGATCACCACACATGGTGATCTAGCTCCTCAAGCAGGAATGGTCGTCCATGGCAGAGCTCTCCGAGACATCCTATCGATAGAGAAGAAAAGGGGAAATAAAGGTGATGTGGTTCTTCCATGGCTGCACTATCCAACGCTAATGCGTAAGTAGAGCACTAGCAGTTGCAGACAGGGTCGCCCGGGAGAAGTGGGAAGCAACGCTCCCATGCGTGACTCTTGATGATTTTTTTCAGTGATATGGAAACACTCAATGTGAGGAAGGCTTAAGAAGGAAACATGAAATTAAAGATAACAGGATGACAGAGAGGTCGATGCTGGTCACACAGGGCCATTCTGTTGGTATCACGCCATGATGTGCTGGACGTGTCAAAACCATGCTCATTGGTGAACCTTAATGGTTTTTCGCAGAACACATCCGAAAATCACCAGGGATAGTAAAATTATCCAATGTGAGAAGTTTAAGGACTATGTGAGATAAAGCATTTTAGTTGGTTATACCCGTCAATGGTTCAAGGGAATAAAGTAATCATTTTCTTTAGAAGCAACTAAGCGAAATGCCAAATATGCATATATTTATCAAGCAAATACAATCATGCATCTCAGTTATCTAAAAAAGGGTTAATGATGGAACTTGGATGCCAAAAGAAAACAGGAGAGTTGGCAAAATTTTATCCAAAAAAGGACGGCATGTTTACCAACTGATAAGTTCGTTTTTATTTTCATTTTCAACAAGGCATGCCTACACAGTTGTGTGTACATTTATCTTTGGAATTGCTGAATTTGCAATTGCTCAAACATCAATATTTTGATATATGCTGAGTTGCTGACATTGCAATCAGCTATGGCAATGCCATAACATTTTGTAATCAATCGATGAATGCAATTTGATTCTAATTAGGATCCACAAAACTAAGCAATTGAGTGATGTATTTACCATCAGATTTTTATTTGAAAAAGAGTACATCTATCGTCTTTCAACTATTGACTGAGTTTTGATTTCCTGTCTAAACTGCATCACAGACAATTTTGCGCATCCACCAACGGAACTATTTACATCTCATTGATATCTCAGAAATTGTTCTAAGACACTATTGGGTGACAACCGCCAACCCTGTGGTTCTTCCATGTCTGCTTCCTATCAGCATACCATTAAAGATTGCCACACTCAGCACCATGGTGTCAGGACTAGATTATATGTTGGCAAATAATGCACAAAAACTACTGAGAAATAGTAACCTACTTGCTGTCAGATATTGTTGTTAATTATTACTGCATTAGTTGACTCTGAAGATAATGTAGCACTAGTCAGAGTATATTTTGACAAGAAAAAAAAATACCTTATCGTAGAAAGCATAGAGAGCCTGGTCCATATGCAACTGCTTGTGGTCAGCTGCTGCAGTCTGTTGTCTTACGCATAAGCTAGCAACCTCAACTTGCTCCGTGGATACTATGATTCGACTTCCTTTCTTGCAATTTAAGAAGAAAACTTTAACGTGGTCCCATTCTTCAATAGTATGTACGTCCTGGAGCACAATCAGGTAACTCTTCGTACTCACAAACCTCTTGAACTCACCAACCAAATCATTTTCCTTTGTCATCTCCATCCATCTCAGATCTTGGGCCTCCATAGTTGTCCCATGTAGTGAATTTACATAAAACTGCCTCAAAATACTCCGCAGGTACTCTGTTGGATTGACAGGACGCACCAACTTGATCCAAGCAAAGCATTCGAACTTCTTGTGCATCTTCAGATCTTCGTATGCCTTCTTTATGACAGAGGTCTCCCCAAGATCACCATTTGCTCTCCATAATGCGATTACTCTAAGGTCGTCATCCTTCTTGGAACCGATCAGGCGAATGAGATCCATTTTGGCTTTGTCCAACTGCCGCCTAGCTTCCTCGGTGCCGGACATTGTTACGCCAGCAACGGGGAACTCACTTGTGGTTGTGGAGATATTGCTAGGTTTGGAACCAGCGCCGTCGCCATTGATGAGGCGGTAGCGCTTGTTCCTGCGGCTGACATCCTCGACCTTGGCTCTAAGCTCCCTCATCTGCTTGCCAACAACGCGCCGGTCTAGAAGGGTGCGAGCAATGCGCCACCAAGACTGCTTCTGTAACCGGACAGCGAACTCCTGGAGGGAGTCCTCAACCTCATAGGCCACGTCACGGACCTGCTTCACCCAGACCCTGACCACCCTGTCCTTGTCCTCTGGCCCGTCGTGTGCGGCCATCAGGAACGCTTGCATCATCTCCAGCTCATCGGCGATGAAGGCCTGATCACGCTGAACTCCAAGACGCGAGGCTATCTCCCCAGCACCGGCAGACCTGGCGTAGCTGAGCGCCCCAATCACCACAGACTTGCCCAGACTTAGCACGGTGGCCTCCATTTAGCTGCCCGGCAGCAGGGTGTGCTCAAGCCAGAGGGGGGTCGTTAATAAAAGAAAAATGAGCTTGGTTGCAAGGGTGTGCGTTAAAGTGTTGCAGTGGAGTGGGCGAACCGAGGGCCAGCCGGAGCCCCGCGCCCTTGTCCAATCCGATGGCAGAGGTAGAAGAGCACCGTACCGGATCTGGTGGAGGTCGGCGGCGACTGCAACACGGAGGAGGTTGAGGTGGTTAGTGGAGGAGCAGCGTCACCTGCTGCCGCCTGTTGCCGGTATGTCGCGCCCGGCGCACCGCCGGGAGCCGCCGTCTCGGTGAAGTTGAGGATTAGGGAGGGATAGGCAGGGTTCGGAGAAGGGGTGGGGGAAATATTTTGGAAGGGGTACGGTGCACGTATCATCGGTGGTGGCTGATTTTTCTTTGACACAATACAGAACGGAGGCACGCACACACTATCTCTACAAGCATAGACTGAGCCGGCGCATTATCCTAAGTTTAACAACCGGAACATCTCCTCCCATCAAATGAATACCACCGAAAAGCATGAAATAAATTCAAGAAAATGTGGTGTTGCGGTTGATTTTATTGTATTATCCGATCTCTTTTTTTTTTCTTTTTTACTTTCGATCCGCCACCAGACGATATTGTATCATGTTTATTTCCAATTTGTGCAGTATTTGATTTGCACCCGCCTCGTATCTGTTTCAATTTTAAAACCCCTAAAAAGATAAAGTTTCTATGATACAAGCATTATTTGTCCGAATCCGATCCGATTTCATCCTTATGCCTATGAATGAACGGAAAGGGGGCTCCACTTAGAGTAAACTGCATTACATGTCATCTAATTTGCTGACGTGTATCACAACGGTTCTTAAGTGCTTTGACACGGTCCTTATACGCAACTCCATGTTGGGATACCTTGTTGGTCTAGCCACAACTACTTCCCTTTAGCATTTTTGTGATCAACCCCCTCCTTCTCTAGCCATTTCATTTCATGCCCATGTACCTCTTTGTTTCTTCCTCGAGGACGATGATGCTGCTGGTGGTGGGGAGCATGATATGCGATATCACGATGACGAGAGATGTTTGAACATGGCAAAGTTTGCAAGGCGATGACAACATTGTCCTTGTGCATCTATGAGCGGCGACGATGACACCCGTCAGCAAGGCCCACATCCCCAAGTACGATAAGTTATACCCCCCTCTAAGATCACGTTGTAGCTTTGTTAGAACCTAACCTACGACCATTTCGGTTGTTTTACCATGTTCTGCTGTTCAATTTTAGGGGTTTATGTGCATGTTTGCCTACAGTTTAGGCAGTATCCTAGGGTTTATTCTCTGATAGTCTAAATAGGGCTAGAATTTTAACTCGAAACTCACGAGCTAAACGAGTAGCTCGTGACTCAGCTCGGCTCGACTCGAACTCGGTGATTAACGAGTCGAGTCATTTTTAAGATGAACTTGTTAACAAAAAAGTTTAATGAGCCGAGCTAACGAGTTACTCATTTAGCTCATTAAACTCGTTAATCAGAAGGGACATGAGATAAGCATCAAATTTGTTGTGGATTGTCGTAATTAATAGAGTGTACCGAGTGTACCTTTAGTGTAAATTGTCTCTTGTTATGGTTTGTGAAGAAAAGTATGTGTCTACAAATATATTTTTGTAGATTAATTGCATACATAATGTGTATATTTTGTTATTCATGTCTATAGCCAGCTTAACGAGTTAAACGAGCTAGTTTGTGAGTTACATGATACGTCTCCAACATATCTATAATTTTTCATTTCAAAAAAAAAAAAAAAAAAACATATCTATAATTTTTTATTGTTTCATACTATTATATTATCTGTTTTGGATGTTTTATATGCATTAATATGATATTTTATATTATTTTTGAGACTAACCTATTAACCTAGAGCCCAGTGTCAGTTTCTGTTTTTACTTGTTTTTGAGTTTCACAGAAAATGAATACCAAACGGAGTCCAAACGGAATAAAACCTTCGCGGTGATTTTTCTTGGACCAGAAAACACCCAGGAGACTTGGAGATCAAGTCGGAGGAGCCACGAGGCGGCCATAAGGGTGGAGGGCGCGCCCGGGGGGTAGGGCGCGCCCCCCTACCTTGTGGGCCCCCCTTGACTCCCTTGACCTGATTTCTTCGCCTATATATTCACATATATTCCCAAACCACCAGAAGTATCCACGAAAACACTTTTCACCGCCGCAACCTTCTGTACCCATGAGATCCCATCTAGGGGCCTTTTTCGGCATCCTGCCGGAGGGGAAATCGATCACGGAGGGCTTCTACATCAACTCTATCGCCCTTCCAATGAAGCGTGAGTAGTTTACCTGAGACCTACGGGTCCATAGCTAGTAGCTAGATGGCTTCTTCTCTCTCTTTGATTCTCAATACCATGTTCTCCTCGATGTTCTTGGAGATCTATCCGATGTAATATTCTTTTACGGTGTGTTTGTCGAGATCCGATGAATTGTGGATTTATGATCAACTTATCTATGAATATCAGTTGAATCTTCTCTGAATTCTTTTATGCATGATTTGATATCTTTGTAATTCTCTCAGAAATTATTGGTTTAGTTTGGCCAACTAGATTGATTTTTCTTGCAATGGGAGAAGTGCTTAGCTTTGCGTTCAATCTTGTGGTGTCCTTTCCCAGTGACAGTAGGGGTAGCAAGGCACGTATTGTATTGTTGCCACCGAGGATAAAAAGATTGGGTTTACATCATATCACTACAAAAATAGACACATCCATGACATTTTGGGCCGAACGAATTTTTTCAGTCATGCTTATGACACTTCTGTGACGATAATTGTGACAAAACCTGGTATCGTCATAGATGTGGTGGGCTCCTACTTCTATGAAAAAAATCATGACAAAAAATGGGCTTTTCGTCCTGGGCGGGCTAGAGACGCAGCTACATGACATTCTTTGGGTCGTCCATGACGGAAAAAACTGTGGTAGAAGCAAGGGCGAGGAAAATATCGGGGAGTTCCCGGTTACGGTGGGTGGTCGGGGCCGAGCGATGCGCGTTTCTCTCGTACACGACGCGCGTGGGTGCGAGACGTTGGGCTCTAACTGAACCCGAGCGAGGCATTCATCTACTGAACCCGAGCGATTGCACTGCAGGCTACACGTTACTAAACCCGAGCGATCGATCGATCTGGCTGTTAACTAAATCCGATCAAGCGATTCCTTCGCTACTACTGCTAACTGAAGCCGATCAAACCTGCTGCCTCTTGATGAACAGTGAGCGTTGCTGGGGGTTGGATGAACAGTTCCTGGTGGAGGGTTGGATGAATAGGACCCCGTGGTAGTAGAGGTCGTTGCCGCTGGATGAACATGACCCCGATCGATCGAGCCGGTTGAGGGTAGATGAACATGACCCCGTGGAGGGCTGGATGAACAGGCCCCCGTGGAGGGCTGGTTGAACAGTAGCCGGTGGAGGGTTGGATGAACAGTAGCCCATGGAGGGGTGGTTGAACATGACCCCGTGGAAAGGGCTGGTTGAAAAGTAGCTGGTGGAGGAGCGGTGGAGGCTGGATGAACAGGAGCCCGTGGATGAACAGTCGCGGTGGAGGCTGGAGGAGGTCGAAGGTGGATGAACAGTAGCCCCGTGGAGGCTGGAGGAGGTCGACGATGGTGATGAACAGTAGGCCGTGGAGTCCCGTTTTGCGGTACGCCACACCCCTCCCGATGAATAGGATCCTCGTTTCGACTGTAGCGCTCCAACACAAGTCTGTTTCCTCTGTTTTGCGCTACGCCACACCCCTCCCAATCAACAGGACCCTGTTTCGATCATAGGAGGTCGAAGAGAAGTCCGTTTCCTCCGTTTTGAGGTACACCACACCCCTCCCGGTGAACAGGATCCCGTTTTGACCATAGGCGGTCGAACACAAGGTCGTTTCCTCCATTCTACGGTACGCCAGGCCTCGTTTTGATCGGTTGTTCCGTCCAAGCCGGTTGGCTCCCGATGAACAACACGCGTTCTGCTGCCTCCCGATGAACACGACGACGTAGTTTCTCCGTTCTGACCCAGCCATGTACACGAGCCCTGGCCGTACGTATGCGCGAGTAGGCGTTCGAGACCCCGCCCGTATGTACGTATGTGGCAGTATTTACTTTCTTGCACCCTGGCTGTACGTACGTGTACATACTACGTGTGCGCCTCTACTACGACACGTGCCCTTCCTTACTCGGCCACGATTCATCGCTGCAACCTGCAGGCAGACCGATAGACTAGTATGTACGTACACGTTTGCGACCAGAATGACAACGCTATGTACGCTTCGATCAGGTGGGTCTCGACTGTCAGGGAGGATAAGGAGGCACTTCCTTGCGTGCGAAGATGTAGCTGGTGGGTCCCAGCAGTCAGGGGGAAACGTTTTTTTTGCGGAATACGGTGGTCCGTCCGATGGGTCCCTGCTGTTAGGTGGAGGAATCATTATTTTCCGCGTAATAAGGAGGCACTTCCTTGTTGCGGCCATGGACCCAGCTGTCAACCTCTCCACGTACAGTACTCTTCCGATGGAAGTCGTTCCTTGACCACATTGACCACTCTGTGCCGAGAGCACCAAGGCGGTGGATGATGGCGAGGCCGAGGAAGGGGACGACGCGGAGCCGGGGAAGACGCGGTAGTGGATGCCCACAAAGAGGAGTACGAGGGTTCACTGGTTCGGCTGCGGTGTGAGGCTGCCGTCGCCATAGAATAACAGGGGATTTGGATGAGTAAAGGGATGGCCTGGCCATCGGTAGGAGTAGTAGGGGGCGGTGAGGCCTCTGCGGTAGGACAGCCGACCACGGGAGGCAAGATCAAGCGGTAGTTTGGACAACTAGAGTAAGAAAATCATAGGTTGAAGAAGAAGGACGACTGTTGGATGTTAACAATCCAACGGTCACTGGTGATAGAATCATTTGTTGACTAAGTTGACAAAGCCCTCCATCTGCGTCAACTTAGTAGGCCCACAAGTCAGCCTCCCACTATGGTGGGTCCCAGCTAGCAGAGGAGTATTCATTTTTTGTGCGTAATAAGGAGGCACTTCCTTACGTGCGAAGATATAGCTGGTGGGTCTGAGCAGTCATTGGGAGTATTCATTCTTTTTGGCATAATAAGGAGGTACTTGCTTACGTGCGGCCATGGACCATGTGGGTCCCAACTGTCAGCCTCTCCATGTACATCCCTCTTCCGGTGTTGTCGTTTGTTGACAACATTGACCACGCCGTGCCGAGAACACGAGCGCGATGGACGATGGTGAGACCCAGGAAGGGAATGACCCGGAGAAGGCGAAGCTACAACAGTGGATGGATGTGGGTGAGTAGAGGAATGGCCTGGCCAGCGGTGGGAGTAGTAGGGGGTGGTGAGGCATGCACGGCAGCACAGCCGGCCATGGGAGGCGGGAGCAGGTGGTCCCGCCAGCGCTGGATTCGGCGGATGGAGCAAGAAGATCAGAGATTGAAGAAACACGACGGCTGTTGGATTGACATCCAACGGTTACGTCTGCTAGAATCATTTGTTGACGTATATAATAAGTAAAAAAATCTTACAGACGCGTCAACTTAATAGGCCCACAAGTCAGACCACTCCCTATTTTTTAAATAATTTATAGCTAATTGCAACTTCTTATGCAATTTATTGCAGTCCATTTTTTTGTTGGCCAGGGCCAGGGTTAAAAATTTAAACGAAATTTCGCATATTTCTGTGGGTTCCAAGCTATTTTTAATACCGAAATGTCGAGCAAGATTTAAGGTACTTTGAAGATATATTTGAATTAGGCTAAACACTACTGCAGGATGCTGCTAACGCGACACTACGATCAGTGACCCTTCGAGAAACTGTGTGCAATGCAATAATCGCAAAGGGTGGCGTAAGAGAACCATAAAAAATGTGATCGTCCATAGCCAGATGGATTAGATCTCCAGCTGGATGAAGCTGTAGGACGAGTTGAATGCCTCATTTGAAATACTCCGGGCCGACCGCGACCTGCTGAGGGCGAAGATCGCTGGAAGGGCGGAGCAGGCGGAGGAGACCACTGCCTTGTTGAAGAGGACGGGCGTCATCATCAAGAAACTTATGGACGAGAATGTCATGCTCCGCATCGAGCATGAAAGGCTGGTGGAGGAATCCGCGGTTGCTTCCGAGCAGCGTATTAAGGACATGAAACTGATGAAAGAGATCATCGCTGCTCGCCACAAGAACTAGTCTCCGCGACCTGCAGTGCATCAACAAAGTAGAGATCAGTGAGCCAGATCGTTGTATGCGCCTTCCTTCTTCTTTTTCCCTTGTGTATTTTGGGCGTAGCCGCATGTGGCTTTTTAGTTATCTTCCTAGATATGCAAGACAATTATTATCCACTGTCATCGTCCTTATATTTATCATGCTTGCTATAAGTCGCAGTCGATGCTATATAGGTCCGTCGGATATTACATCAAGATCCGTGCAAAAATTTATTTTTAGATTTTCACTTTTCTCTCTTAAATCTCAGTCCAGTGAGACATAGCCACGCCGTGAAACAGGGGCTCGGGCACCATTAATGGAGACATTGGGAGGGAGGTGCGCGGGGGATAGAGGTCAAAGGACTCTCCTCCCGATGAGCATGCGCATGGGTCTGATCGCACACCGCCCGCACTCAAATAGCTACCCCGCACGTCACCTCCTAGCCAATAACAAAAGGGATGCGTGGCGGCACGCAATTGGTAAGTAGAACGCCCATGGTTTCAATAATAGTTGTGTTTCCGATTTGTAACATGACAACACTTGTTCCAAAATGACTTTGCTAATTTTTAATGTGTGCCCCTTCGCAAATCGGACAGAAAATTTACCACAGCATGTTGGTGCCATGTCATGACACCATGCCAAGTTTCATGATTTTCAGGCGTGTTATGGATTTACAGGAATTAAAAAACGAAGTTTCTCAATCTTTTCGGCCGAGCCACGACGCTCAGATGTTTGAATTTCATTCTCATTTCTTGCATGGGACCTAGAAATTCACCCAAGGACACACATGTGATTTTTCAACCAACTTTGGTGCACTGGAGCATGTGTTTGTAGTTCAAATTTGAATTATGCACATTAAATGCCCATAAATTCAATTAATGTATAAAAAGGCCAAACGAACCCGGAATAATTCCAAAATTTAGCACCATACTTCTATTTGGTCTAATCTGCATGTGTAAAAAAATTAAGGCGGGAGAAGGCAGTGTTTGTCTCTCGTTTCGCACACGAAGATGACACGTTCCCTCTCGGAACCACGAGCCTTCTTGAGAGAAGCTCCGGTTTGCAAGTAGCTTATACCAAAGCTTGTCCCAATTTAGCCAAAAAAATTACCGCAGCATGTTGGTGCCATGTCATGACACCATTCCAAGTTTCATGTTTTGAGGCGTGTTTTGGATTTACATGAATTAAAAAACCAAGTTTCTCAATCTTTCCGGCCGAGCCATGACGCCCAGATGTTTGAATTTCATTCCCATTTCTTGCATGGGACCTAGAAATTCACCCAAGGACACACATGTGATTTTTAACCAACTTTGATGCACTGGAGCATGTGCTTGTAGTTCAAATTTGAATTATGCACATTAAATGCCCAAAAATTCAATTAATGTATAAAAAAGGCCTAATGAACCCAGAATTAATGTATAAAAAATGAAATACATGCTTGGAAAATATGACGCCTGGTGTGGTGCCACGGTATGGCCTCACCGTGCCCTGGTAAAAATTTGAGAATGTTCTCCTTATGTCATCATGCACGCCTTTCATAAATCGAACCATCACCGAGGAAGTTCCATGGTTTCGAGGGGGAAATCACCAAGATTGAAGGGGGATCCAAATTTCCTTTGTCCTTTGTCCATGAGTTTTTTCTAAGATGAACA
The DNA here is from genome assembly GCA_021437245.1 of Aegilops speltoides. Lineage (NCBI taxonomy): Eukaryota > Viridiplantae > Streptophyta > Magnoliopsida > Poales > Poaceae > Aegilops > Aegilops speltoides. Next base: position 74,539,055 of record CM038145.1, on the reverse strand, counting down.
TACACCCTGCAAATCACCACGTTCAAATTTGACACTTTTCCGTGTTCATTTACCATATTTAGGGGATTATTTGCATTCTCTAGGCATTAATGCACATAATTCAAATTCGAACAATCGGTGCATGAAAAGGTGCATAAGAACGGTCTGGAAAACCATCCTCGTGCCATTTAGTAAATTCTCATGCCTTTTACAAGGAATGGACCGATATTTTGAGGAAATGTGTGACAATAGTCAACCATAAACGCTTCGTTTACTGGGTAACAACTATACAAAAAATGAAATAAATGCTTGAAAAACATGACGCCTGGCATGGTGCCATGGTATGGCCTTCCATGCCCTGGTAAAAATTTGAGAATGTTATCCTTATGTCATCATGCATGCCTTTCATAAATCGAACCATCACCGAGGAAGTTTCATGGTTTCGAGAGGGAAATCACCAAGATTGAAGGGGGATCCGAATTTCCTTTGTCCTTTATCCGTGAGTTTTTTTCTAAGATGAACATACACCCTGCAAATCACCACATTCAAATTTGACACTTTTCCGGGTTCATTTACCATATTTAGGGGATTATGTGCATTTTCTAGGCATTAATGCACATAATTCAAGTTCAAACAATCGATGCATGAAAGGGTGCACAAGAACGGTCTGGAAAATGATGCTCGTGCCATTTACTAAATTCTCATGCCTTTTACAAGGAATGGACAGATATTTCGATGAAATGTGTGGCAATAGTCAAACACAAACGTTTGTTTATTGTGTTTCCAACTATAGAAAAAATGGAATAAATGATTGAAAAACATGACGCCTGGCATGGTGCCATGGTATGACCTCACCATGCCCTCGTGAAAATTTGAGAAGGTTTGGCTTATGTCATCATGCACACCCTTCATAATCGACCCATCACCGGGGAAGTTCCATGCTTTCGAGAGGGAAATCACCAAAATTGAAGGGGAATCCAAATTTTCTTTGTTCTTTGCCCTGGAGTTTTTTTTACGAAGAACATACACCCTGCAAATCACCGTGTTCAAATTTGGCATTTTTCCGGGCTCATTTACCATATTTAAGGGATTATGTGCATTTTCTAGGCATTTGGCGCATATAAATCCAATCCAGCTACGGCTGCACAGATGTGATGTGAGGGATGTGGATTGCCGTTCGATCGCAGCGCATCCTACTTTGCACATGCGCGATCCGTGTGGCTGGGGTTCCGGCCAATCATAACGCAACACACAATAGCCTCAGCGCACACTGTTTACGGAAGCGACCGAGATGAACCGTGTGCGATAATGTACAAGCAAAATTGTAAGCGAAGCCAAATTTCCTTTGTCGTTTGTCGTTGAGCTCTTAAAAACCACCGCACTGTACGACTGCCCGACCCCTCCATCCCAGAGCTCTCTCCAAGCATCGTTCATGGCACCGCGGTGCACAATAACTGGTAAGGAAGCGATGGCATCCCGCGGCTCCACGTTCCTCGCCGCCCGCACCCGCACACATGGTAAGGAAGCGATGGCATCTCGTCGCGCCGAGTTCATCGCCACCGGCGGCCACACAGTTACGTGGGCGGACTTTGAGGCTGCCATGGCCGAATGGGCGGTGGATCTAGAGGCGGCCAAAGCCGCACAAGAGGATCGGAAAAGGTAGAAAGCAGTCAAGAAAAGAGAGTCCCACCATCACAAGAAAGAAGAGGCCGCACGCCATGATGAGGAGAGCTTGGCAGAGATCGAAGCACGGTTGGCTGCCGCCTACAAGGCCGGGAAGGAGAACGCCGACGTCTGGCTAGCATGCCGCGATGGCATCATGTGAGAAGTAGTTTAAGTTTGTAGTATTAGAGCGAATTACCAGTAGTACTTTAAGTTTGTAGTATTAATGCACAATGTCGGTATGAGGGCTTTGAGCGTTGATTACCATGTATGACTATGTGCGCTTTTTTGTGTTAATCATTAGAAGATCACAAAACACACGGTTTCTATGCCGTACCCGTGCTCATTTTTTTGCGTTAATGATCCATAAGTCTGTTACATGTGCGATGGTTCCTAATAAACCAGTCATACCATTGACTGAAAATATCAACTACACGTGTACATTTTTTGGAGACGGAACGCCAATTTTTCGTTTTCTACTTTACACAGTATTTTACGGCAACCGTCTATGTTGTGTGTTTCCCCCGCCCAAGTTTCAAGTTTCGCAGCGAAATTTTCATTAGGCGCATTTTTTGGAGACGGGAACTGCCAATTTTCTGTTTTCTCGCACACAAGTATTTTACGTGCTTCGTCTCTGTTGTGTGTTTCCCCGCCCAAGTTTCAAATTTCGCAGCGAAATTTTAATTAGGTGCGCAATTTCAGAATTACTTCCTTCAACCACATCCCCACCCATCAAATTTCCTCCGTATCTCCCCCACCCCCACTTCCCCCTCCCCCCACGTGCCTCCCCCTATCGACAGCTCAAACCGCCGCCGCCGCAACCACAGCTTCAACCACATCTACGTTCTGCTCGAATCCAGTCAGGTAACCCACCGATCTCTATCATGGCCCCAGCCTGATTGCTTAAATGGCGCCTGCAAAACATCCTCATGCCTCCAAATCCCCATTGTCCCTACCTCCAGAGCATTGCCGCGCAAGCCCAACCACATATCACATGGAGGTCGAGGAGCTGATGCGGTCCATGGTGTGATGGCCGCTATGCATGTTGACCCAGAGGAACACCTCGCCTCCGCCGCCGCCGACATGGTGCTGGCTCTGGCCCAGAAGAAGTGCCCCAACAACTACCCCCCAAGACTTAACAAGTATGATCTGACGAGCTAAATCTTACCAATACCACTTGCAATGGCTATGTTTTGTACGGTTGATGTATTAAGCATGTTCATGCCTTGTTTATTTCAGTACTGCACATTGTGTGATGTTCAAGTATTAACTGTTCAGTTCAATTTCATCAATACCAGCAACAGACTTTGCTACCATGCTACTCTCCGCAATGAAGATATACTAGAGATGCTGCCCATTTGCTATTTTTGGTGGATGCTAACCCTGTTGTACTTAACATGCCTATCCATGTACTTACGCAGGGCCATAACGGGCGATGCTGTTGTTTGTCGTCGAGGTTAGCTGCGTCCCATGTCTTACAGTATTTTACATCATTTGTGCAACTGCAGTTTGGCTTCTAACATTTACTTGCTTCTTGTAGGTACACATGTCGGGGGCACTGATCCACGCTTCGACCCGGAGGAAGAGCTCGCCTCCGTCGCTGCTGACTTTGGGCAGGCTCTGGCCAAGATGAAGTGCCCCAGTAACTACCTCTCAGGACTTACCAAGCATGAACTCACCAGTTCAATCTTACCAATAGTAGTTGCAATTAATGGCTATGTTTTGTACGGTCAATGTCTTAAGCATCTTGTAGTAAACATGCCTAACACGTTTTAGCTATTTTCCCTACCTTTTTATAGACAACCGGGCCATTATCTGCTCTGGCAGCACCTGCCTTGTGATGTTGAACTCTACCAATTGCATTTTTATCAATACCGGTTTCAATGGCCATTAAGCCTCTTGCAATTAATAGTTGTATCCATTTTTAAACAGTTGTATTTCAATGGCTACAAACTTACAAAACATGAATTAGGATGTTGTTAAGCCTGTTGCAATTAATAGTTGTATCCATTTTTTAATCCGTCCCTTTGCTACCGTGCTACTCTTTCGCAATGAAGATATCACTGCAGATGCTGCCGTTTTACTACCATTTGCTATTTTTTGGTGGATGTTAACCGTGTTGTAGTTAACATTGGCTTTCCATGTACTTACACAGGGCTACAATGGGGGATGCTATTGTTTGCCGTCGAGGTTAGCTGCATCCCATGTCTTATACACCATCTATTCCTAAATTTAAGTATTTTTAGAGATTCCAATATAGACTACATAAGGAGCAAAATGAGTGAATCTAGATTCTAATCTAAACTATATCTATAATTCTATATACATCCTTATGTAGTTCATATTGAAATATCTAAAAATACTTGTACTTAGGAATGTAGGTAGTTGTATTTTACATCATTTGTGCAATCTCATTTAGCTTCTAACATTTATTGGTTGCTTGTAGGTACGTATATGAGCGGTACTGATCCATGGTTCGACCCCTTTTGCGTATGGGGCAATGAGATATTCATGAACAAACGTCAAGTGAGGGAACTAAGAAAGATTGTTAGGCGAAACAAACGGCTGATGGGAATTAAGCTATTTGTTTACACTTTGTCCAAGACATCAGTGAACTTTAGGATGGTAAGTAATTTGTTGCCTTTTGCCCCTGCCCACAACAAGTTACTCTATTAGACCTCATGATCTGATATTGTTCTCTTTTCAGTGGTTTCCAAAGCTATTTACTCATGATTACCTTGCAAACTACATGACTGGAGTGGAGGCAACTAAGGTTAAATTATATAATTCATGCTACCATGATAATGCTCTAGAAGTCTTCCTGAAGGCGGTGAAGGATGAGCGGGCGATCGTCATAAGGGGTTGGACAAAAGTTGTTCGTGCCTATGGCATGCAGGAAGGCACATTATGGGCATTCTACTTCTTCAACAATATCGGTAGCCAAAATGATTTACACTTGTCTTTTCACCTTTACCGCCTGTAAATATTGTGGTTCATCATAGTTAATTGCTGTTTAATCCTGTAATTACTAAACATATTGTACTGACAATTTTATTTATGGATTTGTTGTTGAACCATTGTGCTGAGAGTTTGAATTGCACGTTTCATATTTCAAAATTTCCAATTCGAATAATAAATTACAGCCAAAAAAATTGTACAAGAGTCAATAAATAATGTGCACACGGTTAGAAAGAAAACAACGTGTGCGATGAAAAAGGAAACAGACGGTTCTTTGACGTGAAACATCTGCGATGCCCTTCGGACGCACACACGGTTTCGTCTCATATGCCTGTGCGATTCATGGTAATACGACAAACGTCTCAAACTAGTGTGCGTGTGTGATAGGAATACCAATCACACACAGTTACAAAAATGTACACGTTGGCGTTAGTAGAGGCTCCGCACACATTTTACATTCTTGAACCGCGTGTGATAATGTACCTATCATAAACATATCGGCAGATTAATTGTTGATGTCCACCTTTTTCACACGACTATAGCGGCTTAATCGTTTAGGATGTATATACGAATGGAAACACTTTCCCTGGATTGACTGTGTGGGAAGTACATACGAACGGAAATGTTTTCCCTGAATTCACTGTGTGGGATGTACATAGGAACGGAAACGTACTCCTTCGATTGACTGTGTGTGGTATACATATGAACGGAAATGTTTTTCTGGGATTCACCATGTGGGATGTACATACGAACGGAAACAATTGGGTTTCGATGCCTCGCCCAATCGCACACGAGCCAGCTTGTGTGCCAGGAGGGCCTATCCCCGACGGTTTCTGAGTCGTGTGGGAAGGACCCCCCTATCACCCACACTCACTTGGCGACGGTTCCAAATGCCGTCGCGGAAAGGGGTTAAAAACCGTTTGTATAGCACCGACGCGTACCAGTGAAATCCCAGTGAAATTGGAATCTGAAAATGTGAAGAAAGAAGAAATTATAAAGTAATTGCCAACTTGTCATCTGTTTTTTATATTTACAGTCCATTTCATATTACTTTCAAGATTTGCAGGCGTCTCGAAAGAGTTGCAGCCCATCAGGCGTAGAAAAACAAGTAGTCCTGAATTGGGCATTCTTCAGAAAAAATAAACTGGGCTCATTTTCACAAAGAAATAATAGCTGGGCTGGTCATGTGGTGAACATAAAATATAAGCCTGGGCTAGACGGGCTACAGCCCAGTTTAAACCCTGCTCCGTCTCAACAATAACAAAAAAAACTGCTCGAGTAGCTACGTCCCAGCTGTCAGTCGATCTTGTGTTGTTCTCTTGTCTATTGACTAATACGCTGACAATGTCGTGGGTCCCAGATGTCAGGAAACCACTAGGAGGAAGCATTTTATTTTTTTCCATACGCTGACAATGGAGAATATATAACAAAAAATGAGGAACTTCCTTGTGTACGGCCATGGACATGGTGGGCCCCTACTGTCATCCTCCCCATGTATAGTCCTCTCCCGATTCCTCTTGTTTGTTGACCATGTTGACAACGCGAGAGGGCGGCACTGCGGCGAGCACACCAAAGCACGCGGAGGACGACAACGTGGCCTCGGACGTCAGCGTTAATTATTTAGGAGATGGTGGGGCGGTGATGCGTGCGCTGAGGCGCAGCCAGCCGTGGGAGGCGGAAGCGTGACCTACCGGGCGCTGGTTTGGTTTTAATTTGGAGGAACACAGGTGAAGAAACATGATGATGTAAAAGCACCAGAGTACTTAACAACCTTAATCGAAACCAAATAGGGCACTTAACAACCATACCGAAAGCAAGATGAGTACTTATCTGAGTTCAACCGTACAAAGCATGCCTCAAACAGTGCTACTTTGCCTACAGTTAACCAAGGGTGAGGCCGCCAAGCCCCGGGACAAGGCCCAGGCGCCACCCCGCGCATCCACAACCTTCTGAAAGTGGCTTCATCTTGCAATGTGGCCAATAAACATGATATTTGCTTTAGATCCATAGAAAAGCAAGAACATAACATTCTGTCCTATTCTCCAAGATGGACGTGCCTTCATTATTTGAGAGCTCCCATGAATAAGTATCTTTTCACCTCCAAGGGGAATGGAGTAGGTCGACTTAAACATCATGTTGTGACCAAGCACAAGTCTGACCCGACCATGGTCAAGCATCTGTATAGGAACAATAGAACTGGGCAGTTTCTGTTTGAAGAAGATCACAACTGTAAAACTGTGTATAAGCAAGAGTTTATGATCAACATATATAACATAAAACAACTCGTACCATAAGTTTCTCGACATAGTTGGACCTGTTCAACGAGTGCAGCAGTGGCACACATATCTCACATGGCCTTCCACCATTGAAACGCCCCAAGGACCTCAAGACGATCACTAAAGTGTAGGAACTTGTGGATGTCGTCCCAGTCAACTTCAGTGCCATGAGTAACAGTCGAGTTATAGAATAACAAATGAGTAGCCTACTTAACTTTGAAAAAACCTACACGTGTCACCAATTATAAGAAATATTAGTTAGAAGTAGCATCTTCGTGAGAGATTTGTTGCTACTTCTAAAGTTAAATTGTGATTAATTAGACAGAATAGGTGAATTAAGAAGTAATTGAGGCAACAAACAAGAACCAGATACAAAACTAACATGGATGAACAATTGGAACGACGTTGAGGTGGAAGATCACAGTGAAGATGAGACCAGGTTCTGCTATTTCCATCAACATCCGTGCGCCAACTTTCAGTCTGTAACACATGAGAAAGTTTATCCATGTTCGGCCATAAAAAAGCAGCGATCTTCTTGGTTCATGAACCCAACTCGGAACTTATATCCATGGCTTGTCTTCAATGTGACCATTAAACTGGTGTATTTAGTTATGGCAAGGCTGAGCATGTTGAGTACATGTGTTCTGGCAGAGCAAGGAATGAATTGAAGGAAAAATAATATGAGAACACAATGTATTCCCTATCCAAATCTACAAATAATTTCCTCCTTCACGTCAGTGTTGACAATGGTACTAGTAACTTTTATCCAAATATAGCAATCAAAATTTCCAAATTAGTCGACAACATGTTCAACAAACCACACCCTCCCGATAGAAAAGGGGATTCTAGGAACATACTGTGCGCGTTTTAAAATCATGTGTTAGGATGAGAAGGAACAAGTGTGGCGTCTCGCCGAGGGCGTAGAAACTTGTAGTGTCCTCTCACTTTGGGCACTGCAAATAAAACACACTAGATTCAGTAGGAAGAAAAATGCATCAACGGCGGCGACTGCCATCCTAGGATTACCCGCGACCAAGGGACTTGGATTTATTGGGGATGGATGAAGAATTCGTACCAAGTTCTCCATGAGAAAACCCTATGCAACAATCACCGAGAGGGGGTTTTCTTTGAACAAGCAGGAGGGAGAAGGGGATTTAGGCCCAGTGAAATATTTCTAATTCGTCCATCCAGCTTACTGGTAAAGCTAGAAAGGTGGGTGTCGGTGTCAAAACCGGCGGATCTCGGGTAGGGGGTCCCGAACTGTGCGTCTAGGCGGATGGTAACAGGAGACAAGGGACACGATATTTTACCCAGGTTCGGGCCCTCTTGATGGAGGTAAAACCCTACGTCCTGCTTGATTAATATTGATGATATGGGTAGTACAAGAGTAGATCTACCCTGAGATCAAGGAGGCTAAACCCTAAAAGCTAGCCTATGGTATGAATGTTGTAATGGAGGTTATGTCCTACGGACTAAAGCCCTCCGGTTTATATAGACACCGGAGAGGGATAGGGTTACATAGAGTCGGTTACAATGGTAGGAGATCTACATATCCGTATTGCCAAGCTTGCCTTCCACGCCAAGGAAAGTCCCATCCGGACACGGGACGGAGTCTTCAATCATGTATCTTCGTAGTCTTGGAGTCCGGCGGACAATGATAGTCCGGCTATCCAGACACCCCCTAGTCCAGGACTCCCTCAGTAGCCCCTGAACCTGGCTTCAATGACGATGAGTCCGGCGCGCATAATGTTCGGCATTGCAAGGCGGGTTCCTCCTTTGAATAATCCAGAGAAGATTGTGGACACCCGGATAGTGTCCGGCTCTGCAAAATAAATTCCACATTCCACCGTAGAGAGAATAAAATGTACACAAGTTCAATCTGCTGACATTTTTTGTGGCATGACGTCACACCACTACCAAGCCTTTACTTGAATCGTTTTTTATTATACCACCTCGGTAGCGTTTAGCGGCGGTTTCTTGGCACGTCTTGTCGAGCGAGATCGTGTTCCCCTTATTCCGGGATTCTCATCAACACGGACGTGGGTAACCCAACCACGCCATTGATGGTGGCGCTTGGGAGATAAGCGAGTTTTACCGGGCTAGTGGGGACGTATAGTCTTCGTCCGCCTATATATAAGGGATAAGGATTTACCTTTTCACCTACGCCTTCTTTCTCCTTCGCTTATCCATCTCCGCGCACTCGAGCTCCAGCACCCAAGTTCGCGCATCTCGCCTCGACCTTCTCCGACCATGTCCGGAGCGGGAGGCAAATGGTTGGCCTCCACCATTAAGGAGGAGCACATCACCAAGCTACGCAGCGCCGGATACCTTTCCAGCGACGTCGCGCACCGGCTGCCCGACGAGGGGCAGCTCATCCCCACCCCCGGGCCCCATGAGAGGGTCGTTTTCCTCCCCACTTCCTCCGCTGGACTGGGCTTTCCACTTCACCCCTTTGTCTGGGGGCTCATGTTCTACTACAGCCTGGATTTCCACGATCTGGCGCCGAACTTCATCCTCAACATCTCGGTGTTTATCGTCGTGTGCGAGGCCTTCCTCTGCATCCAGCCCCACTTCGGCGTGTGGCTCAAGACCTTCAACGTCAAGCCGAAGGTTGTGAAGGGCACGCAAGCGGAGTGCGGAGGTGCCATGTTGGGCAAGATGCCCAACGTCCTTTGGTTCGAAGGGGCCTTCGTGGACTCCGTCAAGGGGTGGCAATCGGGGTGGTTCTATATCATCGAGCCGCGTGAACCCACATGGGCGGCGGCCCCTAAGTTCAGATCTGGCATCCCTACGCAGCTCACCTCCTGGAAAGAGAAGGGCTTGCGGTGGGGTAATTCGAAGGAGCTGACGAGACTCCAGGCCTGTATCCAGAAGCTGGTGAACAAGAAGCTCAGGCTGGTTAACGTGGTCCAAGTCATGCTCGTCGCGGATTCTCCCATGCCAAGAACGGGCATTCAATCTGTGGAGTTCAATCGGAACAGCACCAGCGCTGAGCGGGCTCTTGACACAACGCTGAAAGGCGCTGGAGGGTGCTGTTTAAGGGCGCCGAAGCCCCCGCATCCGCGACGGAAGACCGCGGATTCCGCTCGCAGCGTCCAGCTGACGAGGTAAGTGATTCCACCCCTTTACAGGACACTTGTTGTTAATAATTTGACCCTAAGCGGGTTTTTTAATCTCCCTTCTCCTTTGACAGGAATGGATGAAGAAGGCCGAGCAGCTCGTCTGCCCGGCTCCCATGCCAGAAGACCCAGTGGACGCCCGTCTGGCGGGGCTGTTGGTTCCGGCACCGCACGTGGTGCCGGAGAAGAAGGCCAAGAAGGTGGCCACGGGCACTCGAAAGAGTTCCCGTTTTCAGGTGTCCGATGACTCCGAGGCGGATTCCTCACCCTAAGACGAGGAGGAGGAAGAAGACTCTCTCCCAGAGGGGGGAGAAAGAAAGAGGAAGGCCTCCCCAACAGGGGAGGCCGAAGGGTCCAAGAGGGGAAGAACTATTCCCCCGGACAGCTCCGCCAACACCAACGTTGGCGAAGAAGAGTGGCCCTCGAGGGCCAGGCCTCAGGCGAGATCGTAAGTATCCGGATCCCTGAATGATTTGTAATTTCTTTTTGTCACCTAGTGTCCTTCTAACACCGCATATATCGTCTACATCCCGCCGATGATGATCTCCCCGCTCGGCCGAGTGGTCGTTAGCTGCGCGTCGATGTGGAATCCATCCCGACTGCCTCCACCCCTCGCGCCGACGAGGACGCCGAGGTGGGATCCCGGAAAGGGACCCATCAGGAGGAGGCTCCGGAGGCGCCGCAAGGCAGCCTCCCGGACTTTGCATTGGACTCTACACCGGAACCCGCAGTGGTTCTGGAGTCCGGCAGGCGGCCCCTTCGCAAGAAGGGCAAGACCGTGACACCGGCGGCCCCCGTCCAACCGGAGGCGCCGGACAACTTGTCGGAGGCGCTCAAAGGCGCTTCCATCAAGGAAGAACACCGCACCATCATGAGTGTGGTGATTCAGAAGGTTCAGCTCGCCAAGAGCGGGCTGACCGAAGCCTGCAGCAGCCTTTTAACAGGCTTTGAGGTAAGAAGTTTAAAATTATGTAATGTAATACCGCATAGACGGTAGTTTCGATGCTCGGTTCGGCGTTCGAAAGAAAAGCGGACCGAGGATCTAAAAAGATATACGCAGGGTTGCTATAGAATATGTCGATATGGGTTTGCAGGCTGCGCTGCTGACCTCTGCCGCACTGACTGCGGAAGTCGGTGCATTGAAGCAGGATCTCGAGCGGTCCGAGCAAGAGCTCGGCCATGCCAAGAAGCAGCTCGAGGAAAAAGAAGGTGAGTAACACCACTTTGAAGATTTACCTTACAGAAAAGGATTTAGGTTGCAATAAAATGACAAGGATAGCGGGTACTGCGGGGCCACTAACGAGGTGGCGACCACGAAGGAGGGTGTGGTCAGCGACGAACATAATGCGGATGCGGAACGGGCAGAGCGAGAGAAGCAGGAGGCGCGGGTGGCGGAAGTGCGGCAAGAGCTCCAGGCTCTCATGGAGAAGCATGAGAGTTTGGAGCGCGACTCCAAGATTCGAGAGTCCGAGCTTGCCTCGGCTCTCAAAAGTGCCAACTCCGCCAAGGTCGAGGCCCGTAAGGCCCTTCAGGAGGTTGAAGATGTGAAGAAGATAGCGGCGGGTAAGGCATTTTTCATGCAAAGCAAGCATGTTAATGTAAACTACCTGACACTTACCCAAATTCGGAGCTCTCCAGGGGCGTTTGCAGATCTGCCGCGCAGTGTGTCCGATGCCGCTACATTTTACCGTGGCCAGGAGGGGAGCTCAACGGAGAAGGTCCTCTGGTCTCAGTATGCTGAGGCCGGCCATCCGGTGCCCCCTAGCGACCAGCTGAAGCAGCTGGTCGAGCTCCACAAGGCGGCTGAGGAGGCCATGAAGGGCCTGATAGTCCGGCTGTGGCCTGGACAGGCCATGCCTGGGAGCTATTTTGGCCTCGTGCGGCGGCTGGTGGATGCATGCCTCTGGGTGGAGGTCATCAAGCGCTCCGCCTGTATTGAAGGTGCTCGTTGGGCCCTTGCCCGCACAAAGGTGCACTGGGGCAGGCTGGATGCAGAGAAGCTTCTCACTGACCCGCCGCCAGCGGGCAAGGAGTATCGTACGCCCGAAATGTACTATAAGACTGTCCTGAAGGGAGCCCGCGATATTGTGGATGAATGCCCCAGAGATGTAATTTTTGAGTAAAACTCGCTATGTATTATCCTGTGCGCTGAAAACTTTGTTCATATGCGCTTTAAGCAACGCTTGTTTAATTTAAAATATTACCTTCTTTGCGGCCGTTTATAAAATCTGAGAGATGGCAAGTCGTTGGCTTCAGCCCCCGAGCCGCAAGTGCTGGGGTGTTCGGGATAAACTTGAGCACTCTTGTTCCCATTTTTGGGTCCATCTAGGGAGGCGCTCAACACGACGAACAAGGCAACCGGACTTATAATGCTTGAACACTCTCACTTAGCCATAGAATTCTATAATTTTAAATTTCGGCGAAGCCCCTAGTATTCGGAAGACCGAATTCGGGGCGCTATCCACGCCTTCATCGGACATTATCCGGTACTTCGCTCGAAGCGGCATGAGTCTTTAGGGACCCGAAAAGACCTCTCGAACAGCGACCAGTCTCTCGCCATATCATGCCAGTCAGTTTTAGCTTTCTCCACTAAGGCGCTTGCCCAGCTCAACCGGGGTGCAATCGCAGTGGTTCTCCCAGTGCCACCTTAGCCGACAGAACGGAACGTAAGGCACCAAAACGTGGGAGCCGGGCAAACCCAACTATTGACCCAAGACATGATTCGGAGCCGATTCATATAATGCTATAAGTTCGGGTGCCGACTTGTGAAAGTGTTCGGACTTATCACACCATAATGCGGGAACATAAGCCCTGGTGTATTAGGCCGTACCAAAATATCTGGTGCAAGATGTCATTTAATGAACGTATATATAAAGTAATGTAATAACGAGCAAAAGATCTTGCATTATTTATTCGAGGAGTTACGCTATGAGTGCGAATGATACAAATAGTGCGATAAGCAAGGGATTGGACTAAATAAACATGTCCCCCTCCAGGGGTGGGCTGCAGACTGGTGTATATAATCAAATTTAATGCTCATAATGGAGACCACCTGAGTGTTCGTCGCAGCCTTCTTCCCTCCCTGGCTGTTGCATCGTGAGTTCGGCGGGTTCGCTGCCGGACAGAACCTCTGGTGAACGGAGTCCTGTGTATAAAAAAGGAAAATAATAAAAGGCGACACACTTGTGAGCCCCTGGTGTGGTCGAGCCGCACTCTGGGGCTATTGTGGTCGTGCCCCTCCCCCCAGGCCCATGGTATCTCCTAAGCGTAATGATGTACACGGAGGGTTGGTTTTGCAATCATGCGAGGGCTGGGGTCGGGGCCGCATTGCTACGCGTGCTCGGATCGTGCCAGGTGGTCTTGGTTGATGTTGCTCCAGGAGCGTTTGGCTGTATCCGGCCGTTTGACGGCCGGACTCGAAAATTGCCTTAAAAGGCTGCTCTGTATTTCGCGCGAGAGGGCATTGTATGTTCCTCCGTTCGGAGGGCGCGCCCGTATTTCCGTTGACCGTGATGACTCCATGAGGGCTCGCATCTTGAGCTTGAGGTATGCATAACGCGGCACGCGCTGAACTTTGTAAACGCGTTCGTCCGAAAGCAGAGCGTGATAGCCGCCATGAACGGGACTATGTCGAAGATTAACTCCTCGCTCGAAATTGTCCAGGATCCGAAGACCACTTCGGTGTGATCGAGCTCGCATAATTGGCTTCAACACTGGTATGATGCCTTTAAAGGTCGTCTTCGTAGGTTTAATCCTTGAGGGTCTATGCCCATCTTGGCGACCGTATCTCGATAAAGCAGGTTCACTCTTGCCGCCGCCCATCGGGACTCTCGTGAGGTGAAATCCATCGGCGATTGGGTCTAAAACCAACGCGCGAATCCGCCATGGCGGATGCTGGTCGGATGGTCTCTTCGATCGAAAGTGATCGGACAAGAGGACCATGGATTGAACTTGGGCGATCGCTCCATTTGCGTATACGCCCTTAGTGCACGCTTCCGCTCCCTCTTGGGTATATGGGTTGCGATATCATGTTGACCGTCCGCACTTGTGGGGGAAACCTTCATCCTCTTCGTTCGGCGGCCGGTCTCTTCCTCGTCGTCGCTATGCAGCCCTTGTCATTGTTTTCGCAATTAACTTGCTCGCCGCTTGAATACCCAACAGGTCTCTGTTGGTGTGATTAGCTGGCTTTTGGGGTGCCATGTATCCGCATAAGCGGTCGAGTATTCGGTCCAAGTTGGGACGGACCGGAGTGGTTCTTTTGAATGGGTTCTTCCACGACGGGTTTAGAGCCTCGAATCCGGCATTGACCGCCGTATCCTCCTTGTCGTTGCCGTTATCTGGCGTTTATTTTTGCTTCGACGCGACCGCCATTGTGGTCCTTAGTATCCGGACCGCCGAATTTTTTGCCGAGGTTGTTGCTGCGAGCTAGCCAGCTATCCTCTCCCGCGCAAAAGCGGGTCATTAATGATGTGAGGGCTGCCATGGATTTCGGCTTTTCCTGTCCCAGGTGCCGGGCTAGCCATTCGTCGCGGATGTTATGTTTGTAGGCTGCGAGGGCCTCTGCATCCGGACAGTCGACGATTTGGTTTTTCTTTGTCAAGAACCGTGTCCAGAACTGTCTAGCCGATTCGTCTGGCTGCTGAATTATGTAGCTTAGGTCATCGGTGTCTGGTGGTCGCCCATATGTGCCCTGGAAGTTGTCGAGGAACGCGGCTTCCAGGTCTTCCCAACACCCAATTGACTCTGCGGGCAAGCTGTTAAGCCAATGCCGAGCTGGTCCTTTAAGCTTGAGTGGGAGGTATTTGATGGCGTGGAGATCGTCGCCGCGGGCCATATGGATGTGAAGGAGATAATCTTCAATCCAAACCGCGGGGTCTGTTGTGCCATCATAGGATTCAATGTTTACGGGTTTAAACCCTTCAGGGATTTGATGATCCATTACTTCGTCAGTGAAGCATAGCGGGTGTGCGGCGCCTCTATATTGAGAAATGTCACGACGTAGCTCGAGTGAGCGTTGTCTGCTGTGTTCGGCCCGGCCGGAGTTGTTGTATCCGGCGCGACGGTATTCATCGTGGGTCGCGGGGCGCCCACGTGATCCGTAGATGGATCTAGATTGCCTTGCTTTGTCCTCCAATATATCTCGCAAGTCCGGCGTGTTCCCTCTTGGCTTCGTACTTTTGGAGCGATGCCGGGGTACGGTCTTGGTGGAGGGCCTGAATGCCTCTCTGTCGCGACCACGGGGTGGTCGGTCGGTCGTATCGTGCGCTGGTGATGAAGGTATGTATGCTTCTTCCTCTAATCGGGGGAGCAACTTGCGTTTTGGGTAACTTTTGGAGGGACGTTCTGTTGGGGAACGTAGTAATTTCAAAAATTTTCCTACGCACACGCAAGATCATGGTGATGCATAGCAACGAGAGGGGAGAGTGTTGTCTCACGCACTCGTAATCAAGCGAAGCGATCACAACGTAGAGGAAGTAGTCGACGTTCTCCTCGCGATCCGACCGATCCCGCGCCGTTACTCGGCGCCCGAGTTCTTGACACACGACAGCTCGATGGCGCTCCTCGGGCTCCAATCCAAAGAGAGCTTGGGGAGGGAGAGTTCCGTCGACGACGGCGAGGTGACGATCTTGATGTTCTATCGGCGCAGGCTTCGCCTAAGCTTTATGCACGATATGACCGAGATGGAATATGGTGGAGGGGCACCACACACGGCTAAGGAACGATCCGTAGATCAACTTGTGTGTTCTAGGGTGCCCCTACCCCAGTATATAAAGGAGCAAGGGGGGTGCGGCCGGCCCTGGAGGAGGCGCGCGGAGGAGTCCTACTCCCACCGAGTAGGACCCCCTTCCTAGTTGGAGTAGGATTGGGGGAGGAAAGAGGAAGGGGGGGGCGCCGCCTCTCCTTGTCCTATTCGGACTAGGGGAAGAGGCGCGGCCTGCCTGGCCGCCCTTCCTCTTCTCCTTCATGGCCCACTAAGGCCCAATAACCCCGGAGGGTTCCAGTAACCCCGGTGTTCGGTAAAATCCCGATTTCACCCTAACCATTCGAACTCCAAATATAGGCTTCCAATATATCAATCTTTATGTCTCGACCATTTCGAGACTCCTCGTCATGTCCGTGATCACATCCGGGACTCCGAACTTCTTCAGTACATCAAAATACATAAACTCATAATATAACCATCATCAAAACTTTAAGCGTGCGGACCCTACGGTTCGAGAACAATGTAGACATGACCGAGACACGTCTCCGGTCAATAAACAATAGCGGGACCTGGATGCCCATATTGGCTCCTACATATTCTACGAAGATCTTTATCGGTCAGACCGCATAACAACATACGTTGTTCCCTTTGTCATCGGTATGTTACTTGCCCGAGATTCAATCGTCGGTATCCAATACCTAGTTCAATCTCGTTACCGGCAAGTCTCTTTACTCGTTCCGTAGTACATCATCTCACAGCTAACTCATTAGTTGTAATGCTTGCAAGGCTTTAGTGATGTGTATTACCGAGAGGGCCCAGAGATACCTCTCCGACAATCGGAGTGACAAAACCTAATCTCAAATACGCCAACCCAACATACGCCTTTGGAGACACCTGTAGTACTCCTTTATAATCACCCGATTCGTTGTGACGTTTGGTAGCACCCAAAGTGTTCCTCCGTAAACGGAGTTGCATAATCTCATAGTTACGTGAACATGTATATGTCATGGATAAAAGCAGTAGCAACATACTAAATGATCGTGTGCTAAGCTAATGGAATGGGTCATGTCAATCAGATCATTCTACTAATGATGTGACCTTGTTAATCAAATAACAACTCTTTGTTCATGGTTAGGAAACATAACCATCTTTGATTAACAAGCTAGTCTAGTAGAGGCATACTAGTGACATATTGTTTGTCTATGCATTCACACATGTATCATGTTTCCGGTTGATACAATTCTAGCATGAATGATAAACATTTATCACGAAATAAGGAAATAAATAATAACTTTATTATTGCCTCTAGGGCATATTTCCTTCAGTCTCCCACTTGCACTAGAGTCAATAATCTAGATTACATAGTAATGATTCTAACACCCATGGAGTCTTGGTGTTGATCATGTTTTGCTCGTGGAAGAGGCTTAGTCAATGGGTCTCGCTACATTCAGATCCGTATGTATCTTGCAAATCTCTATGTCTCCCACCGGACTAGATCCGGATGGAATTGAAGCGCCTCTTGATGTGCTTGGTCCTCTTGTGAAATCTGGATTCCTTTGCTAAGGCAATTGCTCCAAGATTGTCACGTAAGATTTTCATTGGACCCGATGCACTAGGTATGACACCTAGATCGGATATGAACTCCTTCATTAGCTGCTTCGAAGCTGCTATGTACTCCGCTTCACATGTAGATCCCGCTTCGACGCTTTGTTTAGAACTCGCACCAACCGACAGCTCCTCCGCTTAGTGTAAATACGTATCCGGTCTGCGATTTAGAATCGTCCGGATCGGTGTCAAAGCTTGCATCAACGTAACTGCCACGATGAGCTCTTTGTCACCTCCATATACGAGAAACATATCCTTAGTCCTTTTCGTATTTGAGGATGTTCTTGACGCTTGTCGATGATCCTCTGGATTACTTTGGTACCTCCTGCTAAGCTTATAGCAAGGCACACATCAGTCCGGTACACAAGATTGCATACATGATAGAGCCTATGGTGAAGCATAGGAACATCTTTCATTTTCTCTCTATATTCTGCAGTTGGTCGGGCATTGAGTCTTACTCAACTTCACACCTTGTAACACGTGCAAGAACCCTTTCTTTGCTTGATCCATTTTGAACTTCTTCAAAATTTTGTCAAGGTATGTGCTTTGTGAAAGTCCAATTAAGCGCCTTGATCTATCTCTATAGATTTTGATGCCCAATATGTAAGCAGCTTCACCGAGGTCTTTCATTGAAAACTCTTATTCAAGTATCCCTTTATGCTATCCAGAATTCTATATCATTTCCGATCAGCAATATGTCATCTACATATAATATCGTAAATGCTCTGAGCTCCCATTCACTTTCTTGTAAATACAAAGCTTCTCCAAAAGTCTCAGATGAACCCAAATGCTTTGATCACACTATCAAAGCGCTTATTCCAACTCCAAGATGCTTGCACCAGTCCATAAATGGATCATTGGAGCTTGCACACTTTGTTAGCTCCTTTGGATCGATAAAACCTTACGTTGCATCATATACAACTCTTCTTCCGTAAATCCATTCAGAATGCAGTCTTTACATCCATTTGCCAAATTTCATAATCATAAAATGCGGCAATTGCTAACATGATTCGACAGACTTAAGCATCGCCACGGGTGAGAAGGTCTCATCGTAGTCAATCCCTTGAACTTGTCGAAACCCTTTGCGACAAGTCGAGCTTTGTAGACGAGAATATTACCGTCACGTCGGTCTTCTTCTTGAAGATCCACTTGTTTTCTATTGCTTGCCTACCCTCGGGCAAGTCAACCAAAGTCCATACTTTGTTTTCATACATGGATCCCATCTCGATTTCATGGCCTCAAGCCATTTTATGGAATCTGGGCTCACCATCGCTTCTTCATAGTTCGTAGGTTCATCATGATCTAGTAGCATGATTTCCGAACAGGATTACCGCATTCACTACAGTGCGGATCTTACTCGTTGATCTACGAGGTTCGTAGTAACTTGATCTCAAGTTTCATGATCAACATCATCAACTTCCTCACTACTTGGTGTAGATGTCTCAGAAACTGGTTTCTGCGACAAACTACTTTCAAGTAAGGGAGAAGGTACAATTACCTCATCAAGTTCTACTTTCCTCCCACTCACTTCTTTCGAGAGAAACTCCTTCTCTAGAAAGGATCCATTCTTAGCAACAAATGTTTTGCCTTCGGATCTGTGATAGAAGGTGTACCCAACTGTCTCCTTTGGGTATCCTATGAAGACACATTTTTCCGATTTGGGTTCGAGCTTATCAAGTTGAAGCTTTTTCACATAAGCATCGCATCCCCAAACTTTAAGAAACGACAACTTTGGTTTCTTGCTAAACCATAGTTCATAAGGTGTCGTCTCAACGGATTTTGACGGTGTTCTATTCAGTGTGAATGCGGCCGTCTCTAGAGCATAACCCCAAAACGATAGCGGTAAATCTGTAAGAGACATCATAGATCGCACCATATCTAGTAAAGTGCGACACGACGCTCGGACACACCATTATTTGTGGTGTTCCGGTGGCGGAGTTGCTAAACTATTCCGCATTGTTTCAAATGTAAACCAAACTCGTAACTCAAATATTCACCTCCACGATCGATCGTAGAAATTTAATTTTCTTATTACGATGATTTTCAACTTCACTCTGAAATTCTTTGAACTTTTCAAATGTTTCAGACTTATGTTTCATTAAGTAGATATACCCATATCTACTTAAATCATCTGTGAAGGTGAGAAAATAACGATATCCGCCACGAGCCTCAACATTCATCGGACCACATACATCTCAGATGTATGATTTCCAACAAATCTGTTGCTCTCTCCATAGTACCGAGAACAGGGTTTTAGTCATCTTGCCCATGAGGCACGGTTCGCAAGTGCCAAGTGATTCATAATCAAGTGACTCCAAAAGTCCATCAAGATGGAGTTTCTTCATGCGCTTTACAATCGATATGACCTAAACGGAGTGCCACAAATAAGTTGCACTATCATGATCAACTCTGCATCTTTTGGTTTCAACATTATGAATATGTGTATCACTACTATCGAGATTCATCAAAATAGACCACTCTTCAAGGGTGCATGACCATAAAAGATATTACTCATATAAATAGAACAACCATTATTCTCGATTTAAATGAATAACCGCCTCGCATCAAACAAGATCCAGATATAATGTTCATGCTCAACGCAGCACCAAATAACAATTATTTAGGTCTAAAACTAATCCGAAGGTAGATGTAGAGGTAGCATGCCGACCGTGATCACATCGACTTTGGAACCATTTCCCACGCCGCATCGCCACCTCGCCCTTTGCCGGTGTTCGCTAATCCGTAGTCCCCTGCTTGAGTTGCAAATATTAGCAATGTAACCAAGATCAAATACCAGTGCTATCTGCGAGCTCTAGTAAGGTACACATCAATAACATGTATATCACATATACCTTTGTTCACCTTGCCATCCTTCTTATCCGCCAAATACTTGGGGCAGTTCCGCTTCAAAGGACCGATCGCTTGCGAGAGAAGCGCTCGATTTCAGGTCTAGGTCCGACTTGGGTTTTTCTCCGAGCGAACTTGCTTGCTGTTCTTCTTGAAGTTCCCCTTCTTCTTCCCTTTGCCTTTCTTCTTGAAACTAGTGGTCTTATTGACCATCAACACTTGATGCTCCTTCTGATTTCTACCTCCGCAGCCTTTAGCATTGTAAGAGCTCTGTATAGTCTTTACTAACCCTTGCATATTATAGTTCATCATGAAGCCTTTGTAGCTTGGTGGCGTGATTGAAGAATTACATCAATGACACAATCATCCGGAAGATTAACTCCCGTTGAGTCAAGTGATTGTAATACCTGACATTTTGAGTATGTGCTCACCGACGTAACTATTCTCCTCCATCTTGCAGCTATAGAACTCATTGGAGACTTCATATCTCTCAATCCGCATTCTGTTGGAATATCAACTTCAACTCCCGCAACATCTCATATGCTCCATGACGCTCAAAACGTCGTTGAAGTCCCGGTTCTAAGCCGTAAAGCATGGCACATCGAACTATAGAGTAGTCATCGCTTTGCTCGCCAGACGCTCTTAACGCCGTCGGCCAGCATCAAGAAGAGTTCGCACCTAGCGGTGCATCCAGACGTAACTCTTTCGTGCAAAGAATGAGGATAATCCTCGTTACGGACCCAAATCCGTAATTGCTACCATCATCTTTCAACTTTGCTTTCTCAAGGAACGCATTAAAATTCAACGGAACAACAAAGACGAGCCATCTATCTACAATCAAACATAGACAAGCAAGATACTATCAGTACTAAGTTCATGATAAATTTAAGTTCAATTAATCATATTACTTAAGAACTCCCACTTAGACAGACATCTCTAGTCATCTAAGTGATCACGTGATCCAAATCAACTAAACCATAACCGATCATCACGTGAAATGGAGTAGTTTTCAATGGTGAACATCTTATGTTGATCATATCTACTATATGATTCACGCCGACCTTTTGGTCTCCGTGTTCCGAGGCCATATCTGCATATGCTAGGCTCGTCAAGTATAACTCGAGTATTCTGCGTGTGCAAAACTGGCTTGCACCCGTTGTAGATGGACGAGAGCTTATCACACCCGATCATCACGTGGTGTCCGGGCACGCATTTAACTTTGGCAACGGTGCATACTGTGGAGAACACTTCTTGATAATTTAGTGAGAGATCATCTTATAATGCTACCGCCAATCAAAGCAAGATAAGATGCATAAAAGATAAACATCACATGCAAATCAATATAAGTGATATGATATGGTCATCATCGCCTTGTGCTTCGTGATCTCCATCTCGCAGCACCATCATGATCACCATCGCCGCCGCGCGACACCTTGATCTCCATCATAGCATCGTTGTCGCCTCGCCAATCTTATGCTTCTATGACTATCGCTACCGCTTAGTGATAAAGTAAAGCATTACAGTATGCGATTGCATTTCATACAATAAAGCGACAACCATATGGCTCCCGCCATTGCCGATAACTTCGGTTACAAAACATGATCATCTCATACAATAAAATATAGCATCACGCCTTGACCATATCACATCATTAACATGCCCCGCAAAAACAAGTTAGACGCCCTCTACTTTGTTGTTGCAAATTTTACGTGGCTGCTACGGGCTTAAGCAAGAACCAATCTCACCCACGATCAAAACCACAATGATACTTCGTCAAATAGACTCCGTTTAACCTTCTCAAGGACCGGGCGTAGCTGCACTCTGTTCAACTAAAGTGAGAGAGACAGACACCCGCCAATCACCTTTAAGCAACGAGTGCTCGTGAGCGGTGAAACCAGTCTCGCGAAGCGTCACGCGTAATGTCGGTCCGGCCGCTTCATCTCACAATACCGCTGAACAAAAGTATGACATGCTGGTAGGTAGTATGACTTGTATCGCCCACAACTCGCTTGTGTTCTACTCGTGCAAAACATCAAACCATAAAACCTGTGCTCGGATGCCACTTTGTTGGGGAACGAGTAATTTCAAAAATTTCCTACGCACACGCAAGATCATGGTGATGCATAGCAACGAGAGGGGAGAGTGTTGTCTACGCACTCGTGAGACCAAGCGAAGCGATCACAACGTAGAGGAAGTAGTCGACGTTCTCCTCGCGATCCGACCGATCCCGGCGCCGTTACTCGGCGCCCGAGTTCTTGACACACGACAGCTCGATGACGCTCCTCGGCTCCAATCCAAGAGAGCTTCAGGAGGAGAGTTCGTCAAGACGACGGCGTGGTGGACGATCTTGATGTTCTATCGCGCAGGCTTCGCCTAAGCTTTATGACGATATGACCGAGATGGAATATGGTGGAGGGGGCACCGCACACGGCTAAGGAACGATCCGTAGATCAACTTGTGTGTTCTAGGGTGCCCCCGCCCCGTATATAAAGGAGCAAGGGGGCGGCGGCCCTTGAGGAGGCGGCCGAGGAGTCCTACTCCCACCGGAGTAGGACTCCCCTTCCTAGTTGGAGTAGGATTGGGGAGGGAAAGAGGGGGGGGGGCGCCGCCTCTCCTTGTCCTATTCGGACTAGGGGAAGGGGCGGCGGCCTGCCCCGGCCGCCCTTCCTCTTCTCCCTCATGGCCCACTAAGGCCCAATAACCCCGGGAGGGTTCCAGTAACCCGGTGTTCCAAGAAAATCCCAATTTCACCGGAACCATTCAACTCCAAATATAGGCTTCCAATATATCAATCTTTATGTCTCGACCATTTAGAGACTCCTCGTCATGTCCGTGATCACATCCGGACTCGAACTTCTTGGTACATCAAAATACATAAACCGATAATATAACCGCCATCGAAACTTTAAGCGTGCGGACCCTACGGTTCGAGAACAATGTAGACATGACCGAGACACGCCTCCGGTCAATAACCAATAGCGGGACCTGGATGCCCATATTGGCTCCTACATATTCTACGAAGATCTTTATCGGTCGGACCGCATAACAACATACGTTGTTCCTTTGTCATCGGTATGTTACTTGCCCGAGATTCGATCGTCGGTATCCAATACCTAGTTCAATCTCGTTACCGGCAAGTCTCTTTACTCGTTCCGTAGTACATCATCTCACAGCTAACTCATTAGTTGTAATGCTTGCAAGGCTTTAGTGATGTGTATTACCGAGAGGGCCCAGAGATACCTCTTCGACAATCGGAGTGACAAAACCTAATCTCAAATACGCCAACCCAACATCGCCTTTGGAGACACTGTAGTACTCCTTTATAATCACCCGATTACGTTGTGACGTTTGGTAGCACCCAAAGTGTTCCTCCGTAAACGGAGTTGCATAATCTCATAGTTACAGGAACATGTATATGTCATGGATAAAAGCAGTAGCAACATACTAAACGATCGTGTGCTAAGCTAATGGAATGGGTCATGTCAATCGGATCATTCTACTAATGATGTGACCTTGTTAATCAAATAACAACTCTTTGTTCATGGTTAGGAAACATAACCATCTTTGATTAACAAGCTAGTCTAGTAGAGGCATACTAGTGACATATTGTTTGTCTATGCATTCACACATGTATCATGTTTCCGGTTGATACAATTCTAGCATGAATGATAAACATTTATCACGAAATAAGGAAATAAATAATAACTTTATTATTGCCTCTAGGGCATATTTCCTTCATGTTCGAGTTCATACTCTTCGGTCGCGAGGACCTTAGTCCATCTGTCGGCCAGCAGGTCTTGATCAGCTTGAAGCTGCTGCTGCTTTTTCTTTAGGCTATTTGCCATGGCGATAAGCCTGCATTTAAAACGCCTTGTTCGACGGGATCCTCGAGCACGACAATTAATTGCTGTCGCCGAGGCTTGCTTCGTCTCCGAGAGGGAGGCATGTAATTATCATCCTCGACCTCTTCGCTCGCCGCTCTCTCGCGAGGGCTTGCTTCGATCCTCCCCGCTCTAAATCTTCTTTGAGGGGATTGTCTTGACCGTCTCGAGTATTATTATCTTACGTGCGGAATCTCCATTCTTCTTTGTGGCGGGATTTAGAGCAGCGCCATTGACGCCGGCGCTTGGGCTGTTTCTTTAAGGAATCTGCCTCCGCTGCTTCTTCGCCATTCCCAACTTTTGGGGTGTCCACCATGTATATGTCGATGATTTAGGTGGTCTTCCAGTGCCCTCGTAGGCGCTGGTTCTCGATAAATCTCCGGCATCGCCGTCCATACCGCCGATGTCTTCGAGTCGTAGTTCAGCATGTCGGTTAGATCGTCGATGTGGCTACAAAGTGGGTGGTGGTGGGCTCAATTTCTTCGTCGTCAGATCCCAACCATCCCGCCATAGTCCGCCAGGTCTCTCCGGATAGCGAGAGATGCTTTAGCGAATGTAGGATGTCGCCAAAAGGCGAGTGCTGAAAGATGTCCGCCGCGGTGAACTCCATGATCGGCGCCCAATCGGATTCGATCGGCGGAGGCGCCGGAGGTTCGGAGTCCGGCAGGGAGTCCGGTACCTCGGAGTCACGAGCTTTATGGGGGACAGGGTCAGAGTTCGGCTCCATCATCGGGGAAGTTGCAGCCCCCAAGGCGGTGTCCAACCACCGGTCCTCGATCTGGGCAATCGGCTCCGGACTGAAGGTCGGAGCGGATTCGTGTGCGGCCACCAAGGCACTATCCGGCGGTAGAGCTAAATCATGCCCATCGTGATAGCGTGGCACGCTCGGCTGTGGCTTGAGTCCGTCGAAGATCAAGTCCCCGTGGATGTCGGCCGTGAAGTTTAGGCTTCCAACCTCGACGATGGCTGGGGCGAAGCTCGATCCGCTCCAGATGGCCAAGTGAGTTGGCCCGCGGTCTGCGCGGCCGCCGAATCTGAAGATCTGTCCGGGAGAAAAGTCTCACTCAACGGCGTTGTTGGTTGAAGAAGCCATCGAGCCTATCGGTAACGCATACGCAGGAACTCTCAATGAAAGCACCAATGTCGGTGTCAAAACCGCGGATCTCGTAGGGGGTCCCGAATGTGCGCCTAGGCGGATGGTAACAGGAGACAAGGGACACGATATTTTACCTGTGTTCGGGCCCTCTTGATGGAGGTAAAACCCACGCCCCGCTTGATTAATATTGATGATATGGGTAGTACAAGAGTAGATCTACCACGAGATCAAGGAGGCTAAACCCTAGAAGCTAGCCTATGGTATGAATGTTGTAATGGAGGTTATGTCCTACGGACTAAAGCCCTCCAGTTTATATAGACACCGGAGAGGGCTAGGGTTACATAGAGTCGGTTACAATGGTAAGAGATCTACATATCCATATTGCCAAGCTTGCCTTCCACGCCAAGGAAAGTCCCATCCGGACACGGGACAGAGTCTTCAATCTTGTATCTTCGTAGTCTTGGAGTCCGACGGACGATGATAGTCCGGCCATCCGGACACCCCCTAGTCCAGGACTCCCTCAGTGTTTTTTTTTGTGATTTGACGGCTCATTGGGCATTACTGTGACGCTACGACCAGGGTGAGTCTAATGTGCAGTTGTGCACTCTAATTTGGTGCATGGCACATGGACCCCGTTGCTAGATGCCCCACATATCAGTGAAAGGAAGTAGAAAGGCAGGAGTAACTAGTTACACATAAATATATTTTTGACAGAGAGATGCTCCCTCTATAAAGAAATATAAACATCTTTTATATCACAACTTTATACATAACAAAAATCAAGGGGAATATATATAACATATATAATTATAAAAAATAGAGTTGGTGATGATGGTGTGCCTGCCATCCTGCAATATAGGCCGTCTGATTTATATCTGACGGATAGGAAGGAAACTATTGCAATTTTGCAAAAAGGTACCCACACACCTCTCCACATTTGCAAATAAGGCCTTCCCTCATCATTCTTTTCTCTCACAAGATAAACTACTCATACAAATGCATCTTGATATTACATGCAAGGCACGGGCATCTTGCTAGTATAACATAATATGGGGGTTCAGCTCAGAATATAATACTCAGACAGGCTCACAGTTCTGGACTTTGGGCCACAGTCCGGTGGGCCTGCATGTTTGGGGGCCCATGTGTTCTACCTCGGCGCTTTTCATATTGCAAGCGATCGGCACGGCGCTGGTTTTAGATGTTGTCACAAGGTGAATACACAAAATTGAATAAAGCACGGCAATTGTTAGAATGAAATCGAACGATAGTTCCTAACCAGCAATCAGAGTAGCAATTTGTGACGCCCTCGATTCGACCGTACACTAATCATACACGCAAATGTGTACGATCAAGATCAGAGACTCACGGGAAGATATCACAACACAACTTTAGACACAAATCAAAATAATACAAGCTTCATATTACAACCCAGGGGCCTCGAGGGCTCGAATACATAGCTCGATACACAAGAGTCAGCGGAAGCAACAATATCTGAGTACAAACATACGTTAAACAAGGATGCCTTAAGAAGGATAGCACAAAAGCAACAACAATCGAAGAGGCAAGGCCTCCTGCCTGGGATCTCCTAGCTACTCCTGGTCGTCGGCGGTCTCCACATAGTAGTAGGCTCGGCAGTGACATCTGGCTCCTGGGCTCCACCAACTGGTTGCAACAACCGGAAAGAAGAAAGAAGGGTGAAAAAGGGGTAGCAAGCAACCGTGAGTACTCATCCAAAGTACTCGCAAGCATTGGATCTATACTAAGTATGCATTGGTATGAAACCGAAGGGTTGTATCTGTGGACTAAACTATAGAATGCCAGAATAGAGGGGAAGGCCTAGCCTATCAAAGACTAGCATCTTCAAGCAGCTCTGAGCATCTTGCAACATGTAGAAGAGTAAAGAATAGCAGTTTATAATTAACAAGCATGTTGTAACATTAAGGCCCAGAGGTCCTTCCTCGACTCCCTGCGAGAAAGCAATCCCGGAGCCAACATATCCATCACAAGTATCAAGTATCAAGTTCGAGTTATATAAGATCAGGATACAAGTCTGAACGTCTGTTACCGTCGACATGACTATTAATAGATAATCTCCCATATAGGGTTGCATCGCGTTACCCAACACGCTCGATCACTCTGGCCGGACACACTTTCCTGGGTCATGCCTGGCCTCAGAAGATCAACATGTCGCAGCCCTACCTAGGCTCAGCAGAGAGGCCCCCCCGGTCTACATCCTAAGAACTCCGGGGTCTTGGGCCCATCGCCCCTTGCACTCTGGGTTGTTGTGTGTAGGGCTGATACCAGCACCGCCTCGGATGGCCAACATGATCCAACCGTGCCACAATGCTGAACTGGACGTCTGACAAAGCTTCGGCTCATATCTATTCTGGCATGGTGGTTAGTGCGTAAAGGCCAGAGGCCAACTCAGAAAAAATACCCAAACCTGTTAGTGCATCATTAACAGAAGTGACGACTGTTGGGACAAGTCCGGAGCTACCACCCCTCCCGGGTGATACCGCTAAACAGCCAACTGCCACCGTAACAACTCCCGGGTGCTCACTACTAGGGAAAAAGCCTAGTAGTAGCGCGGGTATTTGGTGTATCAGTAGCGTGGGGTTCCGCGCTACTGATACGACGCTACAGCTAACATGTATCAGTAGCGCGTGTTGCCCCACGCTACTGCTATACATGGCTAGCAGCAGTGATCTTTAGTTCAACGCGCTACTGCTAATAGTTGCAGCGCTGTTAACTAGGGCGTGCTACAGGTAAGAGCGCGCTGCTGCTAACTTTATTCCCCTGGCTACTGTTAGTTTTATTAGTTTTTTTCTGCATATTTGTTTTGTATTTGAATAGGCTTTATACAATAATCTTTAGCATATCATACACATGCAAATGTAATCATAGCATCAAATCATGTCATCATCATAATCATCATCCAACACAAAGTGGTCTCTCGTCATCATCTCAAAAATAGCGATACAAGTCTCGATTACTAAAAAGTGGACAACTCGAGCACCTAAAATTTGCTGGAACGGAAATGAATCAACATTCCGGCAAAACGTAGGCCACTCGGCTTCATTCCCTGGAAACAACAAAGGCCACTTGGGCACAATCAAACCACTTCAATGTTGCATATAACAGGACCACTTAAGAATATGTACATGAGAAACTACAACAGTAGATAAACATGAGCAAACACAATTGAGGAATTTTCATATATCATGACCACTCCAAATTTGCATCTCCTAGTGTATGACACTTCAAGAAAATCTACACAAATCTCATGCTCTCTCAAACTCAATTCAAAAACCAAATATAGATTATATTTAGTTAACTACTGAACTAAATTTTACTCTAAACTAAACCCTATTGCCTTAATTAACATCTAGTTAAACAAACTCAATTAAAAAACTAAACCCTACTGAACTAATTAACATCTCTACATTATCTACTACTTAACATCTATTATTACCCTAACTGAAAAACATCTACTATTAACCCTATTGCCCTAGTTAACTAGTACCACCACTACTACTAATTAACATCTACTACTACTACTACTACTACTACTACAAAACATTATCTATGAACCCTACTACTAATTAGCATCTACTACTACTGCTAATTAACATGGCAGGAAGAAAATGCAGAGAGAGAGGAGGCACTACAAAAAAAAGACACATCCGTGACATTTTGGGCCGAACATTTTTTTTCCTGTCATGCTTACGACACTTCTATGACGATAATTGTGACAAAACCCGGTATCATCATAGATGTGGTGGGCTCCTACTTCTATGACAAAAAATCATGACATAAAATGGGCTTTTCGTCCTGGGCGGGCCGGAGACGCGGCTGCATGACATTCTTTGGGCCGTCCATGACGGGAAAAACCATGGTAGAAGCGAGGCGAGGAAAATATCGGGGAGTTCCCGGCTATGGTGGGTGGTCGGGGCCGAGTGATGCATGAGGTTTATGATTTCTCTCATACACGACGCTGCTGCGTGTGTGTAGGCGTTCGCGCCTAATCGAACCAGAGCGAGGCGTTGGGCTCTAACTGAACTCGAGCGATTGCACTAGCTACGTTACTGAACCCCGATCAATCCCTTGCTGTTAACTAAACCCGAGTGGTTCCTTTGCTACTGCTACTAACTGAAGCCGATCGATGCTACCTCTTGATGAATAGTGAGCGTTGTTGGGGGGGCGGGCTGGATGAACAGTTCCCGGTGGGGGTGGATGAACAGGACCCCGTGGTGGTAGAGGCCATTGCCGCTGGATGAACAGGACCCCGATTGAGCCGGTTGGGGTGGATGAACTGACCCCCGTGGAGGGCTGGATGAATAGGACCCCCGTGGAGGGCTGGTTGAACAGTAGCCGGTGGAGGGCTGGATGAACAGTAGCCCGTGGAGGGGTGGTTGAACAGGACCCCGTGGAGAGGGCTGGTTGAACAGTAGCCAGTGGAGGAGCGGTAGAGACTGGATGAACAAGAGCCGTGGATGAACAGTGGTTGGTAGAGGCATGAGGGGAGACGCCGTGGATGAACAGTCACAATTGGAGGCTGGAGGAGGTCGACGGTGGATGAATAGTAGCCCGTGGAGGCAGTCGATGATGGAGATGAACAATATCCCATGGAGTCCCGTTTTGCGGTACGCCATACTCCTCCCGATGAACAGGACCCCTGTTTCAACCTTAACGCTCCAACACAAGTTTGTTTCCTCCATTTTGTAGTATGCCGCACCCCTCCCGATCAATAGGACCTCGTTTTGACCGTAAGAGGTCCAAGAGAAGTCTGTTTCCTCCATTTTGCGGTACGCCAGACCCCTCCCAATGAACAGGATCATGTTTCAACCGTGGCCAGTCAAACACAAGGCCGTTTTCTCTGTTCTGCGGTACGCCACGCCTCGTTTTGATCGGCTGTTCTGTCCAAGCCGGTTGGCTCCCGATGAACACGACGATGCAATTTCTCCATTTCGACCCAGCCATGTACACGAGCCCTAGCCGTACGTATGCACGAGTAGGCATTTGAGACCCCGTCCGTATCTACGTACGTGGCCGCATTTACTTTCTTGCACACTAGCTGTACGTACGTGTACATGCTACGCCCGCGCCTCTACTATGACACGTGCCCTTCCTTACTCGGCCACGGTTCACCGCTGCAGCCTGCAGACAGAACGATCGACCAGTATGTACGTACACGTTCGCGACCAGAATGACAATGCTACACACGCTTTGACCAGGTGGGTCCCGACTGTCAGGCACTTCCTTGCGTGCGAAGATGTAGCTGGTGGGTCCCAACAGTCAGGGGGGAAATGTTCTTTTCACGAAATACGGTGGCCCGTCCGGTGGGTGCCTACTGTCAGGTGGAGGAATCATTATTTTTCGCGTAATAAGGAGGCACTTCCTTGCGTGCAAAGATCTAGCTGGTGGGTCCCAGTAGTCAGGGGGGAAACATTTTTTTTCACGAAATACAGTGGCCCGTCCGGCGGGTCCTTGCTGTTAGGTGGAGGAATCATTATTTTCCGCATAATAAGGAGGCACTTCCTTGCTGCGTTCGTGGACCCAACGGTCAGCCTCTGCACGTACAGTACTCTTCTGATGGAAGTCGTTCTTGACCACGTTGACCATGCCGCGCCTAGAGCACCAGGGCGGTGGATGACGGCGAGCCCTAGGAAGGGGACGATGCGGAGCCGGGGAAGACGCGGCAGTTGCTGCCCATGCGGATAGGAGTACGAGGGTTCACTGGTTCGGCTACGGTGTGAGGCTCCCGTCGCCGCAGAATAACAGGGCGTGTGGGTGAGTAGAGGGATGGCCTAGCCAATGGTAGGAGTAGTAGGGGGCGGTGAGGCCTCCGCGGCATCACAATTGGCCACGGGAGGCAGGAGCACGCGGCACGACCGGCACTGGTTTGGGTGGCTAGAGCAAGAAGACCAGAGGTTGAAGAAGTACTACGTCCCTTTGATGGACATCGTACGGTCACTGGAGCTAGAATTGTTCATATTGACTAAGTTGACAAAGCCCTCTGTCCCCGTCAACTTAGTAGGCCCACAAGTCAGCCTCCCACTATGGTGGGTCCTAGATAGTAGGGGGAGTATTCATTTTTTGTGCGTAATAAGGAGGCACTTCCTTGCGTGCGAAGATATAGCTGGTCGGTCCAACCTATCAATGGGGGGAACATTTTTTCACGAAACATAGAGGCCCTTCCAGTGGGTCCCAGCTGTCAGGTGGAGGAATCATTATTTTGCGCCTAATAAGGAGGCATTTCCTTGCGTGCAGCCGTGGACCCAGTTGTCAGCCTCTCCACGAACAGTCCACTTCCGATGGATGTGGTTTGTTGACCATGTTGACCACGCCGCGCCGAGAGCACCAGGGAGGGAACGACACAGAGCCAGGGAAGACTCGGTAGTTGTTTCACATGCAGAGGGGAGTACGAGGGTTTACTGGTTCGTTTGCCGTCCGCCGGAGAACAACAGCAGGTGTGGGTGAGTAGAGGGATGGCTAGGCCAGCGATGGGAGTACGATGGGGCAGTGAGGCCTGCGCGGCAGCACAACTGGCTGCGGGAGGAGGAGCAGGCAGTCTCATCGGCGCTTGTTTGAGTGCCTGGAGCAGGAAGAGAAGAGATTGAAGAAGCACGACGGCCATTGGGTGGACATCCAACAGTCACTGCTCTCGTGTGTTGACTAAGTTGACACGGCGTTGCGTGTGCGTCACCCTTTTTTTTAGGAAAGCATATGCGTCAACCTGTAGTAGGCGCACAAGTCAGCCTCAAATCTGTGGAAAATAGCATACAACCCATCTGCCATTATTTCTAATAATTTACAACCCATTTGCTAATTCTTAAGAATTTTTTTTGGAGCCCATCTTCTTCTTGTTAGCATTACACCCCATATTGTGGCCACGGTTAAAAATTATACGAAATTTTGCATATTTTGGTGTGGTATATTTTTTTAATCCCGAAATATCGGGTCACATTCAAACTATTTTGAAAAATAAATATAAAATCCAAATAATTGTCCACGCATAAGAATCAATGAAATTTAAAATCTTGTAATGAAAAAAAATTGAAACTAATTCCCAGTTTGATGTGTTTTAAAAATGTACATCCCATTTCTCATTACTAATAGCCCATTTTCTAGGCAAACCAAATGAAACTCTCCTCACCTTGATAGATTTGCAGCCTAGCACGGCTGATAAAGCAAGTAGGCCTCGTTTGGGTATTTATTTTTCAAAAATAGAATTGGGCTAGCCATTTTTAGGAAGAAAAAAACACAACTGGGCTCATGATGTGGTAAACATAAATAAAACCCTGGCTAGACGGGCCACAGCCCCCGCACAGCCCCGTTGTTACCCTGATCCGTTGCTAAAACTAGTATAAATAACCACTGCTTATTCCTAAAAAAGTAAATAACAACTGCGCGACCTGCTAGGTCCCTAGTGTCAGCAGCTCGTTGTGTAATTCTCTCGTTAATTGACTATGTTGACAATGGCGTGAGCCCCAGATGTCCAACCATTAGGAGGAACCATGTTTTTGGGCTTGTAATAACGAGGCACTTGCTTGCGTACTACCATGACGCTGGTGGGTCCCTACTGTCATCATCTCCACGTACAGTCATCTCCTTGTTCCTCTCGGTTGTTGATGACGTTGACAATGCAAGAGGGCAGCGCACCGCGCACGGTGAGCGAAACAAGGCGGAGGACAACTGTGAGGCCTCGGACGGAATGAACAAGAGCCGTGGAAAATGCGCTAGTCCAGTCGCAGGTGGAGGGGAGTATGAGGGTTGGCTGGTTCAGGTGCAGGTGCGTGTTGGGGATGACGTCGCCGGAGAATAACAGGATGTGTGGGGGAATAGAGGGAGCGACTGGCCAACATTGGAGGGTACGGTAGGGCGGCGGAGGTGCAGCCAGCCAATGGAGGCGGTAGCAGGCAGAGCTGATGGGGTAGTTTGGTTTGGGCGGCTGGAGGAAGAAGACAAGAGATAGAAGATACACGACAGATGTTGTATGTCAATCCAATGGCTGGTAGGCAAAATCGTTTGTTGACTAGCTAGTAAGTCGACACCACCTTGGATAGGCTATTTCCTCGTTGGTCCCAAATGTCAGAATCCAAATCTGTCACGATCATGTAGCCTTTCCTATGAAAATTTACAGCCCATTAGGTGTGCTAGTTCAAAATAAGTTTGTGGGTGCTGGTGGGGGCTAATCACTTGGCTTCTGTAATGCACAGTGAGCTCAAGCAACCGGCGAGAGTGATGTTATTTCCCTTGGTTGGGATTTTTTTACAGTATTTCACTCTAAATTAAACGAATGGCAAGCCATTTGCCTTGTTTCAAAGAAAATATGATAGTCACAGCCGAGTTGAAAAGGGCAAGAACATCTAACTCCAGCTTACAAACTGTACAAAAACATGAGGGTTAATTGTTCATCAGGTTTAGATAAAACTCAGGTTGAAAAGGGCAACAACATCTAACTCCAACACTGTTTTTGGCAGTCATAGTCAAATGGATCGGTCAGGTCCATAAAATGAATATCCTGGGTCATAAAATTTACTGGATTTATGACCACAATATGTTGTAAATATAAGGCCATCACGTTCAGAAGCTCTTTTGTCCACCTAAAACTCCTTTTTTTGCTCTTCGACATACCCATCCGTCAAAACCATGCTGCTGATAAACTTAAGCCTGATGGACAATAGTAACCTCGCAGCAGGAAGAATGTGACAAATCTAGTGTTTGCATGGTTGGCTACATATCATTCTAGCGTTATTGTCTTCAATCGAATGTCATGAGATGTGAGAAAATCCCGGTGCTTACGAATCCACTGATTGGTTATAACTTTCTTACCTCGTCGTGTTGCCTAAATAGACATGAAGATTGAAAACAATTAAGGTCTAAAAAAAGAGTGTCGAAAGAGCAACAATGGAACGGTTAATTCTAGTACACTATATGTGGGCTTCCAATGTGCGTGAAATTATCACCTTTATATACAACTTCTCAGACATGGAAAGCATTGCAGCAAGCCAATAATCTTGTTCAGATCAAAACTATTCATTTGGATATATAAGATCTTGACAGAATCCAGCACCATTTATAGGCTATGTCGGTGTACAAAAGTGGGGCTCTGCTTTTGACCCCTTTACTTGTGCACGGGCAGTCAGAGCCACCCGCCGCGGCCACGCATAATAGGGCAGGAAAGGGAAGCCGGAGAGAAGCCGAAGGCTCAAGACAAACAAAGCAACGACAAGGACCAAGGCCACAAAGATCGGATGGACGAAGAAGGTTTCCCCAGCAAGAACCCTTGCCGGGGCGGCCTCAGGGGCCCCGGCAAGACCCTTGCCAGGACAGCTCGCCCACACCAGCTGAGCGAGTCACCTTTGAGCTCCCCAACGCTAGACAAACGCATTGGGACAAGGCTCGGGAGGCACCTCCGTGGTGGCATGCAGATCTTTGTGAAGACAAAGAATAGTCAAGATCAAATGAGGACAGGAAAGCAACAATCCTCACCAAGATCCTCACCGAAGAAACCCACAAGACCCCCGGCAAGATCCTTGCCGGGGACGCCAACGCGCCATGGCAAGACCCTTGCCGGGCCACCTGGCAAGACCCTTGCCGGGCCACTCGGCAAGGCCCTCGCCAAGCGCGCCAGTAGGGCCACTGCCAGGCCCACACTGGCCAAGTCTCCGCCGCCGTTCGCACGCAGCTACTAACCCAACTAGCTGGACAGGCACCTGCGTGGCAACATGCAGCCCTTCCTGGAGGCTACACCACCGCGCCACCTCAGCTGCCTGCCTGCCTACATGGCACCGCATGCATCGCTGGTCAGGGCGTGTGTCAAAGCAAGGAGGAGCGGCGACGGACGGGACGGGCCTCGCTCCCGTCCCCGATAAAGTGAAGGGACACCTAAGCCTCACATTAAATGCACTTTGTCCTGTAATACCAGCGATAAGCTCACAGCGCTGTAACACTTCCCACCTCCTGTGCCCTTTGTGGCAGCCCTTTCGCTTATAAAAGGAGGCCCATGGCGACTTTGGAGAAGGATTCGCTCTTTCAACCTAGCAGCACCTAGAGCTAGTTCAAGAGTTCAAGAACACTAAATACAACCACCAAAGCAGGATCGAGGGTTTTACGATCTTTGCGGCCCCTAATCTGTAAATCCCTTTGTCTTTGTCTACTAGTCCTGCTCTTCTCACGATCCCCGCGCCCCGCAACCGTAGTAGGGATTCCAATGATCCCATAGGTGTCATTTCCCACCGACAGGCTATCCATGGAGAAACTCTTCATTGAGCATAGACCATAATATTAGTACAAAATGTGTACTCCAAGATGATATATAACTTATGCACAGAAATTTAAAATGCAGCTTATGGTTACAAGTGTAGATGATAATATAAAGTACCTGAAGAACTGTGGAGCCAAACACCATCTTCAAATGAGCACATAGATCATGTATTACACCCAAGGTCTTCAGTTTAGGCGTAGAGAGGACGGTTATTTGCGATAGTGAATAACTAGAATCAAGAATCAACCTTTGAAGTGAAGGGGCATCTTGGATGATGAGCTGCCTTCCGTCAAAAGAAATTCCAATTCTTACAAGGTTAGGCGACTTTATTTGGAGACAACCGATTCTAACTGTGAAAACAAGCACCAAGCACTCAAGGGTAGGGCAACTGGAGTGGATGATGTTGTGCAATGAGGCCTCCGATATACAAACCCGCACAACTGAAAGTTTCTTGAGAAATGGGAGTCGAAGGTTTAGTACCATATTGTCTGGTAGGTAGCACAGCACAAAGGTGGCGGTGTGGAGAGATGAAGAAAACTGCGAGATGGACATCGGTGCTGAGGGCACAAGTACACGGCGTTCGGTATCTGGTAGGATTTCCAGGGGAATAGTAGAACTCAAGCAGCTGTAGTTCTGTGAATTAAGGGGATTTCAGCCAGGCGTCCACTATGCAGGGCATGGTACGCTTGCTCAGGTAGCATGACGGGATGCAGAGGATTTGAACGGAGCCCTAGTGGGAGGAGATGATGGCTCTAGGGATTTCAAAATCATTGAAGAGGGATAGCTGACGACAGTCGAGATTAAGGGGCACGACGCAGCATAGAGGGCGCCACCGAATTGAGAGGACCTGGGTGCGGCAACAATCCTTGGTGGGGAGAGGCGAGATGATCTCCCCAAGGACGGCGTCCGGGAGATTGCTGATGTGGTCCACCCGAGATTCTATGGGTTCCTGAGGTCCGGTGGGGGCGGGGTCGCCGCTTCTCCCTGCACTGCTGGGTGCGGGATCTACAACAGGCATCACCGCTGGCAAGAGCCTCATCTTCTTGGGGCTAGGGTCAGCCGACTCCATTTTCCTCGAGGACGTCGCGTCGCGCTCAAGGATTTGAGAAGAGTAACGAATGACGAGCCTAGTTGTAGTGCAAGTGAAGAAGAAGGGGAGCTGTGGTTTTTCTGTAGTAGTGAGGAAGAAGGGGAGCTGAGGTTTTCTGTAGGAGTGAGGTGAGGAATTTGGGAGTACAAGTGGAGCGAGCTGACGTGAGGTGGGTGGGAGTGAGGAGGAAGAAGTGCACCTAGGTTTTTTTGGGGGTGGTGTGCTGGGTATGGGTAGCGCCTCTCATTAAGTAAATATATGGGCTTTTGAATTGATTTTATTATTTACTAGGGTGGATGGGCTGTTTTGTCTTGGGCCCAGAGAAACAATTACTACTAGTACAGTGGAGACACTCTACAACTACCTAGAAAAACAATTACTACTAGTATAGTGGATACACTACCGCTTCTGGCTCCTTTTAGGTCATCGAAATGTCTCCCTCTATTGAATGTTGTTTTACTTTTGTTCACCGACATGTGGGCCATGCAGCGCGCGGGCCCAAATGCCATCCACCAAATTAGAAGGCAGTATGTAGGCGGAGAGTCACCCCGGTTGTAGTGCGACAGTAACGAGCTGTCGTATCACAAAACCCCACCTCCCCGCAGCGTAAGTTTGACGGACAAAGCAACCATCATTTCACTCTTCCCTGAATTCCCTTCACCCTCACCATCTTCAAGAAAGCCAACACTCGCATCTGCCACTGTTCTTCCCTCCCTACGAAGGGGAGGTAAGCGGATCCGTGATGTTGGTATATTTTCGTTCAGAGAAAAAAAGAACTTTTGCAAAGCAGTAACCGATCCTCACTCTCTTTTTTGTTTCATTGTCATTGCGATTGCGTTTTCCTTTCAGTGGTTTCCTAGTATTCGTCAGTTTCATGATGGACCAAGGAGAACCAGGCAAAGATCTTCCGATATTGGAGCAGACGTGGGAGTCTGATCCTCACGAGACAGAGAGCTCCAAGAATATGGAGGCAGCCATCGAGCCGACCCCAGATGTGCTCACGACCACCAGTGAGATGGTCAATGCCCCGTTTGAGGTTACAGCCCCCGTGGCCCTGCAGGAGCAGTTTTCCCCCTTCGAGGATGTGTCCCCCCCGCTGAGCTGCCCAAGGTGATTTTCTTGTTTGCCGATCTCGATTGTGGTTTTTCATCTAAGTATGTGGTGATGAATAATGCAAAATTCTATTAGCTTCGATGCCATGCTATACATAGTGGTTTAAATAACTTGTGTTTCTAATAATGGAAAGTAATTTAGAATTTTTTTCAGTTTCAATTAGAGCCCTGATGTGGACAAGGATTGTGTGGTTGTACATGTCACTCGCTATGAGGCGGATGACCTGAATATACGCACTGGAAAAATAGAGTTCTTAGGCTATTGGATCCTGGAAGCCACTTGCGCTTATACCGATGTCGAGTTGTATTCTAGCCTCACTATTGTCAGGCATGTTGTCCAGGTGTACTGAAGCACAAGAAGTTCAAAGCCACTCCTTCATTTGTGAGGCATACTGTTCTTGTCAAGCTTACGTAGGAAGATGATGTGGCATGCCTCCACAAACAAGTTTATGAGTGGCAAGGCCACAAGGTTATCTTCAGGAAGGTTCACAGGATTGAGCTGCTGTCGGACATCCTCGATGATGTTCATGGCAAGGTCCGTCTTATGTCCATCGCAAATTAGATCGAGGCATGCAATGGTTGCCCCAGCTAGTGTTTAATAGTAGTTTGGATTGTGTCTAATTATCCGAACCTTGCCTATTATCGAGCCCTCTGGGGCTAGTACTCTGTTTGAATCCGTCTATGGGAACTTCCGCTACTTTTGTGTGCTTGTGAATCATGTGAGAACCATCCTAATTGTTGTCAAAACAGATGCGTCCTCACTAGTTTTTTCATGAATATGGCATGGTAAGACATAAGTTGTCACAGTTTATCATATGAGCAGTGTGTGTTTGATGAAATAGAGTACTCATTCAAGAACTATGCACCGGCGTATACATATGCACTTGTAACACTGTTGGTGCTACCCCACTTGTAAGCAGGTGTGCAAAACACGACACATTGGCTCAGCTCGCTTCAACACTAGGCTATCGACCAACTAACAATCAATAATCTGCTGTCTGACATATAAGAATGTATCTTGTTACAGTGGTTAATGTAGTTATCTGAGGCCACAATGTAACTCCAAACATTCACACGCTAGTCCAGTGTTCATGTGGAACACTCACATTAAACTCAGCTTCATAAAAAACTTGAAAAGCATAAGTTAAGCAATTTTATACATCTCATTAATTCCTAGAACATAACAAACATATACTAGTTCACAGCAAAAGACAAAGTTGTGAGAAGGTTTACAAATCAGGAAAAATCAAGCAAGGCTTCTCTGAGCAAAGGGCCTCCCGACAGTCTTAAATTTCCTGGAGTTTACTCTGGTTTTTTCTTGTTGCCACCATCCAGGGTTAGGTTCTCTCATTCCATATTAACCAATTATAATTGTGTTCTCAGCTGGAATGCTGAACTGAACCATGTAGTGTACTAACAATTTGAAATTCTTGTGTATTCCACTAAATTTAAGCACCGCTATTTGCAGAAATAAGCAGACCACAATGCCTCTTGTCCGCGCACCTGTCCCAAAAACCTCCGTGCAGCCGTGCTAGCTAGTCCTCGGTCCATGGATGAACTAGTAGAAAGTGCATTTCGGACTAGGATGCAGTTGTTTTCGCTCGTCCCTACACTGCAATCAGGAAGTAAAACGTACGAATCAACTTCTTTTAGATTGCGTTGGTCATTCTACCTAGTTACTACCAATGTAGGAATACCTGGAAGATGGGTGGTTAGAAGACGACAACTAGGAATAGCCATCTCATTTTGTGTAGTTGTGTCGGCGTTCTGGGAATGGGGTCCCAGACTTGCTCGCTCTGCTGCTGCTGGCGTGGCTCAAAGGGCCCCAGCCATGCCCATCTTCATCAACACAAGCTCAAGACCTCACGAGGGGCCAAGATCATGGGCGGACGATAAGGAGCTTCTCAGCACGGCCTCATCAGCTGGCTCATGAGGAGGCGGAGAGTTCAAGGCGGGTACCTCACGAGGTGCCCATGACGCAATCCATGACGCACCAGGGCGCCATCGGGTGCCGGCCAGCAGTTGTCCTCCTTTCCTCTTTGGTGCAAAGGAGCAAGCGCAGCGAGAGCATCAAGCAAAGGCATCCATTTCGTGCTATAAGACCAAGACCAGCCCAACGGCAGGAGGAAGTCATTGTGGAGCCCAAGCAAAGGCCACCACCAGAGCCTTTGGCAAAGCGAGGACCAAATTTAGTCAGATAAGTGTACCAGATGTTCCCCTTCAAAATGGCCAATTGTTGGCGCCCTTCCCGCTCAATATTTGGGAAGAGGCCCAGGGCCTTTACCTATAAATAGGACTAGCCACCCCCAGGAAAAGGGAGAGAGAGATCGAGAGAGACAGAGAGATAGTGGCATCGAGGATCCAAGAGCCGGAACCAAGTAGCACCAACCAAGAACAGACCCTCGCGAGGCTGTTCTTCCTTGTATTGTTCATCATCAGCCCAAAAGGCAATCCACCACACCACACACTGGAGTAGGGTATTACACCACAATGGTGGCCTGAACCAGTATAAACCCTGTGTCCCTTGTGTGTTCTGTTTGTAGTTTAGATCCTAGCGATTCGGCGAGGAGCAAGTAGGTAGAGGGTGAAATCTCCGTGCGCACCCAGTGTTCGAACCTCAAGGGTATGCCGGAACCCGAAATCCGACATTTGGCGCACCAGGTAGGGGTGCGCCGGAATTTGCCTTCCGTCGCCTTGTTCTTATCCGACCATCGCATCCATGTCTTACGCTCGTCGGGCTCGTGCCGAGCGCCGAGCCGCCCTCGCTTCCCGCGTCGCCTAGACGGCTCCCGTCGGCGGGCACCTCGCTGTTCTCGCCACCGCCGCTAACGCCGCCATCGGCCCGGGGAACGCAAAGCAAGCATCGCCCCAAAGATCTATCCATGAGGCGAGACGGCCGACCGCCACACCTCGCCACCCTCGCTGGTTCTTTGTCCCGCACGCCAAGGTTATGGAGGCTCGAGCTGCGCCATCGCGCAAACGAGCTCTGCGCTACCGCCAATCGATGACGCTTCACGAAGAGTGGCTCGACCAAGTCGCTGAAGCTCGTCCGCGCCATTGGGGCTCACCAGCGCCGTCCTTCTCGCCGCATCAAGCGCTTCGCTTCGCGGCAACGGTTTCTGGGCGCCAGACGCCCCCATCAAGAAGGCGCCCGCCCCAAGGCGCGCGGCCTCGGGCGGAACCCGCTCCGTTAGGCGCTAAGCGGCAAGAGCAGAGCTGCCAAGAAGTCCTCGCCGAGAAGCCGCCGAGCGCCTCGCCCCAAAGAAGTTCAAGCAGACTGCCGCCTCGCTACGATGGCACGGCCGACCTGCAGAGTTCCTCCAGCTCGACGCTGGGCATCGAGGCTGCCAACGGAGACGAAAAGGTCATGGCGAATCTGGTTTTATGGCGCTTAGGACGGGCCCGCGACTGGCTCCAGATCCGCTCTGTGCACGATCTCCTCCTCGACGAGATGCGCACCCGCTTCATCGCCAACTTCCGTGGTACTTCGCGATCGCCACCCGCCGTGAGCGACATGCGCCGATCAAGCAGCAACTAGGGGAAACCTTGCGTATACATCCAACGCTTCAACAACGCTACTCAAGATCCCCAAGGTAACGGAGGAGGCCATCATCTCAGCCTTTCTCCGACGCGCGGCGCGACGCCAAGATGAAGGAGGAGTGGCGATGCATGAAGACCTCGGCACCTCTTTGAGCTGTTCAACTTGGCGTACCGCGCGCCAGGCTGAGGAAAGACGCCCTCCCTCCTCGCTGCTCGCCGCAGACCCGAAGATAAGAAGCCGGCAGCGCCGACACCAAGCGGGCGTAGATCAGCCCAACCTCCAAGGGCGCCGGTATCGCGGTACCACAACCTCCACACCCACAACACCAATGAATGCCAGAGCTCCGGTCCGTGCATGACGGAAGGGTCGGCAGACGCCCCGACCGCAGCCGATCGGGCTACGGCCGAGGAGGAGGAAGGAACGCAGACGCTGGAAGACCGCGCCCACGCCAAGGCCGGGCGACCAACCTCGCAGGATCGCTGGCAGACCCGCCTCGCGAAGGAGGCCGGAGGGATCAGCCTCGTGAGGATCGCCGCAAGGGAACGCAGGCCTCCTCCGCTGCCGCCGCAGCCAAGGAGAAATGAAGACCGCCATCGACGAGGGGCCGGGGCTTCCGTGAACCACGCAATCGCCGCATCCCCGGTGGAGCTCAAGCCCCAGCCTCTCAACAAGATCTTCAAGCAGCCGCCGCCGGCGAATGCAGTCCTCCCAAGCTCGAGGCCACGCGCCTCTCAGTGGTCAACATGCGCCATCACGCTTAGCTCAGCGGATCAGCTCAAGTGCGCGCCACAGCCGAGTCCTCCCGATGCTTTGTTCCCCAATCATCGCGAACGTGTTAGTCACCGTAACCCTCATCGACGGGCGGGCAGGGCTCAACGCCCCGTCCGTGGAAACGCTCAACAATCTCCAAGTGCCCTACACCACCTTCACCAACCAAGCCTTTCTCCGAGTCACCGACGGCTCCACGGTCCCGATTGGGCAGGTCCGCCTCGTCACCTTCGGCACGCGACAACCTTCAAGACCGAGCTCATCGACTTCGACGTCGCCCACATTCGCCTCAGATAACGCCATCCTCGGGTACCGGCGCCGCCAAGTTCATGGTCAGAACTCCACCACGGCTACAATGTCCTCAAGATGCCAGGAAGTGGCGGGGTCATCACGGTGCCCTGCGAGGAGAGAGACGCAGTGTGCTCCCTGGAGCGAGCCTTTCAGGCCGCATCACGGGAAGACCCGGATCGCGGAAGCAGGAGGCTTCCCGAGGCCGCCCCCAAGAAGAAGAAGACATTGTCCGGCCCTGCCCCACAGGAGGCAGGCCCCTCAGGGCCCGCGCCTGCTCAGGGGGAGCCTCCTTCCATCGCATAGGGAGGCACGCCCGCGCCTCCTCAGCAGGCTCGGGGCTCTCCCCGAGGGCCGCCGACCTCGCCAAGGTCACGAGGGAGGCGCTTGGGCACCACGTGGAGGCGTGTTTCGAAGCACGTTTCCCTCAAGAAGGAGCAAGGAAGGAGGGCCAAACCCTCAGGAGTTCGTCAGCAAGGCCATTCAGGAGCTACAGGAGTCAAGAGTCATGAGAGGCAGCCGCCGCCTTTCACTGTGGCCCCCATCCAGCGAGGATGGTGGGCTGCGCGTCTGACGACATACCAGGCTCAACCGAGCCGCCTCAGAGCGCCTGCCCTCGCAAGTGGGACGCCGCGAGGGTCCGCCCCACAACCACGTTCAGATGCCTTATGGCTTGCCGAACGCGCCGCCGTGATACTAACGCCTCATGAGGGCCATCCCGAGGCTCAAGAGATCAGCGCCCGCAGCCCCGGTGGAGATGGAGATGGTCCGTGAGGAGCCGCCGCCTCCGGAGCCTCCCGAGGCCCTCGGGCCCGGGGCTCGTGGAGGATCGCCCCGCAGCTCCACCGAGTCCGCGACACCAACACCCCTTCGCCCCCAACATCATCAGTGACATCTTTCAAGTTTCATTTAATCGAGCGCCTCAGGTCGTGATTATTCCTGTGCCACATGGGTCCGCCCTGTGGCGTGTATCCCTTTATTTCATGTTCTTAGCTTACCTTATCGGGGCGCCTCGGCTGCATCATCCCCAAGTCGCCGGGTCCGACCCCGGGCGTGTACCCTTCTTATGTTTATCTTAGGGCCATGCTTTCGACCCATCATGCTTGTTATTTGCTGCCCGTCCGCGGCACCTTTTCTTCCTGGATGTCGGAAGCTTGCACATTAAAGTGGGGGGGGGGTGCCTGAGCATCGCAACTCAGGCTCCTACTGGCTCTCCAGCCCTCACCCTCTGGTCTTGTCCACGTCATCGCGACCTGGCATACCAGCGACGGCTGAGACCAGCTCGAGGGCCGGGACCCGAGGACGTAGAGTTTCAACATCCAACCCAGCTTGCGCGTTAAAGGGGGGTGCCTGAGCATTGCGACTCAGGGCTGCTACCAGCTCTCCAGCCCTCACCCTCTGGTCTTGTCCACGGCATCGCGGCCTGGCATACCAGCGACGGCTGAGACCAGCTCGAGGGCCGGGACCCGAGGACGTAGAGTTTCGACATCTAACCCAGCTTGCACGTTAAAGGGGGGTGCCTGAGCATCGCGACTCAGGGCTCCTACCAGCTCTCCAGCCCTCACCCTCTGGTCTTGTCCATGGCATTGCGACCTGGCATGCCAGTAACGGCTGAGACCAGCTCGAGAGCCGGGACCCAAGGACGTAGAGCACCGGCATCTAGCCAAATTTGCAGGAACATACTCCAAGATAAGGCCCAGAGCCAGGCACAACTCTCCTTGAGGTAGGGCCCCGTGAGTCCCGCGCTGGCCCACGGGTGCCCAGATACACCTCGTCAAGCCCTACCGTGCCAGCCACATGTCAGGGCGGGGCTGTATACGCCCCGGGGGATGCTCCCGAAGGGGAGCCCCCTCCCACGCACCAGTGGAAGCACCATGCTCCCCGCTGGCTGACGACACTGCCGAGGAGCGGCTATGCCCGTACACATACGGAAGCACTATGCTCCGCGCTGGTGATAAACAACTGAGGGTGGACCTCGGGCCGCGACAACCTCAGGGAGCCCGGAGCTCAGTGTCTAGCCTCATCGCAACGCCTCCCTCGGGAGTGCCGCGCAAGGGGACTGGACACGAGGGCTGCGCCAGGGTCACGCCCAGACGCACGCCACCCAGCCAGGCCCCCCGGGCCTGGTTCGTCGCACGTCCCTCCCCGAGCGGAGCCAAGGTACGAAGGCCATTTGAGCGTCAAGGGGGACTCCTGAGCATCACGACTCAGG
This sequence comes from Aegilops speltoides, assembly GCA_021437245.1. NCBI lineage: Eukaryota > Viridiplantae > Streptophyta > Magnoliopsida > Poales > Poaceae > Aegilops > Aegilops speltoides. The sequence continues at coordinate 74,494,647 of CM038145.1, read as the reverse complement.
AGCCTAACTGGTCACGTAGCCCCTCACTCCTTAGTTCCGAAAGGCTAACGGCGGTTGAGGTATGCGCGGGGCCAGGCCCTGTAGACATAGAACGGCAGATCCACCCGCATCTCACCTCCCTAAGGAGTCACCCCCACATCTCACCTCCCTACTTGCTGTTCGAGCGCCAAGGGGGACTCCTGAGCATCGCGACTCAGGAGCCTAACTTGTCACGTAGCCCCTCACCCCTTGGTCCCGTCCTGGTTTCCGGTCGGGGCTAACGGCGGCTGAGGTATGCGCGGGGCCGGGCTGCCGGCGTAGAACATAAGCAAGTAGGAAGGAATAGCGCAAATTTTAGGGAATTCAAAGGCAAATATTACAGTCCATACTGGTATCACAACAAGTTTTAACGCCTCCCCGAGGCATGGTGCATGTGCAGGAATTAAAAGCAGGACGGGAGCCACGACGGAGTCACTTGCCGGCAGTGGAGCTGCGCGGAGCGGGTTCGCCTTGTGGAGCAGCAGGGCTAGCAGCGCTCTGCTTCGGCTTGGTGCTGAAGGCCTGGAACTTCCCCAGCAGAGCCTCCGCACGACCCTTCACGACCTCAGTAGCGACAGCGGAACGCTCGCCGCTCGCTGGCTCCAACATGCTGTCGAGGTCGATGTTGGGGTCGCGAAGATAGATGTGGGTGAAGACCCGCATCAGCGCTGCAGAAGACAAGACGTGCGCCTCGGCCTCAGCCGTAGGGCCAAGGCCAAGGGTGACATCTTCAAGAGTACGAACCAGGAAGGGAAGCAGCTTGGCGGGGCCATCCTCCTCGCCGGCCAGCGGGCTCTCCAGGCCGCTCTCATAAAGCGTCTTCAATGAATTGCGAGCCTTCTCCTCCATCTCTGCAAAGGCCACGCGATCCTCAGCAAGAACCCGGGCCTTGCCGTCCAGCTCAACCTTCCTCGCCTCCAGCTCTTGCTCCAGCGCGCCTAGGCGGTCACGGCGCTTCTTGAGCTTGGCGTCCTGGTCCTTGATGGCCGCCTCACGAGCCTTCATGCTTTCCTCCTGCTCTTGGCGAAGGCAGGCCTCCTTGGTGAGCTGGTTCTGCAGGCCCTTCAGCTTGCTCTCCAGCACCTCGCAGCGACCTCGGACACTAGCCACCTCCCCCAAGGCGGCGTCATGGACAACCTTCGCCCCAAGGACGGCTTGCTTCTCCTCGTCGCAGGCCGTCGATGCCTGGACCAGTGCCGCCCGAATCGAAGCGTCGGAGCGAATCCAGCCGGAAACTAGCTCCAAGCGCCCGGCCACTAGATGAGAGTCGGCGCCCAGAAGATCCTGCCGCAGGCGGTCCAGTTCGGCAATAGCGCGATCCAGAACAGTAGTCGGGGAAGCAGCAGTCAGTGGAGTAGGAGGAGAAGACGGCACCGTGATCACGGCATCCTGAGGGGGAGCCTGCTGCACCACGACAGCCGTGGTGGCGGCATCAGGCAAGGGCACCTCGGGAGTCACTTGAGCCATGGGGGCCATGCTCGCCCCAGCCGGCTCAGCCAAGCCTCGCGAGGACGCCCGGGAAGGAGAGGCCCTTTCGTCACGGTCACCTTCTGTCACGGGCAGAGGCGCTGCCACGGGTGGAACCTCACGAGCTCCCTTTGACTTCTTTGCCACGGGCGCCAGCCTAGCCAGGAGATACGAGCATCAAGCCTCAGCAACAGAACAATAAACAAGACAGGAATCAAGCACTTACAGGTCGTCACTTGCGGGCTCGAGCAGCCTCCGGCCGTACTTGAAGCCCGAGAGCCGGCTGCAAGGATCAGCCTCAGGGAGCTCGGGAGCAGGAGGTGCGCCTGCGGATCGCCTCGGGGCTGGGGCAGACCCGCGGGGGATCAGCCCGGTCTGGTCCTTCTTCGGGACCGGGAGCAGGCTCCCGCCGCCCCGCTCATCATCATCCTCGTCGTCGTCACTCAGAGAGAGGCGGAGAGCGCGTGACCTGCGCCGAAGGGGGGGAGCCCTTGACTCTGCCGCGGAGTCAGCCCCCTCTTCCGGCTCCCCTCCTTCCTTCTCTTTGCTGGAGTTGCCGGAGGACATGTCCACCGGGCCCTCGGGAGCCTCCGCGGGCATGGGCCCGTCCCCCGTTGAAGGCGGGCATGGACCCCACTACCTGCTCCCAGTCCTCGCGGAGGAACAGGGGCGTAGGAGCGCCCTCCAACCTCGCCACGCCGCTTCTACCAAAGACCCGGAGGACTGCAAAGAAGATCCTCATCGGCCAAGACCGCTGGGCTTGGGTGGGGCCTCCACATCGGAAGTGAGTACTGTCGAAGCGGAGCTAGTTGGTGCTCCAGGAATTCCCTCAGCAGCGATGCACTGGGCCGGCCGCTGGCCGCCATGCTGGCCGGCCTCAGATCCGCGTCCATCTTCTCCAACACCGGCTTCGCGCGGGGGTCCACCAGCTCCACTCGGGACCAGTCGTCGGAGCTCGTGGGGTGCCCTGTGGGCAGGGTCAGCCGAGGGTGGATGCGCCCAGCATCCACTAAGACCCACTTGCTCCTGAAGCCCTCGATCCTTTTCCCAGGGTTCGAAATGGCCATGGAGCTGCCGTACGCGACGAAGCTCGCACACGCAGAGACAGATCCACGAGAGGTCCGGAGGGAGAAGTAGTGGCGCAGCAAGGCCACTGAGGGCTTCACCCCTACGTGAGCCTCGCAATAGTAGGCAAAGATTGCCAGAAGAAGGACAGAGTTGGGGTGGAGATGCAGGGCTTGAAGATTATAATGGCGGAGGACAGAGAAGAAGAACTTAGAAAAGGGAGGCACCAGACCAGCGACAATGGCGCTCACGAAAAGCGGATAGAAGGTGCCCCCTTGGCCCTCAAGGAGAGGGGAGCCGGCCCTTAACACCTTCGCCCCGTTGATGCCTTGCGCCGCCCCCATCTGCCGCACCCGGGCAAGGCTCGCCTCTGACACGTTCGGCGAGTCCAAGGCGGACGAGTACCAAGCTCCGGCCGGGGCCTGGCGAGGCGCCATGTCTGGCTAGGGCGCGAGGACAGAGTAGATCTGAAGATTTCGAAGGCGGGAGGAGAGGCGCAAGAAAGGGGATCTGAGCAGCAACTGGAGAAAGCAAAGAAGGCAAAGGACAGAAGCCGCTCCTTTATCAACTAGCGCGGTTGCGGAGGCGCCCACATCCAATCAACTGCCACGCGGCGCCCAAGGGCGCAGGCTGTTAGGGCCCGTGATGCTTCGCACTTGCCCTTTCGCCTCTCTGCTCGGCCAAGTCCGGGCACGCCGTGGGACCGGGGGCTACTGTCGGCGTTTTGGGAACGGGGGTCCCCAGACTTGCCTACCTGCGGCCTGCGGCGTGGCTCAAAGGGGGCCCAGCGCGGCCCATCTTCATCAACACAAGCTCAAGACCCTCGCGGGGCGGACGACAAGGAGCTTCCTCAGGCATGGCCTCATCAGGCTGGCTCGCAAGGAGGCGGAGAGTTCAAGGCGGGGTACCTCACGAGGTGCCCATGACACAAGCCATGACGACCAGGGGCGCCAGTCGGGCGCCAGCCCGCGCAGTGTCCTCCTTTCCTCTTTGGTGCAAAGGGAGCAAGCGCATGCGAGAGCATCAAGCAAAGGCATCCATTTCGGTGCTACAAGACCAAGACCAGCCCTACGGCAGGGAGGAAGTCATTGTGGAGCCCAAGCAGGCGTCACCCCAGAGCCTTTGGCAGGCGAGGACCAACTTTAGTCAGGATAAGTGTACCAGATGTTCCCCTTCAAAATGGCCAATTGTTGGCGCCCTTCCCGTCAATATTTGGGAAGAGGCCCAGGGAAAAGGGAGAGAGAGATCGAGAGAGATAGAGAGATAGTGGCATCGAGGATCCAAGAGCCGGAACCAAGTAGAACCAACCAAGAACAGACCCTCGCGAGGCTGTTCTTCCTTGTATTGTTCATCATCAGCCCAAGAGGCAATCCACCACACCACACACTAGAGTAGGGTATTACACCAAAATGGTGGCCTGAACCAGTATAAACCCTGTGTCCCTTGTGTGTTCTGTTCGTAGTTTAGATCCTAGCGATTCGGCGAGGAGCAAGTAGGCAGAGGGTGAAATCCGACAAGTTGTACTAAAACCGAAATCCGACAAGTTGTACTAAAACCAAGGTGTGTACTTTTGATTGCGCAGATAGAAACGATATGGAGACAGACATCCCTGTTTGCGCAAATACGAAATACGGTTATTTAAACAGTGATAGTTATTTGCAGTGGCGTATGATTAACATCAACATCTATTGTGTTATAATTGGCACTACATTGACAGTATGAAAGTGCCCTTAAGTAAGTAGCATCACATCACATCAACACTGCCACTAGATTAACAGGCAGAACAATAGCATTAGTATTACTGTCATGAGAGTAGCACATGGTCAGTGAATGTGCAATCAAATTTGTGCAGTTCCACTGGGATGAAGCAATGTTAGTGGTGTGAGATTTAAGTGTAACTGCAAAAACACAATTCATGGGAAATAAAGAAAGACGGAAGCACTTCATAAAATGGTGGTGGCATTGCTTCAATTTATCGACGACACTAGACCATTAGTTATAGTGACATTAGGTGGCATTGCTGAATGCTTCATGTGATTTTACATTACGATATGGGCATAGGGACAATAGGGGCACAAAGTGGTGAGGCAGATGTGGTTGCCGAGAGCGGCAAACACTCATGCAGCATGTCTGCATTTGTCCCATTTTTTATCTCCTCGGCGACATTTTACTATGTGAGCACATGAAATCTAGACCAGCTCATTCTCACTTGCCCCCACTTCCCCCCACCCTTCGCCATCCACCATGCTTTCTTCACCTTTTCAACCAAGAGACTGGTTGGGTAGCTAGTATCTACTACTTTCCCCCATTTCCTCTTAGAACCAAGTCCAAGATTCATGCTACAACTTTCCCACTTTCTTCCCTGTTTGAACCAACTCTTAGATTTGACTGTATGAACTAGCTTTACCTCAATAATAGTAAAAGTCTAGGTGGCTTTGGAACAACCGACGAAAGTAGAAAAAGATCCACACGCAGCCACGTGGGGAGTTGTGGTAGTAGAGCAAGGCAGGTTTCGAAGGAATATATACCTGAGGGTCGTCGGCATGTGGCAAAGACGACGTCGAGAGGTCGCATCTTGGCCACAATACCGCAGGGAGGAAGAAGGGGTCGGAGGCCCTCCCGAGCCGGCGCTCTTTCCGAGAGAACGGCACGACTGTCGATCGGGACGCGCGCGCAGCCGTTGGTCTCCTCCCTCGCCGCCGATGACAGCGTGAACGATGCACCTGCACCCCTACCCCGGTCGAGGTGGTCCGACCGGATTTGCGACTAGCCGTGAGCAGAGAGAGTGTGTGGCCACCTATGTCTTGTTTAGATCTGGAGAGCATGAGAGAGTGAAAGAGAGGAACCCTAGTAAAGCATGCGCTAAGGCTCCTGCTTATATATATAGTGGAGTGATTTTGTTGTACCAGCTTCAAAAAATGTGCTCCTACGTGTACCCGCGAGTGGGTGTGAGAGAACTAGTGCATGCGCGCACCGCTTGTCTTTGTGAGAGTACAATATACTATGCCCAAAGAACGTTCGCCACAAGAGTAATAGTATAAGTGTGTGATGTGTGAGTTAAAATAAAAGGTGTGCGCCGTCTTTTGTCTTTTAGAAGTTCTGAGGGTAGGGTGTGAAGAGCCCATATGTGTGTGACGTCTACCTGCAGATAGATGGTGGGTGCAAGAGGACTCGGGAGAGTCGTGACTCATGAGGGTGCGTGTGTGCGTGATAGAGAGGGGGCACGTATCAATGCAAATTTTGAGTAGAGTAGAAAATTTCATGTGGCTGCGGGTATATCAAAATGCAGGGCCCATGCATCATTGCCTTTTGGTCAAACCTACGCCCACAAGTTTTTGTACGTATATCTCCACTGGTCCCTGAACCCAAAATGCTGCCTCGTTCCCGTAAAACCAAGCGGCCCACACATATTAAGGCATCGACTCGAACTCAATCCCTCTCTCGTTTACTATGACATGGCCCCGCACGCCGTAGTACTCCTACAAACCCTACCGCCGCACGCATCATTGGTTTTCTTCAAGAGGACGAGGGAGAAGCGGATTTGTAGTGGATGCGCTTTCAAAAAAGGATTTGTAGTGGAGACCCCTACCCTAGGGTGCCCTAGGTAGCTGCCACATGCATCATTGGTTTTCTCTTTTCTTTATGCTCTTGCATCCTAGAGTGAAATGATGGTTGCTACGTCCATCCAGCTTAATGCGGGAAATGTGGGGCTTTGTGATTTGACCCCTCATCGCTCATTTACTACTACTGTGGTGCTATAACCGGGGTGCCTCCAAGTCCAACCGCTGCTCCGAACTGTAATTTGGTGCATCACACATGGAATAAGACGGTGAATGAGCCACATGTCGGCCAAAGGGGTCCTGTTAAGTGTGTTGCCATTTCGAGTGTGGACTGACCCTGCTTGAGTTGGTACGCCAACATGACAGGAGCAGCCTACCACTTGGTTTTGCTCCTTGGTGAATCCTGACTATATTGATCTAAAAAGATACTGTACTACCCTCTCCGTCTCGGTTTATAGGGCATGCACATAGTTCTAGGTCATCCATTTGACTAACTAAATACGAGTTACTATGTCACAAAAAGTATATCATTGGATTCTTAAGCGGATGTAGTTTCTAAACATATACTGTTCATCACATATATAGCTAGTGAAATTCTCAACCTATAATGACGTGCATGACTTGTAATACGGAGGAAGTAGTAAAAATGAGGTGATTTTACCAAGCGATGGGCGGGGGAGCATGGCCTGTCATGCGGTCCCACGTGTCATGATGTACCAAGGCGATGCGCGTCCCTCTTGAGAGCAAGTATAATAGTACACAGTCAGCAGGCTATAAGCAGTTACATGTCATCAAAATCATAGCTGGAAGAGAGAGAAAGAAGGAAAAACAAGGCAGCGGGCGCTTGAGCTAGCGCCGGCTACAGCGCAAGAAACAAGACATGCAGCCCTGTGAGCCAACTCTCATCTCCTTTCCAGCAATCAGCGTGTGTCCTTTTTACTTCTTCCACATGCAAGCATGAAGTACTAGTAGCTAATTTATAGCCCACTATTATACTAGCAGGCTATTATGAAGACTTCAAGTGACATGGCACTGGCATATAGCTAGCAACAGGCTTTCTTATTAACCATGCTTTGAGGTAGAACAATGCTAGAAGCAATACGTGGTTTTCTTGAAGGAGATGATGGCAAAGCGAAGTGTGAAATAATGGTTATTTCGTCTGTTTGGGAAGGTGCGTTCCCCTGCTATTCTGCACTATTATTTGGTGCATGACACATCGACCCGGTTGCTATATGTCCCACATGTCGGTGAGAGGAAGTACAAAATTCATGAAAGCAAGCGTCGAAGAAGGAGTACAAGACATGGCTTGGTTTTTGCTGCTTCACGCGATCCATCGATACAAACCCGGACTAAAAAAAGGCGAGGGCGGGTCTTTTCCCGCATGGCAGGCAGGGACGAGAAGCAAATAGAGGGAGTAGTAAGCTTCACCTCGTCCTGCAAGCCACCGCGCCAGTGGGCCGGGGAGACGGCGTACTAAGCAAGCTTCTCCTTGTTCTGCGAGTTAACGGGACACATCAAAAGTACTCCAGTGCATAGAGCCTTGCCTCGAAGGTAGGCCCCACATGGTTTGCCTCTTTTTTAACATAACGCATCAAGTCACAATTTGTTTGTTCACCCGTGGTAGACGATCCTCCATCAAGTGGACAACCAGTACACGTGTCAAATTACCACGTGGGCTGCCTTTTCGTACAGAAATGAGCTCCACCGTGTACCACGTGGCTGTGGTTGGGAAAGAGACAGGAGTACGTGCGCCGTGTGTGCACCTCTTCTCTTCGTGCACATCGCCCACCTACGTGGGTGTGTGTGAGAGAGATACTACAAACCTAGACATAATGCGCCATCCATCCCCATGCCTCCGCACAGTCCGACCACCAGTCACCACCATGCTCCACTCCCCCTCACATTATCTCTCATCTTTCTCGAGATATCATTTTTTTGATGAAATTCTTGAGATACCATTTTTCCGATAAAATTCTCGAGATATCATTAGTTTTTAGACATGGGATTACTTCTGCATGGTTCAATCACAATAGGTGTTTTGTGAAATGCATCTTGATGTTCCATGCAATGCACGGGCATCTTGCTAGTCCATGAAAACAACACATGGCAAAATTTCATGGTGAACGAGGGATTTGAATGTGCTGGGAGGGGTTGTTTGGATCTTGCCCGGGGTAGCCAAAATATTGGCGACCCTTTTGTCCACCAGTGCCTTTGCCACTGATAAAGGAGGAATGGACCGGGTGCTCATGCATCCTCCAGCATGCATGTTGGAGACGAGCTCGCACGACTTGTGATTTTTTTGTCCCACCACGCCGCCCGAGCCGGCCGCAGACCGACCGGCGATGCGCAAATTACGCCATCCAATTGTAGCCGCACACATTCTGACAGCAACTCAACCAACCGGACAAAATTCATGCAAACACGGCAATATTTCATATGAACAATGACGGAATTCATATAAAATACTAGATTTTCATAAAAACAAGATGGATTTCATTACATTCAAATCAACTAAGCGGTGCTAGTTCTCGATAGCACATGTATAATAATACCTAGCCTAAATGGTCGCCCGCCGATCCATTTGTGTTCCTCATGTCCGGCAGCACGATCACCGGACTGCCGGGAGCCCCGGAGGTATATGCTTCAGCGCAAAGGACGACTCGCTGCCCAACTGACATCGTTGGCTGATGCCCAAGGTGGAGGTGGACGGGGGTTTCTCCGCTTCCATGGAACCCATGCGGGGTTGACGAAGGTCCTCGCAACAAAAGGATCCGGCAAGACACCTGCAGTGCACGCCGGCGTCGCCTCCGTGGTGGCCTTCATGGGACCCAAGCGGCGGCGGCCTCCCGTGTTCTACTTCTCATCCATGATGGCAGCGGACGCGGAGGCGCTGGCCACCGACTCGTCGCTCTCCGTGCACCCGGCTTCTGCCTCGGCTAGCATGGCGTGGCCGCTGGCATGGGAGTCTTGGACACAAAAACGGGAGACGCGGTCGCATACACGGGAGGCGCGGTATGAGGCGGCGGCGTGGACGGCAGCGACGACGCCTATGCGCCACTCCTCGTCGAGCTGGTCTGGAGCGGCGAGTTGCTGAACCACGCGTCGGCTTGGGGCGGCAACTGGCTCCGTCGGGCGAGGGGAGGGAGGTGGATCAGCGAGCTGCATAGCTCGTATCTGGCGGGCCACCTAGCCGGCTTTGATGCGGGATAACCACTCTTCGTAAGCCATTGTAAGAGTGGACAAAATGGTGAAGGAGGAGATAGGGGAGCGGTGGAGGTGTGCGATTCTTGGCCGGCGTCTGGCCTTGTTTAAATAGGAGATTAAATAGACGGCGGGCAGGAGGAGCTTGGCCGACATTGCGTTTAATGCCGGCCCGGTCATGAATGGACGTGTGTCCAGAGTGGGTTTCTCGGCTTCCACATGGGTTTCATGGAGGTGTTTGAATGTGGCAAGGAGGCGTGTTCAGTCGGGCGTGCAATGAGTGGAGCCCTCGACTCTGACGTACGACACCGCACCGTTCTTCCACTGACATGTGGGATCTTTGGGTACATGACCTGCATGTCGGTGACCCAACGCAGGCAGCGCACGACAGAGGGACTTTTGGTAGGTCAGGGTGGTTAGAAGCGGGCATTTCATAAACCGATGATTGTTCATTGAGTGTGACGTCATCTATTTAATGTAGATAAGCCTAATATATAATGTAAGAGAATTTTAAAATTTTCATATATACGTTGATAGCCCGTTCGATACGTGGTGATTCATAAAGACTACTGCAAACATCAATGTTCTGCTTATCACAGATAAGATTGATTAATAACCGTAACAATCCATGTCCTTAACAAAGGGTGCATGCACGTATAGGTTGAGCGTGTGTCTTGGGTCGTGTGCTGTGTGCATGCAGGCGTGCGAGTGTTGCATGCGTGCATGTGTACGTTTCAGTGTTGCATGTATGTGTGCGTACGTGCGTGTGTTCGTGGGTGCATGTGTACGTGTCAGTGTTGCACGCCTGCATGCGTGCGTGTGTTCGTTATGTGTATGTGTCAGTGTTGCACACCTGCATGCGTGTGTGTGTTCGTGTGAGGGTTGCGTGCGTGCATGTGTACGCGCGGGGTGAGGCTACACGTCAGTCGACTGACTTTTTCATCTCTGGTCAGTCGATTTTCCAGCCTTTGGATACGAAATCAAGGGCCTGCAGTTTGTCTTCAACCTCCATCCCCTAAGCCACTAGCCACCACCGGCCGAATCGCTGCCCCCGCCGCCGCCGACCGCCAGCGCCGCCACGCCGCCCGCCCGCCCAAACCACTCCCCACCACCGGTCCGCCGCCGCCCCGGCCATCCCTCTAGCCCCCCCCACGCCGAGCTTTTTCTCCGGCGATCCCCACGCCACCTCCCAATCACCGCGCCCCCACCGCCAGCGACTGCCAACTAGAGGTCTCACGACTTCGAATCCCCACCGACCACTAATTTATTACCATTTTGTCTTTCATATACACGCTGATGGGTGGGTCCTATGGTAATGTGCGCTGGTGAATGTGGACCGCTTGACTGGTCAATTGATCGTGTGATCAACAAATTACGGAGTTGTATGGTGAGCCTGTGACCGTATGATCACCCTAAAATGTACTCCCTCCGTCCCAAGATCCTTGTCTTAGATTTGTCTAAATACGGATGTATCAAGTCACGTTTCAGTATTAGGTACATCCATATTTAGACAAATCTAAGACAAGAATTTTGGGATGGACGGAGTTTCTTATTAACATAGTACAGACTCAAACTACCATTTCTTTCTTTTCATATACACGCTGACAGGTGGGCCCCCTGGTTACGCGCCTTGATGGTGCAACACTAGTTGTGCCACGTGGAACGTTTGACTGGTCAATTGATTGTGTCATCAACAAAATACGGAGTTATACGGGTGAGCCAGTGACCGTATAATCACGACATGTATTTCTGTAACACGGTACAAACACAAGCGCTCATATATACGCGCAAGCGCTCACCACTATAAGCGCACACATGCAGACCCTACCCCTATGAGCACCTTCGAGAGAATGAGACAGCATATGATCTTGAGATTTTACGAAGTCACCATAGGTCCTCGTAGTCGAGTGGAACGTCTCCTTACACTGAACACATCGCTGGAAAATACTAAAATTAACCCAAGATAAATGCGAGCACCAGGACTTTAACCCTGGTGGGCTCAGGAAACCACTGTCCTCCTAACCATCCAACCACAGGTTGGTTGGCACCACAAAATGTATGTAGTGTCCGTGATGAGCTTATTCTGAAGTCTGGTGACCATATAGTGCTTTCGTTTCAAATACAATGACCGTAAGTGTCGTCAACAAAATACAGAGCACGCATCAAATACAATGTTTGTCAGTGTCATCAACAAAATATGGAGACGTATCGTGAGCTAGATACCATATGATCACCACGAGAATGTATATGGTGACCGTAATGAGAAAATCCTGAAGTCCAGTGACCGTATAGTGCTTTCGCTTGAAATACAGTGACTGTCACATGTGAATGTGTCAGGGGCATGCATACTTTTAGAGGGCCGAGAGATAGTTTGTGTGCGTACGTGAAAGTGGTGTAGAAAGAGGGGGTGTCCGGTGGAGACAAGGAGAGATATGCCCTTTGTTTCTATTTCCCGTGACTAATATTTTAGTAGAAAATATAAACATTCACAATGCAGAACAAATATTTTTGGATGCACCATGCAATTAACTTTCATGTATAACATTGTACTATTGTATATGCTTATTTTCTTAGTGGCCGATTGCGTGTGTGGTGTGGTGGGCACATAATTTCTAGTTGGGGTGGGCGCATCATTTCTAGCTGTGGTGGGTTAACATGAGGACTCATGGGTCGGTTCCATCCTGCGCCAAATAGGTTGGACCAAGATGAATTATACGAAGAGCCATGTGGTGGACTGGCCGTACAAGAAGAAGCTACCAGAGTCATGGAGGACTCTATCCCCACTGGTGATAAACCGACTATATATGATTTGTAACCCTAGGCCCTGAGTATGTTATAGAAGCCTGGGGGCTTGTTCGTCGATAGTATACACACACGCGCAATGCCTGTTATTCACGTGTACTTTGTACACACCCCTATCACTAATATACAGTACCAGGAGTAGGCTTTTCCCTCAACTACAAGGGTCCGGACTTGGGTAAAACTTTGCCTCGTATTACCATCCAGCCTAATAGTCGGGGGTATCCTACCGAATGATCTGATGGAATCATATCTACCAACTAGTAAGAGAGAGGTGTGTCTGTGGGGGGAGCAATGTGTGCGAGAGAGGCCTAAAGATAATGTGCATGCGGGAGACACGTAGGCACATATATGTGCGTATAGAGGGCTAGTAGAGACCATGCGTGTGTATTATGCATGTGAGTGAAATTCCATTTTCCAACTGAGATTAGTGAAAATAGTGGTACATGGTGGTCAGAAAGAGAGAGGGAGATATAGAGAGAGTGTGTGCGTGAGACACCCCGACACCCCGGGAGAGATTGTGAGCATGTGAGAAAGAGAAATGCCGATGTATATAAAGTGTGCGCACTTATGCATTAGATAGAGACATATATAGCATGTGTGTGAGAACGGGTCAAGGCATAGTGCATCTACGTGTAAAAGGCGGTCCTACACATTAAATTAAAATATAAATGGCATTATTATTTTAAGATGAGATCATGAACTTTGCAATTTGCGTATGAACGAAAATCGGTCTATCAGACACCCGTACTCTATTGAATTCTAGCATGTGCATGTGTTTATTTCATATTATCGATCCATAGAGTGAGAGCAGTTTGAAATACAGGCAATGCATTGCTTTGAAATTCATATATAAACATTAATTAGTGCACTCCATGTTGTTAGTGTGAAGCACTTTATACATTTGTCACTTACATGGATACATTCCAAATTGCTAGCTACGAAATAGAATACATGCTGAATTCAACATAAAGGTGGTTTCGAAGATTCGAATTCATAGGAAGTGCATTCATCTATTTGAATCCAAGATAATGGCATTTGTAAATCAGATCTAAAAGGGGGCATCAATCTTTGTTGTGCGTTTTAACATGCTATATATTCATATGCATGTCCAACTATTTTTTTTGCAACCAAGGAGATTATATCTGGAACCATACATGAACTAAGGTAAGTTGCATATTTTTTAATATATACTCGTTTACAATGTATATTCAAATGCACCTCTCCATTGCAAAATAATTGTAGTTTTAGGATTTTCAAGAGTCAAGATTTGTGAAGTTTGACAAATGTTGAAAGTTCAATTCAAGAGAACCGAAAACGTTAATGCTTCTACTCCCAAATATTGAACGAAGCGCCAAATAAGCCTCCGGTCACCCGAAACCGCGTGAGACTAAGGTTTGGTGGTAGGAAATTACTGTCCTAACTCTGCCCGTGTAGCCTATCGGCTCGATGTCCAAAGGTCTAAATCAGCCTAGGTTTGTAACTTCACCAAGACGCCAGTCTCAACCGCCTCCGAGAAGCATTCATACACCGTGGGTGCCTAAACACCCATGCGCTCGGCGGAAATCTAACCCGCCCACCAATTGGGACAATTGAGATTACTGTCCTACCCCCAACCCGCAATATGTCCCAAATTTTAGATGGGGCAAAGTTTGTAACTTTCCCCCAAATTTCAAATAAGCGCGTCCCGAACCGAAACATTGCCCCCCCTTAGTTCCCCTCCCTCCGTTTCCCCATTCAAATTCGGTGGGCGCCAAAACGCCCTCTCCACCAGCCGCGAAACCCCAGCCTCCTCCGTCCTCCACCCCATCGCGCCCAATCCACCACCGCCCTCCTCCATCACGCTGGAGCCGGTACCCCGACATCGTCGTCCAATGCAACCGTAACCGCAACACCCTCAAGGACTTAGCAGCTGAAGCCGAGGCAGAGCTGCCTCCACGATGCCGACACCGACGTGCGCCATACCAGAACCACTTCGACCACGCCGTCCTGCGCCTCACCGCTGCCGCTCCACTGTCGCAACCATCCACCACACCGGAGCTGTTCCCGCTACGCAGTCGTTCATCGCCTCAGATCTGGTTCCCTGCCGCTGACAGACGGCCACCGCACCACACTCAACAACTTGGCCATGGGTTCGTCCAAGGCTCCACCGTCCTCCACAACTTCTCGTTTCCAGCGAACCACAAGAAGATCATTGGAAAAATATAAGGAGGACACATCACTGCCAGCAGAAAGAGATACTCCTCTTCCCTTATTCGTGCAAATCTTACATCTCTGCTCACACCGTATTCATCCCACAAGACAAACTAGTTGAGCGCTTCTTATTGCGTCTTCTGTGTGATATTAAATGCACAAGGTTTCCTCCCGTTTACTATTTCACCTTGGCTAGAAGTCAGTAGCCCACCTGGATTTCAATTCAGAGTCAGTTGAATCGCAATTAAAAGAAGCAGCACCCACTTAGGCGCGCAGAGCACCTAGTCCGCCTGTTCGCCGGGGAAGCGGCGCATCAGTGTCTATCATAGGGGTGTGGGGCGCATGATCTGCTTGCACCCAATCTGGAGGTCGGCGGGGCTTGAAGGGATGGCCGGGGGCGGTGCCAAGCATGGCGGTGTGGAGAGGTCGAGGGGAGGGCGGAGGCAGGGGACTAGGCTGGTGGTCACTGGCATTTCGAGGAAGATCGTAACACTGACTGACTGGAGGTAGATGAAGGCGATCTGCCCATTCTTTGTACATCAGACGGTGCAGAAAAGTGGACTGACCTATTTGTTTTCAGTCCACTGTTATTTTCGTAGGACCACACCTTGTGGTGTGCTAGAGGAGCATCAGCATTTCCCAGCCATCCCCATGCTCATATTTCAAAATCGTAAAATCTAGTAATTTCGTGTGCCATGCATGTTGTAGAGATACCATATGTCTCCCGTCATTTATTTCTCACTGAACTACTATTGGCTACCTTTACAATGTACTACTTGTGCACACACTTCACCCATACTCACACTATTATATTTTTATGCATGGGTATTTCAAACTCCGACGCAGTGTTGATGAATACAAAAAAGAAAAGACAGAAGTTGCTCTAGTGTAATTCAAAGATAAGCACTGGGCATTTTAGTGCTCTAAAGGGTGTAGTATCAGCAGATGGAGACAGTAAACGTAGCTCCGCAGTTGATGGTCTCAATTGCCACACACAACCATCCCAGGTGCTTGCTTTAACTTTGCGCTGTCAAATGTGCTTGCATGTTGCATATGGTGTCTAGCTTGTATTGCTTCCAATTTGGTTAAACTGCATATGCTTACTTTACACATTATGCCTTTGATAATGACATGCCTTCTTGTTTTTAATACATACTACATATGTCTATTAACCATGTCCGTACATCAAACTAATGCTCTTTTGTATCCCTCATCAATCACTTATGATGAGACAGTCACCCCAGTGGGTTACTGTGAGACGCGCTACTCGTTTAAAGAGTGCAGTGTCATCCTCCCCACATAAATCTCAAGAAACAACAAGGCTAAATGAAGATAGTCAACGTAGCTCTCTAGTTAATGATCTCAATTCCCCCACACCACCATCGCAGGTGCTTGCTCTTACTTGGCAGTGTGATATGTGGTTGCATGTTGCATATGGTGTCTACCTTGTAATGCTTCTAATTAGGGTAAATTGCATCTGCTTAGTTAACACATTATACCTGTGAATATGACATGCCTTCCTATTTTTTGGTACATATTACATCTTTTTATTAACCATGTTCTTACATCAAACTAATTTTCTTGTGTATCCCTCATCAATCACTTTCGACGAGACACCTTCAAGTTGGCAGTGTAATATTGGTTGCATCTTGCATATCATTTCAAACATGTATTTCCTCTAATTTGTTGAAGTTCCACTTATAATGAGCCACATCTAACTTGGTAGAGTGATTTTTGTTGGATCTTTCATATGGTGTCTAGATTGCATTGCTTCCAATTTGTTGAAATGCCTTCTGCTTAGCGTTTTTCGTACATATTCCATCCTCCTGCAATGTGGTTGCCATACATAAAAGTTGTGCTCGTCAGTATCATGCATCAACAAATTTGGAAGTGTGAATTTCATTCATTTTTCTTGTGTGTTTACTTGACAAGGCAAAATCTAAAAGGACAAAGGCACGGAATGATGGTGGTCCTCTGGAGCAACCGAAACAGATGATCTCTGCAGATTCTCCTGCTACTCGTACTGTAGTGCAAGTTCCAAATCTCATCTCCCCTACTCAACAACCCAAGGTGCTTGCTCTAACATGGCAGCGTGATATCTGGTTGCAGGCTGCATATGGTGCCTAGATTGTATTGCTCCTAATTTGTTAAATTGCATCTCCTTAGCTTACACATTATACATGTGAATATGAAACGCCTTCCTGTTTTTGGTACATACTACATCTACCTATCACACCATGTTCTTACATCAAACTACTGTTCTTGTGTATCCTACATCTATCGCTTATGATGAGATAGTCATGCCCGTGGGTTAGTGTGAGACGTGCTACTCTTATAAAGAGTGCAGTTTCATCCTCTCCACATGATTCTCAAGAAACATCAAGCCTAAATGAAGATATTGGACGTAGATCTGTACTTGAAGACTACACGTCCCCTACACCACCATCGCAGGTGCTTGATCTAACTTTGTAGTGTGATATGTGGTTTCATGTTGCATGCGGTGTCTAGCTTGTAATGCTTCTAATTAGGGTAAATTGCATCTGCTTAGTTTACACATTATACCTGTGAATATGACATGCCTTCCTATTTTTGGTACACACTACATCTATGTGTTAACCATGTTCTTACATGAAACTACCTCTCTTCTGTATCCTGCATCAATCACTTATGATGAGACACCTTTTTTCGTTGCATATTGCATATTATTTCTAGCCCGTTGCCATGTATTGCTTCTAATTTGGTCAAATACATTTGTTAGGCTCCCCTTTTAATTTGGCAGAGGGATATTGGTTTCATCTTTCATATGGTTTCTAGCTTGCATTGCTTCTAACTAGTTCAAACACCTTGTGTTTAGTTTACACTTTATACATCATACATGTCAATATGTCACACCATCCTGTTTTTCATACATATGCCATCCTCCTATCATGTGGCTGCCTTACATGAAAGTAGTGTTCGTCAGTATCATGCATCAGTGACTTCTGAAGAGAAAATTTTATTCCTTTTTCTTGTGAGTTTGACTTGACAAGGCAAAATCAAAAAATAGTAAGGAAAAGAGTAAGGAAGGCGATGATGGTGGTCCTCTACAACAACATAAACGGAGCATCTGTATGGATTCTCCTTGTACTGCTAGTGCATTACAAGTTCCAAGTCTCTGCTCCCCTACTCCACCATCCTAGGTGCTTGCTCTAACTTGGCAGTGTGATATCTGGTTGCATGTTGCATATGGTGTCTAGCTTGTATTGCTCCTAATTAGTGTAAATTGCATCTGCTTAGCTTACACATGATACGTGTGAATATGACACGCTTTCCCGTTTTTGGTACATACTATATCTGTCTATCACACCATGTTCTTACATGAAACTACTCTTCTTGTGTATCCTACATCAATCACTTATGATGGGACACCTTTAAGTTGGTAGTGTGATATTGGTTTGCGTCTTGAATATGATTTCTAGCATGTAGTGCTTCTAGTTTGATGAACGCCACCTATGACGAGACAATTTTAACTTGGCAGAGTGATATTGATTGCACCTTCCATATGGTGTCTAGCTTGCAGTGCTTCTAATTTTTTGAAGTGCCTTCTGCTTAGTTACCCCGTCATAGGTGTGAATATGTCAAGCCTTCTAGTTTTTTGTACATATTCTATCCTCGTATCATGACTTTGCCTTTCATCAGAGTCGTGTTCGTTAGTATCATGCATGAATGAGTTCTGAAGAGCGAATTTTATTCATTTTCCTTGTCGGTTTGACCTCACAATGCAAAATCATTAAAGCGGAAGGAAATTGGTAAGGCATTCGATGATGGTGGTCCTTCCAAGCAACTGAAACAGAGGGACTCTACAGATTCTACTTCGCCATCCTCCCAACAAGATTCACAAGACAATGCAAGGCTAAAACAGTCAACGTAGCTGTGTAGATGATGAGCACATCTCCCCTACTCCACCATCATAGGTGCTTGCTCTAACTTGGCACTATTATATGTGGTTGCATGTTGCGTATGCTGTCTAGCTTGTATTGCTTCTAACTTTGTTGAATTGCATATGCTTACTTTACACATAATGCCTGTGAATATGACACGTGTTCCTGTTTGTAGAACATACTATATCTGATCACACCATGTTCTTACATCAGACTATTGTTCTTGCATATCCCACATCAGCCACTTATGATAAGGCACCTTTAAATCACCACTGTAATATTGGTTGTGTCTTGCATATGATTTCTGGCATGTACTGCTTCTAATTTGTTGAAACGCCAGATAGTTTGAACTTGGCAGAGTGATGTTGGTTGCACCTTTCATATGGTGTCTAGCTTGCAGTGCTTCTAATTTGTTGAAAGGCCTTATGCTTAGTTACCACATCATAGGTGTGTATATGTCACACCATCCTGTTTTTCGTACATATTCCATCCTCGTATCATGTGTTTGTCTTTCATCCGAGTAGTGTTCGTCAGTATCATGAATGAACGAGTTCTCAAGAGCGAATTTTATTCCTTTTTCTTATCGGTTTGATTTCAAAATGCAAAATCAATATAGCTGAAGGAAATTAGTCCAGCAGTGGATGATGGTGGTCCTTTGGAGCAACTCAAACAGAGGGCCTCTATAGATTCTATCCCGTCATCCTCCCAACAAGATTCGCAAGACAACACAAGGTTGGACAGTCAACGTAGCTGTGTAGATGATGAGCACATCTCCCCTACTCCACCATCACAGGTGCTTGCTCTAACTTGGCACTACTATATGTGGCTGCATGTTGCGTATGATGTGTAGCGTGTATTGCTTCTAACTTTGTTGAATTGCATCTGCTTACTTTACACATAATGCCTGTGAATATGACACCTCTTCCTGTTTCTAGAACATACGTGTAGATGATGAGCACATCTCCCCTACTCCACCATCACAGGTGCTTGCTCTAACTTGGAACTATTATATGTGGTTGCGTTTTCTGTATGATGTCTAGTTTGTATTGCTTCTGATTTTTTTGAATTGCATCTGCATAGCTTACAACTTATACCTGCAACGATCACTTACCCATAAGACACATTTAACTTGGGAGTGTGATGTAGGTTGCATCTTGCATTGTCTTCTAGCTTGTACTGCTTCTAATTTCTTGAAATGGCACTTACGACGAGACACTTTTTACCTGATAGAGTGATATTGGTTGCATGTTCATACGGTGCCTAGCTTTCATTTCTTCTAATTTTGTTGAAATGCCTTCTGCTTACTGTTTTTCATACATATTTCATCCTCCTATCGTACGTGTGAATATGCAATGTTGTCTTTTTTGTATATATTCCATCCTCCTATTCTGCGCTTTCCTTACATCAAATTAGTGTTCGTCTGTATTATGCATCAACCAGTTATGGAGAGATAATTTTATTCATCTTCTTGTGGTTTTGACTTCATAAGGCAATATCACAAAATAGGAAGGAAAAGAGTAAGTTAGGGGATGTTGGTGGTCCTCCGGACCGACGCAAACAGAGACTCTCTAGATTTGCCACTACTACTGCTAATGAAGTTGAAGTCCCAAGTCTACATGATGAGTTCATCTCCCGTACTCCACCATCGCAGGTGCTTGCTCTAAGTTAACAGTGTGATAATTGGTTTCATGTTGCATATGTTGTTTAGCCTGTATTTCTTCTATTTTGATTAAATTGCACCTGCTGAGTTTATACGTTATACATGTGCATATGACATGCCTTTCTGTGTCTAGAATACACCGCATCTATCTATCATACCATGTTCTTACATCAAAGTACTACTGTTGTGTATCCCGCATCAGTCACTCATGATTGGATGCTTTTAACATGACAGTTTGATAGTGGTTGCATCTTGCATTGATTTCTATGTTGTACTGCTTCTAATTTTTCGAAATGCCACTTATGACAAGACACTTTTAACTTGGCAGTATATTGGTTGCATCTTTCATATGGTGTCTAGCTTGCATTACTTCTATTTTCTTGAAAATCCTTCTACTTAGTTTACACATCATAGCAGTGAATATGTCACGCCGTCCTGTTTTTCTTACATATTCCATCCTCATATGGTTGTCTTACATCAAAGTATTGCTTGTCTGTAACATGCATCAATGAGTTATGAAGAGCGATTTTATTCTTTTGTGCTGTCGGTACGGCTTGACATGGCAAAGTCAAAAAAGAGTAAGGAAAATAATATAGTAGGGATACGGAAAAGGATCTGCCCTCGAGATTCTGCTGGTACTTATAGTGCAGTAGAAGGTCCAAGTCCACCGGCTAAATCTACAAACACAGTATCACCTGCTCCACCAGCTGCAGCATCCGCTTCAACTGTACCAGCATCTCAACGAGTTACTCGTTCATTTGCTCCGGAACTGGCCAGTTGCCAAGATGCCTTCACACTTAACACTACTTCCGAAGCACTGCTGACACAACATGACTTGGCAAGATCAAATGAACCTCATGAGCATCAACACTAAGATGGTACCTGACCGAGTCAAGTTGCAGTTGCATGCTCCTTTATATGTACTCTCACAGTTTGATGTGCACTAACACTTTCCATATTCGTTGTTGAACTAGCACCACGGTGCAAAGCGGAAACAGACATCAAGGATAATGCTTGACAGATTAACAAAATCTAAAGGAGGAAGAATGGAGATCCATTTCGAGGTAGGTTTACCACGTGATGCTACAGAGTCAGCCAAGTTAGCTTCAGAGGCAGCCGTTGCTGTTAGGTGTCTTGCACGTATCCTCCCAACGTGGATCCAGTATAGGAATGAGAAAGACAATGCCCAGTTTAACACCTTCCTTGACCATTTATCCGTAAGTAATGTTATTCATCGCAATTTGTAATATTGTCTTGCTCTATCCCATACTTTCTAGCTTCCTACTAATAAGACTCACATTCTTTTTTCAACAGATGAGGTTCAAGTTGGATCCGAAATATGATGCAACTAAACAAGCATGCACTCATGTTTTTTTGTCTGCCCTGCGACAGTATCGGTACCACCTTAGAAAATCTCACTTTGAAGGAAAGGCTAACAATGAAATCGCCCAAACATCTCTAGTGGAATATATTACAGATGAAGACTGGACAACCCTTGTTAAACACTGGTCTGATCCAAAGTATCAGGTAGGGTATATGTATTTGATCAGACCACATATTGAACTTGTATTTATGTATGTGCCTTACAAGTGTATCTTCTTCTAGGCTAACTGTTTGAAGAACAAGACCAACCGTTCTAATGTGAAACTACAATAGATAGCAGGATCTCGTAGCTATATTGCACAGTGCGATGCTCTTGTAAATAGCTGGTAGTTCCTTCTTTTTTCTGTGCCATATTATCGTATCTATATTGACTTGTTCCAAGTACAGAGGAAAGCCTATGCGAACCAAAAAGAACCTGAACCGAATGTAGTGCAAATCTTCAAGGATTGCCACACCAGCAAGATGAAGGGCATGGGCACACCAGTTCAAGCTGCTGTTGTAAGTCCTTACTCCTCTTGCCTTTGAACTGATTGGTACTGTGATGTGTTCATTTAACTGCTTGGTTTGCAGCCAATGTCAATTACTCTGTTCACTGTTATACACAATTGTCTTAACGTATCATTTCACCTTACATGGTTTAAAAGAGATGAAGGATATTCGTTTGGTCTTGATCTGCAATCTAGTTGTGATGTTCACGTGCGCACACAACGATACAATAGCCTGTTTGTTTTATATCTGTTTGCCCATGATATGAATGATGTCATACTATATTCATCCTACTTCAAACCATTTCTCTTTATCCTTAGATGTCAATGAATGTGAGGAAATAGACAATACAGTAGGCATGCTACATGGACATATGTTCCGAAAGTGATTTTATTATGTAGTTGGCACTACAATACATGCTAATGTATTAAAGTAGTTCACCAAAATAAGTTATGTATAAACTTGAAACCTACTTTGTTTGTTTTTGTCTCATTAGTAACTTATTTGGTACACTAATCTACAAGTTCAAACTTTCAGCAAGCTATGGAGCAAATGATTGAATAGCCACAACCACCTGAAGGTGATGAGGCTACCATAGGCACAATGTCACCTTTTGCTGCAGTGCGTCAGTATCTCTCAACTAACAGTGCAAAAAGCACCTTCCTGTGTAATTCTGGGTTGGTTGTCAAGGTAACCTCGTCCAAATCACCTAGTGAACAAAATCTTCCAGCTAGATAGAGTGATATATCTGTGCTCCAGACAAAAGTCCAATCCCTAATGGACGTCGTTTCGGAAACAAGAATTGTGGTTGACAAATGTCGTCAAGATATGAATGGTTTTGAAACCAGACTATCAGACATTTTCTTCGTTGTTCAGGAGCAATGGCGGAAAAAGGGGAAGATTGTGCTGCTCCATCAGATTCTACAGCCTGAAACATTAGCACTCAGGTCAAATGATCTGTGCTTCTATACATCTGATGGTGCTTTTATCTGCAAGGACTATAAACTTTATGCCAACAGGCCTTTTGTTGCATGGTTGGAATTTATTTTGTTGTGATACAACATTTATGATGCTGCCAAAGGCTGTAGTAATTACGATGCTATTTTTGTATAGTGTAGGTTTATCTTAGTAATGTATTCGGCCGAAAGCTTCGTAGGATCCCAACATGCCAACATTCGTCGGACCCATTCCAATTGGGCTAAAAACAATTATGGGCCAAAATTTGCATGTAGCCCACTAAAAATATCTGGGCCTAAATCAGCATAAGCTTTCATATTTTTCTGGTAGGCCTGTGCCCATAGTGGGCCTTTAACAGGTCTAAACATAATTTGCACCCTCAGTAACAATAGGCCATTTACAGGTGTAAATATCTCGATCCCATAAAAAATATGGGCCTTTAATAAGCTGAAAGTGAGATTGGGCCCTGATTGCGCCAAATAACCCACTGGTCTTAGCAGGCTGAAATGGTGGCCCATTTACAATGTGGATCGTTCACAGGCCGAAATTCAGACGAGCCGTAAATGTGGTGACCTACTACACGGGCCTTTAACAGGCCAGAAGTTCGGTCAGGCTTGATTAGTGTCATTTTTATATGGGTCGTTAATACGCCCGATGTGATGTTGGGCCACATATGGCCCATGGATTTCGTCCGACGTTAACAGGCCGAAAGTAACAAAAGGCTGAAAGTGGCCCAAATCTATAGTGGGCCTCTAACATGCCGAATATGACCCAAATCCTCCACGGTCGTTTATGGGTTGAAAGTTTCAATGGCCTTAAATGGGACCAAATGAAGTAGGACCTTTAACAGGCCAGAAACACACCGGGCCGTAATTCGGCCCAAATACTTAGTGGACTATTAACGGGCCAGAAGTGACCACGGGCCGCGATGATGACAAGTTTAGGACGGGCCGTTGACGGGCCGATTTGACACTAGCCCTACGAGCCTTAACTGAGAATGTTGTGCCTTTAGCTAGGCGGCCCATTATGGTCTGCAAAATCTTGTGGGCCTTTAGCTGGACCGACCCATCATGGTCCGCTAAATCTTGTGGGCCTTTAGTTGGGCCGGCCCATTTAATCTTTATGGGCCACTTTTGGGCCGGTCCACGTGTCAACATATCATAGGCGCATCTCGCCCATTGGATGAGTGACACCTGTGCCAACGGGAAGCTGACACGTGGTTCCGTCAACCAATGAGAATTTTACACGTGGAAAATCGACATTTGTTGTGGCTGTTAGCGGGTTATCGAATCCAAAACTAGACCCGATAGCTTAACGGCGACCCGTTATGGTGGATGCCACATGTCGGTCACCCTTGACGAAAGCACTTCCATGACGCGGCATTTATCGTCATGGAAGTGGACACTTCCGTGATGATAATTTTGGTAATGTCATGGAGCACTTCTACGATAGCACATGTATGACTATCTTGATTCTATCATAGAATCATCATGGATGTACATGCATGACAGAAAACGTGACCTATTGTGACAAACATGTATCATCACGGAAGTGTATTTTTTTGTAGTGAGGGGTGGGGGGCTTACAGAGAGGGGAGAGACAGTGGCGGGGAGGTGCTCGGCGATGAGGCCGGGGCGGGGTGGGAAGGCTCTGGCTCAGGTGGCGACGTTCCTGGGCGGGCTCGGGTGGCGGTGGTGTGGTATAGGGCGGCGACGGTGAGGTCGAGGGCGGCCTCGGGCTGCGGCGGTGAGGTTGAGGGAGGCCTCGGGCGGCGGCGGTGAGGTTTAGGGCGGCCTCGGGTGGCGGCGGTGCGGTCGAGGGCGTGCACGATTGACGGTGGCGACAGAGGAGTTGGGGGAACAGGGGGAGAGGGGGGAAAGGACTTAGCAAAATTTTGAGCCCACGGGGTTGTTAAGTCAAACTAGCAGTAGCGCTGGTAGAAAAACGCGCTATACCCAAGTTAGCTATAACGCGTTCTAGCAAAATGCGCTACTGCTATAGGAAGCAGTTATTTATTTTCCTTTTTCTTTTCCTTTTATCTAAGGAATGTAGCTATAGCGCGGGCTTGTAAAACGCGCTACTGCTATGCCTTTCTCCTTTATCTTTTTATCTTTTTTTATCTTTATGTTTTCTTTTTCTCATTTCTCTTTTTCCTACTTCATTCATTATCATTTACTTTTCTATTTTTTCCATTTTATTTTCTTTTTTAGCAGTAGCGCTCTATGCAGGAAACGCGCTGCTACAACGCACTTCGTGGTAGCGCACTTTCTGTGGAACCGCTACTACTATTCCTAGCCTACCGCCAACACGGTGGGAATTATAGTGGTAGCTCTTTTTCCAGCGGACGCGCTACTGCTATAGCTATAGGTATAGCGCGATTTGTGAGAACATGCTACTACCAAGTAGTAGTAGCGCCCTGTTTTAACCAGCGCTACTGCTATACTTCTGTGATAAGGTTTTCCCTAGTAGTGGCTCTCCGGGCCCGCCCGTCTTTCACATCAATCGCGGGTACCCCTCAGGGCTGACCCGACTTCAACAATGGTCTCAACTAAAGTCAAGGTAACCGTGTGTCCGAACATCAAGGGGAAAACCCGAGGAATCACCCTCGGTGGATTCCACTCGATGTAATCCTCAAGGTGAACATATGAGGAACCACCCTCAGGGTTCACACTTGAGGTGTTGCACGACAGAGCCGAATCACCCTCATTGACCACGACCGATATGCTACACTACAATGTTATCGTAAAGAGTGCATTACGAGGTATCACCCTCGGCACTCGATAGTAACTATGCAGAGTCGTACAACTAAGGGGGTGAAGTGATGTGAGGTGTCGGGCTCTGGTCGTCGATCACGTTGATCGAGTCATTGATGATGAAGCAGGGGCAACAAGGACAAGGTGGGGGTCACTGATGGATCACTATCCAACCTATACTAGGCAGTTTGGGATAAGCAGGTAGGTAGCAATAGCAGGTACAAAAGCAGGCTATACATCAGAATAGGAACAATCAATTACTGTAGCAAAATCTAATGCAAGCATGAGAGAATGGAATGGGCGATATCGGGATGATCAAAGGGGGGCTTGCCTGGAAGCTCCGCTAAAAGGGAAGAAGGGTCGTCGTCGACGTAGTCGATCACAGGGGCACCAACAGCGGTTGTCGGTGTCAAAACCGGCAGATCTCGGGTAGGGGTTCCCAAACTGTGCATCTGAGGATCGAAGGTAACAAGGAGGCAGGGGACACGATGTTTACCCAGGTTCGGGCCCTCTTAATGGAGGTAATACCCTACTTCCTGTTTGATTGAGTATGATGAGTATAGGGGTTTATAAGAGTTGATCTACCTCGAGATCGTAATGGCTAAACCCTAGATGTCTAGCCTGTATGATTGTGATAGTCCCTAAAGACTAAACCCTCCGGTTTATATAGGCACCGGAGGGGACTAGGGGTGTACAAAGTCAGTTTATGGAGGAAGGAAACTATACATCCGGACGCCAAGCTTGCCGTCCACGCTAAGGAGAGTCCCATCCGGACACAGGAGAAGGCCTTCGGTTCTGTATCTTCATGGCCCATCAATCCGTCCCATATCACATAGGCCGGCTCTCCGAGGACCCCATAATCCAGGACTCCCTCAATAGCCCCCGAACTTGCCTTCAATGACGATGTTGTATCCGGCTTCATGTCTTCAGCTTTGCAAGGTGAGTTCCCGCTTGTGCTTCATATAGTTCGGCTTTTGCATTAAATATTGTGCTCTTCAGCTTCTACGCTGCCATTGCCTCGGCTTCCACATGTCGGACGAATGCGAAGGGTCCAGGCATTTTTACAAATAACCCCTTGACCCATTAGATAGGGCGCTTATAAAAGAGAGATCAAATCTCAGATTCCATTCCTCACCAGACGGAAATCCTTAGGTCTTGCCACAAGAAACCAACCAAAGATGGACAACGCTCCTTGCTCTTCCTCGCGTCCCCAAGGACCTCATGAAGGCGACTGGAAGAGCTTCTTGGTGTCCCACGCTCAATTATCCAAGCTGCAGGTGCAGGGATACCTCCCTCCATCGGGTCTGGTCCCCGTTCGGGCGGGATTAACCACCTACAATGGCGAAGCCCTGGTGGAAAAATTCCTCAATCCCAATCAAGGGGAGCGGGTGTGCTTTGTTTCCTTCTTTTTGAGAGGCGTGGGATTTCCAATCCACCCTTTCCTCAGAGGTCTTCTGGAGTACTACGGTCTCCAACTGCACAACCTCACGCCGGGCTCCATTCTAAACATCACGGGCTTTGTTGCTCTTTGCAAGCTGTTCCTAGGCTACGAGGCCCACTTCGATTTATGGAGGAAATATTTCTGCCTCATTCCCCGCTCCCAGAAGGGATCTATTTTCGAGGTGGGCGGTGCCGAAGTATGGCGTATAGGCGGAACAGGATACCTTCCTGGCACTCCGAAGAAGGCATCCGAAGAGTGGCCCTCGGAATGGTTCTACATTGAAGGCATTGTCCTTCTGAACCCTATCCGACAAGGTCTTCCCGCATTCTCCTCCACTCCTTTAAAGAAGCGCGCCAGTTGGCGTCCCCAAAGCTATGAAGAAGAAGATAGTGCAGAGGTTAAGCGGCTAGCGAACAAGATTTGAATACTCGCCCACTCCAGATTGTCCATAGTCGAGGTAATGGTGATTTCAATAACACGATGCATTCAGCTGCTTCAATCCAGGGGGTTTCCCATGTGGCATTAGAACGGTGAGGACGACACCTCACATTGTGAGCGCAAGGGCCTGGCTAATTTTGTTGCATTGGGTGCCACCTTGGCTGACCTTTTCAAAGGGGAAAAGGAAGACTTCGCTCGCCAGAAGTATCGAGAAGGTTTCTCCATGTACACCCCCATTTACTGGGCGAGTCTTTGATTATAGGCCTTAATTGATCTTTTTTCCTTAACTATGCTTTATGACCGAATTTAATCCGACTGCCCTTAGCAGGAATGGAGAAAGGTTGTCGAGGGGATCTACAACCCCGCCCCACAGCCGGAGGACCATAATCGAGACCTTGATCCTAGATACGAAGAAGATCTGGATATATTCATGGATTTTGAGGATGGAGTCTTTTATCAGACGAGCTATGACGGCACGGAGGTGGCCATTATAGCCGACTACCCCGGCCTCCTTCCTTCTTCCCATGTAAGTACTCAGGAGACATCTCCTCGAAAATAGTTTTCCCATCATGACTCATCCACCGCACTATATCGTGCTTCCAAGGGGCGACGCTCGCACCAGCGTGCTACAGCAAAGGCGTCCTCTAAGAAGACGACGCTTGCACAAGGCACCTATCTGAAAAGAAAGGCAAACAATGATACAGTCGGGCCCTCCTCCGCGTCGAAGAGGTATAATCCTTTAGTATGCACTCAACGGATAGATCAGATAGTGACATTCCCTGCGGCACCATATTGCAGGAGGAGTGTACGCCGGACTGTATCCAGAGACCTGGCCGGCCATGCACAGACTGATCGAGCTCCGGACCCTGCCACAAGGACTGGAGGGGATGCGGGAGCAGTGCCGAATCGTCATCTCCTAGAGGATTCGGATAATGTATTCGTCACAAATTCCGAAGTGGAGAGTGCGATGGGTCATCGGCGGCGGAGAGCAGCTATGCGCGATCCACATTTTACCAAAGAGGCTTTTAATGCTCTCAGCTTAGCGGATGCTTATATCCAAGCTGTTCGTGATGGAGTTGGTGGAGCCACTCACCAGCTTTCAAAGGATATGCGGGTAAGAATTTTTGCGCAGATTCAATAATCATATGCTAGTAGCCCCCGAGTCTTGAAGCAGTTGTCCCAACTGATTTAAGAGTCATTACTTTGCTTGGTACTCACGGAGAGGAGTAACAAGTTATCGAAGGAGCTTGAAGAATGCCGAACAAAGCTGTCTGCTGCCACAGCCGAACTCGAACATTTGAAGAAGTCCAAGAAGGCACCTGATGGTAAGTGCAGCAGCAGCTCAGAGATAAGGCTCTGTGAATACAACGAGGTTGCTTAATTATGATGTTGTCTCATTGGTAGGCTCGACAGATCAGCTGGAGGAGAGGCTATGGGCTGCTCAAGCAGATAAGCAACATGCCGAAGGGCAAGAAGCCGCTGGTCAACGTGTATTGACATGGACCATTACGGAGAAGAATAAACTACAGGACACACATATCAAGCAAGCCGAGGAACTGGAGGATTTAAGAGCCCAATTATCAGATGCTTTGAAGGAGAACAAGAAGTTGAAAGGCGGCATATTTAGTATGCTTTTTAACTTATCCGTCAAATGATCTCATGTTGGAAAATATTACAATTTTGCTTCTGTAGGTGTGTTGACCGAACGCCCCAAAGGAGAAGTGTTCGGATTCCAAGGCGACTTGCTACAAGAGCTGTCCAAAGTGCACAAGCAACCTCGAAAAGCAATGACGAACATGGCTAAGGCTTTATGGCCATCCGAGTCCCCTCCAGGAAGTATGGATGAGCTTACAAATTTATTCAAGGGAGCTCGTCACCGTTTGGAGCTATGGAAGATATCATTCTGCCGTGAAGGCGCTCAAGAAGCCTGGGCCATGGTGAAAACACGTTATACCAAGCTTGATTCGAATCATATGGCCCGGGTTGGACCTCGGGGACCAGATGGACAAGAAATTCCTGTTAGCTTAGTGTACGACCAAGTGAAAACAACAGCTAAGTTTTCTCAACAGGATTGTAAACTAGACAACCTACTAGAGGGTCTAGAGGAGGAAGAAGGTTTTGAGTCCAAGTAGTAATGTACTCTATCGACAAACTTTTCTCCAGCTGAATTGTAAAACAATTGTCATGGCAGACTTTCCGCTTTGACCTCCAGAACCCGAGGTTTGGAGTGTTTCCGGATATTTAAACCATTGGTAAACAACAAGGCATGCTCGGAAACTAGACGGTCCGGTCATAGTTGCGTGAACAGACAAGTTGTATTCGGGGAGTTATGTTATATTACATTTGATCGTAAGAAACATCTTCCAAAGAGAATAGTTCCGTTAAGGGTTCCTTTCCCTGGGCCAGCATGCGTTTTTGCACATACATAAACTGTGATGCGAGATATCACAGTACACTTTAGAATTTGGGGGGCGTATATTGCAACGTGGGCAGTTCATCTCTTGTCCGCCGACCGATTATTCCCTTAAGAACGCTAGCTTTCGGCTTCACCCGTCTGAGGTACACGTCCGGATAACCCAGCTGTAACAATCGCAAAGGTGCTCCCTTTATGCCCTAGCCGAACAAGCGAGAACGTAGGGCATAAGCACAGGAGCCAGGCAACCCAGCTTGGCCAAAACTTAAGTCTTAATGGTGCATATAATGGCGAAGACAGGACACATATGAGTAGTCAACACATATATACAGTGAGCTTGACGCTCCAAAATAATAATCAGAATAAGCTTTTGTAAAAAGAAGCCCCAGGTGATATGGGGTATGTACGTTTAATGATGTATATCCCCTGAGTGTGCGGTTTATCCGAAAACTAGTAGAAGTTGTACAAAAACCAAAAAAAGAGAAAAGAGGGGTGAGAGGGAGAAAAGACAAAAAAAAAGTTACAAGTGTGGATTTAAGCATAGAATCTTCGGAGCCGAGCAGCGTTCCATGGGTTTGGATCCAAATGATTATCCAAAGTGTTGCGAAGGCAATAGGCTCCTCCAGTGAGAACTTCGTCTATGATGAAGGGACCC
Organism: Aegilops speltoides; assembly: GCA_021437245.1. Lineage (NCBI taxonomy): Eukaryota > Viridiplantae > Streptophyta > Magnoliopsida > Poales > Poaceae > Aegilops > Aegilops speltoides. The sequence continues at coordinate 74,464,238 of CM038145.1, read as the reverse complement.
TCCCATTTGGGCTTGAGCTTGTCCTTTTTCTTCTCTGGTAGGCGCAGGACGAGTTCCCCGACATTATAAGTCTTTGCCCATACTTCCCTGCTTTGATATCGCCGAGCTTGCTGTTGGTAAAATGAGGAATGGGCCTTCGCAACGTCGCGCTACTCCTCCAAGCCATCCATATCGTCCTGCCGATTGAGCTCGGCCTCTCTCTCTTTTCATACATGCGCACTCGAGGTGAGTCATGAATAATGTCACAAGGCAATACTACCTCGGCGCCGTACACCATGAAAAAAGATGTGTATCCGGTTGTGCGATTTGGCATGGTACACAGCCCCGGGAGTACAGAATCGAGTTCTTCAACCCAGTGCTTGTCTGATTCACGCAAGGATCATACTAGTCTGGGTTTAATGCCGCTCATTATCAAGCCGTCTGCCTGTTCGGCCTGACCGTTTGTCTGAGGGTGATATACAGAGGCGCAATCGAGCCTAATGCCCAAATTAGCGCACCAAGTTTTTACCTCATCGGCCGTAAAGTTAGAACCGTTGTCAGTAATGATACTATGCAGGACACCATAACGATGCACCATGCGGGATATGAAGTCTATAACTGGTCCGGCCTCGGCCAGTGTGACTGGTTTGGCTTCTATCCACTTAATTAGTGAATTTGTCGACCATAACCAGTAAATATTTCTTCTTATGGCTTCCCCCTTTAAGGGGTCCGACCATGTCAAGCCCCCAGACCGCAAAAGGCCAAGTAACGGGGATTGTTCGCAAAGTGGTGGGCGACATATGGCTTTGATTTTCGAAAAGCTGGCATCCAATACATCACTGTACGAGGTCTTGTGCGTCTTCTCGGGCCGTGGGCCAAAAGAAACCCGTACGGAAGGCCTTACTTACAAGGGCCCGAGCGGCGGCGTGATGGCCACCAAGACCAACATGTATTTTGGCCAAGAGCTGTCGTCCTTCTTCTTCGGAGATGCACCTTTGTAGGACTCCGGTGGTACTTTTCTTGTACACTTCCCCCTCATGGACTTTGTAAGCCTTCGAGCATCAAACAATGCGACGGGCCTCCGTCTGATCATCAGGGAGCTCGTTCCTAGTAAGGTAGGCAAGGAAAGGTTCGGTCCATGGGGCGATTACAGCCATGATTTCATGGGCTGATGGTGTTATCTCGGTATCCGAATCCCCGACGATATCGGAGCTGTGTTTGGAATCTAGGGGTGTGGTCGGCTCTGGAACAATGTTGCCGCTATCATCTTGAAGAGCCTCTCCATGAAGGTGTTAGGTGGGACGGGGTCGCATTTAGTGCCCATGCGGGAAAGTATGTCCGTAGCTTGATTACTCTCTCAAGCCACATTATGAAACTCGAGCCCTTCAAATCGAGTGGACATTTTGAGTACGGCGTTATGGTAAACAACTATCTTCAAATCTTTTACGTCGAAGTCTCCATTTATCTGAGATATTGCGAGGTTTGAGTCCCCGCGCACTTCATGGTGTTGTATGCACATGGAGATGGCCATCTGGAGACCGTGCAATAAGGCCTCATATTCGGCTGCATTGTTAGAATCTGCATACAGTATTTGGAGCACATAATGGATTGTGTCTCCTGTGGGGGATGTCAGGACGACACCAGCCCCTAATCCGGTTAACATCTTAGAATCCTCGAAGTGCATCACCCAGTTGGAGTATGTGCCGTATTCTTTAGGGATTTCGGCCTCTGTCCATTTGGCGACGAAGTCAGCCAACACATGAGATTTAATAGCTCAGCACGACTTGTAGTTTATTTCAAATGGTAAGAGCTCAATGGCCCATTTGGCAATCCGGCCGGTGGCGTCCTGATTATTTATAATATCGTTAAGTGGTACTTCGGAAGCCACCACGATGGAGCACTCTTGAAAGTAGTGCCGTAGCTTGCGGGATGCCATAAAGACCGCATATGCTATCTTTTGATAGTGCGGGTATCGAGATATACATGGTGTAAGGACCGTTGATACATAATATATTGGTTTCTAAAGTGGAAATTTGTGTCCCTCCTCATCCCGTTCGATGACAAGCACCGCACTCACTACTTAGTGAGTTGCGGATATGTAGAGTAGCATCGGTTCGCCGACGTATGGTGCGGCCAGGATTGGGTTGCTCGCTAACAGAGCCTTTATTTCCTCCAATCCGGCTGTGGCAGCATCACGAAGTTGTCAGTGTGGCGTAGCAAACGGTACAGTGGCAATGCCTTTTCCCCTAGTCTGGAGATAAAACGGCTTAAAGCTGCCACGCACCCAGCTAATATTTGGACCTGCTTGAGGTCTATTGGTGTTGCCAACTATGACAAGGCTTGGATTTTAGCGGGGTTTGCTTTGATTCCTCTATTGGAGACGATGAACCCCAACAACTTTTCGGCTGGGACGCTAAAAACGCATTCTTCCGGATTGAGCCGTATGTCATATGCTCGGAGGTTGTCGAATGTAAGGCGTAAGTCATCCACCAATGAATCAACACGTTTTTTTGATGACTACGTCATCTACGTATGCCTCCACAGTTTTGACGTTCTGTTTTTCTGGGCATGTTTGAATCATGCGTTGGTAGGTTGCACCGGTGTTCGTAAGTCCGAAAGGCATAGTGTTGAAGCAGAAGGGCCCATACGAAGTGATGAATGCCGTTACGGCTTGGTCGGATTCTTTCATCTTAATATGATGATATCCGGAGTATGCGTCAAGGAAGCACAAGGAATCGTGCCCTGTGGTTGCGTCAATAATCTGGGCGATTCGAGGTAGTGGGAAGGGGTCCTTAGGGAAGCCTTATTGAGGTCTTTGAAGTCGACACACAGGCGCCAGGATTTATCCTTCTTAGGTACCATGACCAGGTTTGCTAGCCAATCCGGATGTTTGATTTCACTGATAAACCCGGCTTCGAGTAACTTGGCTAGCTCCTCCCCCATAGCCTATCGTTGGGTTCGGAGAATCGGTGCAGAGTTTGTTTGACTGGTTTGTATCCTTTCAATATGTTGAGACTATGCTCGGCCAGTCTTCGTGGGATACCTGGCATGTCCGAAGGGTGCCAGGAAAAAATGTCCTAGTTCTCAGGCAGAATGCGCATAATGTGGTATCCACCGTCGAATCTCGATGCGCACCAATGGAAGCTGTTTTATTGGGATCCGTTGGGTGAACTTCAAACTTAACAATTTCGTCTGCTGGCTTCAATGAGGTAGACTTGGGTCTCTTATCGAGGATTACATCGTCCCTGTCTACTGTGGAACGTAGGGTGGTCAATTCCTCGGCCGCGAGGGCCTCGGATAGTGCCTCAAGGGCCAGAGAGGCAGTTTTGTTTTCGGCGTGGAGTGCTATGTGTGGATCACTGGCTGTAGGATTGAAAGTATGTCTAGAGGGGGGGGATTAGACTACTTGACAATATAAAAATTATGCCTTTTGACAAAGAATAGTTTTTGGCAGATTCACAATTATGATCAAGTCAAGTATCACCCTACACATGCAATTCTAGAGTATAGGCAGCGGAAAGTAAATTGCACATGTAGTAAAGAGAGGTGGAGAAGAGCAAACGCAATTTTGGAGACGCGGTGATTTTTCTCGTGGTTCCGATAGGTGGTGCTATCGTACTTCCACGTTGATGGAGACTTCAACCCACGGAGGGTAACGGCTCTTGAGTCCACGGAGGCTCCACCCACGAAGGGTCCACGAAGAAGCAACCTTGTCTATTCCATCATGGCCTCACGCCCACGGAGGGCTAGCCTTACTCGGGGTAGATCTTCACAGTAGGCGATCTCCTTGCCCTTACAAACTTCTTGGTTCAACTCCACATCTCGACGGAGGCTCCCAAGCGACACCTAACCAATCTAGGAGGCACCACCCTCCAAAAGGTAATAGATGTTGTTGATGATGATGAACTCCTTGCTCTTGTGCTTCAAATGATAATCTCCCCAACACTCAACTCTCCTCACTGATTTGGCTGTGGTGGAAGAAAGGATTGAGTGGAAAGCAACTTGGGAAGGCTAGAGATCAAGCTTCATATGGTGGGAGTGGAGCAACTTGATCTCAACACAAGGGTAGGTAGTTCTCTTCTCGAAATGTAAGGTAGGAGTGGTAGTTCTTTCGATGGCTCTCTCCACGAATGAAGAGGGGTGGAGGGTATTTATAGCCTCCACACAAAATCTAACCGTTGCACACATTTGAGCAATCTCGGTGGGACCGAAGTTGACAACTCGGTGAGACCGAAAGTTCAAATAATGTGAGCGTTGGGATTTCGGTGGGACCGAAAATACAATCTCGGTTAGTCCGATTCGTGCAATGACAAGAGCAAGCCAATTTGGTGGGACCGACTTCATCATCTCGGTGACACCGATTTGATGATGAAGGATTCTGAAGCTTGGCAACTCAAGTTTCGTGAGACCGAGTTGAGAATCGGAAAATCCAAGTTTTCTAGGGTTTGGCTTTATGGCTGAGGTGGTTCATCTCGGTGTGGTGAGTTTGGAAAATCGGTGGGACCGAGACTACTTATGAGTGTATATGGCGGTGAAAGTTCTTGATAGTTTAGGAGATGTATCACTAAGCACTTGAGCAACCAGATCATCATCATAACCTCATCCCCTTCTAATAGTATTGGCTTTCCTATGGACTCAATGTGATCTTGGATCACTAAACCAAAAATAGAGTCTTGAGCTTTTGCCAATGCTTGTCTTAGCATTTTGAGGGTCCACTTCTTGAGTCCTTGCCATACCCATATCCTTGAACTTTCGAAATGATTCTCAAGTAACTATTAGTTCAATGATATATATGTTGTTATTAATTACCAAAACCACCCGGGATTAGTTGCACTTTCAATCTCCCCTTTTGGTAATTGATGACAACATATAGATCAAACTTCGACAAAGGATATAATCAATGAATAATATAAATCGCTTTGAGAAGTATGTGATAAGCAAGAGCTCCCCTAAATTTGTGCATTATTTAAGATTTGCGTTTGAATGCAAATGCACAATCGATTAGGATCATGGGTCACTCTTCCATGTCACATACATCTTGGTGGAGCGCACAAAATGATAAGAATGAACAGCATGCACCCAATCACCAAGACATGAGTAAATGGTCATACAAGATAGGAATAACATATGATAAGCATTAAGCACACATTAAAGCATAGTATGACCAAGCACTCATTAAGGTAGAATCAAGCGTAGTATCAAACACTTTGAATGTCTCGAAAACCAAAAGTATCTCAAAGAAACCGCAAAAGAACGAAAGAGCAAAAGCGACAACACACTCTCTCTCGAAGTCCTATGATCTATACAATTTCTCCCCTTTGGCAACAAGTTACCAAAAGTTTGAAAAAGCATAGAGCTAAGCGTCCTTTGGGGACTCTGTTGGCGGCTCTATGCAGGTTGATGTTGGAGTGGATATGACAACATCGGCGAAGACTTTAGCTGATGTCTGTCTTTGGAGGAGTGGTCCTTTGAGCTGGAGCTGGAGTAGGAACAAGCTGGGCTGGGCTGTGGGAGGTCTTTGAGGCTGTAGTCTGGTGTCGATCCTTTGGAATAGCAGCTGATCGGGTCTGTGGGAACCGGAGCGATCTGTTGATAAGCATCTGGACTAAGTCATCCCGCATCTCACATAAGCTCTTCCTTCTCCGCTTTGCTTCCTCAATGTCGCCTCAAGCATGTTGTGATCACTTGCACTTGATCGACTTCACGTCCAGGCGTGGATCTTGTCCTCAACAATCCTCTCTAGGCTCTCCGAGGCTGTACAATGCTGGCAGGCGTTGTTCAATCCTTTGGGTAGCTTCAAGAATTTGCTCTCCAAGCTCTTTGGTTTTTTGCTCTTCTTCCGCTGCTTCCTTGTCGACTTTGGCTTTCTTGGCAGCTTCAATCTTGGCTTGACCTTCAACAGACGTTGGATCCTCCTCATCCATCACAACAACATTGTCTTCATGCTTGGCTGCAGCGGTAAATGTTCTCTATCCAACAAGAATGTGCCCGTGCCAAACTTGGCATTGATAAGCATCTGTATATGCGGGCAAATCCACATGACCTTTTACGGTCATTGCAGTCCTCTTAATGGTCTCTACCATCAAGTCCATCACCTTGAAAGGTGCTTTCTCATCAAGTATATGTAGCATGTTGATAGAGTATCCTCGATCATGCGATGATCTCGAACTTGGGCATCAAGGTATGCCTCAAAATAGTATTAGTGGTAGGTAGGCCTGCACGGAGATAGTAGATCGAGCCGAGCTTCCAGATTCCCAAATCCTTTCTTGGAACCTCTTTGTACATGTTCTTCATGGATTCATGATTCTTCTTTGGAATCCCATATACATCAATATCATCATCTCGTTGCACTGGAGCATTCAGAATTTCTACCCATTCTTCAACAGAAGAAGAATATCTTTGACCTTCAGTCATCCACACAATCTTTCCATCAGGGTAGAAGTGGGCTGTGGCATAGAATTGCATTATCATCTCATCGTTCCAACTGGTCAATTTCTGACCTACAAAGTCTGCAACGCCACAAGCAGTGAAGCTTTCATGCACATGTGGAAAGAAATCTCTGTGCTCTTCGCTGTCAATGTACTTCCAGTCAACATATCTTGTGTCTGCGACTATGGGCTTCTTGTCCATCAAGACGGTCTCATAGAAGTCCTGCTGCTCTCTCGTGTGAAATCTGGGATCTCTGAGTTCTTCTCCTCACGGCATATGGGTGACTTGTCTCCATAGCCCGAGACCTCTATCTTTCCTTTCCTTCATATTCTCGGCTTGAGGATGAGCATCATTGTGAAGTGGCAATTTTGGACGAAGTTTCAAAGAAAAGCTGGTCCTTCATCATCGACACACCTGGTGGCACATCATCCTTGTTCTTTTTGAATATTTGGAATGTTCTGTTGTCTTCTTGGGCTTGGGCGAGGCTTCACTGGAGCTGCCTTAGCTGGAGCAGATTGCTTGGGCTTTGATGTGGCTCCAGCCTTAATGGCATCACCCATGAACCTTGGCTTCTGAGGAGGAGGCTGGGGTGCTTCCTCATCCTCATCTTCTTCTGCTGCATCATCATGCACTAACCTCTTTCTCTTGGAGGTTTTCTTCACCTTGCTTGTAGTTGCCTCTTCCATATTCAGCTTCTTGGCAATAGTTGATTGCTTGAATTTCCTGGTGCCCTTCTTAGTTTGCTGACCTTGTGGCTCTTTGGCAACAACCTTCCTTTTGGGCTTTGAGGTTACCTCTTCCTCAACGACAAAATCTGAATCCTCATCATCTGAGTTCCTCTTCTTTCTAGCTCTGGTGGCTGCAGGAGGCAAACCACTTGGTGTACTCCTCTCACCATCATCAGATGAGCTGCTAGGATCAGGACTAGTGCCCGCCTCTGGAATATCTGCAATGGGTGTCTCTGACCTGTTCGATGTCCACGGCATCGACATGGTGACAACCCTAACTTGGTGGAGTTTCTCTCTGGCGGCAACGGCGCGGAGGAGATGTCCGATTGACGGCGACGGAGACCGAGGCGAAAAGCGCCTGAGCGACAACGGCGACGATCCGGAGACCAAGGCGACAACGGCAAAGGGGTGTGGGGCGAAAGCGTTTGAAGGAGAAATCAACATCGCGGCCCTCGGAGTATATATACCCTTTCTTTGTCGGTGGGACCGAGTTGTAAAACTCGGTGGCACCGAGATGGATAACTGCTAGGCAGTTATGCACTTCGGTCACGCCGAAAATCACAACTCGGTTTCACCGAGGTGAAAACCTAGATCAGTCTAAATGCTTTCGGTTTGACCGAGTTTGAGAGTTGGTCTGACCGAAATCAATTAGAAGGTTTTGGAAGTTAGCCCTTGACGGATCGGTGGCTCCGAGTGCTCCTCACCCGGAGGGTCCGAAAATGACTTTTTCAAAGTTTGTGATGTAAGCATGAATAGATTTGAGACAAGAAAGCATAGATAGCTAGGCATTCTTGTCCATCCATTTGGTCAGAAAAATCAAAACGACCGAAACAACAAATGGATGTCCTCGAATGGATAAAATCATGCATCCAACATGCTCACACAATAAGATAGCAAATGAAATATGTGTCAAACATGCACAACCAAAACTCTAGCTACTAACACACAATTTGTCGATGACTAGGTCATCTTTATATGAGTATATTGACTTAGGAGTCAAATGAGAACATTTGATCATAGGTCATACTCATCATTTAAGCACAAGTGGGGTTACCACTTTTACATAAAGCATTGATGTGTTCACATCATTTGAAGATGCTTTAGCTCAATTTTTTAGAGCAAAGCTCCCCCTAGATGTGAGAACCCCTTTTAAAGGGTCAAACTAACCTTGGGTTGTCGTAGAAGACTTCATGTAGATGTTGAAGATGTGGATGCTCAATGTTGATGAAGATCATCAAGAGTTTGGAGCTATCCTTTGGATTCGGGCACTTTCAATACCTACATGGGTTAGTCCCACAAGGAACAAACAAGGATATCCATGGACATAGATTGAAGTTCACAATAGATGATGTCCATGAAAGCAATGATTACCTTGTCCCTTGACTTACCAACAAGAGGGTTTGTGACTCCATGAACTAGTGCACGATGTGGAAGTTGATTGCACAAGTTTTTGCCAAAATGAATGTGAGTGAAGTATGTTGGCGGAGTCACCCTCAAGAACTTTCTAGTTCTTCTTCTTCGGGATCCACATCATCTTGATGGGAATCCTTGGGGTTGTAGTTGAGCTTGTGAAGTAGAACTTGGCGTTTCCTTGGGAACCCACTTGACCATGGCTTGAGGTGCTTCAACAAATGCATCAATCTCCTCTTGAAGCTTGTCCTTGCCTTTTAGCTTGTGGTCTTGTGGTGGAAGGTCATCTTGAGCTTGTTCCACATTGGAAGAAGTAGGATTGTACTTCTCCTTTTGAGGAACAAACTGTGGAGTAGGATATTGACCTTCTTCCCATTCAACACCTTCGGCGTTGAACTTTCGCTCAAAACCAATTCCTTGATTCTTTCGTGCCTTCCTTGCTTGCGAACAATTTCCTCAAAGTTCTTGCTTCCGCAAGGCTCTTGTAGACACCTTTCTCTATAATCCTTTCAATAAACTAGTTTCTTGCTCAAGTGTAACTTGGCTTGAAACATTGTTAGTGGAATCAAGAGAACTACTAGAAGCAACAATATTGGATTTAGCATGGTTATTGTTACTACTAGAAAAAGAATTTTTCTTATGCTTGTCATGCTTAGTCTTAATGGGTGGCAAGAAATTAGACAAGAGAAGTCGTTTGGCAAGATATGAAGAACTCTTCTTTCGAAGATCGTCATTGATTGCTTTTAGAAACTCATGTTCTTGCTCTAGAGTGAGCTTCTCGAAGCGTAGCTTCTCATGAGATCTTAGGAGCTCTCTATGATCTTCTTGAGTTGTTTCATGAGCTAACTTAAGAGTTTTTAGTTCTTTAGTTAGACGCTCAATCTCCTTCATAGCATTGTCATTCGACTCTTCTCGACTATAAAGACTACTAGCATGTTCATCATTACTAGGTTCATTGGATTTATCAAGTAAGAGCTCATCTTCACCAAGCAAGTCATCCTCATCACTATTGAAGTCAATGAATTCAGGGTGTGATACCTTGGGGCCTTTAGCCATGAAGCATCTTCCAATTCCCTCATTTGGTGAATCAAATAAGTCGTAGGAGTTGGAGTTGGAGGATATGAGAGCAAGACCGGCAACACCTTCATCTTGACTGTAGTCGGAGTTGGAGTGATAGCTTCCTTTGGATTGATTGTCGGAGTCGGAGCCGGAGACCCATTCACCTACATGAGCTTGATGTTTTCTTCTTGTGTAGCTCCTTGATGATTTGTCTTTCCTCTCCGAATCCTTGCTTCTCCGAGAGGGTCTTCGTTCATAACGATCATCTCTACTCCTTCTCTCTTTCCGAGGTGACTCATCTCTTGAGCTTCTTCTTCTTGGAGATTCTTCTCTTCTCTTGTGGGGAACCGTACACTCATTTGAGTAGTGTCCGGTCTTCCACAATTGTAGCGATTCGATCACGACTAGAAGATCTCTTTTCATCATATGATCTAGACTTTGAGCTTCTCTCTTTGCTTCTATTCTTGTAGAATTTGTTGAAGTTCTTGACCATTAGGCTTATCTCTTCATTGGAAACTAACTTGTCACTTGAGGTTGTGGGAGCATCACTTGTAGCTTTGTAAGCACCACTTGACTTGTTGTGAAGCTCTTCCTTATCCTTAAGTGTCATCTCATGAGCAACAATTCTTCCAATGACTTGGTTGGCTTGAGATTCTTGTAGTTTGGCATCATTTGGATCAAAGTGCACACGGTGTCATACTTTCCATCCAAAGCTCGAGAATCTTCTTGATGATGAATCGGTCGGTCATTTCTTCGCTTCCTAATCCGCAATCTCATTTGTGATGAGAGCAAGCCTAGAGTACATTTCAGCGACTCCTTCACCATCCTTCATCTTGAACTTGTCAAGTTGACCTTGAAGAATGTCTAGCTTTGATTCCTTCACGGACTCGGTACCTTCGTGCATTTCAACCAAAGTATCCCAAATCTCTTTTGCATTCTCAAGGCGGCTGATTTTGTTGAACTCCTCGGGACACAAGGCATTGAAGAGAATGTCACAAGCTTGAGCATTGTTTTGCAACATCCGCAATTCTTTCGTTGTAACCCGCGATCCGGAACTTTTCCTTCCTCGAAGAATTCACCTTGCATACCAACACAAATAATGCCCCATGCGGTGGGTTATGGCCAAGAATATGCATTTTCATTTTATGCTTCCAACTAGCAAAATTTGTACCATCAAAGTAAGGACCTCTCGAAAATTACCCTCACTAGGCGCCATACTCTCCTAGGTTGTGAAACCAAGCTTATGGAGTCAATGCAATGGAAACCAATACAATGGAGACCAAAGCTCTGATACCACTTGTAGGATCGAAAGTATGTCTAGAGGGGGGGTGATTAGACTACTTGACAATATAAAAATTATGCCTTTTGACAAAGAACAGTTTTTGGCAGATTCACAATTATGATCAAGTCAAGTATCACCCTACACATGCAATTCTAGAGTATAGGCAGCGGAAAGTAAATTGCACATGTAGTAAAGAGAGGTGGAGAAGAGCAAACGCAATTTTGGAGACGCGGTGATTTTTCTCGTGGTTCCGATAGGTGGTGCTATCGTACTTCCACGTTGATGGAGACTTCAACCCACGGAGGGTAACGGCTGCTAGAGTCCACGGAGGGCTCCACCCACGAAGGGTCCACGAAGAAGCAACCTTGTCTATTCCATCATGGCCTACGCCCACGGAGGGCTAGCCTTACTCGGGGTAGATCTTCACGAAGTAGGAGATCTCCTTGCCCTTACAAACTTCTTGGTTCAACTCCACATCTCGACGGAGGCTCCCAAGCGACACCTAACCAATCTAGGAGGCACCACCCTCCAAAAGGTAATAGATGTTGTTGATGATGATGAACTCCTTGCTCTTGTGCTTCAAATGATAATCTCCCCAACACTCAACTCTCCTCACTGATTTGGCTGTGGTGGAAGAAAGGATTGAGTGGAAAGCAACTTGGGAAGGCTAGAGATCAAGCTTCATATGGTGGGAGTGGAGCAACTTGATCTCAACACAAGGGTAGGTAGTTCTCTTCTCAGAAATGTAAGGTAGGAGTGGTAGTTCTTTCTGATGGCTCTCTCCACGAATGAAGAGGGGGTGGAGGGGTATTTATAGCCTCCACACAAAATCTAACCGTTGCACACATTTGAGCAATCTCGGTGGGACCGAAGTTGACAACTCGGTGAGACCGAAAGTTCAAATAATGTGAACGTTGGGATTTTCGGTGGGACCGAAAATACAATCTCGGTTAGTCCGATTCGTGCAATGACAAGAGCAAGCCAATTTCGGTGGGACCGACTTCATCATCTCGGTGACACCGATTTGATGATGAAGATTCTGAAGCTTGGCAACTCAAGTTTGGTGAGACCGAGTTGAGAATCGGAAAATCCGAGTTTTCTAGGGTTTGGCTTTATGGCTGAGGTGGTTCATCTCGGTGTGGTGAGTTTGGAAAATCGGTGGGACCGAGACTACTTATGAGTGTATATGGCGGTGAAAGTTCTTGATAGTTTAGGAGATGTATCACTAAGCACTTGAGCAACCAGATCATCATCATAACCTCATCCCCTTTTAATAGTATTGGCTTTCCTATGGACTCAATGTGATCTTGGATCACTAAACCAAAAATAGAGTCTTGAGCTTTTGCCAATGCTTGTCTTAGCATTTTGAGGGGTCCACTTCTTCAGTCCTTGCCATACCCATATCACTGAACTTTCTGAAATGATTCTCAAGTAACTATTAGTTCAATGGTATATATGTTGTTATTAATTACCAAAACCACCCGGGGATTAGTTGCACTTTCACTGGCGATAGTGATAATTCCATTGGGCCTGGGCATTTTGAGCTTCATGTACTCGTAATGGGGTACGGCTTGGAAGCGCTGAATGCGTCTTGCCCTAGCAAAGCATGATACCCGCTGTTGAATGGTGCCACATGGAAGAGTAACTCTTCGGACCTATAGTTCTCCGGTGTGCCGAATACCACATCAAGTTTGATTTTTCCCGAGCATCTGACTTCTAGACTCGGGATAATACCGCGAAAGATTGTGTTACTTTGCTCAATGCGACTCCTGTCCATTTGCATTTTATTGAGCGTGTCCTTGTAAATGAGGTTTAGTCTGCTACTGCCGTCCATGAGCACTTTAGTGAGCCGAAAGCCATCTATGTTTGGGTTTAGGAACAAAGCGGCTGGTGCCCAGACTAAGCGGGCCCTTGGTTGATCATCGGTGCTGAAGGCGATCGTTGTGTCGTTCCAAGGATTTACTGCTGTCACGTCGCAGACTTTGGCGAGGTCGTGGAGCGCTCTCTTGCGCCGATTATTCGAAGAAAAGGTGTTGACGACCGTGAATACTTTGGGATCATTGTGTCGGATTTCGGGTTCCGGCAGACCCTTGAGGTTTGAACACTGGGGTGCGCGTGGAGATTGCGCCCTCTGCCTACCTGCTCCTCGCCGAATCGCTAGGATCGAAACTATGAATGGAACAATACCCTACTAGTTCAGGCCACCATTGTGGTGTAATACCCTACTCCAGTGTGTGGTGTGATGGATTGCCTCTTGGGCTAATGATGAACAATACAAGGAAGAACAGCCTCGCGAGGGTCTGTTCTTGGCTGGTGTGATGAACTGCTTGGAGGAGTTCAATCGCTCTATCTACTGGTTTCTTGGTGAGGATCCAGATTCTAGATCAGGTCCAGATGCCTCTACCCCAGGGGTGGCTAGTCCTATTTATAGGCAAAGGCCCTGGACCTCTCCCCAAATATTGAGCGGGAAGGGCGCCAACAATTGGCCATTTTGAAGGGGAACAGCGGGTACACTTATCCTGACTAAAGTAGGTCCTCGCCTGTCAAAGGCTCTAGTAGTGACGCCTGCTCAGGATCCACAATGACTTCCTCCCTGCCGTTGGGCTGGTCTTGGTCTTGTTGCACCAAAATGGATGCCTTTGCTTGATGCTCTCGCCTGCGCTTGCTCCCTTTGCACCAAAGAGGAAAGGAGGACACTGCGCGGGCTGGCGCCCGACTGGCGCCCTTGGTCGTCATGGCTTGCGTCATGGGCACCTCGCGAGGTAGCCCGCCTTGAACTCTCCGCCTCCTCGTGAGCCAGCCTGATGAGGTCGTGCCCGAGGAAGCTCCTTGTCGTCCGCCCCGCGAGGCTTGGCCCCTCGCGAGGGTCTTGAGCTTGAGTCGATGAAGATGGGCCGCGCTGGGCCCCCTTTGAGCCACGCCGCAGGCCGCAGGCAGGCAAGTCTGGGGACCCCCGTTCCCAGAACGCCGACACATTGTCCTCCGAAGAATAGTTCTCTGAAGTGTTATTAGTGAGGAGACCTTCGCCGCCTTTGGCCACCAGCCGGAGTATCCAACATGCCCGAAGGCTACGCGTTGGTTCGCTGTCTGGAGTTATGTGAATTTTGCAGGATTTGTCGAGCCATTCCTCGAGGACAGTTTTATGCCCCTAATGGATTTAATTTTCTTGTCCATCGGATGATGATTGGGTGCTCTGCGGGGTGCATCCTTTTTGCCCGTCCGGGGGATGGCCTAAGGGCCTGCGGTTCCCAGCGGGCTTAATGGGTTTTCCAAGCGCTTTCCATTGCACAGTACTTCTGTACAATGTGTGCCAAATCGGCAAAGTGCGGTACGCGATGGAGGTTGAGGGAATTAAGGATTCCCTCATCCATGCAATTGTTACAAAATACCAAGATTGCGTCGTCGTCACAGCAATCCTTGATCTTGTTTTTAACAAGCAGGAATCTAGCCCAAAAGTGGTGGACTGTTTCTTGGGGCTGTTGCCGCTCATACATTAATCGCGTATGTCGGGAGGACCGGAGTTTCTTGGGTAGTATTGCTTGTGGTTGGTGGGCGGGATCGAATCCGAACCCTGACCCACTGAGAAATCCGGATTCTAAAGAATTTCCAAGGTTACAGGCCTGGGCTCCGGAGCATTCGGCGTGTTTTTAGGCTCAGTGCCCAATTCAATGTTCAGAAGATAGGAAGTGTCTCCCAGAAGAGGAGAGTCCGGTTCCCCGAGTTCGAAAACCCGAACATACTTAGTTCTCAACATAGGAGAAGAGTCGTTGTCGGCTTGCTCCTCAACAATTGCCACATGATGGGTGATCGGCGGAGATTTGATTTCTCTCTGATCGGGTTTAGGCCCAATCCGATCATAGTTGGTTGCGACCCTAGGGCGGCGATGCGATCTAGCAGTTCATTTAAGGATGATACATCTACCAAATCCATCTTGTCGGAGTGTTGAGGGCCGATGCGAAGGTGATTTTTGGCGACGAGTTGGGCTGCTTCTGGCTTAACGGCTGGGCAATCGCCCTTGATGAAGCTGCCGAGTCGGAGAGTTTTCCCTAAAGCTAGGGCTTCCCCCGAAGTGATGCTATCTTTGAGGACAAGGCGAGCCATCAATCGTTCTGTCGACGACACAGAGGAACTCTCAATGAAAGCACCAATGTCGGTGTCAAAACCGGTAGATCTCGGGTAGGGGGTCCCAAACTCTGCGTCTGAGGGTCGAAGGTAACAAGGAGGCAGGGGACACGATGTTTACCCAGGTTTGGGCCCTCTTAATGGAGTTAATACCCTACTTCCTGCTTTATTGACTATGATGAGTATAGGGGTTTACAAGAGTTGATCTACCTCGAGATCATAATGGCTAAACCCTAGATGTCTTGCCTGTATGATTGTGATTGTCCCTAAAGACTAAACCCTCCGGTTTATATAAGCACTGGAGGGGACTAGGGGTGTACAAAGTCGGCTTAGAGAGGAAGGAAACTATACATCTAGACGCCAAGCTTGTCGTCCACGCAAAGGAGAGTCCCATCCGGACACGGGAGAAGGCCTTCAGTTATGTATCTTCATAGCCCATCAATCCGGCCCATATCACATAGGCCGGCTCTCCGAGGACCCCATAATCCAGGACTCCCTCAGCGGTCTCGGGGTCTACCGGAGAGAAGAGGGGGAAGAAAAAATAAACACACAGCAGACAAGTGCATAACATGACAATAGGTGGAGCTAGGGTGTTCTAACGTAGTGTTACACGATACAAGCAAAGTGTGAAAACATCTGGGAAAGTTTTCCCAAAGTTTGGTATTTTCGGATAGACGAACCGGAGGGGAAAAGTTCCATGTTTGCTATTCTAGGGACATGTGACAGGCGAACGGAGAGCATATTCTGATTATCTCGTCGTTCTAAGCAACTTTCATGTATAAAACTTTTCCATCCGAGTTACAGATATTTTCTATGTTTTTTCAAAGATTTAACAATATTTTGAGATTAATATTTATTCGAAATTAAATAACAAACTGCTACCTGTACCCAGCTCTGTGTACACATAAGTGTACACAAAGTATGACATGTGGGCCAGGGGGACCGAGTTGACTAGTCAATGTTGACCAGGCATGGCGGATGAAACACAGTGGTGTAAAAGCATGACCAATGGGATGAAAACGAGGGTGAGACGGGGTCCTCACCCATGATGCAGGTGTACGGGGCGGCAAGGTTCGGTGGAGGGCGATGACCGACTAGAATCGGTAGCGAACGATGTTGGGTCCGAGTTGAAGGCGAGGTCGATGGTGGAACTCGGGGCCAGTCCAACTTGATCCCGTGCACGAGGAGGAGGAAGCTGTCGACGGCGGATCTGCAGGAACTCCCAATTTGGCGTGGGGGCGTCGGTGGCCGCGAGGTCGGCGACAACAGTGGTGACAGAGGCGTTCGGTTGTGCGCGGATCTGGCGTGGAAGCGCGAGGGGCGTGTCAGGGAGGGAGAGGGGATTAGGGTTCCAGGGGGAAGAAGGGGGCGTCGGGGTCAGTGTAGGACCTTGAAGTATGTCTAGAGGAGGGGTGATTAGACTACTTGACCAAGAAAAACTTAACCTTTTCCCAATTTTAGAGTTTGGCAGATTTTAGCTACTTTAGGACAAGTCAAGCAATCATCACACAATTCAAGAAAGCATGCAAAGAGTATATAGGCAGCGGAAATTAAAGCATGCAACTTGCAAGAAAGTAAAGGGAAGAGTTTGGAGGATTCAAATGCAATTGGAGGCACGGATGTTTTTGGCGTGGTTCCGATAGGTGGTGCTATCGTACATCCACGTTGATGGAGACTTCAACCCACGAAGGGTATAGGTTGCGCGAGTCCACGGAGGGCCCCACCCAAGAAGGGTCCACGAAGAAGCAACCTTGTCTATCCCACCATGGCCGTCGCCCACGAAGGACTTGCCTCACTAGCGGTAGATCTTCACGAAGTAGGCGATCTCCTTGCCCTTACAAACTCCTTGGTTCAACTTTACAATCTTGTCGGAGGCTCCCAAGTGACACCTAGCCAATCTAGGAGACACCACTCTCCAAGAAGTAACAAATGGTGCGTTGATGATGAACTCCTTGCTCTTGTGCTTCAAATGATAGTCTCCCCAACACCCAACTCTCTCTCAATGGGTCTGGATCTGGTGGAAAGAAGATTTGAGTGGAAAGCAACTTGGGAAGGCTAGAGATCAAGATTCATATGGTAGGAATGGAATATCTTGGTCTGAACACATGAGTAGGTGGTTCTCTCTCGAAATGGTAAGTTGGAAGTGTAGGTTAGATTCGATGGCTCGTCCACGAATGAAGAGGAGGTGGAGGGGTATATATAGCCTCCACACAAAATCTAACCGTTACACACAATTTACCAAACTCGGTGGGACCGAATTGTTAAACTCGGTCGGACCGATTTAGTAAACCTAGTGACCGTTAGTGATTTTCAGTGGGACCGACATGCATCTCGGTGAGACCGATTCGGTTAGGTTAGGGCATAACGTAATCTCGGTAAGACCGATTACACAAACTTCGGTGAGACCGATTTGGTAATAAGCTTTCAGAGAGTTGGTCGGAGTAAACTTGGTGGGACCGATTTGCTCTTTTGGTGAGACCGAATGTTACAAAAGGAAGCAGAGAGTTTACATTGCAATCTCGGTGGGACCGATCGCTCACCGGTTAGACCGAAAGCGTTCTGAAGGGAAACAGAGAGATTGCAACCCCATCTCGGTGAGACCGAGATCCCTATCGGTAAGATCGATTTGCTTAGGGTTTCTGGCAGTGGCTATGACTTTTGGAATCGGTGGCGCCGGATAGGAAGTTTCGGTGTGACCAATTTTGGCTTTGGGTTTAGGTCATATGTAGATGTGGGAAAGTAGTTGAGAGTTTTGGAGCATGTCACTAAGCACATTGAAGCAAGAGGCTCATTAAGCAACACCTCATCCCTCCTTGATAGTATTGGCTTTTCCTATAGACTCAATGTGATCTTGGATCATTAAAATGTAAAATGAAGAGTCTTGAGCTTTTGAGCTTGAGCCAATCCTTTGTCCTTAGTATTTTGAGGGATCCACTTTCATCATCCATGCCATGCCATTCATTGAGCTTTCCTGAATTAATAGTCTTGGAATAGTATTAGCTCAATGAGCTATATGTTGTTATTAATTACCAAAACCACCTAGGGATAGTTGCACTTTCAGTCTCCCCCTTTTTTGTAATTGATGACAACATATAGATCAAAGCTTCGACAAAAGATAATAAGATTGAATAACATTGTTGCTTTGAGAAGTATGTGATAAGCAAGAGCTCCCCCTAAATTTGTGCATAGTTTAAGATTTGCTTTGGACTGCAAATGCACAATGAATTAGGCTCATGGGTTACTCTTCCATGTCACATACATCTTGGTGGAGCGCTCAAAATAATAAACAATGAATACATGCACTCATCACCAAGCATAGTGAGTGATCACATAAGATAGATAGGATAATATCAAGCATGCATAAGTGTAGCTTATGATTAAACACATGATCATCAATGTCTCACAAGCATAGTATCTCAACCAAAAGCGAACAAAGTTTGAAAAACCACCAAATAAAGCAAGAGAGAATAAAAGCAACACTCTCTATCGAAGCCTATGATCTATACATTTTTCTCCCCCTTTGGCAACAAGTTACCAAAATGTTCATAGAAAATGCATAGTGCTAGATCGTCTCTCAGGCTTGATCTTCTGGTGGTGGTGTAGAGATGGCTCCTTGGGACGAAGGCTTCAGTTGAAGCAGAGGGTCTTTGTAGGAGTTGGTCTTTGGAGCTGGTTGCACTAGAACTGTTGGGGCGTGGCTGGTCTTTGAAGTTGTAGCTCTAGTGTGCATCCTTGCACCGCTGGCCCGACCTCTGGGCTCTGGGCACTCTGGCAAACACATTTGTGGTTGTCTTGCCCTTCCTCTCCTGCATGACATCCTGCAGCTGCTCTACATCTAGATCATAGAACTTTTGTTCCATGATTCTCTCCAGGATCTCCTGGTTTTGAGTAAGGGTGGCCAACCCCTTCTCAATCCTCAGAGTTGATTCTATCAAGTAACCAAGCTGCTCTTGTTTGGTCTTCAAGAAATACTCAGATGCCTCCTCTTGAGTTGGCATCTTGGCAGCCTTCTCCTTCTTTGCCTTCTCTTTCTTCTCCTGAGCTTGGATAGATTGTGGATCATCTTCATTCATGACAACCTCATTGTCCTCAAACTCTGGATAAATTGGAAAATGTTCCTTAGCCAACTGATATTTCCCTATGCCCATCTTGGAGTTGATCAATTCTTTAATTTGAGGTGCATATCCACAGCTCCTCTTCTGATCTGCTGCAGTCCTCTTGATTGTCTCAATGATCAGGCTCATGACTTTGAACTTCTGGGGCACATCAAACACATGCAGCATGTTGATGGCATGCCCTCTGATCATATTATGGCCACCTGACTTGGGCAACAAAGTGTGCCTCAGAATCCAGTTGATGGTTGCCAATCCTGACAGCAGAAAATGAACTGATCCAAACTTGTGAGTCTCTACAGCCTTGTCAGGAATTTCCTTGTACATGTGAGCCATTGAATTGTGACCCAAGTTCTTCTTGGCATATATGTCCAAGTCATCTTCTTATTCCTTGGGGGCATTGATCAAACTTGCCCATTCTTCAACAGTGGATTGGTACCTAGTACCCTCAGACATCCACACAATTCTACCATCTGGATAAAAGTGAGTTGTGGAGTAGAACCGCATGATAAGCTCATCATTGCAGTTGGTGTACTTTTGTCCAACAAAATCTGCTACTCCACAAGCAATAAAGCTCTCCTCCACTCCAGGGTGGTGCTGCTCATTCTCCCTGATGAATTTCTAGTCAACCCATCTCATATCACAAACAATGGGCTTCTTGTCCAACAGAATGGTCTCATAAAAGTCATGCTGTTCCTTTGTGTGGAACCTGTAGTCAACAGCAGTTCTTCTTCTTGAAGCATATGGGTCTTCCATCCTCCACAGCCTCAGCCCTGAATCCTTCCTGATTCTCATGTCCTCAGCCACAGGATGGGCATCATTGTGGTCTGGTATCTTAGGCTTGAGCTTTCTGAGGACCTGTCCTTCTTCATCTTCATCTTCTGTAACATTTGGCACTGGGGCCTTGTTCTTTTCAGCAGCTGGAATACTCCTAGTATTCCTCCTTGGAGCTTGATTGGCCTTGGAGGCAGCTTTGGGTGCATCTTTGGGCTTGGATGTTGCAGCCCCTGACCTGATTGCATCTCCCATAAGCTTAGCTGCCTTAGGAGCTGGTGCAGCATCCTCTTCCTCTTCATCGAATCCTTCTCATTGAGGGCTTTCCAAGGACCTTGGCGGTTGTGGTTCTAGCTCTCTTCTTTTCTTGTCCCGATCACCATCATCCTCTGATTCAATTGTGAACTTCATGGTTGCACCAGTGGGGACTTTCGAGGTTTTGATGGTGGCTCTTTCTTGCAGGTGCCACTTTGGATTGAGCTGAGCTAGCACTTGAGTGGACTTCTGGCCTTTGGCATTGGAGTTCTCTTGGCGGGAACTTTCTTCTTGAGGCTGGCTTTGTGCTTTGTCTTGAGCCATACTCTTTCTTGAGCACCACCTTTTGGAAGTGGCCTCATCCTCCTCAGCTTTGTAATCCTCATCTTTCGAGTCGAGGTTCTCTTCTTCCTTTGCCTAGTTGCAGCCTTAGGCAAGTTGCTAGGAGTGCTTCGCTCCCATCATCGAAGTTGAGGGACTAGTGACCTCACTCAAGTCCATGTGCTCTTCAGACTGTTACAGGCTGTCACTCGATCGGACATCTTGCAAAAGTGACTCTTGACCCTGTGAAGAGTTATAGATGAGATAGAATAGATGAGCATCACAAAATGCAGAGATTTTTTGCAAAAGAATGATTCAAAAGTTTAGTTTTAGTTTTCCACAGAAAGCATTTCGGATCAACCGATTTTCAAACTCGGTGATACCGAAGCAGTTTTGGTACCTAAACTGATGATCTTGGTTGGACCGAGTTTCAGTTCGGTGGCACCGAGACTGCTAGGGTTTCACAGAATCTTCAAATCGGTCGCACCGATTAGTAATTCTCGGTCAGACCGAGAGTCACTAGTGCAATGGCATACACCAAATCGGTGAGACCGAGTTTTTCAACTTGGTGGGTCCGAGATGGTTTCGGCGGAAACCTAACCCTAAAAATTTGAATCACATCTAAACTACGGACTATTTGGGTTGGATAGAAGAATCTCAATCGTGGCAAGAATCAATATGTAAACAATGTGCTAGGAATCAGACGTGGATAGCACAAAGATCAAGTCCATACCCTAACTTGGTAGTGGACTTGCTACGGCGGCAATGGCGGGGACGATTTCCGTTGACAGCGGCGAAGACTAGCGACAGGAGGCTGCTGGCAGTGAGGAGACGATCCAGAGACCATGATGGCAGAGCGAGCTACTGCGCGGGCGAAGGGTTTCGGAGAAATTTCCAAAAATTTTGCCCGTGGCTATATAGCCCGACCCTGTGGGTGTGACCGAGTGGAACAACTCGGTGGCATCGAGATGCATAACTGTGTTCAGTTATAACAAATCGGTGAGACCGAAAAGTTCAAATCGGTTGCACCGAGATTGAAAACTCAGATCAACTTGGTGATCTCGGTAGGGCCGAAATGGAAGAACCGGTCAGACCGAGAATGACAAAGAGGTTTTGGAAGTTTAAGTCTATGACGATTCGGGGACTCCGAGTGCTCCTCACACAGAGTGGTTCGAATCTGACTTGATCAAATTTTGTGATGTAGCATGAATAGAGTTTGAGATGAGAAAAGCATAGATAGCTAAAGAAGGTTCTTAGGCATTCTTGTCCATCCACTTGGCAAAAAGAAAAGAAACCAAACAATCAAAACAACAAGTGGATGTCCTTGAATGAGAAAAATATGCATCAACATGCTCACACAATAAGATAGCAAATGAAATATGTGGCAAATCATGCACAACCAATTCTAGCATATATCAAGCAATTGGCGATGACTAGGTCATCTATATATGAGTATATTGACTTAGGAGTCAAATGAGAACATTTGATCATAGGTCATACTCATCGTTTAAGCTCAAGTGGGGTTACCACTTTTACATAATGCATTAATGTGTTCACACCATTAGAGTTGCTTTGACTCAATTTTTAGAGTTAAGCTCCCCCTATATGTGAGATCCCCCCTTAGAGGGATGAACTAACCTTGGGTTTTCTCGATGATGACTTCATGTAGGTGTTGAAGATGTAGATGCTCAATGTTGATGTAGATCATTTGGAGCAATCCTTTGGAGTGAGTTGCACTTTCAACTTACCTACATGGGTTAGTCCCACAAGGAACAAACAAGAATATCCATAGACATAGAGTGATGCACACACACACACAAGATGATGTCCATGAAATCATTAGGTTACCTTGTCCCTTGTCTTACCAACATGAGGGTTTGTGACTCCTTGAACTAGTGCAAGATGTGGAAGTTGATTGCACTTGTTCTTGCCAAAATGATAAGAGTGAAAAATGTTGGCGGATTCACCCTCAAGAACTCTCTAGTTCTTCTTCTTTGGGATCCACATCATCTTGATGGGAATCCTTGGAGTTGTAGTTGTACTTGATGAAGTAGAACTTGATGTAGTCTTGGGGACCCACTTGAACGAGGCTTTGGGTGCTTCTTCAAATGCATCAATCTCTTCTTGAAGCTTGTCCTTGCCTTTGTTCATGTGGTCTTGTGGTGGAAGATCATCTTGAGCTTGTGTTCCCTTGAAGAACTTCTCTTGTTGAGGAACAAACTTCATCTTGGGGTATTGATCTTCTTCCCACTCAACTCCATTGGCATTGAACTTTTGTTCAAAACCAACACCTTGATTCTTCCGGTGCCTTCCTTGCTTGCATACAATTTCCTAGAATTGCTTACTCCCGGCAAGGCTCTTGTAAACACCTTTCTCTATAATTCCCGTCAATAAGCTATTTTCTTGCTCAAGTGTAACTTGGCTAAGAGAATCATTAGTGGAATCAAGAGAACTACTAGAAGCAACAATAGTGGATTTAACATTATTATTGTTACTACTAGAGGAAGTATCTTTCTTGTGCTTGTTATTAGACTTGACTTGAGGCATGTAAGTAGATAAGAGCAAACGCTTGGAAATGTAAGAAGAACTTTTCTTGCGAAGATCATCATTGATTGCTTTTAAGAACTCATGCTCTTGCTCAAGATTGAGCTTTTCAAAGCGTAACTTCTCATGAGCCCTTAAAAGTTCTCGATGATCTTTGTAGATAGTTTCATGAGCTAACTTAAGAGAGTTTAATTCTTTAGTTAGAAGCTCAATCTTCTCCTTATCATTGTCATTTGTTTTAGCATGATTAGCATGATTAATTGACGTTTCATCATAGTATTCATCACTAGAGTTGTCAACAAGTAAATCATCATCCACAAGCAAGTCATCTTCATCACTATTGAAATCAACATACTCGGGATGTGTTACCTTTGGACCTTTGGCCATGAAGCATCTTCCAACACCTTCATTTGGTGAATTAAATATGTCGTAGGAGTTGGTTGACACAAGTGCTAGACCGGCAACACTTCATCTTGAGTATATTCGAAGTCGGAGTGATAGCTTCTCTCGGAGTGATTGTCGGAGTCGGAGCCGGATACGCATTCACCAACATGAGCTTGATGTCTTCGTTTTGTGTAGCTCCTTTATGACTTGTCCTTCCTTTCCGAATCCTTGCTTCTCCGTGAGGGTCTTCGTTCATAACGATCATCTCTACTCCTCCTCTCTCTTGATGGTGATTCTTCTCTTTTGTTCCTTCTTCTTGGAGAATCTTCTCTTCTTTTGTAGGGTGCCGTACACTCATTGGAGTGGTGTCCGGGTCTCCCACAATTGTAGCAATTGCGCTCACGGCTAGAAGATCTCTTGTCATTGTAAGACCTTGATTTGGAGCTTCTTTCTTTGCTTCTACTCTTGTAGAATTTGTTGAAGTTCTTCACCATTAAGCTCAGTTCTTCATTGAAGCTTGGTTTCTCACCTGATGATGTGGGGGCTTCACTTGAGGCTTTGTAGGCACCACTTGACTTGTTGTGAAGTTCCTCCTTATCCTTGAGTGACATCTCATGAGCAACAATCCTTCCAATGACTTTCGTTGGCTTGAGATCTTTGTAGTTTGGCATCATTTGAATCAATGTGCACACGGTATCATACTTTCCATCCAATGCTCTTAAGATCTTCTTGATGATGAATTTGTCGGTCATCTCTTCACTCCCTAAGCCGGCAGTCTCATTTGTGATAAGAGCAAGCCTAGAGTACATTTCAGCGACACCTTCACCATCCTTCATTTTGAACTTGTCAAGCTGACTTTGGAGCACATCCAACTTGGATTCCTTGACGGACTCGGTACCTTCATGCATATCAATCAAAGTATCCCAAATTTCCTTTGCATTCTCAAGACAGCTGATTTTGTAGAATTCTTCGGGGCACAATCCGTTGAAGATGATATCACAAGCTTGAGCGTTGTATTGCAGCATCTTCAATTCTTTTGCATTAGCTTCACGGTTCGGTTCTCTCCCATCGAAAAATTCACCTTGAAAGCCAATACAAATAATTGCCCATACGGCGGGGTTATGTCCAAGAATATGCATTTTCATCTTATGCTTCCAACTAGCAAAATTTGTACCATCAAAGTAAGGACCTCTACGGTGATAATTTCCCTCGCTAGACGCCATACTCTCCTAGGTTGTGAAACCAAGGCTATGACCACCAAAAGCTATGGAAATCAAAGCAAATGGAAACCTGGCTCTGATACCACTTGTAGGACCTTGAAGTATGTCTAGAGGGGGTGTGATTAGACTACTTGACCAATAAAAACTTAACCTTTCCCCAATTTTAGAGTTTGGCAGATTTTAGCTACTTTAGGACAAGTCAAGCAATCATCACACAATTCAAGCAAGCATGCAAAGAGTATATAGGCAGTGGAAATTAAAGCATGCAACTTGCAAGAAAGTAAAGGGAAGAGTTTGGAGGATTCAAATGCAATTGGAGACACAGATGTTTTTGGCGTGGTTCCGATAGGTGGTGCTATCGTACATCCACGTTGATGGAGACTTCAACCCACGAAGGGTAACGGCTGCGCGAGTCCACGGAGGGCTCCACCCAAGAAGGGTCCACGAAGAAGCAACCTTGTCTATCCCACCATGGCTGTCGCCCATGAAGGACTTGCCTCACTAGCGGTAGATCTTCACAAAGTAGGCGATATCCTTGCCCTTACAAACTTCTTGGTTCAACTACACAATCTTGTCGGAGGCTCCCAAGTGACACCTAGCCAATCTAGGAGACACCACTCTCCAAGAAGTAACAAATGGTGCGTTGATGATGAACTCCTTGCTCTTGTGCTTCAAATGATAGTCTCCCCAACACTCAACTCTCTCTCAATGGGTTTGGATCTGGTGGAAAGAAGATTTGGGTGGAAAGCAACTTGGGAAGGCTAGAGATCAAGATTCATATGGTAGGAATGGAATATCTTGGTCTGAACACATGAGTAGGTGGTTCTCTCTCAGAAATGGTAAGTTGGAAGTGTAGGTTCGTTCTGATGGCTCTCTCCATGAATGAAGAGGAGGTGGAGGGGTATATATAGCCTCCACACAAAATCTAACCATTACACACAATTTACCAAACTCGGTGGGACCGAATTGTTAAACTCGGTCGGACCGATTTAGTAAACCTAGTGACCGTTAGTGATTTTTGGTGGGACCTACATGCATCTGAGTGAGACCGATTCGGTTAGGGTTAGGGCATAACGCAATCTCGGTAAGACCGATTACACAAACTCGGTGAGACCGATTTGGTAATAAGATTTCCAGAGAGTTGGTCAGGTAAACTCGGTGGGACCGATTTGCTCTTTTCGGTGAGACCGAAATGTTACAAAAAGGAAACAGAGAGTTTACATTGCAATCTCGGTGGGACCGATCGCTCACTTCGGTTAGACTGAAACGTTACGAAGGGAAACAGAGAGATTGCAACCCCATCTCGGTGAGACCGAGATCCCTATCGGTAAGACCGGTTTGCTTAGGGTTTGTGGCAGTGGCTATGACTTTTGGAATCGGTGGCGCCGGATAGGAAGTTTCGGTGTGACCGATTTTGGCTTTGGGTTATGTCATATGTGGATGTGGGAAAGTAGTTGAGGGTTTTGGAGCATATCACTAAGCACATTGAAGCAAGAGGCTCATTAAGCAACACCTCATCCCTCCTTGATAGTATTGGCTTTTCCTATAGACTCAATGTGATCTTGGATCACTAAAATGTAAAATGAAGAGTCTTGAGCTTTTGAGCTTGAGCCAATCCTTTGTCCTTAGTATTTTGATGGATCCACTTTCATCATCCATGCCGTGCCATTCATTGAGCTTTCCTGAATTAATAGTCTTGGAATAGTATTAGGTCAATGAGCTATATGTTGTTATTAATTACCAAAACCACCTAGGGATAGTTGCACTTTCAGTCAGCTAAATAGGCGGGAGGGGGCGCCGATGGTCGCCACCGCGGCCATGGCGCCGTGGATGGCCATCACAGCAACCCACCGTCCCTGTAGCAGATGAAGGGCGGTGGCGTGCAGCTGGGCCGGCCTGGCCAGCTGGGTTTGCTCAGCCAACTGGGCCAAGTGGCCCAAAGGGGGTTTTCCTTTATGTGCTTTTGTCCTTTGTTTTTCTTTTTAACCTTTCTATTTATTAGTTTTACTTAATTCTCACACTATTTTAGATTAATAAAAATATAAGACTAGTCCCTAAATTAGTTATACTATTTATACCTCTGTCACAAAAAGTTTGGTACTCAAATAAATTAATTTGATATTTTAGAAATTATAAAAGGCATTTATATAATTGTTTAAGCCACTGTTTTAATAATTTTAATCCATTTAAACATTTTATAAAAGTGTGGTTTCTTCACCAATATTAACTATGAATTAATTGTCACAGCTTGCACATTTTAGTTTTGACATTTGAAAACTTTTATTTTTGGCTTTAATTTAAATTTGAATTTGAACCGATTTGAATCTAAGCGAGGTTAGGAATAGTAACAGTGATGACGGGGCATCATTAGCAGAGAATTTCTGTAGCTTAATTATCCGGGCGTTACACAATTCTATCAACGATATACTACGTGATAAATAATACTGTCGTACTACTTGTACACACATGACACTTGTTTCACCATGCGAGATTATTACATCAAAATCTATCGGCGGATAGATTACTTCGGCAGTTGCATGCTGCTACTGAAGAATTTTAAAGTTGATTTGGACCAGCTCTCCTTGTCGAGATAGTTTGATTTTGACATCATACCCTACCGCAAGATATGATTTAGATTTGAACCTTGACCATCCTTTAGCATCAATCATCATGCGACCATCCTTTGTACTTACGTATATTGAGCAGGTTCATTCACACCAAGGCTGCGCATGGTAAGAGAAACTTGGCCACGGTCGCTCGGATTATTGAACGACCCCCTCATTGCTCTAGGAATTCTGTATTTGCAAACAAGAAGACATACACAAATAGTTAGATCAACACAGTGAATCATGTGAAACAACATGGAAAGAAAAAATAATGAAGCACTTGGGCGGCCAATGCTTACCAAGAAGGTGGAGATGTTGGTTTTTGTAAGGACTTTGGTATATGCAGTGCGAATTGCAGCCCAGTCTGTTGCCGGTGTAACTGCTGGTTCCGTTGCCGCTGCACGAGCCAGAGCAGATGCAAGTGCAAGTATTGGTGCAGTGCGGACACATTCTTTGGTGCCGTGCGGTCTGTTGGTAGTGCCGCTTCTTTGTCGGAGATGATGCTCCTTGTAGAGCTGGTGTCGGTGTCGGAGCAGGTGCCGGTGTCGATGCCTAATCCTCTGGTAGATCAGCCTGATCCACTAACACGGTTGGTGCCCAATCCTCAGCTGGGTCAGACTGAGCTGCTGCCGTTGTCAGTGCTAGAGCAAGTGCTGTCGGAGAAGGTGTCGGTGCTCGATCCGTTGCTGAAGGTGATACCGATGTGCGAGACAGCAGCGATCGTGTCTGGTCTGCTATGATCAGCTTTCTAACTTGACTAGGCTCCGTGACTGTGATCCAGTCTTTTTCTTCATTTCTTTTAAACGCGAGAAGGACTAATTGTGGCGTGTTTGTTAAACCAAACTGCAATTCATCATAGGGTTTCAACTTGTACTCAGACAACAGACTGATCCAATTGTTTCCAGTAATATAAGTGACGGACAGTGCCTTCGTTACTAACACAACATAAGAAGTGAAACCTACAAAAATAACCATCATAGAGCAAACCAAATGGTTTATTCTGTGATGAATGTCACATGGCAAAACCTGCATCATAAAATTGTAGCAAAAGTAAGAAAACATGACATCAAATCAATAAGATTTAGACAATAAATTAATAAGATTTATTTGATGTGACACGAGTGAATCCTTACCAGGAAATCACTATGTTGAAGTACTAGACAGAAGATTGATCGTCCAACTACGCGTGTCATGCAGGGCCCCAACCTACTCTCACAAGCAGGACAGTCCAAAGGTCGTCACAAATCGTATGGACCGAACATCCATGGGACTGGAAATCCTGGTGGGTGCGATAAACCCTGCAATGCATACAGATATTGGAGTGCAACAATAATTGATAAACCGTCCTCACAAAAAAGATGATCTGGATACTTCAAAATATACAGACTGAATTGAGTGGACAGACATTAACATAGACTATTCTCAGGACTCACCACACACCAAAAGCGGCAGTACTAAACAAATAGGATTCACACACACAAATCAAGTAATGAACAATAGTACTTACTACAAACAAGCAAAGTTGCACTAATTAAACTCTACAGACTATTTCTTGCCACCAACCTACGGGATGAACCCCGCATAACTGACTAGGCCATGGATTTCGTGAGGGATGTCTACCTGCACCATCACCATCTCGTCAACCTTGGAGAACCTAACAGAGTGGTCTTTCCACTCATAAACATGATGATGAAGATAATCTGCATCAGATTTGTCAGGAAGCTTTACAAGAACCACACCCTTCATAATCAAAGGCACAGCCAGGAAATTTATGTGGTCAAGTACAACCTCGAGAACATGCCTGACAACAATGCTACAGGAAAACACTAGTTCAGGATACGTGGCAACAAGGACACAACAACTGGATAGTTTAGCAGTGTAACTCATCCTCAGGTCTTCTAGTTCACACATCATGACTTTGAGAACTTTGTATCCACCGTGGACCTGGTTCTAATTCAAACAGAAACCAAATGTTTTATTACTACCTCCATTCAGAAATATAAGATGATTTTCGATATTTTCCTCCATATATGACTACATATACACACATAAATGAGTGAACAAAGACGCTAGAACATGTCTTCAAAGGCATGAGAGCAGAGGGATTACTTGCAATATCCATAACACAAGTTATCGAGGCAAATATACTCTCTTCAAAGGTAGCATTGATGTTCATAAAGTAGTTGAAAGTAATCTATAAGAAATCAGTGTCAACCTCTCGCATGTTTTTGTCAAAAGAGGAATTTAGAACCGTCATTTGGCACACTAAAATCACATGCAAGATCACCTAAAAAGTTGTACTACTAGTACTAGTATTGTGTGTTAGATGAAAAAACATGATCAAGATCGAGAAAAAGATCGTCAAGAAGAGATATTACCTGGACTTGCTTAATGAGGGTGAAGGAAATATGCCCTAGAGGCAATAATAAAGTTGTTATTTATATTTCCTTATGTCATGATAAATGTTTATTATTCATACTAGAATTCTATTAACCGGAAACTTGATACATGTGTGAATACATAGACAATACATAGTGTCCCTAGTATGCCTCTACTTGACTGGCTCGTTAATCAAAGATGGTTAAGTTTCCTAACCATAGACATGTGTTGTCATTTGATTAATATGATCACATCATTAGGAGAATGATGTGATGGACAAGACCCATCCGTTAGCTTAGCATAATGATCGTTAAGTTTTATTGCTATTGCTTTCTTCATGACTTATACATATTCCTTTGACTATGAGATTATGCAACTCCCGAATGCCGAAGGAACACCTTGTGTGCTATCAAACGTCACAACATAACTGGGTGATTCTAAAGATGTTGTACAGGTGTCTCTGAAGGTGTTTGTTGGGTTGGCATAGATTGAGATTAGGATTTGTCACTTCGAGTATCAGAGATGTATCTCTGGACCCTATCAGTAATGCACATCATGATAAGCCTTGCAAGCAATGTGACTAATGAGTTAGTTGCGGGATGATGCTTTACGGAACGAGTAAAGAGACTTGCCGGTAACAAGATTGAACTAGGTATGAAGATACCGACGATCGAATCTCGGGCAAGTAACATACCGATGACAAAGGGAATAACGTATGTTGTCATTGCAGTTTACTAATAAAAGATCTTCGTAGAATATTTAGGAACCAATATGAGCATCCAGGTTCCGCTATTGGTTATTGACTGGAGATGTGTCTCGGTCATGTCTACATAGTTCTCGAACCCGTAGGGTCCGCACACTTAACGTTCGATGACGATTTGTATTATGAGTTATGTGTTTTGGTGACCGAAGATTGTTCGGAGTCCCGGATGAGATCACGGACATGACGAGGAGTCTCGAAATGGTCGAGAGGTAAAGATTTATACATTGGATGATGATATTCGGACGCCAGAATGGATTCAGAATGGTTCGGGTATATTTCGGAGAACCAAGGGGTTACCGGTACCCCCTGGGGAAATATTGGGCCTACATGGGCCATAGGGGAGAGGGGACGCAGCCTACAAGGGGTGGCCGCGCCCACCTCCCATTGGGAGTCTGAATTGTACTAGGGAGGGGGGCGTACCCCCCCTTTCCTTCTCCTGTTCCCTCTCCCTTCCCCCTCTTCCCCCTCCATGAGAAGGAATAAGAGGGGGGGGGGGCGAATCCTACTAGGACTAGGAGTCCTAGTAGGACTCCCCCCTTATGGCGCGCCCCTGGCCGGCCTCCTCCTCCACTCCTCCTTTATATACAGGGGCAGGGGCACCCAAAAGCACAACAATTATTCCCTTAGCGGTGTGCGGTGCCCCCCTCCACAGTTTACTCGTCCGGTCATAGTGTCGTAGTGCTTTGGTGAAACCCTGCACGGATCACATCACCATCACCATCACCACGCCGTCATGCTGACGAAACTCTCCCTTGACCCTCTGCTGGATCAAGAGTTTGATGGATGTCATCAAGCTGAACGTGTGTAGAACTCGGAGGCGCCATACGTTCGGTGCTTGATTGGTTGAATTGCAAAGAGGTTCGACTACATCAACCGCATTAAGCTAACGCTTCCGCTTTCGGTCTACGAGGCTACTTAGACACACTCTCCCCCTCTTGTTGCTATGCATCTCCTAGATAGATCTTGCGTGATCATAGGATTTTTTTTGAAATTTCATGCTACATTCCCCAATAGAGGGATCCCGGAGAGGGGGACTTGGATAGGGCGATGGCTTTGAGCTTGTCTGCGGTAGTCTCAGCGGGGTGCTTGCGCTTCTTCGTACCATGAACCTCAGCGGTTTTGGCCAGAGCCATAGACATCACTTCGGGCGGTGCTCCAACGTCCATCAAGAAGCTATCAAATAGAAATAGAAGAAAAGAAACCATAATCACAAACCTAAAAGAAGAACAAAGAGGGAGTTATAGGATCAGTCTCAGGGTTGGAAGACCGGGCCTTGGCCAGAATCAACACCATTGATGCGCTCACCTTTCCTTCTTTGGGAGAGAATAACAATGGCAGAAGCAGGTCGGGGTTTTCTTGAAGAAATGAGGAACAAGATGAGGGAGAAGTGAGTTGGGGTTTTCTTCAAGAGAGGAAGCTGAGGGAGAAGAGTGAAATGATGGTTGCTTCGTCCATCCAACTTACTGCTGGAAAGGAGGGGGTTTTGTGATATGACGGCTCATTGGGCATTACTGCGGCGCTTTGATCTGGGTAGTCTACCGTGTAGTTGGGCACTCTACTATGGAGTAATTTAGTGCATGGCTAGTGGAACCCAATGCTGGCTGTCCCATACATTGGCAAAAGTGAGTAGCAAGGTTCACGACGAACATCGAGGAGGATCTGCAGGTAGAGCGTGTCCACTGTTTTTCTGAAGAAAAAAATGATTGCAGCAAGCGATTCCACTCTTACGACGGTAATGTAACATAGTACCCATTTTTTGACTGTCTGGTCGAGAATGAATGTTGAAATTAATGTAAAGATAACTAGGTCTACAGCGCATGGAGAGTATGGTGCTACAGTACTCCACGGAACATGAACCACATGAAGCACGAATCAGTGTTAGGCAGGGTGTATGAAGGGTGCATGGGCTGGGAGCAAAAGTTCCCTTCTCGACCCACTTTTGGGTGTTTGGCAGAGTGCATGAAGGGTGCATGAGTCCACACTAGTAGGTTAACACAAATACACTAGGAGCATGCATGAAGAGGGGTGCTGAGATGAGCATGCACGAAGAGGGAACAACTATATTGAGATGAGAATGCAACCAAACACACCCACACGCTTTGTGCTACAGTGACTGATCTGCACCGTCTGAGTTTGATCCAATGGTCATGTTGCGCCCAGACATGGACATGCCCATGCAGAGGACGCCTAAACACCACCAAAGTCCCTCTGCTTCTCGAGGCGCACGACGTTGGTGATGCAGGGTGCAACCACCCGCAGAGCCCGCCCCTGATCGACGAGAGCCAGCTCGTCAAATACGGCGTCCAATGGCACGAATGGATTCCGGTGACAAAGCCTTGAGAGGATTCGCCCGGCTATGGCAACGGCACCCCGCAACCCCTCCTTGTCTAGCTCTGCCCCCACCATCACGCGGAGATGACTCAGCTCCTCGGAGATATAGGTGAAGAAGGAGACCAGGTCAGGAAGCCACAGCTCATTGAAGTCGGCGGGGTGGTAAAACAGGTTTAGCCCGACCGCCCGGATGGTTGCACTGGCACGACGGTAGGCATCACGCAGCCGCAACACGTGCCTGGCAACATGGTCCACCAAGTGGCTGAGGCGATCCTAGAACTCGTCAGGATCGGCCCGCTCGCGCTCCAGCCGGCTCGCCTGACGTCCTATCGTATCTCCTTCTTTCTGCAACAACGTGGCCGACGCCTCGAGCATCTTTGTGGTGGACGCCTGCCTCTTTTGAAGCTCCGTGAACTCCCGCACATAAAGGAGGAGCATGGCACTCCTCTCCTCCTTGAGCTCATGGAGCTCCACATCCTTGGCCTCGAGCTCTGCATCCTTGGCCTGGAGCTCATGTGTCAGGCACCTCACCTCAGACTCCATGATCTGCTGCACCACCATGGCACCATGTAGAAGCAATGGGGAGAGGAAGCAAAGGGGGAGAAACAACTGAAAGGCAATGCAATGTACGGGAAGGCGGAGGGAGCCAGCTGAGGAGCAGGGTGAATCTTTTGGTTTTCACCATGGGAAAACACCAGTCAACGACTTTTCACATCAGGGAGCAGTGGGTTTTACAGGCGGAGTCATCGTGACTAATTACTGCCGCGCCTGCTCCCGTCAATCAAAAAATTAAAAATCCTGCCACGCCTGCCGCACCCAAAGACCAGAGCAACGCCGCGGTGGATATTTAAATTTACCTGCCGGCAAGGATATAAAAAAGGGGTGAAAAAACAAATGTGGCGGCATCCTAGCTAATCAGTCGCACTAGCCCAACTAGCTAGCCACTGTGCTTCACTGATGTACTCGACGGGAAAGGTGGTCTTTCGTGATTTGATGACTCATTTACTTGCTTTGACGCTACCACGGAGGAGGTCCCAGAAAACACGCGGTAGGGCGTCCATGTCTGGGCAAGGAAGAATATATGCGTGCACCACCCTGGAGGACCCCAAAACCGCGCGGTAAGGTGTGCCACATCTGGGCACGGAGGAAAAATATGTGTGTAAAAATATACTGTATCAGACGTACTACCTTTGGTTCGACCTCAGGACCCAGCCAATCAGTTGAAAACACCCCACTAGCCATACAGCTTCATCATGCTAACCTGGCACGGAGGATAGGTGTGGTTAGCTCCGCCTTGACCAGCCACAACATCTCTTGTTCTAGGCGATTATTCTATTTTCCAAGCTTTTTTAGTTATAATAACACCACGACAAGCTGGTGCCCTCTTCGTGTGTGCCCGTGCATCTAAAGGTTAGACGATGGAGAGGAGAGACAGATCGCAGACCTAGGACCCACCAGTAAGTGAGTCAAAGGTCATGCACATGTTGATGAGCCACTCCCTCTACTCTACTCAACGTAATATTGTATAAAATCAAGTTATGGGAAAAGGCCAACAACCGTTGTTACTTGAGGCTATCGACTTACGCTTTGTAGTCCAAGTTGCCAGTTCGAATCTCGTCTTTCAAATTTGTTTGTTTTAGGTCCAAATTTGATCAATGACAAGTGGGACCGCCGTGTGTTGTTCCGATTTTTTAGTGTAGGATGGTTTATTTGAACAAACACTTTGCGCGGTTAGACAAGTAAAGGCACAAGTTACACGTATTTTGCAAGTTTCGGAACAAAAATGATAGCGGCATAGAATATCACATCCACCCCGCAGCTTAGATGCTATGGTGATGCGAGTTTTTACGTCGTTGGAACTGAGATCCAATGGCTTGGGAGTAGTCTTTGTAATTATGCGCAATTTCCATACTCTTCAAGGTTTTTTGCAAATAAAACATTCAGACCTCGTGTGTGCCACTGCATCTTGGATCCAACGGCTCCCCGTTGCTCATATTAGGTGCTCCCCATAGCTTAATTAGCTGCTATTGGTGATACGAGCATCTAGGTCGTATGATCTATGATCAGATGCCACATGCGTAGTATGTACTTTTTGCGCAATTCCCAAACTCTCCTAGGCGTATATTGCAAAAACATTCAAACCTTCCAATGTGAGCCGTTAGATCTCCGAGAACTCGTACCACCATAGAATCTATGGTGTGGGAGCAACTCATATTCTCCCGTGCGAGAAAACATCAAGTGCTCTCGCAGCTTGGATGCTACGATGATACGAGCTTCGAGGTCGTTCGATCAGAGATCCAATGGCATATGAGCAGTCTTTGTGCTTGTAAACAGTGGCCGAACTCTTTGGGGGCTTTTCTGTGAGAAAATATTCGAACCACCGAGGAGTTGTTGGATCACAAATCCAACGGCTCTAAAGAGCTTGTATCACCAAAGCATCTAAGGTGTGGTAGCACATGATATTCTCTACCTAATAATAAAGCAAATTGGGTTTCGGCCGTCCGTCACGCACTTTTTCAGAAAACCCCCTGCATTTTTCATGAATTAACCCGCAGTACACACTTAAATCATAACCGAACCGTTATTTTACGTTTTTACGAAAACCCCCCTGACGTATTAGATAATTCACCCACCGATTATATATAAGTCAAACAAATGTTTTTCTAAATTATCCATATCTTTTAAACCGTAACTCTGATTTTAACATGTTATATATGAAAATTGATTAGAAAATTGTGTAGAATCTGAATATGATGTTACTTTGTTTGTTAAATATTATTTAAATATTATTTTGGAAGATATTTAAGTCAAACAAATATTTTTCTTAATTATCCATATCTATTAAACCGTAACTCCGATTTTAATATGTTATATATGAAATTTGAATAGAAAAATATGTAGAATTTGAATATGATGTTATTTTTACCTATTAAATATTTAAAATATTATTTTAAAAGCAAACTTGTAACCTATAGGGCACGTCCGTTTTTCTTTAAATCATGACGATCTGGATTGCAAATAAACAACCACTAAAATCATAAAGAGACGAAAGAAAACATCGATAACCACACATGAGCACCTCTGAAAAAACTGGCAGGGGAAAAACAACATTCAAACACACTTTGGTTTGTGTGAACACTGAGGCCACTGAGGGTGAGAAGGAGGATAAGCGGCAACATAAATATGATGCCTCGCTAAAATAAAGGGCATGAACATATTGTGGTTATTGGGTTAAGAGTGTGTGTTATTTTTCTCCCGTTCCAACGCACGGGCTCTTTTGCTAGTCTTATATACAGGAGAATATGAGGTCATCCTTCATCTTAGATGCTACGGTGATACGAGATTCAAGGTCGTTGGATATGGGATCCAAGGGCATCTGAGTAGTTTTTGTACAAATTGTGTGCAATTCTCAAACTCATTAATGTTTCCTGTAAAAATATTAAGACATACTGTGAGCTGCTACATCTTAGATCTACAAGCTCCAAACAACTCGTATCAGCATATAACATCTAAGGTGTGGGGGCACATGATCTTCTCCCGGGGAGGAGGGGGAAGTATAATGAATCGGTGTTTGGGAGGGTGGGGACAAATATAATGTTCAAATAATACAATCTAAAAATCCTAAACAGAGCTTCACAATTTTATCTAAGGTCGAGGGGTTAACCCCCGACAATCTACATAGCTCCTCCTAAACACAACATGTGCATGTATGTAGTACTAGACTGAATATTCATGTTTTAGTTTCCTGTTCATTTTAAATATTGAATTGAGACCATGCATGTCCTACATTTTACTCCCTTCGTTCCTAAATATTAGTCTTTTTAGAGATTTCAAATGGACTGCCACATACAGATGTATATAGACATATTTTATAGTGTAGATTCACTCATTTTTTTAAGTGCATCTAGTGCCACCCCCAGTTGGTTTTGGAGTATTGACGACAAACTTGGTTGAGGGACTAATGTGTTTGTGAGAATTGTAGGATAACACAGGTAGTAGTCCCATATTGATTTTTTATTCGGTTTACCTACCAGAGATGACCACTAAAAATGTGTGAAGACATTGAAGACAATGATGGTCTGTGAAGACATTCACATTGAAGACTATGACTGGAGAAGACATCGCGTGAAGACTAAGGAATGCGAAGACATAGCTGTTTCGAAGTTTCCTTTTCTTCTTTGTTGAGTCATAGGAACCACCGTACTGTTAAGTGGGGTCCAAGTGAACAAAGTTAGAGTGACTGTAGTGATGCTCAACCAAATCCTATGTCTTCGAGCGAAGACAATGAGAGTTAATCTTATCCAGAGCTGGATGAGTCAGCTTTACTTGTAGCCCAAGTCAAGCTACCGCGTTTGTTTGAAATCTGACCATTGGACACGTGTTAGTTCCTTAGTGACCCAGGGTCATTTTGGACAAATCAGGTCGGGTTGCCTCCTGGCTATAAATAGCCCACCCCCTACACCATAAATTGGTGGCTGCTCAAAGTTAGTGCACGGCTTTTGTTGTTTGAGAGCAACCCACCTCCGAACCCTTTGAGAGAAAATCCTTGCGAGGACAAAGCCCAAAACACCTAGATCCAAAGAGTGTTAGGCACCACTGAAGTCTTTCTGTCCGTGTGATCTGAAGACTTATTACACTTGAGGACCGTGAATCCTTTAGCCGGTTAGGCATTACGTTCTGAGCATCCAAGAGTCATTGTGCATTGCCAATGAACGAAGTCTGTAAAGATTTGGAAGTCTCCCTTGAAGACTTACCAGAGTGATTGGGCAAGGACTAAGTGTTCTTAACTCAAGGGGAATAAGGTGAAGAAACGGTCTTCTGAGTTGAATCTCAGCCTCCCTAACCAGACGTATAGTTGTCACATCAACTGGAACTGGTCCAACAAATCCCTTGTCCTCTCCGAGCAACTGGTTCTATCCTACCTCTCTCGCCTTACTTACAGTTTGTCTTCGTGAAGTCTCTGCCTACTTGCCTTATCTGTTTGACTTCACTAAGTGAAGACTGTTGTCTGTTTGGCTTCACACTATGTTCCATCCTGATCCATTCTACTTAGCTGCTAATAGTCTTCGTGCTTTCACTTCATACTTGACTATGGCTTGTCTAGTGTAGTCTACCTTTCGCTGCATATCAATAGGGTCATTTCTATCTTTTGTCTTCGAAACACCCATGTTTTGAAGACTTTCATAAAAATCGCCTATTCACCCCCCCTCTAGTATAATACTAGCACTTTCAATTGGTATCAGAGCAAGGTGCTCCCTTGTTCTGTGTGATTCGGTTTAACCACGTGGAGTTTAGCTATGTCGACTGCAGGGATAATCAAAGTCTCCGCTGCGTGCCCTGTCTTCGATGGCACTAATTACCCCTACTGGAAGAATAAGATGCGCATGCATCTTGAAGCCATTGATATCGATCTCTGGTATGTCATCAAGAACGACATTCCCAAGACTAGTGAAGGTGTCACTCCTGCTGATGTCAAGAAGTTCGTACAACTGGACTCAACTGCCGAGAACATTATCTATGGTCA
The DNA here is from genome assembly GCA_021437245.1 of Aegilops speltoides. Taxonomy (NCBI): domain Eukaryota; kingdom Viridiplantae; phylum Streptophyta; class Magnoliopsida; order Poales; family Poaceae; genus Aegilops; species Aegilops speltoides. The sequence goes on along the minus strand of CM038145.1, from coordinate 74,426,016 downwards.
TCCGACCAAGGGGTAGTATGGTCGTGTGAGTGCTCTGGAAACTGCAAAGCTAGTCTGGGACTGGCTCTCCAAGGTTAATGAAGGCGTCTCAACATAGAGAGATTCAAGGATCAGTGTTCTTCGCAATCTTTTCAACCGCTTCAAGAGAAATGACAATGAGAATGTCCAGCTCACATTTGATCGCCTCACTGATATCACCAATGAGCTTCATGCACTCGGCGCCACTGAGATCACCAAGCACGAAATCGTCAAGACACTTCTGAGATCTCTCGACAGCTCATTTGACACCCTGGCACTGATGATTCAAGAGCGCCCAGACTTCAAGACTCTCGATCCGTCTGACATACTTGAGAGGCTCAACACACATGAGTTCCAGCTATCTGGGAAAAGAGATATCTATGGTCCCAACTATGGCTGTACTCGCGCTTTGAAGGCAAAGCCAGTATCCTCGTCTGAAGAAGAATCTGACTGCAGTTCTGGTGATCCTGAAGATATTGGAAAGGAGCTCACTATGCTTGTGAAGAAGTTCCAAAAGTTCACCAAGAATAAAGACTTCAGAAAGTCTTCAAGATCCAGCTCAAGCAATGATGAAGCTTCCTCTCATGATCACAAGAAGAGAACCTATCACAAGTGCAAGAAACCTAGTCACTACATCTCTGAGAGTCCACAGTGGGACAACGAGACAAACAAGAAGAAGAAGAAGAGCAATGAATATGATTCCGATGACAAGAAGAAGAAGAAATCCTCAAACTCGTCTTCCAAGTCTTCATCAAAGTCTTCCTCACACAAGAAGAGCTCATCTGGCAAGGCTCGTACTTTTGTTGGCAAGGAGATGGATTCAGAGGAGTCTGCATCTGAGGAGGCAGAGGTGGAGTCCGAGGAGGAATCTGATTCTGGAGTGGCAAGACTGGCTCTAGCTTCTGCATATGTCACCAAGTCCATCTTCAACACTGAAGACAATGGCCAAGTCACCAACGCTGATGCGAAGGATGAGGATGGCTCTGCTCCCACCTACTGCTTCATGGCACGTGGTGCCAAGATAAACTCACGCGATGCTTACTTTCAAGCATCAAGTGAAGATGACTCTGAATGTGAATCTAAACCTAGCTACAAAACACTTGCTAAAATTGCAACTGAGCAACAGAATGCCATGGAACATATTCAAAAATAGTTAGACAAAAGCGATGACCTGTTGGACGCGGAAATGACCCGATCTCAGTCCTTAATTGAAGACATTAAAAATCTTCATGTTAAGTATGAGGAACTTGAAAGTTGTCATGAATCGCTCTCAACCTCTCATGAAAAGCTTTCCTATGATTATCTTCAAAGGAAGCAGGAACTTGAGAAATTGAGATCGGCTCATGAAGATCTTCAAAAGGAAAACGAGTCACTCTGCGCTCAACGGATCAGTTCCACTCAGGAAGGATTTGAACCACCATGTCTAAAATGTATTGAGCGTGATAATGCTGTCTCTGTTGCTGAATGTTCAATTGCTACTACTGTTGCAATATCTTCAACTGCTGATGTGGTAACTAACCCCTCATCTGAGGACACCACTACTATTGCTGATGAGAATGCCAGGTTGAAGTCATTACTCGAGACAGGCATGTACAAAAGTCTCAAAGGGCATCAGACACTATGTGATGTCCTTAAAAAGCATATTCTGAACTGAAACCCTAGGAAAGAGGGTGTTGGGTTCGAGGGAAAAATGAATGTTGATGGTTCTTACTGGATGCCTGAGCAGTACCCCAAAACGACATGGGTTGCTGTTAAGGACCCTTCAGTAGATCCATCTACCTTATCTGGCTTCACTAGTGCTAACCCAACTATCATTGGTGAATCCTTTGATGCAAACTATAAACTGTTCAGAAATCAGAATGGTGAAGTGTTTGCCAGATATATTGGTACTAACTACAGGAATGGACCACCTCTTAAGAAGATCTGGGTACCCAAAAGGTGTCTTGAAACTCTTCCTGTGAATGTCGTTATGGCACCACCTGGGAAGAAGACAAACCCCAGACCAAAGGCTTCATATGGCCCAAAGGCTTCATACAGACAGAAGACTCACCTGAGTCACCCTAACGCCAATGTTTTGCAGGGAAATCATACTCAGAACTTTGAATATGAGCGTGTTTCATCAAACCGCTATGTTCATAAGTCCAAGAACTTTTCTGCTTATTCCTATGAGTATTATTCTCCTCCTGCAAGGCTATTTGCTAGGGCTTCAAAGCCAAAGTTCTCAGATGCTGCACTTAGACTCATTGCTTCTAAGCGACCCCTGAAAATGTGGGTAGTTAAGAAAACTTAACTCTCTTTTGCAGGGAAAGGTCTCCAGCCGGAAATAAAGGCGTCTGATGCTTATGCTGGGGACCTTAAACATCTTATGGGGCGCAAGATAAAATGCCCAAATGGACTCACTATGTATTTCGTCCCAGGATTCCTTGACACTCATCCTATCTATCCTAACCAAGATCTGAACTTCTATGTTCCACTCGTTCGTCAAATGTTTATGCTTCACAACTCTCTTGGTGAAGCCTATCCCCCAAACTGTACTGTAAGGTATGACACCTCAAGCTTCAGAATGGATTATGGATAGTGGCTGCACCAACCACATGACTGGTGATCGAAGTCTTCTGATGGATTCAACTCTTCGGCCGTCTGATAAGAGTCATATCAAATTTGCTGACACTGGTAAAAGTAAGGTATTGGGTCTTGGTAGAGTTGCAATCTCAAAGGATCAGCACATGGATAAAGTGATGCTTGTTGAATCCCTTGGTTTCAACTTAATGTCTGTATCAATGCTATGTGATTTGAACATGATTGTGATATTTGGAAAATATGGTTGCCTTGTCCTTATGGAATCTAACAAATCTCTAGTCTTTGAAGGGTATCGAAAAGATGATCTGTATATGGTAGATTTCTCAGCAGGACCATAGCTTGCCGTATGTCTTCTAGCAAAAGCTTCAGAGTGCTGGCTCTGGCATCGGAGGCTAGGACATGCGGGCATGAGGAACTTGTACACTCTCGCGAAGAAGAAGCATGTCATGGGCATCGAAGGCGTCAAGTTCAAGAAAGACCATCTGTGTGGTACATTCATGACGACATCTCAACCCTTCGAGCTGCTTCACATGGACTTATTCGGCCCTACTAATTATTCTACTCTTACTACCACTGCTTGTCTCTATGGTTTCGTTATTGTTGATGATTACTCAAGATATACCTGGGTGCATATAATTCTCTATAAGACTGAAGTGCAGGATGTCTTTAGACGCCTCGCCAATCATGCCATGACGAACTATGGTGTCAAGATCAAGCACATCAGAAGCGAAAACGGCACCGAATTCAAGAACACTGGCCTAGACACTTACCTTGATACACTGGGCATCACTCATGAGTTTTCTGCTCCCTACACACCTCAGCAGAATGGCATCGGGGAGCGCAAGAACGGAACCCTCATCGAGATGGCTTGGATGATGCTAGATGAGTACAAGACTCCAAGGAAGTTCTGGCCTGAAGCCATTGACACTGCATGCCACATCATCAACCGAGTTTATCTTCACAAGCTTCTAAAGAAGACATCATATGAGCTACTAACTGGTAAGAAGCCAAACGTCAGTTACTTTAGAGTATTTGGTGCTAGGTGGTGGATCAAGAATCCACATCACACTTCAAAATTTGCACTGAAAGCACATGAAGGTTTTATGCTTGGATATGGAAAGGATTCGCACTCCTACAGAGTCTTCAACCTCTTTCACTATAAAGTGGTTGAAACTGTGGATGTGTTGTTCGATGAGACTAACGGCTCGCAAAGAGAGCGCCTGCCAAATGTGCTAGATGAAGTTCCTCCTAGTGAATCTATCAAGCTCATGGGTACTGGAGAAATCATACCGTCCGAAGCTCAGGCTGAAGATGAACTCATCATTGCACCAAGTCAACCTGAAGACAATGCTCAGCCTGAAGTCAATGCTAAAGCTGAAGACAATGATCTACAAGGGCAAAATCTTCATCCAGTACATCCCCGTGTTGCAAATGAAGTACAAATTGAGAAGATAATTAACAGCATCAATGCACCTGGTCCACTCACTCATTCAAGAGCAACACAACTGGCAAATTTCTATGGGCACTTTGAATTTGCCTCTATATCTAAACCCAAGAAATTTGCTGAAGCCTTTATGGAACCTAAATGGATTCAAGCCATGCAAGAAGAGCTTCATCAGTTTGAGCTGAATAATGTCTGGGAACTAGTCAAGCGTCCTGATCCTTGCAAGCATAATATCATTGGCACCAAATGGATCTATCACAACAAACAAGGTGAACATGGTCAAGTTGTCAGAAACAAGGCTCGTCTGGTTGCTCAAGGTTACACTCAAATAGAAGGGATTGACTTCGATGAAACCTTTGCTCTCGTGGCAAGACTTGAAGCCATTCGCATACTGCTTGCATATGCCAACCATCACAACATCCTTCTATACCAAATGGATGTGAAGAGTGCCTTTCTCAATGGCAAGATTGAATAAGAAGTGTATGTTGCACAACCACCTGGCTTTGAAGATCCAAAACATCTTGATATGGTGTACAAGCTCAACAAGGCACTGTATGGCCTCAAACAAGCTCCTCGTGCTTGGTATGACACACTCAAAGACTTCTTGAAGAGCAAAGGATTCAAACCTGGTTCTCTAGATCCAACACTCTTCACGAAGTCATACGATGGTGAACTGTTTGTGTGCCAAATCTATGTGGATGACATTATCTTTGGCTGCATCGACAAGAGATACATCGATGAGTTTGGGCACATGATGCAAGAGCAATATCAGATGTCCATGATGGGTGAGCTGAAGTTCCTCCTTGGTCTTCAAATCCATCAGCAGAGAAATGGCATCTTCATATCACAAGAGAAATAGCTCAAAGACTTCCTGAAGAAGTTTGGAATGCAAGACTGCAAAGGATACACGACGCCAATGCCAACCAAAGTCATCTGGGTCCTAACAACAATGGTAAAGAGTTCAATCAAAAGTTATATCGCTCCATGATTGGTTCCGTACTTTACTTATGTGCATCTAGGCCAGATATAATGCTTAGTGTTTGCATGTGTGCCTGATTCCAAGCGGCACCAAAGAAGTTGCATCACCTAGTCATGAAGCGAATTCTTTGATATTTGGCTTATACCCCAACAATAGGATTATGGTATCCAAAGGGCTTAACATTTGATCTGATTGGGTATTCTGATGCTGATTATGCTGGTGACAAGGTTGATGGCAAATCCACCTCAGGAACATGTCACTTTCTCGGTTGATCACTCGTCTGTTGGTCTCCAAAGAAGCAGAACTGTGTGTCACTCTCCACTGCTGAATCTGAATACATTGCTGCTGGATCGTGTTGTGCTCAGCTTCTATGGATGAAGGAAACTCTCAAGGACTATGGCATCAACATGAAGAATGTGCCACTCTTCTGTGACAATGAAAGCGCCATCAAGCTTTCCAAGAATCCAGTTCAGCACTTGAAGACAAAGCACATTCAGATCCGTCATCACTTTCTCAGAGATCATGTCAACAAGGAAGACATTGATATCATTCATGTCAACACTAAAGAGCAATTGGCAGATATCTTCACTAAGCCCTTGGATGAGAAAAGGTTTGGAAGTTGCGGTGTGAGCTAAATATCTTAGAATCCTCGAATGTCCTGTGAATGGACACACATCCTAATGCTTATGCATGTTGACGACTTAGATGTGCAACACACGAAGTAATGTATATCTTCAATTAATGAAGACATACCCTCTGAGTGTGAATACATTAATGTGGAATTTGACTTCGGAGCGCCACAGTAATTATGCGCAGTGTCTGGGTCTAATACTTCCTATACGGTGGGTAACGCCACCACCAAATTCTTATTGAAGTGTTTCTCTTGGCATTACAATTGGAAAGTCTTCGCATTTGGATTATCTTCAACATTGATTTGTCTTCATGAGTTATCTTCACAATGTTGATTTGGTTATATATATATATATATATATATATATATATATATATATATATATATATATATATATATATATATATATATATATATATATATATATATATATCCCTAATAATAAAGCACGGATTGGGTCTCCGGATTCACCGTCGCAATACGCTTCTTCTCATAAATTTACGCTTTCAGTTTGAATTTTAAAATATATTCGAGGTGGTACTAAACATTATCGACTCGATTGACCGCTATGTTCGCTTAACTGGGCTGCTATCAAGTTTGGGCTTTGGCCGTCTCTCTATTCTGCCTGCCCGCTCACCGTCGAATAAACGGTTCTCGCTAATTTAACCCACAGTCCTCGGTGAGCGAAGAAAAAACGGTTCGATATTTTTCTTCGTCAACCCCCTCTGTGCACGTTTGGCTTTAGATCGAGCGGTGGCGCTCCCTATCTGATCGGGACATGTAGGACGACGGCGGCAGGGCTCCGGAAAGTGGGGAACGGCGGGGAGGCGGGGAACGGCGAACGCGGCGAGGCGGATCAGGCCAGGATCCAGTGCGGCGTCCGGCGCTCCATGGCCGTGGCGCCTCGGTCTCCTGGGAAGAAGAGACGTGGGAGAGAGAGGAGGTGAGATGGGGAGAAGACAAGGCAGAGTAAGGACAACGCGGATTCCGGCGGTGGCTCTGGTCGGCGGATCCAGGTATGTGTCCTGATTCCTCTCCTCCCCGTAAAAAACGTATGTCGCATCGTTGCTAACTGCTAGAGATGCCCTTCATAAGTTCATCCTGTGGACAACAACAACCCCCAGGTCGTGTGAGAGTTCAGTGGCATGGGCATGCCCTCCCCGGATTGATTTTATATCAAAGATTTTGTTGTGGCGTGTGGGCAGCACCCATGAGTGTTGGAAGTACATGTTCTGTATACGTAACAGCTTCTCTGGTGACTTACTCATCTAATGGTCAGATACAATTTTAGCAACAGTGAATAGTCACTTTGATATTTTGTTTTACGCTTCGAATGTTCATAATGTGTAAAACGAATCAATTTTACTATAATTTTACTTGAGAAGTTGAATGTGCAAAGTCTTGACAAAATTGACTATATACTCCCAACACTGCAGCCAACTCTTGATGGACTTCCAAAGTGCTCTTGGCCTTGAATTTTTTTCGTCGTGTAGCCGCTCCCCATCTCGGTGTGTGCTATCCACGGAAGCCGGCTCCTCCACTCAGGCCCTCCTCTGCAACGCCGACGAGGACGCTACTTCGTCTGAACCGATCTTCACGACCACGTGCAGGTATACACATGTGTTCCCCTGCCACCCCTGCACTGATTTAAGAGGGTGTTTGTTTCCAGGGACTTATTGGTTTAGGGACTTAAAAAAGTCCCTATAAGTCCCATCTAGGACTTAAAGTGGGCATTTGGGACTTATGAAATAAGACTCTCAAGGAGGGACTTATAATTGTAATATGGTCTTATAGGGACTTATAAGTCCCAGGAACCAAACAAGTAGGGACTTTTTAGGGACTTAGAACTTATAAGTTGGGACTAAAAAAAGTCCTACGACTTATGAACCAAACAGGACCTAAGGCGAAATCCAATTGGGAGTTATTGATAAGCACCAATGTATTCTTGGTTCAGTTCCCCTGTCTTCAATTACGTTGATCCTTTTGGTAAGATCAAACTGAACATGCTGAGCATCACTTGCCCAAACAAGCTGAACGCCTTGCTACATTATTGCCCAATTTTGTAAAATTGATCATAGCACTCCTGATATCATGTCATGTTTGCTAATACTTATTGAGCCATAAAACGATGTTTTCTGTTTATAAGCTAGCCCTTCTTATTATGTTTCAGAAGATCGATAGTACCCATTACATTACTACAGTACAGTGTAATATGAGAACCTGAGTTTTGGTTGCCAAGCAAATGTTTGTGCTAATTCCCACAAGAAATTTGTGTTTGAAGAATTATTACTTTATCAGGGAAATATCTTTTATATGGCTTCATAAAATCAAATTTGGCACTAGATTTGCAGAATGACTAAGCGGCATAGGAAATTGATTTAGCACTACCTCAGTAAACATAAAGACTTATTCTTGATTTTGTGTTGATGTTTCAGATGGAATTTTTTTCATATGACATCAGGGATGTAGGATGATTGGGTGAACAAGCTTCTTGTGAAACATCGAGATCCCGGTGGTAGTGCCTCCGTTCAGCATCCCACGCAGCGACGTCCTCCGGCATAATGGCAAACACTGGCAGGGGAGAAAGCAGAGCGGGAGGGGTATTGGGTCCATACCACTGTGGGCATTGTCAGTGCCATGATTGTGGTTAATACCCACAGGAGATTCTATTCCTGTGAGCGGATTAAACAGAGTTGAGTAAACATCTCCCCTGTATGCCAGTAACGGGGATCTGCAGATGAAAAATAAAAGAGTGTGCATGGTGTTTTTTTCTTACAGAATACTTTTATATGCCCTGTTCTATTTTGCTTCAGGTTTAGGACTATTTGGTCTGCTACATAATCCATGTTTTCAACTGCAAAAGTTTATTTTTATTATTATCATATTTACTATTTGTCAAGAGTAATACATAACACGTCATTGGTGAAAAGCCTCTTGGAAAGATTAATTACTCAATAATGTTGTCTTAAGAATCAATTTTTTGAAAAGTTCTATGTTCACCACTGTTGCCATCTGTTCCTACTTGTTGTTTTTTCCTATGGCAATTTGGAGCAAGTGATTGGCCTATAATCTAATTAATATTCAGGCTTGCTGAGAATTTTTTACTATGAGATAAGTAGATGATCATTTAACCCACAGCGAAGATAAAGTAGATTATGGTGACCGAACTGAGCACACGCTGACTTAGTGCTTCGACCCTTCATGTTTATTATTCACTAATTCTGGTCCTTCCATTACTATTGAACTAAATTCAAAGTTGTTGCTATGTCAATTCGGTTGCCTGCTTGCCATAGTTTATCTCCCTATTTTGTGCCCTGTTGATTAGCTAATTGGCATGAGAAAGAAACATTATGCATCTACATGTATCTTATCTCTCTGAAGTCATAAAATTGTAGTGAGATGCGGTGCCCACGAAATTGGCATGTTTAAATACAAAATTATTTCCTTTAATGATGGATGAGACCTTTTAGCTTAGATGACATGTTTTTTGAATCATATATATATCATAGCTTTGTGAAACGGACTTACAATGCTTTATGTTTTTAGTCCTAGAGTTATACATGAGCGTTCATTTTCCATCCAGTGATGAATATCATTGTTAGATCAAAGGAGACTTTCGGAACAGAGGCGTTTTTCAGAAAAGCAAAAAGAAAATGACAGACAATCTATTCCAATAAAAAACTACTCTTCCATAAAAACAGATGAAGAACGCTAAGGTGCATCTTCACGTCTGAACTTCATGCTACATAAAGAACTAATCAGTTTAACCTTATTATCGATGTATGTTAAAATTAGATACAAAAAATGGTGCATAATGGGATATAAAGCAGGTTGTTTTTTGCAATTTTTTTTGTCGAAACGTGGTGTGTAATATATCGTTGGAAAGCTCTTGACATCCACATTACAATCTTATATAACTGCAAAACCGAAAACGCGAATCGTATTTTGACTTAATTTTCAAACGGTTTGTCGGAATTGAGAAAATGAGATGGCGTTGGAAAGCTTGTGAAAATCCGCATCTTCCATATATCTATTGTTTTTCAAATTCTATATGATTTAAAAGTAATTTGAAAAACGGTGAAATTTTGAGCGAAATGTTTTTTCACTGTTTTTTGCAAATGGTTTGTCAGATTGATGCAAATGATACGGCATTGGAAAGCTATGGAAAATGCGCAACTTTTGCGTATAGGAAGTGTTTTCTAATTCCTTACGGTTTAAATATGAATTCAAATACGGTTAAAATTGATTTTGAACGCGGTTTTTTTTTTAAAGTTTGTCGAAATTGGGCAAATAATATACCGTTGGATAGCTATCGAAACTGCGAAGCTTAGACATGTTGAATGTTTTCTCTACTTCGAAATTGTTTTAAAGTAATTTTGAATAAGGTGAAACCCATTGTGTTGTTTTTTCGTGTCTAAAAAACAGAGTACTCGTACTGATCCATGTCTATGTTTGTACTGAGGTATTTTTGACAGAGTAGTTTTGAATGGTTCCAAAAAGAATACTTTGAATGGATGTCTTTATGATTTTGTACTTGCTCCCATCTTTTAAGAGTAATTTTGAAATACGGTGAGACTCATCGTATTGTTTTTCTGTCCGAAAAAAAGAGTACTCGTACTGATCTATGTGTGTGTTTGTACTGAGGAATTTTTCAGAGTAATTTTGAATGGTTCCGAGAAAAGAGTACTTGCACTGATGTTCGTATGGTTTTGTACTGAGCATGTTTTCACATACTAGACTTCACTCTGTTTTTTGGGTATCATAGTCCCCGAACTTGCATGGTTTATATCGTTGAACTGAATGATATTTTTTCAAAAGGAAATAATTTCGTGTGTTTGTTTTTTTTTAACTCAATTTTCTTGCAAGATGTTTTGGACTTCTCTTGTTTTGCGACTTGAACTGTTACCAGTTGATTTTTCATTGGGTTTCATTTTGTTTGAGCTTTTTTCTCAAACTTATCTGGGACGTCGTGTTGAACTTACAACTTTTTTAATTGTGAACTTTTTGTGTTTTGCAATGCCACTATTTAGGAGAGCAGGGCGAGGACAAAGGAAATAATTTCGTGCGTTTGTTTTTTCAACTCAATTTTTCTTGCAAGATGTTTTGGATTTCTCTTGTTTTGCAACTTGAACTTTTACCATTTGAGTTTTCATTGGGTTTCATTTTGTTTGAGCTTTTTTCTCAAACTTATCTGGGACATCGTGTTGAACTTACAACTTTTTTAATTGTGAACTTGTTGTGTTTTTGCAATGCCAATATTGAGGAGAGCAGGGCAAGGACAACGATAGAAGGAAGCTGCATGTGGTGATCGTTGAAGCACTACAAGGCCGAGCCACAACGGTGGTTGATGGCAAGGCGGCACGACACGACATGCGGCGGAGAGGCATGGCGACGGGTGGGCGACGCACTGACATGACACTTGAGATGCGCCTGCTGGACTGACCTCCTTGTCCCATCTGGACGGATCAGTTGCAGAACTTGGACGTTTTCTTGGACGTCAACGTCACAGAGTACCAAAACCTAACCATCTTTTGTTTTCTCAACTGCAAACAGGATCATCCCCTATTTCTCAACTGCAAACATTTGTTTTCTCTGAACTTGTCGTATCCTCGAGTTTGAACGGATGTAAATACTTTTTGCCAGACTGCTCCAGATTTTAGTATGGTACAACCTTGATGAGCCGATGTACAAGAACATATAAACAATGTATACTTCAGTACATAGCGCACCATTAAATTGCTCCACAACCATTTAAAAATGCATAAAAACCTGCCAAAGATGCATAGTGCACCATTGAGGTATTAACCATTCATAGTTCCTAGATCCATTACGGTGCATCTACAGACCAAAGGTACGTGTACAACAAGAATGTGAAAACAGAATCTGAATCCCTCTCATGCTTTACTACTTGTTATTCTCACATTTATCTCATTTTTCACATTACTTCTTCCTCTTCTACTAGCACCTCTTCCCGTGCTTCTCTCCTTTTTTTCATCCCTGATGATGATTGGGTTTTTGATTCTGCACCCAGCAAGCCCAAGATGTCCGTAAATGAAAGAGAAACCAACAAACACTGCACAAAAAGATGTTGTTAATAGGGTTGCAAGAATGCTAAAAAAATACAATATAATTATTCAATGTAATTTCACTATTACATTTTTAGTGAAATGTGATTCAGGATCCATGCAAAGTAAAGTAGCATCTATTTTCGAAATGGATGATTATAGGTTTAGACAGAAGTTAAGTTTCAGGAATGCCCTTGCGGCAAAGCAAAACTAAAATGTATCTTTTGCCTCAGGACTCAGCTCATTTAAAGCATAATGCACTGAAAGGAACACACAACTTGAACTGAAAATCAAAATAAAAGTTGGGGTAGCATGCCAGAGAGGAAGGAGGTCGAGGGAAGCAGGGCGCACAGTGGGCGAAGGACACACAAGGAAGATGAGTTACCTCGTCGCTAGGCTGCGAGGTGACCTCCATCATGGAGGTCCTCGGGGTTGGACTGCATTGGCAACGAGTGATGGGGCTGCGACAGGGGACAGGTTGGAGCGTGCACGCATGGCGACGTCGTCGATGTACATGAACCTGCTGTGCAGAGAGATGAAGTGTAGTACATTAGTCTTGCTTCATTTCAGCTAGAGAGAAACATGAAAAAATGTTAAGTTTTTTGGGAGGCTTTCCTCTTTCTTTCTCCAATTCTGATCCACCACTGCCACCATCCTGTATGCAAGCGTAAAATTAATTGAAGCCACCAACAGACACTTCCATGAGATTTTGCTACTATAAGTCAGCGAATAGATCTTTTAGTATTAAACCAAAGGCACACTTATTACCCAGCACTCTTGTTCAGTTCAGAGCATCATCAGTAAGATAAAGATACGAAAACTTTAAGCCAATATAGAGCAACTAGATTGATTTGATTCAAAATTTTATTTTCAATGCAATGTAGGCAACAGCCGATCCGAGTCAGAACTGATGTGATTTATTCCATCAAACTGATACGGAAGTTTATCTATACTGTTCTGTTTTTAACACACACGTTTTGAACTATTCCTGCTTTTTTCATTATGAATTGATGACATAAGACATGTTGAACTGTTACACAAGAGCAAAATTCAGTAATGCATAATATATTCGCATACTCTAAATATGTGCAATTTCAAGAGCAAAACTTTTTGAACCTTCTATACAAAAGAAGTCGAACGATCAGTCCAAATAGATTCAGAATGTTTTTTTGCAAAGTACCATGTGTTTTCTTACAAAAAGTACTGCAATCATACACAGAAAATTACAAAAAGTCAACCCAGTTGTTACTGCCATCTTACTTATTCTGTTTATTTTTTTTCAGGTGCCTCCTCAAATAACAGAAGAACTACACAACCCATTTGGTTCATCTAACCATGGTGAACATTTTTTTCCAGGTGCCTACTCGAATGACAGAAGAACATTAAGTTTTTTAATCACCCACTCTAACATTCATTTTCTTTTTTGTACAAGCATATGAGGGTGTGGGCACACAAATACAGCAGATATGTCGGATGTTGAATTAGCTATATATTAGGTAGGTTTCAACAAACTTACAGTATGAGAAGAACTGGAAAAAAAGTGATGTGAGGCTAGAGCATGGCAATCAAACTTGACAAAACTTCGAATGGAGTTACCAGTGGAGCATTTACTGAGAAGATCAATGGAGTTGGCCGGAGTATCGATACAAACCTGGACGTACGAGGCAATTACTCACAACAAACAAAACTCACACCGTACATAGCAATTTCATAAATCTGCACGCAGCTTGGGGATTCCACTGGACCTAGACACTGAATCAACTATGATAGATTGCTCTGAACCTTGCGAATTGTGCTCTCTGTTCTTGGCATGAGTGGTCGGAGTAGTAGCAGAATTTGGTGCCAGCTGATGGATGCAAGTCTTGCAGCTCGAAGAGCCACTATGTGCCGCTGCAATACTCTGCGACGACCATACAACAACACGGACTTGCATATCAAGCAAATGCATGTACTTGTATGTCAAGCATCATCAGGCACATTGAGGAGGTTGCATGTTCAGTTCATGACCAGTCTACATATGATGAACTTTACTACTGCTTGATGTGGCCGTCCATGCACAACTAATTTGGGAACCCCTGTAGCCGAGTGTTCTCCCTCGATCACCACCATGGCTAATTCTCAGGTCAGTGGTTGGTCTAAAAAATGAAGAGGTCAGTGCCTCCATAGAAGTAACAAGATGCAAGCTTAATTCTTAGGTCACAAGTTTTTAAATGCTAGCACTGCTACCAGCATTTGTAAATACTAGTGAACTTGAACTTATGGTCTCCCGAGATATGAACTGATTGTGTTACAAGCAGATACACAAAATCCAATGAGCTGCTGTAAGTACATGTAAAAAGAAAATCAAGTTCATGTATATTAATTGGGAGAAGTTCAAAAAGAAACTTTTAAAAAGTTTGTACTGTTTTTGCTATAACAACTATAGTCATCTTTGCAAACAATGTATATTTACACGGTTAAAATAAGTTCTTTGGACTGAAATAAAATAATAAATTGTACTGGACTAAAACGAGCAAATGGAAATGAGCGTGTTACTGAAATATTAACTGACCGAACTGTAGTTTAGTGGAGGAATTCACACGAGTTGGTCGTCATGGAAGATCATTCCTTGTGGACATGTTATCAAAACAGATGTAGTATAAACTTGATGCAAAAAAAATGAGCATGTTACTGAAATATTATCTACTTGATGCAAAAAAAATTCTCATAGTCCTTTGGAGGTATTATAAACTTCTTTGAACTTATAAAAACTGATCGCATGAACTAAGTGCGAAAGAAAGTGCGACCTTTTTTGCAATTTGTGTGAAAAAAAATCACTAGACAATCTAATATCTAAAATAATTAGCTGCATTTTTTTATTTCTCTCACTACACTGATGTGCAGTATACATCTTACCAACTACACGCGAAAACATAAGTTCGACATTTAACATCAATCCCTCTCGGCACTCTTTAATAGAGACCTATAAAAGAAATCCTGGGAACACAAAGTAGATAAAGTACAAGCATCAACATAGACATACAGTGATGCGTAAGTTTAAATATCACAAACCAAACGAAGTACCATTTCTATCAAAACTCTGCAATGCACAATTAACACACTAATTATTACTGTACAGGGACAAAATAAGCTCAGCTTGGGCACAAAAACTTGACTAAAAATCGCAAGATATTAAAATAATCCATTTTCTAGTCCACACAATATTACAAAGGAGATCAATAAAACTATACCACCTCTGGGTCAAGTAAAGATGTTTCTCTGAGCATTCTAGTCATCCCTCTCATCCCAACAAGGACCTGCAGAAAATAGAAACATTGTTCAGAAATTGGTTGGGTACCCATACTTTTGTACTGAGGTAAACCTTTTCATCGAACTGTTGCCAAATTTTCAAAGAACTTGAACGTCAGATTTAGAAGAAATTCAGACCTCACTTGAGTGAGTACTGAAGATGCAAAGAATAGGCTTTTTGGGGACTTTGACTTTGCCAACTTGTTTTTGCTGCAACCTGCAAAAAATAGGAACAAGATAAGATTTTTTCAAGGGGAACTTAACAGGGTTTGGCGTTCGAACGATCTAGGGGGTTCTGTCCGAACTTTTTCAGAGTTTTTATGTAAATATGCATCGATTAGCAAATAGCAGAATTTTAAGCAACAAAATTTTGATAGCAATCAACTTTCTATAAACAGCAAACACAGTAGTGCAGCAGCATGCACATTCATCTTCCTAAATTTCTTCTCACTTCCTGTAAATGCAAAACCAGAATACATAGCAGCAGCAACCCCACATATCTCTCAAACTTCAAATCTCTCTCAAACTCGCTCACTTCCTGTAATGCAATAGGATCGAGGGTCGGGAGCAGAGGTATGAGGAAGGAACAATTAATTGGCAGATGGATTCGAAGTTGAGATCAAACAAAACAAGTTAAGATTAAAGAACAATTGATTGTTCCCCAGATTGAATGGAAGGAAACGAACAAAATTAATCAATTTGATTACTGATTGCGTTGCGGCAGCTACCTTTGTCGAGCTCGAGCTGTTCGTTGAGGGGCACCTTGGGCGGCATGCTTGGCCTCCTCGTTCTCCTCCATGTCAAGGTTGCTAGTCTGCTCCTTCTCCTTCTCCTTCTCCTTCCTACTTCCTTCTTGATCGAAGTAACAACATAAACACCACCACTAGCAACATTTAACGGTGTGAGTAAGGGTTATTCTCGAATCAACATTTAGTACCTCTCTACCTTCGCTAGTCACCGCACTAGAACTGAACTTCAGATAGAAAATAGAGGTAACAATAGCAGCAGTTGGTAGCTACGTAGGGGCATGCATCAGCAGCAACAGAAAAGGATGCGGCTATGCTGGGCAGTCCTAGGTGCAGCAGCAGCTTGCAGCAAGGAGCGGCTTGCACTCAGCTCCTTGAGCGATCGGCCATAGAGGAAGCAGTTGGACTGTTGAGCTGGAGGTCCTCGACCCCGCGACTCCTCCAGCAGGCTCCACTTTTTGCCGCTGAAGCATAAGGCATGGCCTTGGAGCGGTCATGTTGCAGGGTGCCGAGTGCCTCATAGAGATGGTTGGCGCAGACGCATCCGGAGGAGGGTATCGAAGCCATGCTGCAGGGAGACCGGCGGCGGCACTCGGGATAGAGAAGCCAGCCGAGGTCCACATGTGAGGTCGGAGGTTGCGGATCCCAGGCATGCGGCAACGGGTGGAGGTCGGAGCCAGTAGATGCTCGAGCATGGGAAAATCCTTGAACTTGGCGTACACCAGTAGTAGCACTTACTGGTTCTCCGCCACCTAAAATGCAGAGCACATGGAAAATAAGAATTGCACTGATCCAAAATTAGATTCCGACTGAGTGTGTGACTTGTGTGTGATCATTCCTTGTGAATATTCCATCAAACAGGTTTGGTGTCACTTGATGCAGGAACACAAATCAAGCATACAGAAAGCTATAGTTCTTTCATTCAGCTATTTTCTGAACTGAGCAGTGCATTTCTCCCTCTCAACATCTGAAAAATTCCAATTATCTGACGGTAACTATATTTGAACTCTGAACTACTATTGTAACTATTTTTTGAACTGTTTTAGTTACTGAAGTTTTGTGGTCTAGGCCCTAAACCACAGTATGTGTTTCTATTTTTGGTCGCAAATCCTTTTTTTTTTTTGAACGGAGGCTCAAGAAGAGCCCGGCTTTGAATTAACAAAGCCATCAACCGGCCAGGCATTACAGAGAACCAACGAGGCAAACAAAGAAGAAAAAGATACAAGGGACTGATGGAGCAGCTTACAACGCAACACACACTAACAAGCACACAAAGATCGGAAATTGGAGCAAGCTTGCTAGTGTCGCTGCCCACTACACTAAGGGCCAGGACAGCTAGACAGAGTAGATAGCCAAGGATCAGCCGGCTTAAGGGCAGGACCAAGATAGTGTGTGTAACATCGGGCGGAGAAGGGACAGCTCCTACCTCCTCAGATGTCGAAGAGGGCCCCTACCCTCTCACCCTGTCTCGAGGACGCCGCACCGTCGGCAAGAGAGACGCTCACCCGAGAGCTAGAATAGGAGCCGGCTTCACTGCCACTCGTGAAGAACACGTCGCCTGACCTGCACGAAGCCAAACACACCACGCCAGCTACCACGCCGCCGCCCGCGGACACCCAGCAAAGAGGGAAAGCCACTTGGGGCCATCGAAGAGGATGAAACAGCACCGAGCCAAGCCACAGCAGCGAGCATCACGAGAGCAAGATCAGTCGCCGCAGAGAAACCGGGTACTCAACAACACGGTTGCCAGCCACGCCGACGAGAAACCACCAAAGGGGACGCCGGATCTGCAAATCGTGTCATCGCTAGCCACTGTAGAGAGGACAAACCAGCTGCCAGACGCCTCCACACCAAGGCAACACTCACCCAAACCTGCAGCATCCCCAGGCGGCGTCTCCATGGAGAGCACGACGCACACGACGCCGCCGCCGCCCAACCCGGAGAGGATTTTGAGCTTTCGCTCGGGAGCAAGGTAGGGGGTGGGCAAGGAGGGTCCTCAACCACGCCTCCAGGAAGGAAAGCGGCGCCCTTGGGCGTCGCCGCCGCCGAGGCCGGACCAGCCGGCCTAGGGTTTCCCCCGGACCCAGACCTGAACCACCAGCCCCTCACCAGCCAGCGTGCAGGCAGCCAAGGCCGCCGGACACCATGGATGGGGAGGAGGAGTGAGCCAGCGAGGTGGAGGAGTCATACCTTCAGATCTGGCGGAGAAGAAGGCCCCCGCCGCGACCACCAACCACCAGGGCCTCGCCGCCCGAACGGCCGAGGAACCAGCCACCAAGACCAACGGAGGCCGCCAGCCGAACACCGACGCCTCCCACTGGGCCGCCGCCCCCGACGACCGCAGCCTCCGCGAGAAGAACGGAGCGGCGAGATCCCCGCCGCCACCGTCACCGGCGGCCACGCGGGCTTGCCCGGCGACCTCCTCGGGTGGCGGCGAGGGAGATAGAGGGAGGGGAGGGGGTGGCGGCGCGGAGAAACCCTAGTCGCCGCCCGAGCCGCCCGAGCGGACGGCGCGGGGGCTGGGAGGGGGGGGGCGTCCGAGATTTTTGTAGGATCGAAAGTATGTCTAGAGGGGGGGTGATTAGACTACTTGACAATATAAAAATTCAGCCTTTTGATAAAGACAAGTTTTTGTCAAGTTCACAATGATGATCAAGTCAAGTATCACCCTACACATGAAATTCTAGAGTATAGGCAGCGGAAAGTAAATTGCACATGTAGTAAAGAGAGGTGGAGAAGAGCAAACGCAATTTGGAGACACGGAGATTTTTCTCGTGGTTCCGATAGGTGGTGCTATCGTCAATCCACGTTGATGGAGACTTCAACCCACGGAGGGTAACGGCTACGAGAGTCCACGGAGGGCTCCACCCACGAAGGGTCCACGAAGAAGCAACCTTGTCTATGCCATCATGGCCTACGCCCACGGAGGGCTAGCCTTACTCGGGGTAGATCTTCACGAAGTAGGCGATCTCCTTGCCCTTACAAACTTCTTGGTTCAACTCCACATCTCGACGGAGGCTCCCAAGCGACACCTAACCAATCTAGGAGGCACCACCTCCAAAAGGTAATAGATGGTGTTGATGATGATGAACTCCTTGCTCTTGTGCTTCAAATGATAATCTCCCCAACACTCAACTCTCCTCACCGATTTGGCTGTGGTGGAAGAAAGGATTGAGTGGAAAGCAACTTGGGAAGGCTAGAGATCAAGCTTCATATGGTGAGAGTGGAGCAACTTGATCTCAACACAAGGGTAGGTAGTTTTCTTCTCGAAATGTAAGGTAGGAGTGGTAGTTCTTTCGATGGCTCTCTCCACGAATGAAGAGGGGGTGGAGGGTATTTATAGCCTCCACACAAAATCCAACTGTTACACATTTGACCACTCTCGGTCGGACCGAAGTTGACAACTCGGTGAGACCGAAAGTTCAAATCATGTGAGCGTTGGGATTTTCGTGGGACCGAAAATACAATCTCGGTGAGTCCGATTCGTCCAAAGACTAGGGCTTGCCAATCTCGGTGGGACCGACTTCATCATCTCGGTGACACCGATTTGATGATGAAGGTTCTGAAGCTTGGCAACACAAGTTTCGTGAGACCGAGTTCGAATCGGAAAATCCAAAATTTCTAGGGTTTGGCTATATGGCTGAGGTGGTTCATCTCGGTGTGACTGAGTTTAGGAAATCGGTGAGACCGAGATTACTTATGAGTGTATTATGGAAGTGAGAGTTGCTGATAGTTTAGGAGATGTATCACTAAGCACTTTGAGCAACCAGATCATTATCATAACCTCATCCCCTTTTAATAGTATTGGCTTTCCTATGGACTCAATGTGATCTTGGATCACTAAACCAAAAATGGAGTCTTGAGCTTTTGCCAATGCTTGCCTTAGCATTTTGAGGGGTCCACTTCTTCAGTCATTGCCATACCCATATCACTGAACTTTCTGAAATGATTCTCAAGAAACTATTAGTTCAATGATATATATGTTGTTATTAATTACCAAAACCACCCGGGGATTAGTTGCACTTTCAATCTCCCCCTTTTTGGTCATTGATGACAACATATAGATCAAAGCTTCAACATAGGATATAATCAATGAATAATATCGTCGCTTTGAGAAGTATGTGATAAGCAAGAGCTCCCCCTAAATTTGTGCATTATTTAAGATTTGCGTTTGAATGCAAATGCACAATCGATTAGGATCATGGGTCACTCTTCCATGTCACATACATCTTGGTGGAGCGCACAAAATGATAAGAATGAATAGCATGCACCCAATCACCAAGACATGAGTAAATGTTCATACAAGATATGAATAGCATATGATAAGCATTAAGCACACATTAAAGCATAGCACGACCAAGCACTCATCAATGTAGAGCAAACGTAGTATCAAGCACACAGAATGTCTCGAAAAACCAGAAGTATCTCAAAAAAACCGCAAATGAACGAAAGAGCAAAAGCGCAAAGACAAAGCACTCTCTCTCTCTCGAAGTCCTATGATCTATACAATTTCTCCCCCTTTGGCAACAAGTTACCAAAAAGTTCGAAAAGTATAGAGCTAAACGTCACTAGGGACTCTGCTGGCGGCTCCTGTCTGGGTTGATGGAGTTGAGATGGCAGCATCGGCGAAGACTTCTGCTGATGTCTGTTCGTAAGCATCCTGGACTAGGTCATCCTGCATCTCTCGCATGAGCTCTTCCTTCTCCCTCTTTGCTTCCTCGATATCTGCCTCAAGCTTGTTGTGATTACTTGCACTTGATCGACTTCACATCCGAGCATGGATCTTGTCTTCAACAATCCTTTCAAGACTCTCCTGAGACTGTACAATGCTGGCCAGGCGTTGTTCAATCCTCTGGGTAGCTTCAAGGAGCTGCTCTCCAACACTCTTTGGTTTAGCTGCTGCTGCTGCTGCTTCCTTCTCAGCTTTAGCTTTCTAGGAAGCTTCAGTCTTTGCTTGTCCTTCAACTGACGTTGGGTCCTCCTCATCCATCACAACATCATTGTCCTCATGCTCAGGCTGCAGTGGCAAGTGTGGTCTATCCAACAAGTACGTGCCCGTGCCAAACTTGGCATTGATAAGCATCTGAATGTGCGGGGCAAATCCACACGACCTCTTCTGGTCAGCTGCAGTCCTCTTGATGGTCTCAACTATCAAATCCATCACCTTGAAAGGTGCCTTCTCATCAAGTATATGCAGCATGTTGATAGAGTACCCTCTGATCATGCGATGATCTCCAGACTTGGGCATCAAGGTATGCCTCAGAATAGTGTTTGTAGTAGGTAGACCTGCCTGGAGATGATACACTGAGCCGAGCTTCCAGATTTCCACATCCTTAGCTGGAACCTCTTTGTACATATTCTTCATAGATTCATGGTTCTGCTTGGGAATACCATAAACATCAACATCATCTTCTCTTGGCACTGGAGCATTCAGCAGTGCTGCCCATTCTTCTACAGTAGAAGAGAATCTTTGGCCTTCAGTCATCCATGTGATCTTTCCATCTGGATAGAAATGAGCTGTGGCATAGAATTGCATAATCATTTCATCATTCCAACTTGTCAACTTTTGACCAACAAACTCTGCAACACCACATGCAGTGAAGCTCTCATGCACATGTGGAAAGAAGTCTCTGTGCTCTTCCTTTGTCAATGTATGCCCGGTCAACATAGCGAGTGTCGCAACTATGGGCTTCTTGTCCATCAAACCTGATCTCATAGAAGTCCTGCTGCTCTCGGTGTGGAATCTTGGATCAACAGCAGTTCTTCTCCTCACAAGCATATGGATCAGCTTGTCTCCATAGCCCGATACCTCTATCCTTCCTTTCCTTCATGTTCTCGGCTTGAGGATGAGCATCATTGTGAAGTGGCAGGTTACATCGAAGTTTCAGACAAAACAGGTGCCTCATCATCGACACGGTGGTGGCACAACATCTTTCTTCTTTTCAGATGCGAGGATGTTCTGACAGTCTTCTTTGGCTTGGCAGCAGGCTTGGCTTGAGCTGCCTTTGCTGGAGCAGATGGCTTGGACTTAGAAGGGGCTCCTGCCCTGATGGCATCACCCATGAGCTTAGGCTTCTGAGGAGGCTGGGGTGCTTCCTCATCATCATCATCATCTGCTGCATCATCATGCACTAACCTCTTCCTCTTGGAAGTTTTCTTCACCTTGCTTGTAGTTTCCTCTTCCATACTCAGTTTCTTGGCAACAGTGGATTCCTTCACTTTTCTGGTGCCTTTCTTGGTTTGCTGCCCTTGAGGCTCTTTGGCAACAACCTTTCTCTTGGGCTTGGAGGAGACCTCTTCCTCAACAATAAAATCAGAATCTTCTTCATCAGAGTTCCTCTTCTTTCTGGCCCTGGTGGCTGCAGGAGGCAAACCACTAGGTGTGCTCCTCTCACCATCATCTGAAGAGCTGCTGGGCTCAGGACTAGTGCCTGCCTCTGGAATTTCTTCAATAGGTGACTCTGACCTGTTCTGGCTGTCACTGGCATCTGACATGGCTGACAACCTGCGAATAGATAAGGTGTAGGCAGAGTAGAAGAGTTATCACAAACTGCAGAAGATTTTGCAAAGAAAATGAGTTCAAATTTCAGTTTTAGGTTTTCACGAAGACATTTCGGTCGGACCGAGTTTAAAATTCGTGAATCCAAGTGTTCAAACGAAGCATTCACACCACTTTCGGTGGGACGAAGTGGGTTTCGGTCCTGCCGAGAACACTAGGGTTTCACTAAATCCTCATTTCGGTCACACCGATTTGCACAACTCGGTTGGACCGAAAGGTGCAGTGCAATGGCCAGAGGCCAAATCGGTCATACCGAGAATGTAAAATCGGTCTCACCGAGATGTGTTCGGCGGAAACCTAACCCTAAAACTTTTACTCAAATTTCGTTCAAAGGAACTAATCTGGTGTATAGGAAGATCTCAAACGTGGCAAGATGCTAGGCAAACCAAACGTGCATTGAATCGGAGATGGGAGCACGAGTGGGATCGAAACTCACCCTAACTTGGTGGAGTTCTCTCTCTGGCAACGGCGCGGAGAAGATGTCCGTTGAGCGGTGGCGGAGACTGCGGCGAGGGCGCTGACGGCACGACGGAGACGATCCAGAGACCACGGCGGCGGCGGCAAGGGGTGGGGGAGGCGTTTGAAGTAGAAATCAATGCGCGCCCTCGGAGTATATATACCCTTTGTTGTCGGTGGGACCGAGTTGTAAACTTCGGTGGCACCGAGATGGATAACTCGCAGGCGATTACACACTTCGTCACTCCGAAATTCACAACTCGGTTTCACCGAGGTGAAAACCTAGATCAATCCAAGTGCTTTCGGTTTGACCGAGTTTGAGTGGGTTGGTCGACCGAAATCACTTAGAAGGTTTTGGAAGTTTAGCCTTTGACGGATCGGTGGCTCCGAGTGCTCCTCACTCAGTGGGTCCGAAAATGACTTGTTCAAAGTTTGTGATATAAGCATGAATAGAATTTGAGACAAGAAAGCATAGATAGCTAGGGGAGGAACTTAGGCATTCTTGTTCATCCATTTGGTCAAAAAAATCAAAACGACCAAAGCAACAAATGGATGTCCTTGAATGGATAAAATCATGCATCCAACATGCTCACACAATAAGATAGCAAATGAAATATGTGTCAAACATGCACAATCAAAACTCTAGCTACTATCACACAATTTTTCGATGACTATGTCATCTTTATATGAGTATATTGACTTAGGAGTCAAATGAGAACATTTGATCATAGGTCATACTCATCGTTTAAGCACAAGTGGGGTTACCACTTTTACATAAAGCATTGATGTGTTCACATCATTTGAAGATGCTTTAGCTCAATTCTTTAGAGCAAAGCTCCCCTAGATGTGAGAACCCTTTTAAAGGGTCAAACTAACCTTGGGTTGTCGAGAAGACTTCATGTAGATGTTGAAGATGTGGATGCTCAATGTTGATGAAGATCATCAAGAGTTGGGAGCAATCCTTTGGATTGGGCACTTTCAATACCTACATGGGTTAGTCCCACAAGGAACAAACAAGGATATCCATGGACATAGATTGAAGTTCACAATAGATGATGTCCATGAGAGCAATGATTACCTTGTCCCTTGACTTACCAACAAGAGGGTTTGTGACTCCATGAACTAGTGCAAGATGTGGAAGTTGATTGCACAAGTTCTTGCCAAAATGAATGTGAGTGAAGTATGTTGGCGGAGTCACCCTCAAGAACTCTCTAGTTCTTCTTCTTCGGGATCCACATCATCTTGATGGGAATCCTTGGGGTTGTAGTTGAGCTTGACGAAGTAGAACTTGACGTTTCCTTGGGAACCCACTTGACCATGGCTTTAGGTGCTTCAGTAAATGCATCAATCTCCTCTTGAAGCTTGTCCTTGCCTTTTAGCTTGTGGTCTTGTGGTGGAAGATCATCTTGAGCTTGTTCCTCATTGGAAGAAGTAGGACCGTACTTCTCCTTTTGAGAAACAAACTTTGGAGTGGGATATTGACCTTCTTCCCATTCAACACCCTCGGCGTTGAACTTTCGCTCAAAACCAATTCCTTGATTCTTCGGTGTCTTCCTTGCTTGCGAACAATTTCCTCAAAGTTCTTGCTTCCGCAAGGCTCTTGTAGACACCTTTCTCTATAATCCCTTTCAATAAACTATTTTCTTGCTCAAGTGTAACTTGGCTTGAAACATTGTTAGTGGAATCAAGAGAACTACTAGGAGCAACAATATTGGATTTAGCATGGTTATTGTTACTACTAGATGAAGAATTTTTCTTATGCTTGTCATGCTTAGTTTTAATAGGTGGCAAGAAATTAGACAAGAGAAGTCGTTTGGCAAGATATGAAGAACTCTTCTTTGAAGATCGTCATTGATTGCTTTTAGAAACTCATGTTCTTGCTCTAGATTGAGCTTCTCGAGCGTAGCTTCTCATGAGATCTTAGGAGCTCTCTATGATCTTCTTGAGTTGTTTCATGAGCTAACTTAAGAGTGTTTAGTTCTTTAGTTAGACGCTCAATCTCCTTCATAGCATTGTCATTCGACTCTTCTCGACTATAAAGACTACTAGCATGTTCATCATTACTAGGCTCACTAGATTTATCATGTAAAAGCTCATCTTCACCAAGCAAGTCATCCTCATCACTATCAAAGTCAATAAATTCAGGGTGTGATACCGTGGGGCCTTTAGCCATGAAGCATCTTCCAATTCCCTCATTTGGTGAATCAAACAAGTCATAGGAGTTGGAGTTGGAGGATACGAGAGCAAGACCGGCAACACCTTCATCTTGACTGTAGTCGGAGTTGGAGTGATAGCTTCTTTGGAATGATTGTCGGAGTCGGAGCCGAGACCCATTCACCTACATGAGCTTGATGTTTTCTTCTTGTGTAGCTCCTTGATGACTTGTCTTTCCTCTCCGAATCCTTGCTTCTCCGAGAGGGTCTTCGTTCATAACGATCATCTCTATTCCTTCTCTCTTTCCGAGGTGACTCATCTCTTGAGCTTCTTCTTCTTGGAGATTCTTCTCTTCTCTTGTGGGGAGCCGAGCACTCATTTGAGTAGTGTCCGGGTCTTCCACAATTGTAGCAGTTTCGATCACGACTAGAAGATCTCTTTTCATCATATGATCTAGACTTTGAGCTTCTCTCTTTGCTTCTACTCTTGTAGAATTTGTTGAAGTTCTTCACCATTAGGCTTATCTCTTCATTGGAAACTAGCTTGTCACTTGAGGTTGTGGGAGCATCACTTCTAGCTTTGTAAGCACCACTTGACTTGTTGTGAAGCTCTTCCTTATCTTTAAGTGTCATCTCATGAGCAACAATTCTTCCAATGACTTCGGTTGGCTTGAGATTCTTGTAGTTTGGCATCATTTGGATCAAAGTGCACACGGTGTCATACTTTCCATCCAAAGCTCGAGAATCTTCTTGATGATGAATCGGTCGGTCATTTCTTCGCTTCCTAAGCCGGCAATCTCATTTGTGATGAGAGCAAGCCTAGAGTACATTTCAGCGACTCCTTCACCTTCCTTCATCTTGAACTTGTCAAGTTGACCTTGAAGAACATCTAGCTTTGATTCCTTCACGGACTCGGTACCTTCGTGCATTTCGACCAAAGTGTCCCAAATCTCTTTTGCATTCTCAAGGCGGCTGATTTTGTTGAACTCCTCGGGACACAAAGCATTGAAGAGAATGTCACAAGCTTGAGCATTGTTTTGCAACATCCGCAATTCATCCGTTGTAAGCCGCGATCCGAACTTTTCCTTCCTCGAAGAACTCACCTTGCAAACCAACACAAATAATGCCCCATGCGGCTGGGTTATGGCCAAGAATATGCATTTTCATTTTATGCTTCCAACTAGCAAAGTTTGAACCATCAAAGTAGGGACCTCTCGAAAATTACCCTCACTAGACGCCATACTCTCCTAGGTTGTGAAACCAAGCTTATGGAGTCCAATGCAATGGAAACCAATACAATGGAGACCAAAGCTCTGATACCACTTGTAGGATCGAAAGTATGTCTAGAGGGGGGGGTGATTAGACTACTTGACAATATAAAAATTCAGCCTTTTGATAAAGACAAGTTTTTGTCAAGTTCACAATGATGATCAAGTCAAGTATCACCCTACACATGCAATTCTAGAGTATAGGCAGCGGAAAGTAAATTGCACATGTAGTAAAGAGAGGTGGAGAAGAGCAAACGCAATTTGGAGACACGGAGATTTTTCTCGTGGTTCCGATAGGTGGTGCTATCGTCAATCCACGTTGATGGAGACTTCAACCCACGGAGGGTAACGGCTGCGAGAGTCCACGGAGGGCTCCACCCACGAAGGGTCCACGAAGAAGCAACCTTGTCTATGCCATCATGGCCTCACGCCCACGGAGGCTAGCCTTACTCGGGGTAGATCTTCACGAAGTAGGCGATCTCCTTGCCCTTACAAACTTCTTGGTTCAACTCCACATCTCGACGGAGGCTCCCAAGCGACACCTAACCAATCTAGGAGGCACCACCCTCCAAAAGGTAATAGATGGTGTTGATGATGATGAACTCCTTGCTCTTGTGCTTCAAATGATAATCTCCCCAACACTCAACTCTCCTCACTGATTTGGCTGTGGTGGAAGAAAGGATTGAGTGGAGCGCAACTTGGGAAGGCTAGAGATCAAGCTTCATATGGTGGGAGTGGAGCAACTTGATCTCAACACAAGGGTAGGTAGTTTTCTTCTCAGAAATGTAAGGTAGGAGTGGTAGTTCTTTCTGATGGCTCTCTCCACGAATGAAGAGGGGTGGAGGGGTATTTATAGCCTCCACACAAAATCCAACTGTTACACACATTTGACCAATCTCGGTCAGACCGAAGTTGACAACTCGGTGAGACCAAAAGTTCAAATCATGTGAACGTTGGGATTTTCGGTGGGACCGAAAATACAATCTCGGTGAGTCCGTTCGTCCAAAGACTAGGGCTTGCCAATCTCGGTGGGACCGACTTCATCATCTCGGTGACACCGATTTGATGACAGAAGGTTACAGAAGCTTGGCAACACAAGTTTCGGTGAGACCGAGTTCAGAATCGGAAAATCCGAAATTTCTAGGGTTTGGCTATATGGCTGAGGTGGTTCATCTCGGTGTGACTGAGTTTAGGAAATCGGTGAGACCGAGATTACTTATGAGTGTATTATGGAAGTGAGAGTTGCTGATAGTTTAGGAGATGTATCACTAAGCACTTTGAGCAACCACATCATTATCATAACCTCATCCCCTTTTAATAGTATTGGCTTTCCTATGGACTCAATGTGATCTTGGATCACTAAACCAAAAATGGAGTCTTGAGCTTTTGCCAATGCTTGCCTTAGCATTTTGAGGGTCCACTTCTTGATCATTGCCATACCCATATCACTGAACTTTCTGAAATGATTCTCAAGAAACTATTAGTTCAATGATATATATGTTGTTATTAATTACCAAAACCACCCGGGGATTAGTTGCACTTTCAATTTTTTTTGCTCTGTCGGTCGCAAATCCTATGAGAGGCATTTTGATCATACCCATTTTGATGATACATTGTGTCCACATGTGCATAGGAAAACCACCGCTGCAGAATGAGCAATTGATCAATTTCTCCTTTTGCTCACTTCTTTATCCCTGCCTCAAGCGAAACCAGATTTGACATTAGCTACAAACGAACATGAACATATCAAAACTAGTAGGCGAGTGCACTGAGACATTTTAGCAAACACATGGCATGCACTCAGCAAAAGCTTATGCGATGAAGAAGAAAGAAGGGGGGTGGGCAGGGACCTGGGAGCTATGACGAGTGAACGGCCTGGGGCGGCTGGGTTGGACTGTTGGTCGCAGCGGCGACCAACCCAACGCCCTGGCCACACCAGGACGACAGGCGACCAGAAGGAGGTAGAGGGGCGTGTCCATGGCGGAGACATTGAACAGCCCATGGTCGCACGTTGAACTGCCTGCACGCGGTTGGGAAGAGGGTCGGACGGCACGCGCTGGGGAGGGAGGTCGTGGCGGCGGCACGCTGGGGGAGGGGGTTGTGGCGGCGGCGCGTCGGGGAGGGTGGTCATGGCGATGGTGCGTCGGGGAGGGTGGTCGTGGTGGTGCGGCGTCAGTGAAGGGGGGAGAGAGGCGCGTCCGTGGCGTGGGGAGGGAGGCGGCGTCCGTGGCGCTGGGATGGCGGCGGCGTCCCGCGACGGAGGGAGGAGGTGGCGGTGGCGGCGGGAAGGTGGAGGTGGTGGGCACTCGGGATGGAGAAGATCGGGGGTTGACCAGATGCAAGAGGTACGGTGGGCTTTGGACAGACGGATCACCTCCTCTATATAGGGGGCGAGGGTAACAGAATATTATTCTGTTACGGGTAACAGAATATTATTCTGTTACGGGTAACAGAATAGTCCAGCCCGTCTATTCTGCTAATATTAGCATAATAACTATTCTGATAACACTTCCGCACTGCATGCTCAACGCAAGTGCACGTCATTGTTTGAACAAAGTGTGCTGCACAACTCAAGCGAGTGAACTTCGTGTCGAAAAAAACTGCACGCATTGTTTTTTGGTACTGTTTTTGCTCTAGTTTTTTAACCGCTTATCGGAACAACGCGTATAATATACCGTTGGAAAGCTTTGGATTAGGCGCAACTTCGCCATGTTGAAAACTTTTCAAGATTCCTCGCGGTTTAAGAGCAGTTTCAAAAACGGTGTGACGGATGACGAGTGGCAGCGAGTGTATTTTCGTGATTTTTTCTAAACCGCTCATCGGAATAAAAAAAATGATATGCCGTTGGCAAGATATCGTCGAGGCGCATCTTTTTCATATCTATTATTTTTTCTAGTTCGTTACGGTTTAAGAGCAGTTTCAAATTTACTAAATCGTGGAATTACGTTTTTTTTGAATTTTTTTTTTCAGTTTTCGGTACTGTTTTAGCTCCATTTTTTGAACTGTTTGTCGAAACGAGGCGTATGATACGCCGTTGGAAATCTACGGACAAGGCACAACTTTCATATGTTGGAATATTTTTTAGATTCGTTACAGTTTTTAGTTAATTTTGAAAATCGTGCGGCTGACGACGGGAGGCAGCGGCCGTTTTTCATGAAATTTTTACAAACCGCTGGTCAGAATGATTCAAACGATACGCCGTTGGAGATATATGGACAAGGCGCAACTTTTTCATGTAGAACACACTCTCTAATTCTATACGGTTTAAGAGGAATTTTGAATTTACCAAAATGCGGACACTCTGTTTTTTCGCGACCCAAAATTGTCGTATCTATTGCATCAGACAGAAAACTGCACTGCTTTCCGACCAAACCGCACTGCATCAGACCGACAAGTGCACTGCATGATTTCTTTTTTGTGGGACGTAAATTTTCCCAAACGAGGTAGCAAACCGCAGTTCTTTAGACTAAAATCCGCACTTCATCAGACGGACAAGTGCACTGCAGGATTTATTTTTTTGGGACGTAAATTTCCCAAACGAGGTAGCAAACCACACTGCTTTAGACTAAAAACTGCACTTCATCAGAAGGACAAGTGCACTGCATAATTTCTTTTTTTGTGAGACGTAAATTTTCCCAAATGAGGTGGAGTGCACTTCATGTAAGCCTTGGTGAACCGCAATACTATGAAAAGTAAACCTCGAGACTACCATAAACGGGCCACGACACTACCGAAAGTGTACCACATGAGTTTTTTCCAAACTCAATATTTTTTACGTGCTTAAACCAGACGAGTGGACCGCAGGGACTGCGCAAGTGGACCACATGTAATGAGAAGTGAAGTGCTTTTCGAGATGTTTTTGTTTTCGGATTACCAAGTGGACCACAAAGGAGTTTTATAGTAAACTGCGTGAGAGAACAAAGTAAGCTTAAAAACATACATATCCATTCATTATTTTTACACAGCCACACAACCATCTAGAACACAGCAGATTCAACGATGCAGTACCCAACAGAACTGCATTAGGCAAAGACTTGCTTATACAAAATGGCCATCCATTCTTACTACCCCTTTCTCTATTCGTTTCCCATAAACAACAAAACAAACTTCAAATGAACATCAATGTTCTCTTCTCTTTCTTACTGAGTGCATTGCAAATGATTTCCACAAGAGAAAAAGAGTGAGCTGTAAAAGAAAAAGAGTGAGCTGCACCACCCTGCAAAACTAAACACGCCAAAAAAAACTGAATCACATCGGGTGAGCACCCAATCCACCATGTCACTGGAACTGAAAAATTAGTGTATCGCGCCAGAAGCGGACAGATTACACTATTATCGCACGAGGTGAACTGCACTATCGCTCTAAGCCGTGGGAGGGGAGGACCCAGCGAGATCTCATCTGCGGCCAGGTCACCTCGGAGGGAGGACAGGAGGCGCCGGCGAGCTCATCGGTCAAAGGCCGCCGGGACTGGATGATAGTGCAGAGCACACGGAGGTCGTCGAATGACGGGGAGGCGGACGGGGTAGTGCGACCAGGTCGTCGGACGGTGGTGGAGATGTGGAGGCAAGGTAGGTGCGCGGCGCCCGTCAACGGTGATGCTCGGAATGCCCCCTGGCGCGCCGCTGCCTCCTGTGGCGAGCAGTGCTCGCTTGGATCCCGTTGAGATCCGGTGCTCCCTGAGGCAGGAGGTGAGCATGCAGGGGGAGGGCCGCCGGGGAGGTACGCATTAGGAGCCAAGGGACGCTGGGGACCTCCGCATCGGGCCCAGGGGTGTCGGGGACCTGCGCATCGCTGGGCTTGGGGAGTGGTGTCGGAGAGCCGAGAGTCGGAGCACCGTCGGCAGCAAGACTCGTGGATCCAGCGAAAGAGTGATGGAAGGGGGCGGGTCCAGGTGCCTAGGCACGGTGGCGCGCGGCGGTCGTCGGGCTTTGGCTGGGGGAGTGGCGGCGCTGTGGGTTGGGGGAAGGGAAGCGCGCCGGTCGGGATGGAGACGAGGCACGGCAGCCATGGCTAGTCATGGCGCTGACCTCACGGGTGGGCGGCTGGGAGGTAGCCGTGAGGCAGGTGTTGGTGTTGGCTGGGCCGAGAGGGACATGGGGGCGGCGGAGGGGAGTGGGGAAGAAGATGGAGGTGAGGCGGCGTGGGGATCTGGCAGGGAAGGTGGGGGCATGGGGGAAGAAGGTGGAGTGGGTGGGGTGGATAAGGTGCGGGGAGGGGTTAGGTTTTGATTTTGTTTGTCTCGACACAGTGTTAGCAGAATAAGCTTTTTTGTTAGCAGAATAAGGTCTTAAGGGTGTTATTAGAATAAACCCACCCTATATATATAAACACTATTGTGATCACGGGATCAGAATAATATTCTGATCACAACCTGAACTGCCTGAGTAACGCGCTTGAACTTCCCTCTGTACGAACCCGACCTTTGGGCTATCTTCGCAACCGTGTCTCCCCGCGTGAATTATTCTGGTTAGTCATGTTCTATATGATGTTAGTGTAATCTAGAAACGTTTTTTAGCAACTAAATACCCGTTTTAAATAGGAATCTCGCTCGTTGGCAGATTTTGCTCTCCGGTTGTGATGAATTGCATTTTTTGCAATTTTACTGCCTGAGTTGTTCGACCTGAACTTCTCCCAGTGCTAGGTTGAACTTCCGCCAACATTGCCCAAATGGGGCTTGCGATATACCGTTGTAAAGCTATGGACACCAGTATCATGACCCAAGTTAAATTTTTGGCAAAATGTAAGCGGTTTAAGAGAAGTTTTGAAAACCATTTTTTCTTCATACAAAAAACGTGAATCGTATTTTCGATCGCATTTCTAAAATGTTTATCGAAATGAGGCAAATAATATGGAATTGGAAAGATGCTGTAAACTGCTCCTTCCGCATGTTGAAGTTTTCTCTAATTCCCTATGGTTAAAGAGTAATTTGGTAAATCATAAAATTCCACAAACCGAATAGCCGAGCTCGTATTTTCGACGTCATTTCTAAACGGCTAATTCAATTGAGGCAAAACATATGGAGTTGGAAAGCTTATGAAAATGCACTACTTTCTCTTCTTGAAAGTTTTTTCTAATTTTGAATGGTTTAAAAGTATTTTAGAAAATGGTACAAGTTCCACCGAGTTCGTATTTTTGAGCTAGGGACAATTAGATTTATGCCCCTAGTTGTGTCCCACTCATCTGTTTTACCCCTAATTCCCAAAAGTCACCGGTTCTGTCCAAGTCACTTTGCTCCTCTTATGCTTTTGCCCTTTGACCGTTTGACCGTCAGTTTGAAAACTTCATAAATAATTCATACTAAATCAGAAAAATGCGAATAAGATACCAAAATGTCCAGAAAAACATCACCTATATGTTAGTGTCATTTGCATTCAAGAAAAAAGTGTTGAAAAGTGCCCATCCGAGTTTTAGCTCTTATGCTACCACCATGAATAGTAAAATCTAAAAAAGTTCAAAAAATTTGAACAAAATTTGGTTGTAAAGAATGACAAATGTTTTAAGTGCGTGCGAAGTTTCATCAGGGAATAACATTCGTGGGTGCCGCGGTAAAAAAACAATCAACACTCCAAAATAGATTATTTTTTTGCCACGACTTCCACGAATGTCATTCTAATGAAACTTGGCAACATAGAACATTTTTTTTGCCTCAAATAATTTTGAAATTTTTGAACTTTAGCATAAGAGCTAAAATTGGGCACTTTCCAACACATGAATGCAAATGACATTTTAGTATGAAAGTTATGAAGTTTTCAAACCGACGGTCAAACGGTCAAAGGGCAAAAGCATAAGAGGAGCAAAGTGACTTGGACAGTAACTGTGACTTTTGGGAATTAGGGGTAAAACAGATGAGTGGAACACAACTTTTAACCTTATCCTTTGAGAATAACCTTATGTCCGAATGCAGCAAATGATATGGCGTTGGAAAGCTTGAGGAAATGCAAAACTTTTTGGTATATATTATTTCTCCCAATTCATTGCGGTTTTATACCAATTTTGAAAATGGCTTAAAACGTATTTTCCCTGTAATTTTTACAACTTTTATCGGAATGGGGCAAATAATATACCGTTGAAAATCTACGGGAAATGCAAAACTTTTTCATGTTGATGGTTTTCTCTGATTCCTAGCCATTTTCAAGTAATTTCGAAAATGGCGGGATCATTCGTTCTGCCTTTATCGCGAAACAGATTCTTCAAAAATGCACCGCATGAAGAACTTGAACTTCTCGGCATGTTTACTTGAACTTCACTTTGTTTTTCACGTGTTTTTTTGCTCATAGCTCTACATCCACTCACCGGAATTTAGCAAGTGATATACCAGTGTAAAGCTGCTGTAAACATGCAACTTTTTCGTGTTGATCGTTTTTTCATACTCGCGACGATTTTAAAAGTTTTTCATCTAAAATTCATTCACTGTAGTAGCTGAACTTCATGCTATTTTTATGTTGAACTTTTGTGGCATATTTTCGCTTCTAATTTTCTAATCCATTCGTTAGTGTTACACAAATGATATTCCTTTTGTACAAACCACTCTCACAATAAATTTTTTAACTTACTCCGACGAAGGACTTGAACTTATAACAACAAAAATATTAGCCTTTGCTTTTTTTATTCTTTTTTAATACAAATGCACACCGTGTAGTACGTGAACTTTTTGCAGTTATTAATCTAAACTTCTCTCGGTTACGTGAAAAATATCTGTTTTATGATTTTTTAATCTGATTTTCTTTAAATCTTTTTTATGAAATTTTGAAGCGCTCTATTTTTTAAACTTGAACTTCTTGTTTTTTTTAACTTCTTGCTTCCATTCTTTAATAACGAGGAAAATCTGAGTTTTCTATAATCATCGAACTTCTTCATCTTTTAAATATGGACTTCCTGGTTTTTTCTTAATCTTTTTTATGAAATTTTGAAGTGCTCTATTTTTTTAAAAAAGTCGAACTTCTTGTTATTTAATTTTTTAACTTCTTGTTTTCCATTCTTTAATAATGACGGAAATCTGAGTTTTCTATAATCACCAAACTTCTCCCAGGCACCTTTCTTGCTATTTTAAAACATGCAATTGGATGTCCTACGTCCCGCAATATAAATTCTGAACCGTGCACATAGGTGCACGTGAACTTCTTGCAACAAATTTGAGTTTTTTATATACTTCGAACTTCTTTGTTATTTTAATTTCAACTTCTTAGTCACATTTCTTAGAAAGCAAATATGTTTTTAAATAAGCATCAAACATTTTTTTGTAAATTGAACTTCATAGTTTTATTTTTCTTATAAACGTTAATAATTTGAGTTTCATGTATAGATCGAACTACTCTTTTTTAATTTAAACTTCATCATTTTTATTCTTAAAAAAAGATATATTTTTTTTGATTTATTTAGAAAACTGAAATTTTTGATTCTTATATAAAAGCTGAATCGCCCCGTTAGTTTGACATGAACTTCTGCTGCACATTTTCCAACACCTAAAAAATAAACATAGTGAGAAATAACTAGACAAATATGTCAATGTCTCCAATGATCATTCATGTGCAAAAGGAATTTAAAAACCAACCATATGCTGGTGTATCATATGTTGGATTGTTTATCTTGTTTGAAACCGACAGTTTTCTCCACAAACAAAAGGTTTGAACTTCCCGGGCCACGACCCATTAACAAAATGAGCAGATATTTTTGCTCAGCGGGAATTTTTGAACTTTGGAAGGAAGAGCACTTGAACTTCTAGCAACAAAATTTTTAGACTTCATCTTTTTATTCTTTTTTCTCATATGAAACACACATCGTGTAGTACGTGAACTTCTGTCTGTTATCACTTCGAACTTCTCTCTGTTTCACTTTAGTAACGGAAATATCTGAGTTTTTTATAGACATCGAATCGCTCTAACTTTTTTTTGAACTTCTTTGTGTGTTTTTTAAAATGTGAAAATTTGAAGTTCTTGATTTTATTTCTTTTAGTACCAAGAAAATGTGAGTTTTTATAAATAGCGAACTTCTCTATTCTTGAAATTTGGACTTCTTGGTTTATTTCTTTTAGTAACGAATATTGAGGCGGTTTGTTATTTAAATATTGAGGTTATTATGTTTGTCTTTCCCCCCAAAAGTATATCATCAAGAAGATATAAGAGTAGGTTTCTTGTACATTTGATCATTCTAAGGAGAATGTACATTTGAACTTCCTGTTTTTGTAATAAACATCGAACTTCTCCGTTATTTAAATTCGAACCTCTATTTTTTGAACTTATTTGTGAATTTACTAAAACAATTCTTTTATGTGAATTTCTTATACACGAACTTTTTTTGTTACATATTTTGAACTCTTACATTTCTTATTTTTGAACCTCTATCTTTTTATACACAAAACATGAATTTTTTAACCCACTTCCACGAAGACACACACAAAGAACACACACACACACACACAACCATCGCATACACGAGCGCCACCACAACATCTTCGTTGTTCTTTTGACGCACGTTACTTATCTGAATCCCATACTGTAGTTGTATTTGTTCATCTAGGAGATACAAGGAGCAAGGCAGGGAATGATTTAGTGGGAACCTAGGAGATGTCTACAACTACAGACCTTTGGAACAATTACTGTTCACTTCAGGCATTTTTTTCATTCCAACAAGTGAGAAAAATGGACAACAACGTATAATTCTCCTTTTCTTAGAGCTGAACTAAAGGATCTGGCGAAGCCGGCCTGCAGCAATGGACAATTTTTTCAGAGGATAAACGCAAACAAATGTGTATAAAAGCAGAGCAATCCAAAGTCAATATTTTTTTGTATGTCCAATAAAACCAGAGCGATCCAATGTCATCAACATCCATAGTCCAAAGAACAAAATGACCACATTATATATATACAAAGAAGTGTTTTTTTACCACACACGCACCTTTGTTCTCATACATCTCCCAAAAAAATCAGAGCCAGCACCATTGAAAGCTAGTCATGCAATAGGAAAAGGATGAGCACTTTTTGCAAAGGCGAATGACTAAAAATTTAAGTGAAGCGCTTGTAGTATTAACATGTAGCTCCTTTTTTTTGGGGGGGGGGGACCTGGAGCTCCTTCATCTTGACCAATTCCACCAGACTAATCCCTCGCGTTGGCTACAATTGACTCTGCTACCATCTGGGTGTTGTGCCAGCGCCGACAGCTCACTGTCCTTGGCTCCTTTGCCATCGGGTGGTGGAGATTGGCAGTCGCAGCCGTGGTGGCCGATGCAGCCAAACACCATGAACCGTGCACGCGGAATTTTCTTGAACTAACAACACACAGCGACCTGAACTTTTGTTTGTTTGGATTTGGAAAATTGTTTTTCTGTAGAGAACGAGGTTTTGATGAAATAGCACATGAGTTTAGTTAGTTTTCTGAACTTTTCTAAAGACAGCAAACTAAGAACAGGCCAGGGGACCTACGACCGCTCACTGTGACCTTCTGGAAGGTATCTAATCTCATACTGTAGTTTCAAGCATTTTAAACTCACAAGATGCCTACAGCATTCACTTATATATATATATATATTTGTGTTTTGTCCTCTACAGCATTCACTTATAGCTATGTCTTCACTCTTGAATCTTTTGACCTAAGTAAATGTGATCGGACCCTAACCTGTTCTATGCTTCTACCTCAACTCTATCTGTCCAAATCATATGCATTCTATTGAAGCATGTTGATTGTCTTCTCTGAGTCCTTGTCAGCAGATGACAATCTGACAAACATTTAATCTATTTTTAATGTTGCATCCTTATTGCCTGAAAACCGGTGAAGCCGGAACGACCACCCGACAATCCAGGCATGCGTGGGAACATGGAACAACTTCCAATGTGTTGCATGTTCGCCACGTGTCCCTCTGATGTGAACCGCCAGGGGCACCTGAGTAATTGCGCTGTGCTATCCTTTTCCTTATAAATACACATCACATCGCAGTCAAAAACCTTCTCCTACCTCTACACCTCGCATAAACCCTAGCGCCACCGCTAGTTCTTGACGACACCGGTGACGAAGCGCTTAGCTGTCGTGACCTCTCCGACGCCGTCCTCACGCCGGTCGCAGACCTCGTCTTCTCCGCCGCCGCCGTAGGTGTCTTTCGTCGCCAAGTTAGGGCATGGGAGATTGAACTGCTCGGCCTCCTACTCCGTTCTGTCTAGGAGTTCTTCGTGTGGTAATTAAAACTTACTTTTTACTGCCTTTTTGATCCGATAGATTCATCCTTCTTTACCAAAATTGGTTTCTATGCTTACAAAATTGAATCTATCATGTTCTGCATCTCATATTATGCCTAGTATATTCACTTATGCTTCACTACAAGTTAGATTCCTCACTTGTACCTATTCTTGGATTCGTACAAATCTGGAACCAACTCTCAACAAATAAGTGAATGTCTTCGCGTTATGAGGTCAATATCTTCAAATTGATTTATCTTTAAAATCTTCTAAGAGTGCATATGACCTCTTCCCCTTCCCTCGCACCTCTAATGCTGTCACACGTACATGTCCGTGGGAGAATCCCTTGGTTCTCATAGTCTGCATTCATTTGCAGGATTCTTACAGTGTCACATCAATATCCTGAAGCCAGTTCCTGTCTGACCAGTCGTCGGAAGCCTTTGCAAGTTCTGAAGCCATTCAGTTTAAACTTCATGGCCATAGAAAAGTCAGCTAGAAAGGGCGGCAGACAGCGCTGTGGGAATACATCCAAAGATTTGCCACCAAATCTATATGAAATGTACAAGACAGACCCTGAAGAAACCTAAGGTGAATGCAAAACTCGAATCCAATGGATTCGAAGATATTGGGCAGAGGAATGGTTTAAGTACAGATTCGTCACTGCTAAGTATGCCGAGAAGAATGCCATCAAGTGACCTTGGGGAGATATCTTATACAAAAATCTTCAACCCAAGTTCCAGTCCGAAGCCATTGATCAAGGCTTCTACCCTTGCATGGTTCGCGGACCACAGCCAAATAATGCTGACCCATCTTCTCTGCTATGGTGTCGTGACAACAATCTGTTCAAGTGCAACTACAAGTTTGCCAAGGATTCTACTGTGAAGAACAAGAAAGCATTTGGACTCGACTTCAACCCTGGTCCATCTGCTCCTCGGGCTGATGGCACCCGTGATGCCAATCCTAACATCATCGGCCCCTTTTATAACCTTGAAGGCCTCATCACTCACACTGCATTTCAAGGGGCCACCGTGGATCACTCAGCTGATGATGCAGATTCTGATGAAGCGCCAGCTCCTCCAAAACCACAGAAGCATAAGAAGTCAAAGGTTTCAAAACCCTCTGTCGCACCAAAAGCTTCACATGTGAAGCCATTGGCAACTGCTCCACCTGCATCCAGTATGCAATCTGAAGATCTCTCTCGCATCTCCAGGAAGACCGAGAAGTCTATACAGAAGAAGAAGCCCATCCTGAGTTCTGGTCAAGCATTGACCCCAGCTGCCGTTCTGAGGAACGAGAATGAAGCCATTGATCTGTCCAGTGACGATGATCTTGGTGAGGATGCTCTTGAGTTGCTGATAAAGAGAAAACAAGAGGAGGAAATCTTCAATGATCTGCCCCTCTTTGATGTGGACATCCTAAATAACTTCATTGATGAGTGGTTTCCCAATCCGGACCTCGGTATTGATGATCTTCAACTTCCCATTGGCATCAGTGTCTCTTTCCACAGTGCCATTGCAAATGAGCTAGCTCTGGCTCACAAGATAGTTGAGATGAAGAACAAGATTGACTATTAAAAAGCCCAATTCAAGAAGCACATGGCCAAGCTCAGCGTAACTGACGTTCAGAACTTCAAGCAGTTGCTGCATGACCTCAAGGAAGCATTTCACAAGAAATGTGAAGAAGCAAAAGGTTCAAGAGAGCGGATGAAAAAGCTCACTGCAAAATATTTTCAGGCTCACAATGAAGCTGAAAAGCGCAAGGCTCTTGGGCGTCCAGGCATTGACCCCAAGATGGCTGCCAAAAAGAAGAAGCCAACTGTGACCCAAGCTGAGGCGTCAGGACGGGAAGCACCTCGCATAGTCTTCCCTGCCAGCATGACAGGCTTGAAGCCTAAGGTCCCCACAGTTGCTTCAGAACTGAAGAAGACAAGGGCAGCCGAGGCCGAAACTAGGAAACACAAGAACAAAAATGTCTCTGATGATGCACCACAGACCAAGAAGCGGAAGACAAAGTCTTTGAAGAAGGATCGGGCTGCTCCCTTAGAGCCCCTTTTTGTTGAGCCCCTATCAGTTGCTCGTCCTGCATCTCCCCACCAAGAGCGTCAGATAGTACTTCACGAGCCTGCTTCCACAGAGGCTCCTGAAGCTGAAGTTGTTCCAGCTGTTAACCCCACCGCAGCTGAAGACATTGGTCCCAAAGACAATGTAGAAAATGATGAAGTTCTTCCTCGGATCGAGCACCAAACGGTATCATCACCTGTTCTCATGAACAGCGAAATCATCAGCATTGGTCGTCCCTTGACGCCAATTGCTCAGGATGCATCGTGGGCTGATCGCCCCCAACAAGAAACTCCAAGTCATAGTTCACCCAGTACTCCCCCACCTCAAGTCATCACTCGTGTGCTTGATGATGATGACTATGTGGTCCATCCAACTCCCACCCCAAAAGCGTCGCCCGCATTCCGTAGGCTTCGCAAAGGACCAAGGCCACAAGTCGCTATCTTTGGCGTTCGATGAGGAGAAGTGCAACCCAACTCGTGCACGTCAAGTGTTTCTGAAGCCACTCCTCTGTGAGCGTCTCTGAAATCTGGCTTGACTCTTTGAAGACATACCGGCTGCATCAGCCGAAGAACATCAAGAACCTCGTGAAGAAGAAGAGCGAATTGTCACACCCCCCCAACAATGAAGAAGCTATTCTCGAGGAGAACGAGTCTGTGCCCGACCCTCCAGCTCCTCAAGTGGAGGTTGCAAATACTGAGCCGGCCACCAACAACACTAGTGAAGCCAATGGCAATGTCATGGCTGAAGCTAATGTGGCACCTACAGGAATATGGTGTCTGAAGCCAATGATGCACCTGTAACCAATGTGCAATCTGACGCCCATGTCAATGCCACTGCTCTTGTACCGCCTCCAAGGCCTCACACCATTGAGCAAGCATTTTATCAAGGCGAGCTTGTCACTGTTCGATGGCCTATTCTGGTTCCTCCGCCTGCTCCCGGAACTCAATTTGATTATCATGTGGAACACATGCCTTAGGTCCAGAAGCCAAAACCGAGGCGGCCAAGGTTTCCAGGTACTGTGTCTTCGCCAGGATCGTTCAATGTGAATGGCTTTATAGAAGACAACACCATCTTTGATAGTGCAAGGAACCCATATTCAAGGCCAAGAATTTCATCTCATTGGTTCTGGAGCTATCAGCAACACAATTATTATTCTCGTATCTTATACAATCAAGGGCGCATTTTTCCACATATGCGTCTAGACTGCGAAGCCATTGCTGGACTGCCCTACTTGGAAGAAGCCCTAGACTGCTTCAGAGATGCCGGCCTTTTGCAGTTTGTGATTGACAGAGAAAATTGGAATGAAGAGCTTCTGTTACAATTCTATGATACTCTTCACATTCGCGGCTACAACAGGGATACGAAAACTTGGGTCCTTGAGTGGATGACAGGCAATGTACACCATGAAGCCAAAGCTCTTGATATCACTGAGCTTACTGCCCTGCCCACTTCAAGTGAACTTTATGAACCTGGTTGTCAGCTTCACCACAATCCTTTAGAGAGCATATTCCAGAAGCCTCGGCCCAATATGAGCCAAATGCTGAGTATGATGAAGCCACTGCCACAAGATGCTGAATATCCAAAGGAATTCTTTGTTGAAGACCTAGAGTATCTGCCCCGCACCATCTATCATATTATAAGGCGAACTCTATGGCCCATCAAAGGAAATTCTTCTGCAGCAAAGCTTGAAGGCTCAATGAAGACATTGGTCTTCTATATTCTCAATGGCATCAACTTCAATGCTCAGGATTTCTTCATCAGACAACTTGCTACATCTGGCTCTGATATATTTGGTCTGAAGTTTTATGCTCCATGGGTAATGCGTCTTATAAACCTTCACTCTGCTATCAACTATCAGCCCTCGGTGCGCAACCATCTCATATTCCTGCTAGAGGTTGATATGTCTGTCGAAGCCATATACCAAGAGCCTGCCAAGGAACCAATTTATCTTCACAACATCGATCGTCAAAGTTTCACTCAACTTGTTGAAGGAGTTCATGCTGCAACTCGTGTTTACCCTTTGGCTGGAAATACCCGTGCACCTCATCGTGCCCATACTGAAGCCACTGAAAGCACTATTGCTCAAAGGCCTCGGAAGAGATCTCGGGTACTCAATGACCGAGAGCTTCTCGTTGCCTTGCATCAGAAACAAGATAAGCATCATGACTGGCTCAAGCGTCAAATGCAGAGTCTCTTGGTGGATGTTAATCGAATTCGCACTCTAGCCACCAAGAATGCATTTGTCACTCATGAAACCTGTCGACGGTCGTGGAAGAGTCTGACATTACTCAGCTCTGAAGATGATCTTCATCAAGATGGCTTCACATAGAGATTAAAATTTGATTCCACTCCTCCCAGGAACGTTGTCTTGCGTCGGACTCCTTCACTCGAAGACTTTGAGTACTCCTCCTAAGTGGCCCCTGTCAATGCCAGAGTCATCGATGATGAAGATGATGCTACTTCACCTACTACCACTTCGGCGCATATCAACACTGCACCAGGCCCCTCTGCACCACCAAACTCCAACAACGACCCTGCTCCTCCATCTGCTCCTTCTGGAAAAGAGTAGATGCTCTATGTCTTCAAACCTTTTTGGTCCTTACTGACAAAAGGGGGAGAAGCATATGAGTTGATAGTCTTCAAGCGGGTCCTTATGGGTGGCTGCATTATTTTTGCTTAGTCTTACAACTCTCATCTTTTGATACTTTTGGTTCTCTGAGTTGTAACACTTAGACTTGATGGTCGCCTGCTACTTTATCTGCTATTCTATAATGTGATGATAAATCCCGCATGAAGTCATTCTGCAGACGTCCATTTTCCATTATGCATATCATTATCTTCGTTATTTGCTTATATGCATAATGCATTGTCTTCACACCTTGA
This sequence comes from Aegilops speltoides, assembly GCA_021437245.1. Classification (NCBI taxonomy): domain Eukaryota; kingdom Viridiplantae; phylum Streptophyta; class Magnoliopsida; order Poales; family Poaceae; genus Aegilops; species Aegilops speltoides. The sequence continues at coordinate 74,383,721 of CM038145.1, read as the reverse complement.
TGATGGCCTCTGAGGGAGTCCTGGATTAGGGGGTATCCAGATAGCCGGACTGTGTACAACGTCCGGACTATTGAAGCGTGAAGATACAAGACTCAAGACTTCAGCCCGTGTCCGGATGGGACTCTCCTTTGCGTGGGAGGCAAGCTTGGCGATCCGGATATTATATTTCCTTCCTTGTAACCGACTCCATGTAAACCCTAGCCCTCTCCGGTGTCTATATAAACCGGAGAGGTTGGTCCTTAGAAGGCCGATCACAATTACATTCATACCATCATAGGCTAGCTCTTAGGGTTTAGCCTCTACGATCTCGTGGTAGATATACTCTTGTACTACCCATATCATCAATATTAATCAAGCAGGAAGTAGGGATTTGCCTCCATCGAGAGGGCCCAAACCTGGGTAAACATCTATGTCCCTTGCTTCCTCTTACCATCAGCCTTGACACACAGATCGGGACCCCCTACCCGAGATCCGCCGGTTTTGACACCGACATTGGTGCTTTCATTGAGAGTTCCTCTGTATCGTTGCTGTCAGGCTTGATGGCTCCTTCAATCATCACCAACAATGCTGTCCAGGGCGGGACTTTCCTCCCCGGACAGATCTTCGTGTTCGGCGGCTTCGCACTGCGGGTCAATTCACTTGGCCACCTAGAGCAGATCGATAGCTATGCCCCTGGCCACCAGGTCAGGTTTGGGAACTTGAACTACACAACGGATATTCGTGGGGACTTGATCTTCGACGGATTCGGGCCGATGCCAGAAGCGCCGAACAGTCACGATGAGCACAGCTTGGACCTGCTGTCAGACGTTGCGAGGGTATCATCCCGGCAGAAGCCTCGGATCTGAATCTAGGGCAGGTCGCGTTGCCTAAGGACAGAGGGTTGGACCCCGCCCTGCAGGCCATACCCTCGTCGGCGATGGAGCCAAACAAAGGTCTCACCTCCGAGGGAGCATGTGACTCCGGACCCCCGGATTCATATCCGGATGTAGGTCCCAGTTCGTGCGCCCCCCAGCCCGCCGATCTTAGTTGGGCTCCGGTGATGGAGTTCACCGCGGCGGACATCTTTCAGCACTCACCCTTTGGCGACATGCTGGACTTATTGATTTCTCTCTCCTTGTAAGGAGATTCCGGGCCGAACTATGTCCGGCTCGAGTGGGAAGCGGACAACGACGGAATTCGTTGCCCACCCGCCACCCACTTCATTGCCACAATCGATGATCTAACTGACGTGCTTGACTTTGACTCCGAAGACATCGACGGTATGGACGATGATGTAGGAGAATTACAGGAGCCACCGCTCACCGGGCGGTGGACGGCCACCTCCTTATACGATATATATATGGTGGACACTCCGAAGGAAACAAATGGCGATGAGGCAACGGAGGATAACCCCTCGGAAAGAAAAACAAAGCATGGGCGTCGTCGGCGCCGCTCCAAGCCCCGCCACAACAATACCGGCCCCGGAGATGAAAATAATCTGAATGGCGCCAAAGAAGAATACGACCCTGACCAGCCCGCCTTCGAGCAGGCCGAACAGGAAGATGAGCAGGTCAGCCCAGAAGAACAGGCGACAGACGTATACCCGGAGGAGGACAACTATATGCCCCCTCCGAAGACGAGATTAGCCTCGGCGACGACGAATTCGGTGTGCCTGAGGATCCCGTGGAGCGAGGCGCTTGGCGTGGGCTTATAGCCGCCGAGGAGCTGAAGAAGAAGCAGCAGCAACTCCAAGCTGATCAAGATCTGCTCACAGATAGATGGACTGAAGTCCTGGCAGCCGAGGAATACGGACTCAAATGCCAAACGGCTGACCGGCCACCCCGTGGCCGGGACAAAACGGGATATCAGCCGGGATACCAGCCCGCACCCCCACGCCGATACACTACGGCTTAGGGTAACAGGCAAGACCTGCAAGATATTTTGGAAAATAAAGCAGGACAGCCAAGATCGATTTACGGATCGCGGGGGCGCGCCCCAGCGCGCGATGATGACCGTCATACTGGATACATCATCAACCAGTCCGGTCGGGCCGAACACAGCAACCCAGACCAATCCGACCTGCATAGCCACATAGCCCGACACAGAGGCGCCGCACACCCCCTCTGCTTCACTGACGAAGTAATGGATCATGAATTCCCAGAAGGGTTCAAACCCGTAAACATCAAATCGTATGATGGCACAACAGACCCCGCAGTATGGATCGAAGATTTCCTTCTCCACATTCACATGGCCCGCGGAGATGATCTACACGCCATCAAGTATCTTCCCCTCAAGCTCAAAGGATCAGCCCGGCACTGGTTAAACAGCCTGCCAGCAAATTCCATTGGCAGTTGGGAAAACCTGGAAGATGCATTCCTTGATAACTTCCAGGGCACATATGTGCGACCACCAGACACTGATGGCCTGAGCCACATTACTCAACATCCCGGAGAGTCAGCCCGGAAATTCTGGACTCCATTCCTTACTAAAAAGAACCAAATAGTCGACTGTCCGGACGCCGAAGCCCCAGCGGCTTTCAAGCATAATATCCACGACGAGTGGCTCGCTCGACACCTCGGCCAAGAAAAGCCCAAGTCTATGGCAGCTCTCACTACCCTAATGACCCGCTTTTGCGCGGGTGAGGATAGCTGGTTGGCCCGCAGTGGCACCACGCCACATTCTGGCATTTTAGACAGCCGCAATTCTACCGGCAAGCCACGGCGTAACAGGCATAGACGGAGCAACGGCGACAACACTGAAGACACGGCGGTCAACGCCGGATTCAGCGGATCTAAGTCCGGTCAGCGGAAAAAGCCATTCAAAAGAAATAATCAGGGACCGTCCAGCCTGGACCGCATACTGGAGCGCTCGTGCCAAATCCATGCCACCCCGGACAAGCCAGCCAACCACACTAATAGAGACTGCTGGGTGTTCAAACAGGCTGGTAAGATAAACACCAAAAACAAGGACAAGGGGCTGCACAGCGACGATGACGAAGAGCCCCGGCGTCCGAACACAGGGGGGCAAAAGAAATCCCCCCCAAGTGAAAATGGTTAACATGATCTACGCCACCCATATCCCCAAGCGGGAACAGAAGCGAGCACTACGAGACGTCTATGCGATGGAGCCAGTCGACCCCAAATTCAACCCATGGTCAACGTGTCCGATCACCTTTGATCGTAGAGATCATCCTACCAGCATCCGCCATGGCGGCTCTGCCGCATTGGTCTTAGACCCAATCATTGACGGATTCCACCTCACGCGAGTCCTCATGGACGGCGGCAGCAGCCTGAACCTGCTTTACCAGGACACAGTGCGCAAGATGGGCATTGACCCTTCAAGGATCAAGCCCACCAAAACTACCCTTAAAGTTGTAATCCCTGGAGTAGAGGCCCGCTGTACTGGCTCTATAACACTGTAAGTGGTCTTCAGATCCCCGGATAACTTCCAGAGCAAAGAGTTAATCTTCGACATCGTCCCTTTCTGCAGTGGCTACCATGCACTGCTCGGACGAACCGCATTTGCTAGATTCAATGCGGTACCACATTATGCATACCTCAAGCTCAAGATGCCAGGACCGCGCGGGTTCATCACTGTCAACAAAAATATGGACCACTAACTTCGAACAGAAGAGCATACGGCAGCCCTCGCGGCAGAAGTACAATGCGGCCTACTCTGACAAATCAATCCGGCGACAACCTCGAGCATAGTCAAGCGAGTCCGGAGTACCCCGCAACAAGATCATCAGGAACGCCAAGAGCGTGATTAGCAGTCCGGCCTCCGCTCAAGCCCCTTCAAAGCAGCATTCGTGCCACGCGTACACAATTACGCACTCAAGATACCATGGGCATAGGTGGAGGCGCATCAACGACTCAGACGATAGTGCGGGTAACCGCCAAATACCTTCATACTCTTTCCCTCTTACATTTCGGGACACCGCGTTAGTGCAGCATCCTCAGAAGAGCCGAATTGCCGGACTCATATGGAAGAGACATCCAAGGAGGCAACAAACATTGTGCGCAGAAGGAAATACCCAGGTGGAATCTATTTACGATCATTATACCTGCTACATATATCTATACACAGCCTGCCCCTGGATAGGACATGTCAAATAGTCCTATTTTTATCTCTGCTTAATGCATCGATTGTAAACATACGCTTAAATGTATTTTTCGTCAATGGGATATAATATATAGCGTCAGCTTATTATCCTTATTTGAGTATTTTTCTCATATAAATGTTTATTTTGTATTGCATCCGTACACCTTGATACGGCCAGTTTGCCAGGGGCTTCTGATGGCGCCCTGAAGTATGGCAAAAAAGTCTGAACACTTTAAACAGTGCGGCGCCCCGAACTTATAGCATTACATGCATCAGCATCGAATCATGTCTTGGGTCTACAGTTGGGATAGCCCGGCTCCCTTGTTTTGGTGCCTTACGTCCCGTTATATCAGCTAAGGTAGCGTAGGGAGAACTACTGCGATTGTGCCCGGTTCTTACGGGCGAGCACCTCGATGAAAGCGAAACCGACCGGCATGATGTGGCGAGAGCTGGTCGCTGTTCGAGAGGTCTTAAAATCCTTAAAGATTTTCCGCTTTAGGCGATATATCGGCTTCGTCCGATCTAGGCATGTATAGCGCCCCGATTCGGCCTTCCGGATTCCAGGGGCTTCATCGAAATTTAAAATTGTAGTCTTCTATGGCTAAGTGAAAGTTATCAAGCCGCATAGTCCGATTGCCTTGTTCGCTGCGCCGGACACCTCCTTAAAGGACCAAACATTTGGATAAAGAGTGTCCGGGTTTTCCACGAACACCCCAGTACTAGTTACGTGGGGAAGGAAGCCGACGACTGGCCTACTTTCAGAATTTTATAAACAGCCGCACAGAAGATAATATTTTAAATAACAAAAGCGCTACATAGCGCAAGTAACTTCGTCCTTAAAATACAAATATGACAGAAGTGAATTCATTCAAAAATGGTGTCCTTGGTACACTCATCAGCGACGAGACAAGCACCCTTCATAACGCCATCATAGTACAGCTCGGGATGGCGATGCTCCTTGCTCTCCGGTGGACCGCCCTTGACCAGCTTCTCCGCATCCAGCTTGCCCCAATGCACCTTGGCGCGGGCAAGGGCCCGGCGGGCACCCTCGATGCACACGGATCGCTTGATCACTTCAAGCCGCGGGCAGGCATCCACCATCCGCTTGATCAGGCTGAAGTAGCTACTGGGCATGAGCTCACCAGGCCACATCCGGACTATGAAACCTTTCAAAGCCAGTTCGGCCGCCCTGTGGAGTTCGACCAACTGCTTCATTGGTCACTCGGAAGAATCGGGTGTTATTTGACATCTTTGGGACGAGAATAGCTTCTCCGTTGAGTTCCCCTCACAGGAATGGTAGAACTCCACTGGCGTCGTCTGCTGCATGGCGAGATCTGCGAACGCATACAGGAGAGCTCGAATTGAGTAAGTAAAAGAAACACCTCCTCCACATGTTTGCTTTGCATAAAGAACTTCTTACCCGCTGCTATCTTCTTGGCCTCCTAGATCTCCTGCTGTGCTTTCTCGGCTTTGGCCTTGGCGTCCTTCAAATTCACAAGGGCCTTCGCAAGCTCGGCCTCTTTCGCCTTCAGATCATGCTCCACGGACTCGCATTTCTTGCCGAGGTCCTGGAGCTCTTGCTGTACCTCACCTGCCCTAGCACTTTGCTTTTCGCGCTCTTTACACTCCAAGGCCGCCTTTTCTTCGGCCTCGGATAGCGCCTTCTTCAGGGACGCCACCTCGGTGGTGGACCCTGTTACACAGTCACGACACTTAGGCATTAGACTCGTCAATTCTTAGTATCCTCACATGCATAAGGAAGGGAATCACTTACCCTTGTTCTGTTCGAGCTGCCTCTTCGTGAGGTCGAGCTCTCCTGCCTTTGCTCGAGTCCGTTTGATTCGGCAACCTTGGCGATGCAGGCGGCAAGCTGACAAGCAGCACAGCTTGCTTATTCACAACATTACTTATCATTAGACTCCAGCGGATTATCATTGACCCTCCATTTGGCTTTTCCTTTCGAACACCAAACAGAGTATCAGGGGTTACTACCTATCAGGTGGTAATTTTGCACATATTTATTACTTACCTCAAAGCCTGTCAGGAGGCTGGTGCAAGATTCGGTTAGTCCGCTTTTGGCAGACAAAACCTTTCGAATCACCATACTCATGAGAGTACGGTGCTCTTCATCTATGGAAGCGCCGCGAAGCGCTTCCAGCAGACAGTCCGGCGCCTCAGGTGTGACGGAAGTCCTCGATACAGACGGATCGCCCTCCCTAACGAGGGGTCGCCTGCCTGAGTTCGGAACCATCGAAGGTTCCGGAATTGTGTGTGGCTGAGAGCCCGGCTGGCCGTGGCTCTCGTCGACACGATCCGCGGGGATATTGAACCCCGCGTGTCCAATGTCTGGGACCCCGCCTCAGGGCGTCTCCTGTCACGCCCAATATGCGACCCTATCCAAAAGGAACTCGAAAGTCCCACCAAGGATAGACCCGCATATTGGAACGCTTTTGCAAGGTGGATATCATTACATCAACATTACATAATAGAGGGGATACATCCAATACATACAATGTCACATGAATACAACAATACCACGTACAAGAACAACATCCGACTATGGATGAATCATAAACAGAAACTCAAAGAATATCCACCCTGCTAGCCCAGGCTACCGACCTGGAACCTATCCCCTGATCGAAGAAGAAGCAGAAGAAGAACTCCAAAACAAGCAAACATCGCTCTCGCGTCATGATCATCGGACAACCTGTACCTGCAACTATTGTTGTAGTAATCTGTGAGCCACGAGGACTCAGCAATCCCATTACCATGGGTATCAAGACTAGCAAAGCTTAATGGGTAAGGAAGGGGTAAAGTGGTGAGGTTGCAGCAGCGACTAAGCAAGTATGGTGGCTAACATACGCAAATGGGAGCGAGAAGAGAAACAAAGGAACGGTCGTCATCTAGCAATGATCAAGAGGTGATCCTGAACACCTACTTAAGTCAATCATAACCCAGAAACCGTATTCACTTCCCGGACTCCGCCGAGAAGAGACCATCACGGCTACACACGCGGTTGATGCGTTTTAATTCGGATCTGGTGTCAAGTTATCTACAACCGGACATTAACAAATTCCCATCGCCACATAACCGCAGGCACGGCTCTCGAAAGTTTAAACCTGCGGGGTGTCCCAACAGCCCATGACAAGCTCTCGCGATCAACGAAGAATAGACCTTCTCCGGAAGATCCGATCGGTCTCGGAATCCCGGTTTACAAGACATTTCGACAATGGTAAAACAAGACCAGCAAAGCCGCCCGATGCGCCGACAATCCCGATAGGAGCTGCACATATCTCGTTCTCAGGGCAACACCGGATAAGCTAAGCGTAACAGTACCGACGAATCCAAGTTGCCAAGGAATGGTCCCGCACGGTGCTCTAGTTTGGACCAACACTTAGACAAGCATTGGCCGGGGGCTATAATAAAGATGACCCTCGAGAGAGCGACTCCCAAGGGAAAAGTAGGTGGTGGTGAGGCAAATGGTAAAACCAAGGTTGGGCCTTGCTGGACAAGTTTTATTCAAAGCGAACTGTCAGGGGGGTCCCATAAATCACCCGACCGCGTTAGGAACACAAAATCCGGGAACATAACACCGGTATGACGGAAACTAGGGCGGCAAGAGTGGAACAAAACACCAGGCATAAGGCCGAGCCTTCCACCCTTTACCAAGTATATAGATGCATTAATAATATAAGAGATATTGTGATATCCCAACCAAAATCCTGTACCATGGAGAAATCTTCAACTTCACCTACAACTAGCAACGCTATAAGAGGGGCTGAGCAAAAGCGGTATCATAGCCAAACAACGGTTTGCATAGGAAAGGTGTCAAAGGTTAGAGGTTCATGGCAATATGGGATGGCTTGATAAGCAGTAATAGGTAGCGCAGCATAGCGATAGAACGAAGCAACTAGCATAGCAATGATAGTAGTGAGATCCAGGTAGCGGTCATCTTGCACGAAATCCCGCAAGGAAGAAGAACGAGTCCATGAAGAAGATGAAGCCACGAAGGCGAACCAAGCGTGAGCGAACGAATCCTCACGATCATAGCGAAAGCGGAACTAACAAGAAGAAGCACACAACATAGGTAAACACACCACACATGAACAAGGCATGATGCACAACAAGCATGATGCATGACCAAGCTACATGAAGCTACTCATGGCAAGAGATGATGCAAACAAGAACAACACATCAAGGCAAGTTTAAATGAGGCCGGGAACAACATATAACAATTCCGGTAAGTCCTCATATGCATATTTCGAAATTGGTCCAAAACTGAATAAACCTTATGTTCAAGTTGTTAAACAGCAAGTTAAGATGCACCAAGATGATCTACACGAAATTCTAGTGAACTTACATATAAAGTTCATTAGATTTGGAGCTACGGCCTAGAAGATATGAGCAAAACAAGTTAAACATGGCATTGATGCAAAATGCATACAAACATCAAGCAAACACCTCAAACAAGGATGCAACATGATAATATGAAGCTACATGCAAAACCAAGCAAGTTTCATATAGAGCACACTCAAAACGGAGCAACGGTTCAACACATGCACACTATACAAGTCATAGCAACAATCTGTCCATAACAGCAACTAGGCATATTGCAAACATCAAAACAACAAGCTACAGCACCCCAACATAAGAACAAAAGGCATGGGCATGAAGTACAGGTAAAGCATAACAAAACATGAACACTGAGCTATCTCCAGAAATCACTAGAACATGCTCAAAAAGACATGGTAAGATTGCAAATAATAACAGTTTCAGACTTATCAGGAAATAACATCAGGTTGCAATGTTAAGAGCTATCAAACGACATGTTACAGGAACATATCATGGCAAACAAAGGCATGGCATGAATCTACTAAATGCATAGAACAACAGTCCCTTACTGACCATGAGCCAAAGGGCATGGAAAATATGATGGCACCCATGTAATCATGGCAAGTTATATTACAGATTTCAACATGGCAGGAACAACAATAAGTAGGCATGTTGGTGAGCTTGGACCACTCACCACAGAGCAATACATGGCATGGCAAGGCAACCAACAGTAATAAGACATGTTTTTGAAGCTAAGCATGGCAATAGCAAGTTCATAGGATGCATGGATCACTAGCAAACAATCATGGAAACATGGAACTTAATGTTAACAGGCTGATAGCAACATTATCAAGCAACTTTGGAGCAAGATAACAACATGTTCCAGCAGGCTATAATAGCAACCAGTGGCATGAATGGATAGAGCAAGACATGTAGATCAAAACATGTTTATAGAGAATCTCCAGATTATGCATAGAATGATTAGTAGCAACATGTTTACATAACAACAAAACATAACAGAATCTGTCAGGAAAACAGCAACAGCAACTACCCTACTTAGCAAGCTTGATACACTCAGCACACAACTCACAAAAATACATGGTTGGCACCCCTGAAAAGATGGCATGGCATAGATCAAAACACATGTAGAGCTCATACTCATAGGATGCACACATCAATCATGGGAAAAATGACAAATGAGCAAGTTGTAACAGTTTCAGCAGATTAACATCAACATGCACTCTTCCAACAGCATTTCGGGCATCAAAATGAGCTCAAATGAAAATGATGCGATGGAATGAAATGAAGTACTCGTCGAGACGAACAATTTGACATATCACACGCACGAAACGGAGCTACGGATGCAGAGATGTGATGGCATGAACATGGCATGATTATGTTAACATAACAGGGACTTGGACGAATTTCATCACCTCGGGGGGAAAGTCAACGGCGGCGCGGTTCACGAGGTTCGTCGGAGCAGGGCGGCGCGGTTGCCAGAGTTGGACGGGGAGGAGGCCGGGGAGGACGGATCCGGCCGCGGGGCGCCGGATCTGACCGGAGAGGCGGCCGGCGGCGAGGCTCGGCCGGCGGTCGCGCCGACGGGAGAAGGGCGAGCGGACTCGGGCGGCTCGGGGCGCGAGCGCAGTGCGGCGGGGCAGCCGACGGCGCCGGGCGCGCGGCGGGAGGCTGTGGGCGGCAGGCGGCGGCGAGCGAAAGGGGTTGCCGCCTTGGCGGGCAAGGGGCCTTGACGGTCTGGCGGCGAGGCGAGCGGCCGGCGAGCGCGCTGGGCGGCGGAGGCGCCAGCGCTAGCGCCAGCGCGCGGGGCGGCGGGTCATCATCGGGCGGCGGCGCTAAAGCGTGGCGCGGATCGGATCGGGCGGCGGCCAGAGCGGGCTCCCGTGGGCTGCTGACGGAGGGAGGCGGCGGAGGGACACGTGGCACGCACGAGATTGGGTGCTGGCGGCGGCGGAGCTGACGTGTCCGGCGCGGATGGACATGTCCGGCGGCGCGAGGAGGAAGACTGCTAGGGTTGGACTGCGGGATTTTCGGGGAAGGCACATATTTATAGGTAGAGGGAGCTAGGAGAGTCCAAATGAGGAGCGGTTTTCGGCCACGCGATCGTGATCGAACGACCGAGAGCATGGAGGGGAGTTTGCTGGGCTTTGGGACACTTTGGAAGGGGTGTTGGGCTGCAAAGAGAAAGGGGCTTTGCGGTTACCCGGTTAACCATTGGAGTACCAAACGACCTCCAAATGGCACGAAACTTGACAGGCGGTCTACCAGTGCTATACCAAGGCCGCTTGGTAAACCTCGGGCCATTCCAAGAAAGTTTAACACCCACTCACAACAGGAGACAAAAGGGGAACGCCCGAGGACATAGGAGCGCCGGATTGCAAAACGGACAACGGCGAAAATGCTCGGATGCAAGAGACGAACATGTATGCAAAATGAAATGCACATGATGACATGATATGAAATGCAGATGATGACATGGCAAAGTGCAACACACAAGCAAATGACATGGCAATGACGGCGAATAACTGGCGGACACCTGGCGCAACGAATCCGGGGCGTTACAACTCCATAGTCACCTCCCCCTGCTCTGGGAGCCTTTGGGACAGCACCTCCGTGTCGTCCGGGGGTTGAGGAGTAGTGGCCGTTGGAAGCGAATTCATCTCTGAATTGCTCAGGGACCCGGAGGAGGATACCTCGGGGTGATCCCTGGCCGGACTGCACATATGTTCGGCATTATAAATACAAAAACTGTGAAGTGAAGTCATGATAGAATGCAAACACTTACGATCGCGCTAGGGGCTTCCCCCTGGGCAGCCACCCCTCCTCGCTGAGAGCAGCCGTGGCGGAGTAGTCCGGAAGGGGCCCCTTCCCCTTCTTGGACGCCCCGGCCTCCCCTCCTGGGGCGGATTTTCTCTTCTTCTCCCCCCCCCGGTGGGGGGAGGTAGGATCTCTTCCTGATTCCCCCCGCCTCCACGGGAGGAATTCAACTCATCGTCATCGGACGACAGGGGAATGACGGCCCTACGCCGAGGACCTTTTCCGGCCCCCGGTCCACTCCCCCGGGCCCCTCATCCTCTCCAGATGGGGCGTCTTCTTCTTCTTCCTCCTCCCCTTCATGGGAGGAGTCCGCCTCGTCGTCTTCGGACGAGCCTTCTGGCACAACCTTACGTCGGAGACCCTTTCAGATCCCCGGGGCCTTCTTCTCGGCCTTCTTCTCTGGCACCTTGTACGGTGCCGGGACCAGCATCTCTGTCAGGAGAGCATCCGCTGGGCCTTCTGGCAGTGGAGCCGGACAGTAGACCTGCTCTGCTGTCTCCACATAGTCCTGAAGCAAATATACACAACTACTTAAGGCACTCTCATGAACATATCGGGGAGAACTGGGTCCGGAGTCAGTCCAAGAACTCACCGGCCTAGGAGCCCGCGTGGCGTGAAGCCCGCGGTCCTCGGATGTTGGAGGAGGTGCTTCGGAGGCCTTGAACATCACCTTCCATGCGCCTTTGTGCGTCATGTTGTAGAGCTTCTCGAGCGTCCGATGTTCGGTTGGGACGAACTCCCACAGATTGACCGCCCGCCTCTGGCAGGGCAGGATCTGGCGAACGAGCATGACCTGGATCACATTGACAAGCTTGATGTTCTTGTCCTTCATGCTTTTGACACATGCCTGGAATCCGGCCAGCTCCGTGGAATCGCCCCAGGACATGCCCTTCTTCTCCCAGGAGGTGAGCTGCATGGGGGCTCCAGATCGGAACTCGGGGGCCGCTGCCCAGTTGGCACCGCGCGGCTCGGTGATGTAGAACCACCCCGACTACCATCCTTTTACGGTCTCCGCAAAGGAGCCTTCAAGCCATGTGACGTTGGGCATTCTGCCCACCATGGCCCCTCCGCACTCCGCTTGTTGACCGCTTACAACCTTCGACTTCACGCAGAAGGTTTGCAGCCATAGGCCAAAGTGAGGCCGGATGCGGAGGAAGGCCTCGCATACGACAATGAACGCCGAGATGTTGAGGACGAAGTTCGGGGATAGATCGTGGAAATCTAGCCCGTAGTAGAACATGAGCCCTCGGACGAAGGGGTGGAGTGGAAATCCCAGTCCACGGACGAAGTGGGCGATGAATACGACCCTTTCGTGGGGTCCTGGGGTCGGAATGACCTGCCCGGCGTCTGGTAGACGGTGCACTATATCCGCAGCCAAGTATCCGGCCGCCCAAAGATTTGCGATGTGCTTCTCCTTAACGGTGGAAGCCACCCACTAGCCTCCTACTCCGGACATGTTTAGCTGTGCGGAGAATATTTGAGCTTGGGCACTGGAGCTCGAGGGGGGAAAGAGTGGGCAAAGGAAGAAGGCGTGGGTGAAAATGGGAAATCTTGTCCCTTTATAGAGGAGCCGAGAGCAGTGCGTCTCCCCACTTGCCCGTTGGGAATCGCTTGTTTCCCAAGCGCCACGATTAATGGCGTGGTGAGATTACCCATACCCGTATTGATGAGAATCCCGTGATAAGGGGACATGATCTCTGCTTTGACAAGACGTGTCAAAGAAACCGCCTCGCAATATGCGTTGTAGATGGTTGTGGGGAAACGGATCGAATAATGATCCGATCGTAATAACATGTCACGTCATCAGAAAAAACTGTCAGCGGATTGCATTTGTAAAATATCATTCTCTCTACGGTGGTATATGAAGATTATCTCGCATATCCGGACATGGTCTAAGTGTTCGATGATCACTTTGGAGTATTCGGAGGAGGAACCCGCCTTGCAATGCCGAAGACAATACTGCGCGCCGGACTCGTCATCATTGAAGCCTGGTTCAGGGGCTACTAAGGGAGTCCTGGATTAGGGGGTATCCGAACAGCCGGACTGTGTACAACGTCCGGACTATTGAAGCGTGAAGATACAAAACTCAAGACTTCGGCCCGTGTCCAGATGGGACTCTCCTTTGCGTGGGAGGCAAGCTTGGCGATCCGGATATTATATTTCCTTCCTTGTAACCGACTCCATGTAAACCCCAGCCCTCTCCGGTGTCTATATAAACCGGAGAGGTTGGTCCTTAGAAGGCCGATCACAATTACATTCATACCATCATAGGCTAGCTCTTAGGGTTTAGCCTCTACGATATCGTGGTAGATCTACTCTTGTACTACCCATATCATCAATATTAATCAAGTAGGAAGTAGGGTTTTACCTCCATCGAGAGGGCCCGAACCTGGGTAAACATATGTGTCCCTTGCTTCCTGCTTCCATCAGCCTTGACGCACAGATCGGGACCCCCTACCCGAGATCCGCCGGTTTTGACACCGACAGCCTCCACAAAGCAAAACCTGCCATGTGCATTTGCATTCAAACGCAAATCATTTATATGCACATCTTTAGGGGGAGCCTCATCTAATGTATGAAGACAATACTCACAACACTAAACTTTCACATACTTTTATCCCCGTTGAAAACTTCAACCAGTTTGTCATCAATCACCAAAAAGGGGGAGATTGTAAGTGCATCTAGTGCCACCCCCAGTTGGTTTTAGAGTATTGACGACAAACTTTGTTGAGGGACTAATGTGTTTGTGAGAATTGTAGGATAACACAGGTAGTAGTCCCATATTGATTCGGTTTACCTACTAGAGATGACCCCTAAAAATGTGTGAAGACATTGAAGACAATGGTGGTCTGTGAAGACATTAACATTGAAGACTATGACTGGAGAAGACATCGCGTGAAGACTAAGGAATGCGAAGGCATAGCTGTTTCGAAGTTTCCTTTTCTTCTTTGTTGAGTCATAGGAACTACCGTATTGTTAAGTTGGGTCCAAGTGAACAAAGTCAGAGTGACTGAAGTGATGCTCAACCAAATCCTATGTCTTCAAGCGAAGACAATGAGAGCAAATCTTATCCAGAGCTGGATGAGTCACCTTTACATGTAGCCCAAGTCAAGCTGCCGCGTGTTTGAAATCTGACCGTTGGACACATGTCAGTTCCTTAGTGACCCAGGGTCATTTTGGACAAATTAGGTCGGGTTGCCTCTTGGCTATAAATAGCCCACCCCCTACACCATAAATTGGTGGCTGCTCAAAGTTAGTGCACAACTTTTGTCATTTGAGAGCAACCCACCTCCGAACCCTTTGAGAGAGAATCCTTGTGAGGACAAAGCCCAAATCACCCAGAGCGAAAGAGTGTTAGGCATCACTAAAGTCTTTCTGTCTGCGTGATCTGAAGACTTATTACACTTGAGGATTGTGAATCCTCCAGCCGGTTAGGCGTTGCGTTCTGAGCATCCAAGAGTCATTGTGGATTGCCGGTGAACAAAGTCTATGAAGGTTTGGAAGTCTCCCTTGAAGACTTGCCGGAGTGATTGGGCGAGGACTAAGTGTTCTTAGCTCAAGGGGAATAAGGTGAAGACACGGTCTTCTGAGTTGAATCTCAGCCTCCCTGACCAAACGTACAGTTGTCACAAAAACTGGAACTGGTCCAACAAATCCCTTGTCCTCTCCGAGCAACTGGTTCTATCCTACCTCTCTCGCCATAATTACAGTTTGTCTTCGTGAAGTCTTTGCCTACTTGCCTTATCTGTTTGACTTCACTGAGTGAAGACTATTGTCTATTTGGCTTCATACTATCTTCCATCCTGATCCATTCTACTTAGCTGCTAATAGTCTTCGTGCTTTCACTTCATAGCTTACTTGACTATGGCTTGTCTAGTGTAGTCTACCTTCCATTGCATATCAATAGGGTCATTTCTATCGTTTGTCTTTGAAACACCCATGTTTTGAATACTTTCATAAAAATTGCCTATTCACCCCCCTCTAGTCCAATACTAGCACTTTCAATTTTGTTTCTTATGTAGTCACTTGTTGAAATCTCTAAAAGACAAATATTTAGGAACGGAAGGAGTATTTTTGAATTCATGTCATACATGCATGGTTTGAAAAAATAGATGCACTATACCTACTGCACTGTTGTTGTATTTGTGTGTGTGTGTGTGTGGTCATATGCTTGATACATACAAAGTTTTCTCACCACCATACCGTTCATCTTTTAAATTTGAATTTGCAATGAAAAACTTACTAGGAATACCAAGAAATGTGAAATCCACGTTGAGATCACTATATCACAAAACCACTCAAATTCAAGAACTCATCATAAATCAATTACCATGTTGAGATTACTATTTGCAAGGAAAATACGGGAATTGTAATACACATAGATTGGTTCGGCAATTTAAAAGATTCCTTTCATGTTCTCGAATGGTAGGACCCAACGGCGTACCAGTTAGACCCTGGCTCGTGTTGATCCTAAAAATAAAACTGGGCTCATGTCCTTCTGGTGGCGTGCGTGGTACGCACATTAGGCAAACCCAACCAGTCGAGCCTCCGTGTTTCGAGTCGAAATATCTGGCGGCCAGAATTCCAGCCCTAGAAAATTCCCCTTAGGTCCCCGGTCCATAATGACTACTGTCGGTGTTCTGGGAACGGGGGTCCCCAGACTTGCCTGCCTGCGGCCTGCGGCGTGGCTCAAAGGAGGCCCAGCACAGCCCATCTTCATCAACACAAGCTCAAGACCCTCGCGAGGGGCCAAGCCTCACGGGGCGGACGACAAGGAGCTTCCTCAGGCACGGCCTCATCAGGCTGACTCACGAGGAGGCAGAGAGTTCAAGGCGGGGTACCTCGTGAGGTGCCCATGACGCAAGCCATGACGACCAAGGGCGCCGAAGAGGCGCCCGACCCAGCATGATGTCCTCCTTTCCTCTTTGGTGCAAAGGAGCAAGCGCGGTGAGAGCATCAAGCAAAGGCGTCAATTTCGTGCAACAAGACCAAGACCAATAGCGGCGAGAAGGAAGTCGTTGTGGAGCCCAAGCCGCATCACCACCAGAGCCTTTGACAGCGAGGACCAACTTTAGTCGGGATAAGTGTACCCGATGTTCCCCTTCAAAATGGCCAATTGTTGGCGCCCTTCCCGCTCAATATTTGGGAAGAGGCCCAGGGCCTTTGCCTATAAATAGGACTAGCCACCCCCAGGGTAGAGGCAATCGGACCTGACCTAGCAATTGGGATCCCCACCAAGGAACCCGAGATAGAGCGGTGAACTCCTCCCAAAGTTTCGTCGCACCAGCCAAACAGACCCTCGCGAGCACATTACGCCTTGTATTGTTCATCATCCGCCCAAGAGGCAATCCACCACACCACATCTTTGGGTAGGGTATTACACCACAATGGTGGCTCGAACGATATAAATCTTGTGTCTCTTGTGCTGTTACATTTTGGTAGTTTAGATCCTAGCGATTCGGTGAGGAGCGAGCGGTAGAGGGTTGAGTCTCCGTGCACACCCGGTGTTGAACCTCGGTCTGCGGAACCGAAATCCGACATTTGGCGCGCCCGGTAAAGTGCACGGAATTTGCCTTCCGTCGTCTCGTTCTTCTCCGACCATCGCATCCATACCGACACTCGGCGGGCTCGCGCGAAGCTCGAGCCGCCCTCGCTTCCCATGTCGCCTAGACGGCTCCCGTCGGCGGGCGCCCTCGTCGTTCCCCGTCACCTGCCGTCAACACCGCCACCGGCCCGGCGGGGAACGGGAAGCAAGCATCATCCCAGCATTCCCCGATGACCTCTAGGGAGCAGCCGTGCAGCTTCTTCCTCACCCGCCCCATCGCGCCGGCTCCCTCAGTAATCGCGGCCCTCCTGGGCGGCTCGCAAGCGTCGCCTCCAGCCGCCATGTCAAGCCATTCGTCCGCCGGGTCGGCGCCGCCTCCACGAGGCAGGGGGCTCCCTCGGGCCGGACGGAGCCGTCGGCCGGGCTGACCTTCGACTCTGAGGACCACCCCACCAACTCGGCCTGCTCGGGCGCGCTCCCCATGCTCTGCACACCCACCATCTGCCAGGTGGCCGTCACCAGGACCCTCATCAACGGTGGCGCGGGCCTCAACGTGCTCTCAGTTGAGGCCTTCAACCTCCTATGCATACCCCGGGAGCGGCTGCAACCCAGCCGGCCTTTCTCGGGCATCGGAGGCTGGTCGTCCAGCTTCTTGGGGCAGATCCGACTTCCGGTAACTTTCGGCACCTACGACAATTTCCGCACGGAGCTGGTCGATTTCGACATCGCCCCCATCGGCCTCCCCTACAATGCCATCCTCGGCTATCCAGCATTGGCCAAATTCATGGCCGCGACTCACCCGGGGTACAACCTCATGAAGATGCCCGAGAGCAACGGCGTCCTCACCGTGCCCGGGGACACCGAAGGTGCGCTACGAGTACTCAAGCTTGCCCTCAAGACGGCGGCGGCGGCACGGCCTGCCGGCGCCGAAACCCCCAAGCCCAAGGGGGCTGCACCGACCAGGAAGAAGCAGTTGTTCACCCAAGACAAGGCAGAGACCAAGCAGGTACTTGTCGACGAGGACGGGTCCACTAACGCCACTTTCACCATAGGCGCCAACCTCAAGCACGAGGGAGGAAGCCTGGTCAAGTTCTGCGTGCAAACAAGAAGGTGTTTGCACAGGAGCCCGATCAGGTGGCGAGGATCCCCGGGCGTGTCGAGCACCACCTCAGCGTGTGTCCCAGCGTGCGTCCCGTGAAGCGAAGGAGGCAGTCCAGTCCAAAAGCAGGCCTTCATCGTCCAAGAGACCCGCAAGCTAGAAGCCGTGGGGGTTATTCGCGAGGTCCGATACCCAGATTGGTTGGCCAACCCTGTGGTTGTGCCAAAGAAGGGAGGAAAGGAAAGCATGTGTGTCGACTTCACCAACCTCAACAAAGCATGCCCGCAAGATCCGTTCCCGCTCCCTCGCATCGACCAGATCGTCGATTCCACCGCTGAGTGTGACCTGTTATGCTTCTTGGATGCCTTCTCTGGGTATCACCAGATCAAGATGGCGGTGGAAGACGTGGAGAAGATGGCCTTCCTAACCCCGTGTGGGGTGTACTGCTATGCACGCATGCCATTTGGACTGCGCAACGTGGGGGCAACCTTTCAGCGACTCATGCACATCACCTTGGGCCCGCAGCTCGGGAAGAATGTGGAGGCTTACGTCGACGACATCGTAGTGAAGTCTCACGAGGCCAAGACCCTGATACAAGACCTGAAGGAAACCTTCACGAGCCTCAACGCAGTGAGCCTGCAACTCAACCCGGAGAAGTGTGTGTTTGGAGTCCCCTCGGGCAAGTTCTTGGGTTTCCTCGTGTCCCACGGAGGCATCGAGGCCAACCCAGAAAAGGTCAAGGCAGTTGAGGACATGAGCCCACCAAAGACCCTCAGGGAAATGCAGAAGCTCACGGGGCGCGTGACGGCGCTGGGGCGCTTCATCTCCCGATTGGGGGAGCGGGCGCTGCCTTTCTTCCAGCTGATGAAGAAAAAGGGGCCCTTTGAATGGACTGAAGAGGCCGACAAGGCGTTCCAAGATCTCAAGAGATACCTAACCAGCCCTCCAGTGATGGTGGCCCCGCGCCCTCAAGAGCCCTTGGTACTCTACCTCGCCGCCACTCCCTACTCTACTAGCGCAGCCCTGGTGGCAGTTAGAGAGGAGAGTCGGGCCAAGACCACGGCAGCCACTCGTGCCAAGGCAAAGCTGGATCAAAAGGAACTCGCGGAAGTCACCACCATGACTGAGGAAGATCAGCCGCCGCAGCGGAGAGCACCAGGGGCGGGAGAGGCCCTTCCTCTAGGCAACCAGCTTCGGGAGGCTCCACCACCTCAGGAGGCTCCACGGCGTCCGGAGGACGCCACCAGCACCGACGCCCCAAGCCTCGTCGAGCACCGGTGTGCCATTCGGCCGCGGTGTTACGGGATGCGAGGCACGGTACCCATGCAGTGAAGCTCCTCCTCGCCTGCTTGGTGGCCCAGCGCAAGCTGCGGCACGACTTCGTGGTCATCAATCAAGGTTGTCTCGGCATACCCCTTGGAAAGGGTGCTCAGAGCCCTAACTCAGCCGGAAGGGTCGCTGAGTGGAACATTGAACCGCAAGCATTCAGCTCGAAATTAGCACGACCAGAGTCATCAAAGGCGCCTGGCGATTTCTGGCGAATGGGCGAGGCACCGGCCTCGGGGCGGCGAGATCGATCCCTTTCCCGAGAAGCGAGGTGCGGAAGGCTGGGTCATGTACTTGACGGAGGCGTTCTCTGCAGGCGGCTGGGCTGGGCGGTGCTCATATCTCCCACTCGGGACAAGCTCTACTACACCGTGCAGCTCTGTTTCGGCAAGGCGAGAAGGTCTCCAACAATATAGCGGAGTACGAGGGTGAGAAGCGGGCTCAAGGCCGCCGCGCCACGGGAGTGAAGCTTACTATCAAGGCGATTCGCAACTCCTTGTCAATTTCTCCAACAAGGTATACGAGCCAAGAGATGAGCACATGGAGGCCTACCTTGCGGAGGTCCGCAGGATGGAGAAGCAGTTCCGGGGGTTGGAGCTACAGCATGTGCCCCGCGGCACTAATCAAGAGGCCGACGACATCGCCAAACGAGCCTCCAGGAGGTTGCCCCAGGAGCCGGGCGTCTTTGAGGAACGGCTCTTCAAGCCTTAGGCCCTACCACCATTGTCGAGCACAGCACAGCCTTGGGTGGAGCTTCCTCAGCCACCTGCCTTAGGAGCCCCATCCTGTGGCCCGGCCTCAGGGGCACGCCTGCTCCTAACGATGGAGCCTCAGGAGGGGTGCTGGATCACAGAGCTAAGGAGCTACTTAACGCAAGGGACCTTGCCGGAGAAGGAGGAGGAGGCAGAGTGTGTGGCGCGGCAAGCCACAGCGTACTGCATCATGGATGGAGAGCTCTACCGGAAACGACCGAACGATATGTCCCTGCGTTGCATCACCAGGGAACAAGGGAAGGAACTGCTGGCAGATATACACGGTGGAGACTGTGGGCATCATTCATTGTCACGGACCCTCGTCGGCAAGGCGTTCCGTAGAGGTTTCTATTGGCCTACTACGCTCAATGATGCTGTCGAACTTGTGAAGGCTTGCGAGGCCTGCCAATTCCATGCCAAGCAGGTCCATCAGCCGGCAGGAGGTTTGCAGACCATACCCCTCATATGGCCATTCGCGGTCTGGGGGCTGGATATCCTGGGCCCTTTTCCTCGGGCGCCAGGGGGCTATCGCTACCTCTACGTCGCCGTGGACAAGTTCACCAAGTGGGCCGAAGTCGAGGCCGTCCGCACCATCCTGCTGGTTACGTGGTCAAGTTCATCAAGGGCATCGTGAGCGGTTGGAGTGCCGAACCGCATCATCATTGATAACGGTTCGCGATTCACGATAACCTTTTCAAAACATATTGTGCTAACCTTTGAACGCAGATATGCTACGCCGATGGCGCACCCGAAGCAACGGCCAGCCGAGCGGGCCACCGCAGAAGTCTGAGGGCCTCAAGACCGGGGCATTCAAGAAGAGACCGAGGCTCGTGGGCGAGGCTGGTATGACGAGCCAAGATGCGTCTTTGTGGTCCATGCGCACAACCGCGACCAAGCCGACTGGGGAGACCCCCTTCTTCCTAGTCTACGGAGCCGAAGCGGTCCTCCCTCACGAGGTCAGGCGTCGATCCGCGCAGGTCCTGGCGTTCGATGAGACGCTATAGGACGCCATGCGGGGGACGGACCTCGTGCTGGGGGAGGAGCGTCGTCGAGAAGCTGCGCTGCGAGCGGCAAGGTACCAGCAGGCGCTCCGGTGATACCACTGCCGCAACATCCGCCCCAGAACTCTCGAGGTAGGGGACCTCGTGCTCCGGCGGGTCCTCTCCAGGGAGGGACTGCATAAGCTCTCTCCTATGTGGGAGGGCCCGTTCAAGGTTGTTCATGTTTCCAAGCCCGGCTCCGTGCACTTGGAGACTCAGGAGGGAGTACCTGTCCAGAACGTGTGGAACATCCAGCGCCTCCCAAGGTTTTACCCCTGAAAAGGCCCAAAGCCTGTGAAGAAGGCGAATGCTTGTGAAGCTCATCTTTTTGGAAAAGGCCCAGAGCCTGTGAAGAAGGCGAATGCCTGTGAAGCTCATCTTTTTGGAAAAGGCCCAGGCACATGAAGAAGGCGAATGCTGTGAAGCTCATCTTTTGGAAAAGGCCCAGAGCACATGAAGAAGGCAAATGCTGTGAAGCTCATCTTTTGGAAAAGGCCCAGAGCACATGAAGAAGGCGAATGCTGTGAAGCTCATCTTTTGGAAAAGGCCCAGAGCACATGAAGAAGGCGAATGCTGTGAAGCTCATCTTTTGGAAAAGGCCCAGAGCACGTGAAGAAGGCGAATGCTGTGAAGATCATCTTTTGGAAAGGGCCCGAGCACGTGAAGAGGGCTAGCGCCCGTGAAGCTTGCTTCCCGAAGAAAGGCCCGAGCTCTGTGAAGAAGGCCAGCGCCTGTGAAGCTTCGCCGCCGTGACACTCTCACGTAATAATGAGTTGGGGCTATACACGCCCCGGAGTATCAGGGGTGCCGGCCTCAGGCCCTGGGGCTCCCTCCCACGCCCAGTGGCAGCACTTAGTTCCGCGCTGGTGAGAAGACATCGAAGACTAGACTAGGTGCCGGACGCGGCTTTTTCATTTGCTTTCTGTAGTTGGCTAGTTCATTCCCATTTGGAGTTTTTATCGAAACTGTCGCTGCCTTTTGACCTGTGGTTCTTTGACTTTTTTCGCTCTCCTGCCTCGATTTCTCTTGCACGGGGGCTCGCGAGGCGGAAGCCCTGGGAGCCCTCATGAGCGTTCCTGCCCCTATCGCTCAAGTTTTCATGGCCCGGGTCCACTACCAGAGAACCCCTCCGGACCATGCCTCACGGGCACCACGACGCGAATACAGGGCCTAGGTCGGTCGCCTCCGTGGCTGAGGCTAGGGATTACTTGCAAATGGGCATACAACAGAAAGGAACAATACCCGGATAACAAAAATAGTACGATGATTGACGACGTTAACCCAGAAGCGCCCCCACGGGGCCACACATTGATGTCTTTTTATGCAGGAGAAAAGAAAGGAAAGAACAAAAGCAGGCGAAGCACGTCCCGCACCGGCCCTCTCGGAAGACTCGAGCCGCCTCCGGAGCTCAAGCGGACTCCCTCTCGCGCTTCACCGGGGCGCGACGGCGAGCAGACCCGCTGCCGCCCTCCAAGCAGGCGCGACGACTTGGAGGTTGGCCGCGATCGCGGCTAGAAGGGTCGCTACCCGAAGAAGAGCTGGTGAAGCTTGAGGAGTCACGGGCGTCGCCAACCGCCCGCGCGCTGCCCTCTCCGTCCTTGCCGGGGCTGAGTCCCCAGCCACGGTCGTCGTCTTCAGGGCAGCACCCCGCACGGAGACCATCTTCCCCAAACACCCTCACGTAGAGGGTGGCTTCGCCGTCGAACTTGAAGTGCAGAGAGCACCGGCGGCGGAGACCACTGCGTGAGCAAGCGTCTGCCGGCATGCGGGTCGGGGCGGGTTCCTGTGGCGGAGACCTCAGCGAAGCCCATGAGGCCCGGCTGCAGCAGCCATCCGCCTGGAGCGAGAGGCCACCCAAGGCGCCAGCTGGGAGCTCACCTAGGAGGAAGCGAGGGAGCTGGAGCCGGGCGCCGGACGGCTCCACCGCCCACACAATGAACTCCGGCATCACCTCCGCAGTATGGAGACGCGGCCTCGGGGGTCGCACGGCCGGAGCACGCCCGCCGACCATGGCCAGTCGCTCATCACCGCGCAGAGAGCCACCACCGCGGCCACGGGGGACCGCCGTGGAGGCCACATGATGCTTGTGAGGGCGGCCTCGACCGCGCTTGGGCGGGGGAGAGGAAGACTCGACCTGGCGGGCCTTTACTTTCTCTGTGGCCGAAAACTTCCTTGGTGGAGCCATGGAGAAGAAGGAGAAGCAAGAGGGGATAGGCTGGAAGGGCGCATGCCGTTCCATACTTATAGCCGGCGAAGGCCAACCGTCGACCTCCACGATCACAGGTAATCATGACCCGCTTTGCATGCAGGGACTTGTCGAATCCGAGCGGTTACCAAGGCCTCACGGGGAAGCGGTGCCGCCCACGTCCAATCAACCGCCAGGCGGTGCTCAAGGCCGCAGGATGTTAGGGCCCGCGACGCTTCGCACTTGCCCTTTCGCCTCTCCGCTCGGCCAAGTTCGGGTGCTCCATGGGCCCGGGGGCTACTGTCGGCGTTCTGGGAATGGGGGTCCCCAGACTTGCTTGCCTGCGGCCTGCGGCATGGCTCAAAGGAGGCCCAGCACAGCCCATCTTCATCAACACAAGCTCAAGACCCTCGCGAGGGGCCAAGCCTCGCGGGGCGGACGGCAAGGAGCTTCCTCAGGCATGGCCTCGTCAGGCTGGCTCACGAGGAGGCGGAGAGTTCAAGGCGGGGTACCTCGCGAGGTGCCCATGACGCAAGCCATGGCGACCAAGGGCGCCATTGAGGCGCCAGCCAGCATGATGTCCTCCTTTCCTCTTTGGTGCAAAGGGAGCAAGCGCAGGAGAGCATCAAGCAAAGACATCCATTTTGGTGCAACAAGACCAAGACCATAGCGGCCGAAGGAAGTCATTGTGGAGCCCAAGCGGCGTCACCACGAGCCTTTGACAAAGCGAGGACCAACTTTGTCGAGGATAAGTGTACCCGATGTTCCCCTTCAAAATGGCCAATTTTTGGCGCCCTTCCCGCTCAATATTTGGGAAGAGGCCCAGGGCCTTTGCCTATAAATAGGACTAGACACCCCCAGGGTAGAGGCAATCGGACCTGACCTAGCAATCGGGATCCCCACCATGGAACCAGTAGATAGAGCGATTGAACTCCTCCCAGCAATTCGTCGCACCAGCCAAGAACAGACCCTCGCGAGGCTGTTCTACCTTGTATTGTTCATCATCCGCCCAAGAGGCAATCCACCACACCACACACTGGAGTAGGGTATTACACCACAATGGTGGCCCGAACCAGTATAAATCTTGTGTCTCTTGTGCTGTTCTGTTTGGTAGTTTAGATCCTAGCGATTCGGTGAGGAGTGAGCCGGTAGAGGGTTGAATCTCCGTGCGCACCCCAGTGTTCGAACCTCGAGGGTCTGCCGGAACCCGAAATCCGACAACTACTGATGAACAATGGAGGGATGCTTTAGTAACTAGACAACGTTACCTACCATGCCGAGCATGGTTCAATTCCCTCGGTCGCCGCTACCCAAGATCACCCGTCAACTCCATTGCCTAGTACTAATAGGAGTACTACACCATGATGAGCACAGAATTGAGCCCGTTTGTTCGTGCCTAGTACTTGAGTTAATATATCAGGCAATGCACTGGTACGGAGGGATTATCCTTTTACTCTGCATATATAACTTTGTCTGAAGGCTAACTAAGCAAAATGTTTGACGAAATCCTTTCTTGAGAAATACAACAGGAAAGATGTATCACTTGAAAATTTATTGCATGATGCAGGTTATGATATTGTTTCGAATCCTGGATTTTAAATTTCAGTAAATCAAAAGTGTTCGGAAATTCATGAAACTGAGCATGGTCTCGTGATATGGCACAAATATTCTTACGTAATTTTTTTCTTCAATATGAGACAAGCTACTTATGAGAAGTTGCACAAATGAAGAGCCAAGGTATTTTGGAACAAAGACCTGTCACATTAAGGAAAACGCTTTCACTATTCAAACCGTGGATGTTTATGTGCCGCCACGAGTCCCGCTTCTCATCGGCAGGTGCCGTCCGAGCAAGCGTGTGAGTCGACGGTAGGCGTGTGAGCAGACCGCTGCGCAGGCTCACCGGGAGGCAACCCCTTTGACCAGGTTCCGCCACCCACCTTCGTCCCAACTACCCCCACTTTTAGTGGCGCTGGCGCCGCAGTTTAAAATCAATCCTGCACTACCCGGTATCGCGACAATCTTCTCTCTTTCTCTCCGATTCTCCTGTCATCTACCTCCGACCAGCCTGACCTAACCGTACGCCATGCTGCATCATGATGGTTTGCCCTTAGTCTCCCAGTTTCCTAAGGAAGACACCTAGCCGGAGTCTCAAGAACATAAGGAGCTTTGGGACGAGCTTGAACAGGCCTTGCGGGAAGATGCCACGCCTGTCCCCGCTCCCGTTCAGGGTCCCGTCGCCCCGACTGCGCCAGCGCCCATCCCCGTGGCACTGATGGGCTGGGAGCCGCACATTGTCTCCGAGCTTGATGCAATGGGGTTCCATGTGGTCCCCGCTAAGTTTCACGCGCCTGTGCACCTGCCAGCGCATGCGCCTGCTCATGCACTGATGTGCGTGCCTGTGCTGGTGCCCGTTGATGCCTGCTAGAACTACATCGGTATTTCCCCAAAGAGGAAGGGATGATGCAGTATAGCGATGGTAGGTATTTCCTTCAGTGATGAGACCAAGGTTATCAAACCAGTAGGAAAACCTCCTCACACCACGTAAACAACACCTTCACACAAATAACAAATACTCGCAACCCGACGTGTTAAAGGGGTTGTCAATCCCTTTCGGGTACGGTGCCTCAAGATAGGCAAATAACATGAGATAAAAGTGGTAGATAGGATAAATTGATTGCGTATAAAATAAATTGCAGCAAGGTATGTTTGTATTTTTGGTTTAATAGATCTGAAAATAAATGCAAAGGAAAATAGATCACAAAGGCAAATATGACAAAAAGAGACCCAGGGCCGTAGGTTTCACTAGTGGCTTCTCTCGAGAAAAATAGCAAATGGTGGGAAAACAATTACTGTTGGGCAATTGATAGAACTTCAAATAATCATGACAATATCCAGGCAATGATCATTATATAGGCATCACGTCCAAGATTAGTAGACCGACTCCTGCCTGCATCTACTACTATTACTCCACACATCGACCGCTATCCAGCATGCATCTAGTGTATTAAGTTCATGGAAAAATGGAGTAATGCAATAGGAACGATGACCTGATGTAGATAAGATCAGTTTATCTATTGTGTAGATATAGATCCCATCTTGTTATCCTTAGTAGCAACGATACATACGTGAAGGTTTCCCTTCTGTCACTGGGATCAAGCACCGTAAGATCGAACCCACTACAAAGCACCTCTTCCCATTGTAAGATTAATAGATCAAGTTGGCCAAACAAAGCCCAAATATCAGAGAAGAAATACGAGGCTATAAGCAATCATGCATATAAGAGATCAAAGAAGACTCAAACAACTTTCATGGAAATAAACGTAGATCTGATCATAAACTCAAAGTTCATCGGATCCCAACAAACACACCGCAAAAAGGCTTATGTCATATAGATCTCCAAGAGACCATTGTATTGATAATCAAGAGAGAGAGAGAGAGAGAGAGAGGAATCCATCTAGCTACTAACTACGGAACCGTAGGTCTACAAAGAACTACTCAGCATCATCGGAGAGGCACCAATGGAAGTGGTGAACCCCTTTGTGATGGTGTCTAGATTGGATCCGGTGGTTCTGGACTCTGCGGCGGCTGGAATTGATTTTCGTTGACCCCCTAGGGTTTCTGGATTATTGTGGTATTTATAGAGCAAAGAGGCAGTTCAGGGGGCACCCGAGGTGGGCACAACCCACCAGTGCACGCCTGGGCCTTCTGGCGCGCCCTAGTGGGCGCTGCTCCCCACGAGGCACCCCAGGTGCTTCCTTGGCCCACTGGATGTCTTCTGGCCCAAAAAAATCCTGCAGGAGTTTCGCTGCGTTTGGACTCCGTTTGATATTGGTTTCCCGCGATGTAAACAACATGTAGAAAATAGCAACTGGCACTGGGCACTATGTCAATAGGTTAGTACCAAAAATGATATAAATGACTATAAAATGATGTAAAACATCGAAGAATGATAATATAAAAGCATGGAACAATAAAAAATTATAGATACGTTGGAGACGTATCAGCATCCCCAAGCTTAATTCCTGTTCGTCCTCGAGTAGGTAAATGATAAAAACAAAAATTTTGATGTGGAATGCTGCCTAACATGTTCATGACATTTGTTTTCATTATAGCATGGACATATGGACTTTTATATGATTCAAAGCAACAGTCTAGTTTTGACATGAAGACTTTAATACTCAAGCATACCAACAAGCAACCATGTCTTTCCAAATATCAACACTAAAGCAAGTTATCCCTAGCCCATCATGCTCAATCATTGATCCATTCATAAAACACACTCGAATATTAGCTCCACCCAATGCTCAAATACGATCATAGTGCCCCTTAGTTGGTGCTTTATAAGAGAAGATGGAGACTCAAATTCTAAATAAAATTTGCATAAGTAAAAGAAAGGCCCTTTGCGGAGGGAAATAGGGATTTGTAGAGGTGCCAGAGCCCAAAGCTTAAATTGAGAGATAAAAATAGTTTTGAGAGGCATACTTTTCCCACCAGCGAAAACGACTTAGAGATCTCAACACTTTCCATGCTATATACATCATAGGCGGTTCCCAAACAGAAAATAAATTTTATTCCTTTTTCCACCATTACTTTCACTTTCCATGGCTAACCGTATCCACGGGTGCCCTCCATACCAACACTTTCCAAGGAATTTATTATTTGACAACATAAAGTAAATTCATTTTTCATTTCGGGACTGGGCATCCCTAATACCTTTGCCATACTCTCATGCAATGACAAGTGAATAAACCCTCATCGTGAGAATAACACATCTAGCATGGGAAATATTGGTCACCCTTCACCGCCTCGCGAGAGGTAGAGAACAGAAATGAGAAATTTATTTTGAAAATTAGAGATGGAACATGCAAATTTCCTTACAACGGCATGAAAATACTGCATATAGGTAGGTATAGTGGACTCATCAGGCAAAACTGGTTTAAAGGGTTTTGGATGCACAAGTAGTGATCATACTTAGTGCAAAATGAAGGCTAGCAAAAAGATTGAGAAGCGACCAACCAAAAAGCGAAAAATCTCGTACCCAAGCATTAAGCATAAGTAACACCGAATAATGCACCATGAGTAGGATATAAATTTCATTGCATGACTATTGACTTTCGTGCTTGCATAGGGAATCACAAACCTTAACATCAATATTCTTACTAAAGCACAATTACTCATCAACATGACTCACATATCATATCGTCATATCTCAAAACCATTATTAAGAATCAATCTTATTTTATCTAGTGATCTTCATGAAAATTTTCATTATATCCTCCTTGGATATCTATCACTTTGGGACTATTTTCATATGTTGCTTTTGATAAGCTCAAAAAAATATAAGTGAAGATCATGAGCATAATTTTTATTTCTCTCAAAATAATCTAAGTGAAGTAAGAGAGAAGTTCTTAGAAAATTTACTAACTCCCAAATAAATATAAGTGAAGCATGAGAGCATTTCTTCAAAAATAACAAAGCACACCGTGCTCAAAAAGATATAAGTGAAGCACTAGAGCAAATCCATGGCTCTAAAAATTGAAGTGAAGCATGCGAGAAATCATAGAATAATTTTTGGCTCTCTCAAAAGGGTGTGTACAGAAAGGATTCAACACTTAAAACACAAAGCAAAACAAGCAAAGACTCATATCATACAAGACGCTCCAAGAAAAACTCATATTATGTGACGAATAAAAATATAGCTTCAAGTAAAATACCAATGGTTGTTATAAGAAAGTGGGGATGCCACTCAGGGGCATCCCCAAGCTTACCCTTTTGCTAATCCTTATTCCTTCATCCATCGTAAGATCACCCAAAACTTGAAAACTTCAATCACACAAAACTCAAACAAAACCTTCGTGAGATCCGTTAGTATAAGAAAGGAAACCACTACTATAAGTACTGTAGTACACATATTCTTATTTTGTTTTTGCATTATATATACTGTATTCCATCTTTTATATGGCAAAAACTCATCAAAGAGAACCATAGAATCATCAAAACAAGCACACAAATATGTTGCTTTTGATAAGCTCAAACAAATATATACTGTATTTCAACATGTTTTTTACATCGCAGGAAATCAATATCAAACGGAGTCCAAACACAATGCAACTCCTACTATTACTCCACACATCAACCGCTATCCAGCATGCATCTACTACTATTACTCCACACATCAACCGCTATCCAGCATGCATCTAGTGTATTAAGCTCATGGAAAACGGAGTAATGCAATAAGAGCGATGACATGATGTAGACAAGATCCATTTATCTATTGCATAGACATAGATCCCATCTTGTTATCCTTGGTAGCAACGATACATATGTGTCGGTTCCCCTTCTGTCACTGGGATCAAGCACCGTAAGATCAAACCCACTACAAAGCACCTCTTCCCATTGCAAGATAAATAGATCAAGTTGGCCAAACAAAACCCAAATATCAGAGAAGAAATACGAGGCTATAAGCAATCATGCATACAAGAGATCAAAGAAGACTCAAACAACTTTCATGGATAAAAACATAGATCTGATCATAAACTCAAAGTTCATCGGATCCCAACAAACACACCGCAGAAAGGCTTACATCATATGGATCTCCAAGAGACCATTGTATTGATAATCCAGAGAGAGAGAGAGAGAGAGAAAGGAAGCCATCTAGCTACTAACTACGGACCCGTAGGTCTGCAAAGAACTACTCATGGATCATCAGAGAGGCGCCAATGGAAGTGGTGAACCCCTCCGTGATGGTGTCTAGATTGGATCTGGTGGTTCTGGACTCTGCGGCGGCTGGAATTGATTTTCATCGACTCCCCTAGGGTTTCTGGAATATTGGGGTATTTATAGAGCAAAGAGGCGGTTCATGGGGCACCCGAGGTGGGTACAACCCACCAGGGCGCGCCTGGGCCTCCTGGCATGCCCTAGTGGGTGCTGCTCCCCTCAAGGCACCCCTGAGGTGCTTCCTTGGCCCACTAGATGTCTTCTGGCCCAAAAAAATTCTCCAGGAGTTTCACTGTGTTTGGACTTCATTTGATATTGATTTCCTACGATGTAAAACACATGCAGAAAACAACAACTGGCACTGAGCACTATGTCAATAGGTTACTACCATAAAATGATATAAAATGACTATAAAATGATTGTAAAACATCTAAGAATGATAACATAACAGCATGGAACAATCAAAAATTATAGATACGTTGGAGACGTATCACCCGTGCACCTGCCAGCACATGCGCCTGCGCGTGCACTGACGCGCACGCCCGTGCCGGTGCCCGTGCACACAAATATCTCCGCCGTGCCGTTGCCAGCGCCTGTCCCCGCGCGGGTGCCGGTGCCCCCCTCAGCGACCTGGATGACCGTCGTCAACCGCTTCCTTGCACCAATGCCAGTCGCCTCCTCCCACCAGTTGACTCGCTCCTAGAGACTGAAGTCCAGAACATTGTGGCCTCCCTTGAAGCTAGGGCCAACATCCAGGAGTACGCCAACAATGGCGCAAGATGCCACCGTCGCCGTCGGTCACTGGCCCGATGACACACATAGCACGGCATAGGAGCCGCTTCCCACCGCAAGACGCCCCGCCGCCGCTGCGTAATCTAAATTTGCCATGAAAAACGTTCGGATTGCCATGCTTAAAATCCGAACGTTTATCATTTTCGTTTATTTTAGATCAATCGTCCTATGAATGTAAAGTCGGAGTCAGATTGAATGAAATCTATGGTTTGATTGATTGAATGTTCTACTAGAGCCGTATCAAATTAAATATAAAACGTCATCAAGCCCCATGTATTCCTTTTCATCCAACGACCTAGACTGCTTCAATGTCGAGCGCTCAACACGTATAGCATGTAGTTAATTTCATGCCAAAAATAGTCCTAATCACATAATAACACGCAAATAATATCCTACTCAATATCCGCATGCACTTAATATACTTCCAAATTAAAGTGCATTGCACGTACACATTGACTAGTACTACTAGTACGTGAAACTGGTGCCGTAACTTGTGAACGCGTCTAGATATGGTCCACGGCAACATCGCCCGCGAGTTCTTTGTGTTTTCCCGTGCGTCTAATCGTAGAAGGGGAGGAGAGAGAGAGCAGACATGGAACCCACCAGTAAGTGAAGGCGAATAGTATGTGCTAACGAGCCAGTCCACTGATGTACTAAAAATAATATTACATGTTATCCATTAAATAGGCTGTGGTAATATAAAAACATTATATGAACAAAGGGGGATACAACAAACGTTGATGTACTACGTATGTTGCCTATTGACGTGCGGCTTGAAGGCCCTGGTCGCATGTTCGATGCTCATCCTTTTTAATTTTTAATTTATATATGGGTCCAAATTTGTTTCATGACACGTGGGCTCATCGGTGTGTATTTTGTAGCACTTTAATTTGTGGGTCGAAATTTGTTCCATTATAGGTGGACTATCGGTGCGTAGTTTTGTAGCTTATTTGTAATAATTAAAGAGAACAACAGAGTTTTTCACAAAAATACCATGGTGCAACATTGAAGGCGAGAAATGACGTGCGAGAGAGCGACGACCGAGCCAGAGGGAAATCAATTGCGGGACGTGTGGGGGTTGCAACGGTGTTTGAAGTAGTTGTAGGCCGGATGCTATGAAAATATAATCTAAACCCACCGGAATAAATGCCTACACAAATTAATCCATGGTTGGGGACCCCCTCGCAATGTAAATAGCTCTGGCTTTGTGATGGATGGACAGATAGCTTCAATGTGTGGAAGATATGGCGTGAGAAAGCGAGGTCAATCGAGACACAAGTAGATAGAGAGACAAAGTGAGTGTGGTTCGACAATCATTGAAAAGATATATGTGCTCTAGAGAGATATTGTTCGATTGAGCTTTTGGGGAGGGTGAGGGTTGTAAGATAGAGCTTGGGAGATGATCCAGTCACAGACATGTAGATATATTTTGTGCGTGGGAGGAAGGTCAACCGATTACATATATAAAGGGAGAGAGATTGATCGAGTGTGGATCGTCGTGGGATTGAAAGAGTGAGACGGGTTGGAGAGAGTGACCTAGATAGACAATGTGCATGAGAGAGTATACAATATGAATATGTCGAATTGGGCTCAAACATGGAGATATATCGTTTGTGTCCGGGAAAGAGCAAGGTCAATCGAGACATACAGAGAGAGTGAGAGAGAGAGAGAGAGAGAGAGAGAGAGATTGAGCAAGTGTGGCCCGCCATGAGGTCGAAAGAGTGGGGGCGGCTTTGATGGACTGACCTAGATAGACAATCTGCGTGAGAGAGTATAGTGTGTGTCGATCGAGGCCAGAACAGGGAGATATATCATTTGTGTGTGAAAGAAAGCAAGGTTAATCGAGACTCAGATAAAGAGAGCGAGATTGAGCTAGTGTGGCCCGCCGTGCGGAAGAAAGAGTGAGACAGTCTCGAGGGAGTGACCTAGATAGACAACGTGCGTGCGTGCACACGAGAGGTTGGGGGCTAGATAGGGAATGCATGTATCCAGCAAGAGAGGGTGGGAGGGAGAGAGAGATAGAGATAGTGAAGGAAATATGCCCTAGAGGCAATAATAAAGTTATTATTTATTTCCTTATATCATGATAAATGTTTATTATTCATGCTAGAATTGTATTAACCGGAAACATAATACATGTGTGAATACATAGACAAACATAATGTCACTAGTATGCCTCTACTTGACTAGCTCGTTGATCAAAGATGGTTTTGTTTCCTAACCATAGAAATGAGTTGTCATTTGATTAACGGGATCATATCATTAGGAGAATGATGTGATTGACTTGACCCATTCCGTTAGCTTAGCACTTGATCGTTTAGTATGTTGCTATTGCTTTCTTCATGACTTATACATGTTCCTACAACTATGAGATTATGCAACTCCCGTTTACCAGAGGAACACTTTGTGTGCTACCAAAGCGTCTAGCGTAAGCGGGTGATTATAAAGGAGCTCTACAGGTGTCTCCAAAGGTACATGTTGAGTTGGCGTATTTCGAGATTAGGTTTTGTCACTCTGATTGTCGAAGAGGTATCTCTGGGCCCTCTCGGTAATGCACATCACTATAAGCCTTGCAAGC
The DNA here is from genome assembly GCA_021437245.1 of Aegilops speltoides. Classification (NCBI taxonomy): domain Eukaryota; kingdom Viridiplantae; phylum Streptophyta; class Magnoliopsida; order Poales; family Poaceae; genus Aegilops; species Aegilops speltoides. Next base: position 74,350,440 of record CM038145.1, on the reverse strand, counting down.
AATATAGCTAATGAGTTAGTTGTGGAATGATGCATTACGTAACAAGTAAAGAGACTTTCTGATAACGAGATTGAACTAGGTATTGAGATACCGACGATCGAATCTCGGGCAAGTAACATGCCGATGACAAAGGGAACAACGTATGTTGTTATGCGGTTTGACCGATAAAGATCTTCGTAGAATATGTAGGAGCCAATATAAGCATCCAGGTTCCACTATTGGTTATTGACTGAAGACGTGTCTCGGTCATCTATACATAGTTCTCGAACCCGTAGGGTCCGCACGCTTAAAGTTAGATGACGGTTATATTATGAGTTCATGTGCTTTGATGTACCGAAAAGAGTTCAGAGTCCCGGATGTGATCACAGACATGACGAGGAGTCTCGAAATGGTCAAGACATGAAGATTGATATATTGGACAACTATATTCGGACACCGGAATAGTTCCGGGGGTTATCGGATGTATACCGGAGTACCGGGAGGTTACCGGACCCCCCCCCCCTGGGGGTTAATGGGCCTCATGGGCCCAAAGTGGAGCAGAGGAGGGGCAGCCAGGGCAGACCGCGCGCCCCCTCCCCCTCTAGTCCGAATAGGACAAGGAGGGGGGCGCCCCCCTTTCCTTCCTCTCCTCTCTCCCCTTCCTTCCCCCTCTCCTACTTGGACAAGGAAAGGAGGGAGTCCTACTCCTGGTGGGAGTAGGACTCCTCCTGGCACGCCTCCTCCGGGCCGGCCGCCCCCTCCCTCTTGCTCCTTTATATCCGGGGGCAGGGGGCACCGCTAGACACAACAATTGATCCTTGAGATCTATTAGCTGTGTGTGGTGCCCCCTCCACTATATTCCACCTCCAAAATATCGTAGCGGTGCTTAGGCGAAGCCCTGCCTCGGTAGAACATCATCATCATCACCATGCCATCGTGCTGACAGAACTCTCCCTCGAAGCTCGGCTGGATCGGAGTTCGAGGGACGTCATCGAGCTGAACGTGTGCTGAACTCGGAGGTGTCGTGTGTTCGGTACTTGGATCGGTCGGATCGTGAAGACGTACGACTACATCAACCGCGTTGTGCTAACGCTTCCGCTTTCGGTCTACGAGGGTACATGGACAACACTCTCCCCTCTCGTTGCTATGCATCACCATGATCTTACGTGTGCGTAGGAATTTTTTTGAAATTACTACGTTCCCTAACGGTGGCATCCGAGCCAGGTTTTATGCGTAGATGTTATATGCACGAATAGAACACAAGTGAGTTGTGGGCGATACAAGTCATACTGCTTACCAGCATGTCATACTTTGGTTCGGCGGTATTGTTGGATGAAGCGGCCCGGACCGACATTACGCGTACGCTTACGCGAGACTGGTTCTATCGACGTGCTTTGCACATAGGTGGCTGGCGGGTGTCAGTTTCTCCAACTTTATTTGAACCGAGTGTGGCTACACCCGGTCCTTGAGAAGGTTAAAACAGCACTAACTTGACGAACTATCATTGTGGTTTTGATGCGTAGGTAAGAACGGTTCTTGCTCAGCCCGTAGTAGCCACGTAAAATTTGCAACAACAAAGTAGAGGACGTCTAACTTGTTTTTGTAGGGCATGTTGTGATGTGATATGGTCAAGACGTGATGCTATATTTTATTGTATGAGATGATCATGTTTTGCAACCGAGTTATCGGCAACTAGCAGGAGCCATATGGTTGTCACTTTATTGTATGCAATGCAATCACCCTGTAATTGCTTTACTTTATCACTAAGCGGTAGCGATAGTCGTAGAAGCAATAGGTGGCGAAACGACAACGATGCTACGATGGAGATCAAGGTGTCGCGCCGGTGACGATGGTGATCATGATGGTGCTTCGAAGATGGAGATCAGAAGCACAAGATGATGATGGCCATATCATATCACTTATATTGATTGCATGTGATGTTTATCCTTTATGCATCTTATTTTGCTTTGATTGACGGTAGCATTATAAGATGATCTCTCACTATATTTCAAGGTATAAGTGTTCTCCCTTAGTATGCACCGTTGCGAAAGTTCTTCGTGCTGAGACACCACATGATGATCGGGTGTGATAGGCTCTACGTTCAAATACAACTGGTGCAAAACAGTTGCACACACAGAATACTCAGGTTAAACTTGACGAGCCTAGCATATACAGATATGGCCTCGGAACACTGAGACCGAAAGGTTGAGCATGAATCATATAGTAGATATGATCAACATCACCATTGAAAACTACTCCATCTCACGTGATGATCGGACATGGTTTAGTTCATTTGGATCACGTGATCACTTAGATGATTAGAGGGATGTCTATCTAAGTGGGAGTTCTTAGTAATATGATTAATTGAACATAAATTTATCATGAACTTAGTACCAGATAGTATTTTGCTTGTCTATGTTTGTTGTAGATATATGGCTCGTGCTATTGTTCCGTTGAATTTTAATGCATTCCTTGAGAAAGCTAAGTTGAAAGATGATGGTAGCAATTACACGGACTGGATCCGTAACTTGAGGATTATCCGGGTGCCAGGCCTGCTGCAGATGCAACTGATGACGTTAAGAACGTCTGGCAGAGCAAAGCTGATGACTACTCGATAGTTCAGTGTGCCATGCTTTACGGCTTAGAATTCAACGACGTTTTGAACGTCATCGAGCATATGAGATGTTCCAGGAGTTGAAGTTAATATTTCAAGCAAATGCCCGTATTGAGAGATATGAAGTCTCCAATAAGTTCTATAGCTGCAAGATGGAAGAGAATAGTTCTGTCAGTGAACATATACTCAAAATGTATAGGTATAATAATCACTTGATTCAACTAGGAGTTAATCTTCCTGATGATAGTGTCATTGACGGAATTCTTCAATCACTGCCACCAAGCTACAAGAGCTTCGTGATGAACTATAATATGCAAGGGATGAACAAGACTATTCCCGAGCTCTTCGCAATGCTAAAAGCTGCGAAGGTAGAAATCAAAAAGGAGCATCAAGTGTTGATGGTCAACAAGATCACCAGTTTCAAGAAAAAGGGTAAAGGGAAGAAGAAGGGGAACTTCAAGAAGAACGGCAAACAAGTTGCTGCTCAAGAGAAGAAACCCAAGTATGGAACTAAGCCTGAGACTGAGTGCTTCTACTGCAAGCAGACTGGTCACTAGAAGCAGAACTACCACAAGTATTTGGCGGATAAGAAGGATGGCAAGGTGAACAAAGGTATATCTGATATACATGTTATTGATGTGTACCTTACTAATGCTCGCATGATAGCACTGGTATTTGATCTTGGTTACATTGCTAATATTTGCAACTCAAGCAGGGACTATGGATTAGCGAAGATTGGCTAAGGACAAGGTGACGATGCGCGTGGGAAATGGTTCCAAAGTTGATGTGATCGCGGTTGGCACGCTACCTCTACATCTACCTTCGAGATTAGTTTTAGACCTAAATAGTTGTTATTTCGTGCCAGCGTTAAGCATGAACATTATATCTGGATCTTGTTTGATGCGAGACGGTTATTCATTTAAATCAGAGAATAATGGTTGTTCTATTTATATGAGTAATATCTTTTATGGTCATGCACCCTTGAAGAGTGGTCTATTTTTATTAAATCTCGATAGCAGTGATACACATATTCATAATGTTGAAACCAAAAGATGCAGAGTTGATAATGATAGTGTAACTTATTTGTGGCACTGCCGTTTGGGTCATATTGGTGTAAAGCGCATGAAGAAACTCCATACTGATGGACTTCTGGAATCACTTGATTATGAATCACTTAGTACTTGTGAACCGTGCCTCATGGGCAAGATGACTAAAACGCCGTTCTCCGGAACTATGCAGCGAGCAACAGATTTGTTGGAAATCATACATACTAATGTATGTGGTCCAATGAACATTGAGACTCGCGGCACGTATCGTTATTTTCTCACCTTCATAGATGATTTGAGCAGATATGGGTATATCTACTTAATGAAACATAAGTCTGAAACATTTCAGAAGTTCAAAGAATTTTAGAGTGAAGTGGAAAATCATCGTAACAAGAAAATAAAGTTTCTACGATCTGATCATGGAGGAGAATATTTGAGTTACGAGTTTGGTTTACATTTGAAACAATGCGGAATATTTTCGCAACTCACGCCACCCGGAACACCACAACGTAATGGTGTGTCCGAACATCGTAATCGTACTTTACTAGATATGTTGCGATCTATTATGTCTCTTACTGATTTACCGCCGTCGTTTTGGGGTTATGCTTTAGAGACGGCCGCATTCACGTTAAATAGGGCACCATCAAAATCCGTTGAGACGATGCCTTATGAACTATGGTTTGGCAAGAAACCAAAGTTGTCATTTCTTAAAGTTTGGGGATGCGATGCTTATGTGAAGAAACTTCAACCAGATAAGCTCGAACCCAAATCGGAGAAATGTGTCTTCATAGGATACCCAAAGGAGACTATTGGGTACACCTTCTATCACAGATCCGAAGGCAAGACTTTTGTTGCTAAATTTGGACCTTTCTAGAGAAGGAGTTTCTCTCGAAAGAAGTGAGTGGGAGGAAAGTAGAACTTGATGAGGTAATTGTACCTGCTCCCTTATTGGAAAGTAGTGCATCACAGAAACCGGTTCCTGTGACAACTACACTAATTAGTGAGGAAGCTAATGATATTGATCATGAAACTTCAGATCAAGTTACTACCGAACCTCGTAGGTCAACCAGAGTAAGATCCGCACCAGAGTGGTACGGTAATCCTATTCTGGAGGTCATGTTACTTGACCATGGCGAACCTACGAACTATGAGGAAGCAATGGTGAGCCCAGATTCTGAAAAATGGCTTGAGGCAATGAAACCTGAGATGGGATCCATGTATGAGGACAAAGTATGGACTTTGGTTGACTTGCCCGATGATCGGCAAGCCACCGAGAATAAATGGATCTTCAAGAAGAAGACTGACGCTGATGGTAATGTTACTGTCTACAAAGCTCGACTTGTTGCGAAAGGTTTCCGACAAGTTCAAGGGGTTGACTATGATCATACTTTCTCACCCATAGCGATGCTTAAGTCTGTCCGAATCATGTTAGCAATTGCCGCATTTTATGATTATGAAATATGGCAAATGGATGTCAAAACTGCATTCCTGAATGGATTTCTAGAAGAAGAGTTGTATATGATGCAACCAGAAGGTTTTGTCGATCCAAAAGGTGCTAACAAAGTGTGCAAGCTCCAGTGATCCATTTATGGACTGGTGCAAGCCTCTCGAAGTTGGAATAAACGCTTTGATAGTGTGATCAAAGCATATGGTTTCATACAGACTTTTGGAGAAGCCTGTATTTACAAGAAAGTGAGTGGGAGCTCTGTAGCATTTCTGATATTATATGTAGACGACATATTGTTGATTGGAAATGATATAGAATTTCTGGATAGCATAAAAGGATACTTGAATAAAAGTTTTTCAATGAAAGACTTCTGTGAAGCTGCTTACATATTAGGCATCAAGATCTATAGAGATAGAAGACGCTTAATTGGACTTTCACAAAGCACATACCTTGATAAAGTTTTCAAAAAGTTCAAAATGGATCAAGCAAAGAAAGGGTTCTTGCATGTATTACAAGGTGTAAAGTTGAGTCAGACTCAATGCCCGACCACAGCAGAAGATAGAGAGAAAATGAAAGATATTCCCTATGCTTCAGCCATAGGCTCTATCATGTATGCAATCTTGTGTACGGACTGATGTATGCTTAGCAATAAGTTTAGCAGGGAGGTACCAAAGTAATCCAGGAGTGGATCACTGGACAGCGGTCAAGAATATCCTGAAATACCTGAAAAGGACTAAGGATATGTTTCTCGTTTATGGAGGTGACAAAGAGCTAATTGTAAATGGTTGCGTCGATGCAAGCTTTGACACTGATCCAGGCGTTTCTAAATCGCAAACCGGATACGTGTTTATATTAAACGCAAAGCTGTCAGTTGGTGCAGTTCTAAACAAAGCGTCGTGGCGGGATCTACATGCAAAGCGGAGTACATAGCTGCTTCGGAAGCAGCAAGTGAAGGAGTCTTGATGAACGAGTTCATATCCGATCTAGGTGTCATACCTAGTGCATCGGGACCAATGAAAATCTTCTGTGACAACACTGGTGCAATTGCCTTGGCAAAGGTATCCAGATTTCACAAGAGGACCAAGCACATCAAGGGACGCTTCAATTCCATCCGGGACCAAGTCCGGGTGGGAGACATAGAGATTAGCAAGATACATACGGATATGAATGTTGCAGACCCATTGACTGAGCCTCTTCCACGAGCAAAACATGATCAACACCAAGGCAATTGACTCTAGTGCAAGTGGGAGACTGAAGGAAATATGCCCTAGAGGCAATAATAAAGTTATTATTTATTTCCTTATATCATGATAAATGTTTATTATTCATGCTAGAATTGTATTAACCGGAAACATAATACATGTGTGAATACATAGACAAACATAATGTCACTAGTATGCCTCTACTTGACTAGCTCATTGATGAAAGATGGTTGTGTTTCCTAACCATAGACATGAGTTGTCATTTGATTAATGGGATCACATCATTAGGAGAATGCTGTGATTGACTCGACCCATTCCGTTAGCTTAGCACTTGATCATTTAGTATGTTGTTATTGCTTTCTCCATGACTTATACATGTTCCTACAACTATGAGATTATGCAACTCCCATTTAGCGGTGGAACACTTTGTGTGCTACCAAACATCACAACGTAACTCGTTTATTATAAAGGAGCTCTACAGGTGTCTCCAAAGGTACATGTTGAGTTGGCGTAATTCGAGATTAGGTTTTGTCACTCCGATTGTCGGAGAGGTATCTCTGGACCCTCTCGGTAATGCACATCACTATAAGCCTTGCAAGTAATATAGCTAATGAGTTAGTTATGGAATGATGCATTACATAACGAGTAAAGAGACTTGCCGATAACAAGATTGAACTAGGTATTGAGATACCGACGATCGAATCTCGGGCAAGTAACATACCGATGACAAAGGGAACAACGTATGTTGTTATGCGGTTTGACCGATAAAGATCTTCGTAGAATATGTAGGAGCCAATATGAGCATCCAGGTTCTGCTATTAGTTATTGACCGGAGACGTGTCTCAGTCATGTCTACATAGTTCTCGAACCCGTAGGGTCCGCACGCTTAAAATTAGATGACGGTTATATTATGAGTTCATGTGTTTTGATGTACCGAAGATAGTTCGGAGTCCCGGATGTGATCACGGACATGACGAGGGGTCTCGAAATGGTCGAGACATGAAGATTGATTTATTGGACGACTATATTCGGACACCGGAATAGTTCCGGGGGTTATCGGATGTATACCGGAGTACCGGAAGGTTACCGGGACCCCCTGGGGGGTTAATGGGCCTCATGGGCCCAAAGTGGAGCAGAGGAGGGGCGGCCAGGGTAGCCCGCGCGCCCCCTCCCCCTCTAGTCCGAATAGGACAAGGAGGGGGGCGGCGCCCCCCTTTCGTTCCTATCCTCTCTCCCCTTCCTTCCCCCTCTTCTACTTGGACAAGGAAATGAGGGAGACCTACTCCCGGTGGGAGTAGGACTCCTCCTGGCGCGCCTCCTCCTGGCCGGCCGCCCCTCCCCCTTGCTCCTTTATATACGGGGCAGGGGGCACCTCTAGACACATCAATTGATCCTTAAGATCTATTAGCCGTGTGCGGTGCCCCCCTCCACTATATTCCACCTCGATAATATTGTAGCGGTGCTTAGGTGAAGCCCTGCGTCGGTAGAACATCATCATCGTCACCACGCCATCGTTCTGACAGAACTCTCCCTCGAAGCTCGGCTGGATCGGAGTTCGAGGGACGTGATCGAGCTAAACATTTGCTGAACTCGGAGGTGCCGCGCGTTTGGTACTTGGATCGGTCGGATCGTGAAGACGTACGACTACATCAACCGCGTTGTGCTAACGCTTCCACTTTCAGTCTACGGGGGTACGTGGACAACACTCTCCTCTCTCGTTGCTATGCATCACCATGATCTTGCGTATGCGTACGAATTTTTTTGAAATTACTACGTTCCCTAACAGATAGATAGATAGATAGATAGATAGATAGATAGATAGATAGATAGATAGATAGAGCGAGAGAGAGCGAGAGAGAGAGAGAGAGAGAGAGAGAGAGAGAGAGAGAGAGAGAGAGAGAGAGAGAGAGAGAGAGAGAGAGAGAGCTCGGCATGGGATGCAATGGCGGGTGTGTGAGGTAAATACATTTGGTAACAGAGTGGAAAAAGGGGCTGTGTAGTTGAGAGAGTTAGAGATCAACACATGGAGAGAAAGAATGAATGTGTGTCGGAAACCGATAGCTTCCTAAGGTGGTTAGGAGAGGAAGATTGACCGACACAGGAAGTATGTAGCGTGTGTGCCGTGGGGGGGGGGGTTGGGGCTAAAACAACATTTGAATGTAGATAGTATGAGACTTAATATCGATGTTTCAATTTAGTGTACATTGTACAATTTGAACTGAGGACCATGCATATGGTAATTATTTCGAATTCGTGCCATACTAGGTTTGGAAAAGTTGACATTGACTCGATTATTGTGCTATTTTGTAGGTCATATGTTTGAATCCACCTAAAGTTTTCTCACTACCATGGTGTTCATCATATACATATGAATTTGTATTAAAAAAGTAGCGTGGATACCGTGAAATGCGAAATCCACGTTAAAATTGGAGATCGCTATGTGACACACACTCTAATCAAATAACTCCTCATTAATTAATCTATAGTATGTCGTTTCGAATGACTAAATATTTTCAAGGAAAACACAGGCATGGTAATACATACAGATATGTTTGCAACTGAAAGAAGATTTGTTTTCATTCTCAAATGTAGATGCACCACGTGGTGGTCGCGTGTGTTGTACGGACGCTAGCACCCAGCTACCCGCCCCCTCCCTCCCTCCCGCCCCCACAAAAACAGAACAACTAAAAAATAAGTCTGCGCTTCCACAATTCAGATTGAAATATCCGGCGGCCCCAATTCCAGCTCTGAAAGATCTCCCTTCTCCACCGTCCCCTTCCGTGCCCAGATTGCTCAAATCCCTAATTCGCTGCCAACCCAAGCAAAGTTCGAATCGCCCCTCCTCTCGTCTCTTTCCCTACCTCTGTGCCGGACGACAACGATTAAGACGACGGTCGCACTTCACCACCACACCGGAGCTACCTCATCCACGCCCTCTTCCACCGCACCGGGTGGTCCATCGACAATGTCGGCCGCCGCAACCGATGTGTCTCACAGACACCGACTTCCACCGCATCAGGTGCGCTTCACCGACGCCGTCTCCCACCTCACTAGGGCTACTTCACCGAGCACATTGTCGCATCTCCACCCCCCGAGGCCGTAGGGGCTTCACCAACGGTCTCGTCGACCGCATCGTAGCACTCCGCTGCCACTCAAGATCTGCGTCTATGTGCGGCCAGCCAACGCCAGCGCATCACCCTCAACGGCTCTTAAGTGACCCGCACTCTAGCTAGGCGAGCATGCCCAAACGCCGACCCGAACTAGGTATCCACATATCACTCCCTTGTGCATTGTTCCGATGTTGTTTGGATATCCTTTCACTGCTCTCTTAGCATACATGCCTATGCAACTCAAACATTAACTGTTATTTCTTCTGGAGATATCATCTGAAAAAAGCAAAACCATTTTTTGCGAAGCATGAAGGTGCTACGGGATCTGGTACACATCCTGCACACCCGTATAACCTTGTAAGTATCTATCCTCTGGTACAACAACAACAAGGTCGATTCCTCTTATTTGATCAACCAGTCGCCATGTCAAAAATGCAGAGGGGGGTGCAAGGAGCACAAGGCCTGCACATCCAAGCAAGTGGTAACATGGACTTGTACATGGAACATCCCAAGCGCAAGCACAGCTGCAGTGAGCCTGTACAACAAGCTAGCGTAGGTCCCTGCATTTCATTTAATTCGTACTGGCCTACGTGTATGATTTGTGTGTAGTAGCGGATCCACAAATTCAAGTTACCAGGGCGAAAATTGAACTTAAAAAATATGAAGGCACTTGCACTCCGGAAATCAACATAACTTGAGAAATGTCAAGCTACATGCACTTTGAAAACCAGCTAATGATCCAAAGTAGTTCAGATTATAAAACACTAAATGATGTAAGCACCAAAAAACACAAGATGCAACATGGTGTACAAGAACTACTAACATGATCTGTACCTGCTTGAATTATTCGTTCTCTGGCTGAAAATATCGAAGTATAATTGCACCTATAACTAGTGCGCAAACTACATATCAATATATCTATCCTGCACAAGTATGCCAATAGTCTCAAACAACATATTAGAAAAGTATTTATGCTACGTTGTCATGATGCAGGGACTTTCTTGTAGATGGCCTCGACGTTTCTTAAATCCATGAAAATGTACTATAATTTGCTTGTCATCAATGCGTGCAAATCTCTATGTCTCTCTCAACATAGCAGATCATCATTAGACACTAAATCCTTCAATGGGAGCTTGCAAAATGCTTGCATTAGATCCCTCATTAGACACTATATGTTCATCACCAGGAGCATGTAAAAGGTTTGCATCAAATCCTTCATTAGCAGTTTGTTCATTAGACACTTTAGGCTCAAGAACAACATGAGCTTGTATGTTTGCACCGGAAACTTGATTAGATACATCAGGTTCAATCAGTTTAGTATTGATTGGGGGAGTTATAAAATAAGCAGAAATTGGTTTCATTTTCTCATAAATTCCCTACATACAAGCATTTTTACAACACCGTCAGGTTTAACTATTGGCCAGAAATTGAACAGTTGAATTAGATATAATCAGGGATGTGATGTACCTACTCGTTGCGCACGCTGCTCTTGCAAGTTGCCATTGTCCGTTTGTGCAAGATCGATGCCATGCACGTGCTGCCGCCGCTGCCTCCTATGCAGGGTACACCCAGGGTACACATAGGGTTGGATCTTCATCTTCTTGTCCTTCCATTCATTTGAAGCCCGCCGACTGCCCTCCAACGAGGGCGCAAGGAAGTGCTGTGTTGGTCTGTCCTACGGCGGCTAGGTTAGGAGCGAACCAGACTAGAGGCTGGAGCGAACGAATTGGGATTTTTCCTGCTGTCGATCGATATGGGAGGTGCTCGTTTGGGCCGTGAGCCTGCTATCGGGCCTGCCTTGCACTTACGTTGTTGGCCCATCCAAATTGAAACATTTTTCTTCATTTTTACATTGCCTGCCCGTGCGTTGGGATGAACAAAACTAGCTTGGGCCAACCTGGACAACTCAAACTAGGTGCACACTTTCCAGCCACCCAAGGCGGCCGCCCATACCAGCCCCTACGGTGGTGTCGCCCCTTTTTGCGTGTATGATTGGGGTAGTGAAAATTATTCCAATGGCATTTTTGATTTACCCACAAAATGGTTGAATTGCTTGTTTATATGAATTGAGTTCGCCAATAATGTGAAGGATGCCAGTCTTTTCATCCTATTGTAGATTGCCTAGATCCTGATATGCCAAATGTTATCGCATGAAATATACAGTAAAAGCCAGTGTGATGTGTGTTGGAACAACTAGTCTGACAACCCTTCCTCATATAACATATCAAGGACGTACCGTGTTATTAGATTAACCATTCGACTTACCGATGCAGCGTGGGAAGAAAGAAGTATTGGGACTGCGTACCCAAGCAATTGATGCCATGGACTCCTTCGTAGAACCTTGTAAGCAAAAAAGAAGTTGCAGTGTGCCTGTACAAGAGCTAGCGTAAGTTCAGTTACCTGCTTCTCAGAATTTTAGTTAGCCACTTATTGCAAAATTGTTCAATTATGTTGTTTGGCTTAATTTAGTTTGCTACTGTTTACATAATGCCATAACTTGTTAATCCTATTATAGATTGCCGCCTATTGATACGTCTCCAATGTATCTATAATTTTTGATTGTTACATGCTATTATATTATCATTCTTGGATGTTTTACAATCATTTTATAGTCATTTTATATCATTTTTGGTACTAGCCTATTGACATAGTGCCCAGTGCAAGTTGATGTTTTCAACATGTTTTTTACATCGCAGGAAATCAATATCAAACGGAGTCCAAACACAACGCAACTCCTAGAGGATTTTTTTGGGCCAGAAGAAAGCCAATAGGCCAAGGAAGCACCTGAGGGGCTGCTCGAGGTGAGCAGCACCCACCAGGGCGTGCCAGGAGGCCCAGGCATGCCTTGGTGGGTTGTGCCCACCTCGGGTGCCCCCCGAACAGCCTCTTAGCTCTATAAATACCCAAATATTCCAGAAACCCTAGGGGAGTCGACGAAATATTGATCCAGCCGCCGCAGAGTCCAGAACCACCAAGATCCAATCTAGACACCGTCATGGAGGGGTTCACCACTTCCATTGGTGCCTCTCCTATGATGCGTGAGTAGTTCTTTGTAGACCTACGGGTCCGTAGTCAGTAGCTAGATGGCTTCCTCTCTCTCTCTTGATTATCAATACAATGGTCTCTTGGAGATCCATATGATGTAATTCTTTTGGCGGTGTGTTTGTTGGGATCCGATGAACTTTGAGTTTATGATCAGATCTATGTTTTTATCCATGAAAGTTATTTGAGTCTTCTTTGATCTCTTATATGCATGATTGATTATAGCCTCGTATTTCTTCTCTGATATTTGGGTTTTGTTTGGCCAACTTGATCTATTTATCTTGCAATGGGAAGAGGTGCTTTGTAGTGGGTTCGATCTTATGGTGCTTGATCCCAGTGACAGAAAGGGAACCGACACGAATGTATCGTCGCTACTAAGGATAAAAAGATGGGATCTATATCTACCGCAATAGATAAACAGATCTCGTCTACATCATGTCATTGTTCTTAATGCATTACTCCGTTTTCTCATGAACTTAATACACTAGATGCATGATGGATAGTGGTCAATGTGTGGAGTAATAGTAGTAGATGCAGGCAGGAGTCGGTCTACTAATCTTGGATGTGATGCCTATATAATGATCATTGCCTGGATATCATCATGATTATTTGAACTTCTATCAATTGCCCAACAGTAATTATTTTCCCACCATTTGCTATTTTTCTCGAGAGAAGCCACTAGTGAAACCTACGGCCCCCGGGTCTCTTTTCATCATATTTGCCTTTGCGATCTATTTTCCTTTGCATTTATTTTCAGATCTATTAAACCGAAAATACAAAAATACCTTGCTGCAATTTATTTGTTCTGCAATCTATTTATCCTATCTACCACTTTTATCTCACGTTATTTGCCTATCTTGAGGCGCCGTACCCGAAAGGGATTGACAACCCCTTTAACACGCCGGGTTGCGAGTATTTGTTATTTGTGTGCAGGTGTTGTTTATGTGGTGTGAGGAGGTTCTCCTACTGGTTTGATAACCTTGGTCTCATCACTGAGGGAAATACCTATCGTCGCTATACTGCATCATCCCTTCCTCTTTGGGGAAATACCGACGTAGTTCTAGCAGGCATCAAAAGGAACTTCTGGCGCCGTTGCCGGGGAGGATCTTCAACATCAACCAGGTTTCTAATCACAAATCTCATCTCCTCGCAATTTGCATTACTTGCCATTTGCCTCTGATTTTCCTCTCCCCCACTTCACAAAAATTTGCCGTTTTATTCGCCCTCTTTTTCGTTTGCCTTTTTCTCGTCAGATCTTTTATTTGCTTGAACTCGTCACCATGAGTGACTTTGGTATGGCAGAAACATATGATGGCCTAACTCCTAAAGTGGAGCGTACGGGCAATCCAGATGCCAAAACATTCGTTTTGGGGCAAGGGAATTTTATGGGAAAAAAACATATCCAAGAATTTTTTTAATTATGTCAGAAAATTAAGTCCTGATGATATTCCTATACTTAAAAGTACTAAATCTTATGCAGAAGCTATTTTGGCACTTGTTCTGAAACTTGAAACTAGATTTATTCATACTCACCCTACCATGCAAAGATTGTTTTATGAGTTGCCCATTATAAAGGATCCTAAAGCTAAAAAGTTAGCCACTCTTGTATTGATGAATGAATTTGACTACATAATACAGGAAGCTAGGGAAATCTTTGATTTTTATGGCATGAATCGTGAAAAACCCGTGATTGATGAAATTATTTATATTAGTGATTATGCTTTTAGGCATTTGCTTGTAGATAACCAAATCTTTGATGAGAATCTTAAAAATCAAGTCCCCGTTTTAGATATGATCTAACAAGTTTTTAACGATGTGAATCAACACTATTCTTGAATCACTACTGGAAATGAAAGGGGTTATGATAAAAAGCAACTTGATAATGCTAAGGTTTCCATGGATAATGTGTCTTATGTCCTATTTACAAAACCTCCCGACACAAATACCTCCAAGGTAAACAAAGATAAAAATGACAAAACTTAGACCCTACGCGTTATGCCTAGCTAGGGGCATAAAATGATAGTGCTTGTTGGGAGGCAACCCAATGAATAAAATTTACCTTTTCTTTTTTGCTTTCTGTTCTTGAGTGTTAGAAAAATTATGCTACTGTTATGATTGTGTTTTTTGTGTTTTATTTAGTGTTTGTGCCAAGTAAGACCTTTGGGAAGACTTGGGTGAAAGTTTATTTGATCTTGCTGAAAAACAGAAACTTTTGCGCTCACGAGATTCATTGTCATTTTTTACAGAAGAGTGCTTTTAAGTTGATTATTTTTTTAAGAGGATAAATAGAAAAATTCCTCACGTCCACAAATTTATTTCATAATTTTTGGTGTTACAGAAGTATTCGAAATTCTCAGATTACTCTGATATTACATTTATGACAGATTCTGTTTTCTTTGCGTTGTGTGCTTGTTTTGATGATTCTATGGTTTTCTTTGATGAGTTTTTGCCATAGAAAAGTTGGAATACAGTAGATGTAATGCAAAAACAAAATAAGAATAGGTTTGCTACAGTACTTATAGTAGTGGTTTGGTTTCTTATACTAACGGATCTCACGAAGGTTTTGTTTGAGTTTTGTGTGATTGAAGTTTTCAAGTTTTGGGTTATCTTACGATGGATGAAGGAATAAGGATAAGCAAAAGGCTAAGCTTGGGGATGCCCGAGGCACCCCAAGATAATATTCCAAGAAGTAGCAAGCAACTAAGCTTGGGGATGCCCTCGAGTGGCATCCCCGATTTCTTCTAACAACCATCGGTATTTTACTTAAAACTATATTTTTATTCGTCACATGATATGAGTTTTGCTTGGAGCATCTTGTATGATATGAGTCTTTGCTTGTTTTGCTTTGTGTTTTAAGTGTTGAATCCTTGCTGGACACACCCTTTTTAGAGAGCCAAAAATTATGCTATGCTTGCTCCTATGCTTCACTTAAATTTTTAGAGCCATGGACTTGCTCTAGTACTTCACTTATATCTTTTTGAGCACGGTGTGCTTTGATTTTGAAGAAATGCTCTCATGCTTCACTTAGATTTATTTGTGAGTTAGTAAATTTTTAAGAAATTCTCTCTTGCTTCACTTAGATTATTTTGAGAGAAAGAAAAAATTATGCTCATGATCTTCACTTATATTTGTTTGAGCTTATCAATAGCAACATATGAAAATAGTCCCAAAGTGATAAATATCCAAGGAGGATATAATAAAAACTTCCATGAAGATCATTGGACAAAATAAACTTGATTCTTAGTAATGGTTTTGAGATATGATGATATGATATGTGTCGGGGATATACCCCACGGTATGACCTGGCCGGAAGTATGACCCGGCCGGACTTGGCGTTTCATTGGTAACCCACCGGAGGATTGGCGGCTCACTGGTCTGACGACTCACGAGCCTGGCGACACATTAACGGTTCCGACGGAGGGTCAGATAGAAGACTAGGCCCAAGTCCCAGAAGGCCGGCTTATGTTATGATGGGCCAGCTTAAGAGGAAAGCGTAAGGAATATTCCCTTACAAAGGAAACAAGACTAGGACTCCACTTGTAATAGACTAGTCCTAATCCTAATAGGACTCCACATGCAACCCGCCCCTTCAACTTATATAAGGGGGGGCAGGGCACCCCAAGAGGGACAAGCAAGAAATAATATCTAAGGGTAGACACAACTAAAGGAGAGCTGGCTTATGCAGCTTCTCCCTCATGAGCATAATGAGACCTAGCCACAAACAGCATGTAGGGTTATTACTGGATGATGTTTCCCGGGGCCCGAAGCTGTCTAAATCCTTGTCTTGTGTTGCGTCCCTCGATTCTGCCCAACCTCTCTCAAGCTACCGCATAGATGCGCTGGCCTCGCGACTAAGTCCTCACAGTAAGGACATCTGTCGTGATAATTCCACGACAGTTGGCGCCCACCGTGGGGCTCGCGCACGGTGGTGTTGAGTTCTTGAAGGGAGATCATCAAGGGATCGAGAAGCTTGTGATCGGCCGGATTAAGGAGAGCCAACGTCAGAAGGATCTAGATCGACTCTGTATTCATCAGTCGAGATTGAAAGAGAAAAAAGTTTTAGGGCTCAGCCCTAGTTACATGCCGCAGACGGCCGCGCGTCCGGAGGCATACTGCATTTCCTACTGTCCAATCACCCGGAGAAGATCACATGGAATCTGTACATCAGTCAAATCCCTCATATTCCTACAATACAAGCACTGGATGAATTTTTGGTACGCTGGATTTATTTACTTGATCGATGCTTGCAACGAAAAAAAATCATCGGATCGTCGTTAAAGATGATTCACGTGAAAGGTCAGCAATGATGTCTACAGTGCGCAAACTGCGTTAGGTCATCATCATGAAACAGAATCAGCGAAGACCCGCAGAGGATCCGGCTTGCCTGCTCCCTCCCCATGCTCTCATCCGTGCTCCCACCTCATCCTATGGCTGTCTTTTTTCCTTTTTCCTTTCTAATCTAATCATCTCCCCCCTGATTTTAAGGGGGTGGCGCCGGGCCTTATTTTGCTCCAATTAAATCATGCCACGTATGCGGGAGCACGAATGGGCACACGGGCGGGGAGCAGGCAAGTCTCGCTCCAATTAAATCATGCCACGTATGCGGGAGCACGAATAATTATGACAATATCCAAGGCAATGATCAATATATAGGCATCATGTCTAAGATTAGTAGACCGACTCCTTCCTGCATCTACTACTATTACTCCACACATCGACCGCTATCTAGCATGCATCTAGTGTATTAAGTTCATGGAGAAATGGAGTAATGCAATAAGAACGATGACATTGTATAGACGAGATCTATTCATGTAGGAATAGCCCTCATCTTATTATCCTTAATAGCAATGATACATGCATGTCTTGCTGCCCCTTCTGTCACTGGGAAAGAACAACGCACGATCAAACCCATCACAAAGTAGCTCTTCCCATGGCAAGAAAAATCGATCTAGTTGGCCTAACTAAACCAAAGATTCGAAGAAGAAATATGAGGCTATAAATAATCATGCATATAAGAGATCACATAAGACTCAAATAATATTCATGGATATAGATCTGATCATAAACTCAAAGTTCATCGGATCCCAACAAACACACTGCAAAAAGAATTACATCAAATAGATCTCCAAGAGACCATTGTATTGAGAATAAAAAGAGAGAGAGGAAGCCATATAGCTATTGCCTACAGACCTGTAGGTCTATGATGAACTACTCACACATCATCGGAGAGGCACCAATGAGGATGATGAACCTCTCCGTGATGGTGTCTAGATTGGATCTCGTGGTTCTGGAACTTGCGGCGGCTAGAATTGTGTTTCGTCGACTCCCCTAGAGTTTCTGAAATATTTGGGGATTTATAGGGCGAAGAGGCGGTGCGGGTGTCTTCTGGCCTAGAAAAATTCTCCAAAGTTTCGCTGCATTTGGACTCCGTTTGGTATTGATATTCTGCGAAGTAAAAAACAGCAACTGGCACTGAGCACTATGTCAATAGGTTAGTCCCAAAAAATGATATAAAGTTGCTATAAAATGATTGTAAAACACCCAATAATGATAATATAACAGCACGGAACAAGCAAAAATTATAGATACGTTGGAGACGTATCAAAGGTCACCTCATTAAACACGCTTTTGTATCCTTTTGTCATGTCATCTTTTAACCTTTTCTTTAAACAATTTGGCATTCTTATAGGTTTGGATTCTTCATTCATCAAGTGAGCTAATGTCAAATAGCCTCTTTTCACCGGCAAGTTTGAAATCATAGTTGAGCTCTTTAATTGCCCAATAAGCTTTATGTTCTAGTTTAAGAGGCAAGTGACATGCTTTACCATAAACCATTTTATATGGAGACATATCCATAGGATTCTTATAAGCAGTTCTACAAGCTCATAATGCATCATCGAGTTTCTTAGACCATTTTTTCTAGATCTATTGTCTTTTGCAACATCAATTTTATTTCTCTATTACTCAATTCTACTTAACCACTAGACTGAGGATGATAAGGAGATGCAATTCTATGGTTAACATCATACTTAGCAAGCAATTTACAAAAAGCACCATGAATAAAGTGTGAACCACCATCAGTCATTAAATATCTAGGGACTCCAAACCTTGGGAAAATAACTTCTTTAAGTATTTTAATGGAGGTGTTATGATCAACACTACTAGTTGGAATAGCTTCTACCCACTTAGTAACATAATCAACAACAACCAAAATATGTGTATACCCATTAGAGGAAGGAAAAATGTCTCATATAATCAAATCCCCAAACATCAAATGGTTTAATAACAAGTGAATAATTCATAGGCATTTCATGATGTCTACTAATATTACCAATTTTTTGACATTCATCACAAGACAAGACAAAATTACGAGCATCCTTAAAAAGAGTAGGCCAATAAAATTCAGATTGTAATACTTTGTATGCGGTTCTATCTCCAGCATGATGTCCTCCGTAGGCCTCGGAGTGACACTTGCGTAGGATCTGTTCCTGTTCATGCTCAGGTATACAACGTCTAATAACATCATCTACTCCTTTTTTATAAAGGCACTAGTTGCCATGCAACCTGAGATAGGTGGGCCACATTGACTATAACCGCGATGGTAGATGGACGGCCGACAAGTAGGTCCGAGGCGGATATTTAATGAACGTGTGGCGCATCTATCTCGTGTCCGTGTGGATACAAATCAGGTGCAAATTTGTGCGTGAAATGCATTCACACGGACACGAGACGGGCGTGATTTGGGTTTTGGTTGGTGCGTTGGTCCGATATTTTTGTCTATTTCAACTCAAATGAACGCTCACGGATCAAATGTGTGGGCGCGTTGGAGTTGCCCTCACACATGGATATGCAGAAGTTTCATGCAAAAAAGTAATAATAATCCTACTCTACTCCTGGTCCTACCCGGACGGGATGTGGTTTGTTTGTTGGACCGGCTTGGGAGGGAATTGACCTCATTCCCGTGCGATTTTGTTAGATATTTCTTTTTTCATGTGGATTTTGTTAGATTTTTAACCGCCCGTAATTTTGCCCATCGTTCAGTTCCACCGCCGCGCGAGGTAAAAAAATCCGTTACTTCCGTGGATCCCACCTCGCCACGCCAGCCTTTGCTAGTACTCCGTATTTCAGAGCCCGCCGGCCGGCCTCGGAAGCGAAGCGAAACATTCAGAACCCCAAACCCAACGCCACCGGAAGGAAACGAGCGAGCGAGCGAGAGAGAGAGATGGCGGCGCAGGCGTGGAAGACACGGTTCCGGGAGCGGGTGGCGGAGGCGCACGCCCGCTGCCTCATCATCCCCGGGAAGATAGGCCACGCACGGGCGATGCTCATGGCGCCGCTGCGCGGGCCGGTACTGCGCAGCAGTCTCATCGAGATCGCGGAGGAGTCGCTCGACGGCGCGGCCAGCAATCTCTACGCCGCCGCGTCCTTGCTGGGGAGCGCCACGGAGCTCGCGCTCCGCGGAGGCGCCACGGAGCTCTTCCTCCCGTCCAACCCGGTGCGCAGCATCCGCCTCCTCCCCGGCACCGCCGCCGCGCAGCGGAACGCCTGCCACAAGCTCCTGGCTGCCAGGCAGCTCGCCGAAGAAGCGTACGACGCCGTGGAGCTGTGCTGCGACCTCCGGCTGGGGATCCGCTGCCTGCTGGACATCGAGCGTCTCCCCGGCGTGGCCGAGCTCATCGAGGCCGAGCGCCTCCGGACCTACAACCTCCTCGGGAAGGTGAAGAAGATGGCCGACGGTTGCGTCTGGCTGGTCGCCAGCGCCCTCGAGGACCTGAGGGGTGCCGTGCCCGTGCGACTTGATCGCTAGCTAGTTCTTGTGTTCTTGCGTGCGTGAAACATGTTGCGTTTTTTCTTGCATGTTCTTGTGTTCTTGCGTACGCGTTGAAACTGCCGGTTGCTGCTGCTGCTGCTGCTACCTGGATTCTATGAATGCCGCACTTGTTTTGTTCCTACTACTGGTTTCTATGGATCCAAGACTCCCAAGATCTGGATTCTATGAATTCTAAGAATCCAAGATTTCCAAGCAATCTAATATAATGGTTTTGTTGGCTGGTGACCAATGTTGGAGTTTGCATTATCATGCATGACGCATTTGGTTTATGTCCATGGATTGCTTTGCTGTTTCAAGAACAGAGTGTTGCTATTAGCTGCTCAATTCTGCTAGCTTGATTTGGATTTGCAACTTCATCCCCGTTCTAGTTTTGTACTGCTGGTTTCTATGACTCCAAGACTCCCAAGATTTGGATTCTGTGAATTATAAGAATCCAAGATTTCCAAGCAGTCTAATATAATGGTTTTGTTGGTGGATGCCCAATGTTGGAGTTAGCATTACCATGACGAATTAATTTGGTTAATGCTCATGGATTGCTGTTTCAAGAACAGAGAGTTGCTATTAGCTGCTCAATTCTGCTAGCTTGATTTGGATTTGCAACTTCATCCCCGTTCCAGCAGCTTGGACCTGAGCTGGTATTCTATTTCAGTTTTGTGGCTGTGCACAACATCATGGTTTTTTTTGTTTTTACCCAAAGTATGACAATGATTTTTGCCGCAGTTTGAATTATCTTCTCCATACAGCCACGCCCACAGCTTAGATGGCAGTGGGTTCGTCCAGATTTTAGAAACTATGTCACTCACACAGCTTGCTTTAAGCACCAATCAAGATGTATGCAATTTTTTTACCACTGTGAGCATATTGATCACTTTTAGTTCCAACAAAGATGGACTTTGAGGACGATCAACAAGTAGTACAAGGAGTGATCAGTTTCACTTTTATCAATGTTCTTTGTGCATCATACTTTTTCTAATGTATGAAATGAGATTTGGTTCCTGCTCCAAAAGAAGAATGTTAAGAAATTACAATGGGCATGCTGTAATATTGCGCTCTGTTTATCCAACTTCTTTGGTGATTAAAAGAGATCAGAAGTTGTTCACGAAGTTTGCTTCCTAATACGCTATTCAAATAAAAATTATAGGAATTGGGTGGTAGCATGGGTTTTATGTTCAGTCAGGTAATGGTGATCTGTGAAGCATGGATTCGCTTCCTAATTTGTTGTCTGTATTTTCTAACAATTGGGTGATCTGTGAAGCATGGAGTTTATGTTCGATCATGTATTGGTGAAGCAGAAGAAGAAATAGTAGTAGAAATTTCCATGTTAATGATGCAGTGATCTGAAAAATGACAACACGAAAAGTTTAAGGACAAAAGAGAGGGTTTATCTGCAAAAAAATAGGACTGCGCAATGAGGAATGATTGGAGCTAAGGGTTCAAAATGCAAAAGACAAGCATGAATCCTACAGGAGTTGTTCGTCCCAGAAGTCCAACTAGTTGTGGTTTTTCATTTTCGTTAGCCCATCATGACCTGAAGCAAATAGGAGGGAACAACATCACTGAGAATTTTCATCAGCTGCACACAAGCCAGAGTTTCAGCAAGGAACCACCAAAAACAGGGCATGCAAGTACGCAACCTACATCTGGGAATGCAAAAATGGCATATACACTAAGGATAATCTAGATTTTCAGTCAAGGGATCACAAGAGCGTGCCAGATTTATTTGAAACCAATTGATACAGAAACCAATCACATGACAGTGGAGTGTCATGACACAGTAGTGATCAGAGCAGTGATTATCTATTTCCTGATACCAAACTGAAAAGCCAACAGAATAAACTACATAGCAGATAGAACAAATTCTCCTGCAGCTTCTCTTCATTGAAGCATCGTCATTTCAAGAGATGACCGTTTGCAAGAACACAAAACTGTAAAGAGAAACTAAAGTTGTTAGGTAACTCTAGTGGAGAAAGAACAGGAAAATAGGCACAAAAAACAGTTCAAAGTGTTGGTATTTTTCAGGGCTCAAACTGTCTTTTGCATAGAAGTACTGCAAGCTTCTTTACTACAGCATGGGCCATCAATCCATTGCTTCAGAAACAATTGCATCATAAAAAGTATCATGTAACTCAAGCCGAACAGTAGACGAAATAACAGAAGGTAATTTTACACCATCTCTTCAACCAACAAAACTTACTAGCACAAGCGATGGAACCACAATTTCATCGATTATTCATCAGTTGAGCTTGACCCTCTACACCACCAATGCTGACTGCATTTCGAAGTAAGAGACTAGAGGCCAACAGCAAATGTGATTAATGAAGTATAAAAATAGGGCGTATATTTGTACAAGTTTTATGTGCAGAAGAGAGTCGTCAAATAGTCAAATAACAGAAAGGATGTTTTTTTCCAACTCCCCAGAACAAACCGGAGAAATAAGAAGCACAGATCCCCCCAAATCCCACAACAGCATGGGATTCAAACAACTGAAAAATCACCGTGCAAACATGAGAATCAGGTACCTTAAAATTGGAGGAAAGGAAAGTTTTGCATTGACTACAGTGTCACAGTGTTATTTGACACAGCTAGGATGTATCCCAAGCTCTATTGCTCCCGGTAAATACATTTTTTACGCTACATGAAAAGGTGACTACAAAATTCCCCTTTTGTTTTTGTTTGCAAATCCCTGTTTATATCCGTTGAATGCAGGCCCATTCCTTCACAATTACGTGTGATACAAGCACATGGTGTAATCTAGGTATGGACGATGATATAGATATCTGAAACACCAGTAAAGAAGAACAACAGGACACACCTAGATGTTTCACTTGTATGGTGGTTATTTCTTAGCACGCAAGAATTACTTGGTTGCAAATTGGCAAACAAAATATTGCAAAAGTAGCATAAATGAGCACTGTTTGGGAATTAGAAGCATCCAGCAGGATATGTGATACAAGAACTTCAGTGCACAGTATGAATGTTCATATCTGGATGGGAAGTCAGTTAGTGAGACTTATCGTCTGCAATGAACTATGGTTCGTACACTTGAAAACGTGTAGGAGACATATACTTGACCGGATACAAAATTTGACCAGATGTAGGAGACATATACAATTTGCAATGTTCATTCTATTCCTTCAGGTAATGTTTCAGACCTGAACTTTGCAACATCCAAAAGAGCATAAGATGAGTCTTCATTCAGAAGGCATACATTATGCAGCTTATATATGAATATAATGTTCACATGACATCTACTCATACAACTACACTTTATCATTCCTAGAGGATAAAAGACATGGTAGTACCGGGGTGTAGAAACTGGTGTACGGAAAAATGCTGCTGTAGTGTCCTTTCTCGGACACCTCATCAAACTGCATAGACTTGAGATGGAGCATGTAGACACAATCATACACATAAATGAAAACCACATCAGCATCTTCAGCGAAGCCAATTGCCTCCACTGGAACCGTCTTGCACCTCACCACCACATCCGGCGCAAAAAACTTGTTCAGATCAATGGCCCTGCGAAGCGCCCAGACCAGCGTCCCGTCCATGGTAGCCACCATTGAGAACAGATGGAGATGGAGACCGGCATAGTCAACTACTGCAAAGCCAAGGCCTCCATCCTCGGCCGGCATGAGGACACCATCAAAGTAGCAAAACATGTCGTTTCGCACCTCATTTACATGCAAGCTATAGCTTTCCAGATCAAATTCAAGGATGTAACCGCCGGTCATCTGCGAGTAGAGCGTGTTTCCGACCAGAGCCGTCGGCCGGGCCTCAACTTCCTCTAGCGTGGCGACGGAGATGACGTCTCCCCAGACGCCGGTCTCAGACGAGTAGACGCAGGCGGAGGTCAGATCAGCATCGTCGCCGTGGGTGAGCGCCATGGGCACGAGGAACGGGCAGGTGCGGCAGTCGAGGCGGTCCTCGTTGCCGGGCGCGCGGAGAACCGCGGCGTTGAAGCCGCTTCCGCAATCGTACTCATCGAGCGCCGGCGGCGGCCGCGGCAAGTAGCGCTGCTCGCCCGACATGAGGTGCCAGACCAGGAGATTCCCGGAGTTCCTGTTTTGGAGGAGGGCGAGGCCGTGGCGGCAGTCCAAGGCCCACCAAGAGTCGTGGGACATCGTGGAGGAGGGGACTGCAGCGAAGGCGTCGGAGGTGGGGACGAAGAGGGGAGGCCCCGACTGATTGTTGAGGAAGCCGAGCACGGGAGGCGCCCCGTGGAACGCGCGGAAGCGGCGGAGGAACCTGGCGTCGTGGACGAGGCGGCGCCAGTGCTTGGAGACGAGGGAGGCGCGGAGGAGGTGGATTGGCTCAGGTGGTAGGCGCAGGAGGATCTCCAGGAGAAGGTCGTCATGCGGAAGCGGAAGAGTAAGAGGCGGAGGCGGAGGCGAGGCGGCGCTGCGGCCGGAGAGGTCCCTAACTGGGAGTCGTTCGCCGCCGCCGCCGCCGCCGCCGCCGCAGAGGGAATCCATGGCGATTAGAGGGAGGAGTCGGGGGTTTTCGCTTTTCACTGCCTGATGATTTTAAAGTCATGGTGATTGGTGTTACACCGGGACCGGGATCGAGTAACTTGCCTTCTGGCAGTCACGGCGTAACATGCGCCCACCCATTTGCCGTTCGTTCTTCATCCAATGGACCTCAGCGACCATAGTGAAAAAGCCAACACTTTACCATCTCACGACTCTAGCGCAGCAGAGGGAAAGTCAAGCCTGAAATTCAGGCGGGGAAAGGGGGTTTGCGCGGGCGGGCTCATCTGGCCGCAGAGGAGAAGCAGCGCCACGCAGTCTCCGGGCCGAGGAGGATCGCTGCTGTGCGCCGCCGCGGCATCGTCTGCCGCCGTCGGAGCTCGCGCCGCTGCCGAGGACCGACTCGCCGTCAGTGTTGCCGGTACTGAAGATGATGCATCCACGACAGTGGTAAACCCCTTTGCAATTTCAGAATCTGTTTTGGACTTGGAGTGCTACGAAAACTATTGTAGCGCAGAATTTGTTAGTGTTGTGCAATCGTTAGTGATGTTCAAGTTGTTAGTTCTTCCCTGTAATTCTGAGATCAATGGTTACCCAACCGCAAATGTTTGATATATAACAAGGCTACAACTGTATTTTGTGATGGCAGAAATTGACAAGAGAGCATATGTATCTTGATTTCTTCACAAATTGTGTATTTTTGATAGAGTTAACTACAGTCATGTGATCTCCACCCCGGTGCATCTTGCATGCTCATGCCGCTCACGGGGCGTGCCTTGATGCTCTCAAGGATGACACAAAACTTGTTGTATCACCCTCCATCGTTTTGAATGGACAACAACCCGCGCGTGCTATTCATTTGGTACGACGCAAACTTCTTGCGCTCATGAAACTCACGATGGACACGCATCCAAAATGTTGATATCTTTTGTTCGTCGCTGACCTTGGGGTCTTGCCAGTGTCCCTCCAACACTCACAAAGGAGCTTGTCCTCGGACGGCGTGTATGCCTTCGTCCGCTTGCTCTAGCGATTCGGCTTCGCCCCGGTGACTCTGGCAGCACCATCCGAGGAAACACGGACGAGCCGATGCTGGCCGCGGCCACGGCGGCACTGACGAGCCCGTGCTGGACAGGGTTTAACCCTAGATAGATTAGGGCCTCCCTCGTTGCCGCCGCGACTCGGGCGTTGGTTTCCTCCTGCTGCGCAGTGGCGGCTAGTGCAGCTGCTGCTTCGCTCCTTGCATCCGTCGCATGTCTCCGGCTCTTCCTCTTCGCCGGCTCCACGGCTCGCTCCTCGGGCGTCAACTGCTTCTTCTTCTCGGGCGCCGCGGCGGTCTTGCGAGGGACGCGGGGCTTGCCTTTGCCGGATGAAGCGAAGGTGATGCCGGACGAGGCGAGGGAGGCGAGGTCGGTGGCGGCATCGAGGAAATGATGGACGCTTTGCCACCGACTGACAGGCCAGGGGGAGTAGTTGGCGAGCGGTGCACACGTCCGTCTCTTGTCCGCGCCGACGCAAATGAGGCTCAAGCGAATGGATCGACAGGCGGACGAAAAGCGGACGCGTGTCTGTTTAGGTTGACGCGTTGGGCCGATTTTTCTGTCCACGACCCAAATGAACACGCGCGGGCGAAATGGGTCGGTGCTTTGGAGTTGCTCTTATAAGCAAGAAGATTATAGCCTCATGAGCTAATTACATCTAGCTGAACCTGCTAATTTGTGGCCGCTGCCGGTTGCTACTGTCGAATGCTTAAAATAAGGCAAGTCTGAATCGTTTTTCTGTTGGAGTATAATGTCCGACCCTCTCCCTCAGATCGGTCTTTTGGTTGCATTGGCTAGAGCATGGACTTCTACATGGTAACCGAGCCAAGAGGTTTTGAGTTCAAGACCCTGCCAACGCAGTATTAAATAAAATGATTCTGCGGCCTACATCGATCCCACGTCTAAGGACTAAAACAACCTAGACGTGAGGGGGAGGTGTTGAAATATATTGCCCGCCTCCCTCCATCAGTTCGGACTTTTTGGATGAGTTGGCTGGATCATGAATTCAATATGGTATCAGAGACAAGAGGTCTCGAGTTCAAGACCTGGCCGGCGCAATTAAAATTGCAGCCCACTTTCGGTCCACGTTTAGACCTGAGGGAGCCACACGTGAGGGGAGTGTTGACGTATAATGTGCTGCCTAGTTTCTTCCATCAGATCGGTCTGATAGGTGAACTGGTTAGGTGCATAAACTTACAACCAAAAGGTTCAGGGTTCAATACCCAGTAAACGCAATAAATAATTGCGGCCTGCCCCCGCTTCCGCTGTCCACGTCATATAGCTCTAAAGCAGCATAGACGTGAGGGGGAGTGTTGGAGTATAATGTCTGACCCTCTCCCTCAGATCGGTCTTTTGGTTGCATTGGCTAGAGCATGCACTTCTACATTTTCTATCATGGTGAACCAGTTGGTAGCCAAGTGGGCAGTTTTGGCCTTCAGTCGCTGGTGTCCCTTCGATCAGAAACGAATGGCAGATGGGTGGGCGCATGTCACGCCGTGACTGCCAGAAGGCAAGTCACTGGATCCCGGTCCGTTACACCGTGATGTACGGTCTTCAACTTTTTATTCGATGGAAAACAAATCAAGGGTTGATGGATAAACAAGGTTCGTAGGTACTCTCCCATGAGCGACCCGGTGCAAAACCCTAGACGTCGGACAACCTCCCTTCACCACCTCTCCTCCCATCCCACCGTCATGCAAAGCCTACGTTGAGTCGAAGGCGACGGGCTCTTCCCCCTTGCATGAATGCGGGCGGCGGCACGGCTGCACATGGTTTCGCATGGATCGGGCCCAATCTAGGTGCCAACGGTCAGATCTGAGTTGGAGGCGTCGGGCTCCGCTAGCCAGCGCGTGGAGGCTACTGGTGTCGCAGCAGCCGGGCCCGTTTCTCAATCTGAGCTTTTCGACAAGCCTGCATCCCAACATGTGGGAGGCTTCCCTAATTCGATTTCCCCCAGGTAGCTAGTAGGCGACCTTTGGGATGCGACTCGAGGACTTGTCATGGCAGGCGGTTCTATGGTCAGATTTGTTGCTCTGGCGGGAAATTTTACGGTCAGATATGTTGCTCTAGCAGGCGGTTGCTTGGTCGGTGATTGGTTTGCAGTGGAGATGTGTGGTTGCTCCTGTTGGGATAGCGGTCTGCGGTGGTGCCGGTCCAGGCTTATTCCTGGCGGGGCACCATTGGTGGTGCTCCGACCAATGATTTGTGGTGCGACGTAGGTGCGCTCCGGTCTGGTGGTGGTGTGTCTGGGACGTCATCCCCGACATATGTCATTGGTTCTCCAAACGGATCAGACACCTCTCCGGACATGAGGTGCCAAACCAGAAGATTCCCGGAGTTCCTGTTTTGGAGGAGGGCGTGGCCATGGCAGCAATCCAAGGCCCACCAAGAGTCGTGGGACATCGTGGAGGAGGGGACTGCAGCGAAGGCGTCGGAGGTGGGGACGAAGATGGGAGGCCCCGGCTGGTTGTTGAGGAAGCGAGCACGGAAGGCGCCCCATGGAAGGTGCGGAAGCGGCGGAGGAACCTGGCGTCGTGAACGAGGCGGCGCCAGGGCTTGGAGACGAGGGCGGCGCGGAAGAGGTAGATTGGCTGAGGCGGTAGGCGGAGGAGAATCTCGAGGAGGAGGTCGTCTTGCGGAAGCGGAAGAGTAAGAGGCGGAGGCGAATCGGCACTGCGGCCTGAGAGGTCATTCATAACTGGGAGTCATTCGCCGCCGCCAGAGAGGGCATCCATGGCGATTATAGGAGTAGTCGGTTTTTTTTAGGTCTGGCACTTCACATTTTTTGGATTATTACGTCGGAATGTACGGTCTTCGACTCTTCATTCAAAACAAATGAAGGGCTGATGTACGAACCAGGTTCGGAGTTACTCCCCACAAGCGACCCAGGTGTGAAACCCTAGCCGTCGGACAACCTCCTCCCCTTTCTCCGTCGGGCAAAGTCGACATGGTGTCCGTGACGGTGGGCTCTTCTCTCACCCTCTCGCATGGATGTGGGTGAAGGAAATATGCCCTAGAGGCAATAATAAAGTTATTATTTATTTCCTCGTATCATGATAAATGTTTATTATTCATGCTAGAATTGTATTAACCGGAAACATGATACATGTGTGAATACATAGACAAACATATAGTCACTAGTATGCCTCTACTTGACTAGCTCATTAATCAAAGATGGTTATGTTTCCTAACCATAGACATGTGTTGTCATTTGATTAATGGGATCACATCATTAGGAGAATGATGTGATTGACATGACCCATTCCGTTAGCCGAGCACTTGATCGTTGTGTTTGTTGCTATTGCTTTCTTCATGACTTATACATGTTCCTGTAACCATGAGATTATGCAACTCCCGTTTACCGGAGGAACACTTTGGGTCCTACCAAACGTCACAACGTAACTGGGTGATCATAAAGGAGTACTACAGGTGTCTCCAAAGGTACATGTTGGGTTGGCGTATTTCCAGATTAGGTTTTGTCACTCCGATTGTCGGAGAGGTATCTCTGGGCCCACTCGGTAATGCACATCACTATAAGCCTTGCAAGCAATGTGACTAATGAGTTAGTTGCGGGATGACGCATTACGTAATGAGTAAAGAGACTTGCCGGTAACGAGATTGAACTAGGTATTGGATACCGACGATCGAATCTCGGGCAAGTAACATACCGATAACAAAGGGAACAACGTATGTTGTTATGCGGTTTGACCGATAAAGATCTTCGTAGAATATGTAGGAGCCAATATGAGCATCCAGGTTCCGCTATTGGTTATTGACCGAGAATAGTTCTAGGTCATGTCTACATAGTTCTCGAACCCGTAGGGTCCGCACGCTTAACGTTACGATGACAGTTTTATTATGAGTTTATAAGTTTTGATGTACCGAAGATTGTTCGGAGTCCCGGATGTAATCACGGACATGACGAGGAGTCTCGAAATGGTCGAGACATAAAGATTGATATATTGGACGACTATATTCGGACACCGGAAGTGTTCCGGGGGTTTTCGGAGAAAACCGGAGTGCCGGAGGGTTACCGGAACCCCCCCGGGAGAAGTAATGGGCCTTATGGGCTTTAGTGGAGAGAGAGAGGGGCAGCCAGGATGGGCGGCGCGCCCCTTCCCCTCTGGTCTCAATTGGACTAGGAGAGGGGGGCGGCGCCCCCCTCTTTCCCTTTCCCTCTCCCCCTTCCTTTCCCCCTCCTAGTAGGAGTAGGAAAGAGGGAGTCCTACTCCTACTAGGAGGAGGACTCCTCCTCCTTGGTGCGCCCCCTAGGGCCGGCCGGCCTCCCCCTTTCTCCTTTATATACGGGGGCAGGGGGCACCCTAGAACACACAAGTTGATCTTCAAGATCGTTCCTTAGCCGTGTGCGGTGCCCCCCTCCACCATATTCCACCTCGGTCATATCGTCGTGGAGTTTAGGCGAAGCTCTGAGCCGGTAGAACATCATCATTGTCACCACGCCGTTGTGTTGACAGAACTCATCCCCTACACTTTGCTGGATCGGAGTCCGGGGATCGTCATCGAGCTGAACGTGTGCTGAACTCGGAGGTGACGTACGTTCGGTACTTGGATCGGTCGGATCATGAAGACGTACGACTACATCAACCGCGTTGTCATAACGCTTCCGCTTACGGTCTACGTGAAGGAAATATGCCCTAGAGGCAATAATAAAGTTATTATTTATTTCCTCGTATCATGATAAATGTTTATTATTCATGCTAGAATTGTATTAACCGTAAACATGATACATGTGTGAATACATAGACAAACATATAGTCATTAGTATGCCTCTACTTGACTAGCTCATTAATCAAAGATGGTTATGTTTCCTAACCATAGACATGTGTTGTCATTGGATTAATGGGATCAAATCATTAGGTGAATGATGTGATTGACATGACCCATTCCGTTAGCCTAGCACTTGATCGTTTTGTTTGTTACTATTGCTTTCTTCATGACGTATACATGTTCCTGTAACTATGAGATTATGCAACTCCCGTTTACCGGAGGAACACTTTGGGTGCTACCAAACGTCACAACGTAACTGGGTGATTATAAAGGAGTACTACAGGTGTCTCCAAAGGTACATGTTGGGTTGGCGTATTTCGAGATTAGGTTTTGTCACTCTAATTGTCGGAGAGGTATCTCTAGGCCCTCTCGGTAATGTACATCACTCTAATTAAGCCTTGCAAGCAATGTGACTAATGAGTTAGTTGCGGGATGATGCATTACGTAACGAGTAAAGAGACTTGCCGGTAACGAGATTGAACTAGGTATTGGATACCGACGATTGAATCTCGGGCAAGTAACATACCGATGACAAAGGGAACAACGTATGTTGTTATGCGGTTTGACCGATAAAGATCTTCGTAGAATATGTAGGAGCCAATATGAGCATCCAGGTTCCTCTATTGGTTATTGACCAAGAATAGTTCTAGATCATGTCTACATAGTTCTCGAACCTGTAGGGTCCGCACGCTTAACGTTACGATGACAGTTTTATTATGAGTTTATAAGTTTTGATGTACCGAAGATTGTTCGGAGTCCCGGATGTGATCACGGACATGACGAGGAGTCTCGAAATGGTCGAGACATAAAGATTGATATATTGGACGACTATATTCGGACAGGAAGTGTTCCGGGTTTTAGGAGAAACCGAGTGGGAGGTTCTGGAACCTCTCCCCGGAGAAGTAATGGGCCTTATGGGCTTTAGTGGAGAGAGAGAGAGGAAGCAGGATGGGCGCGCGCCTCCCTTCTGGTCCGGTGGACTAGGAGAGGGGGCGGCGCCCTTCTTCCTCTCCTCTCCCCTTCCTTCCCCTCCTAGTAGGAGTAGGAAAGAGGAGTCCTACTCCTACTAGGAGGAGGACTCCTCCTCCCTGGCGCCCCCTAGGGCCGGCCGGCCCCCCTTGCTCCTTTATATACAGGCGGGGGCACCCTAGAACACACAAGTTGATCTTCAAGATCGTTCCTTAGCCGTGTGGGGTGCCCCCCTCCACGATATTCCACCTCGGTCATACCGTCGCGGAGTTTAGGCGAAGCCTGCGCGATAGAACATCATCATCGTCACCACGCCGTCAGGTCGTGGAACTCATCCCCGACACTATGCTGGATCGGAGTCCGGGGATCGTCATCAAGCTGAACGTGTGCTGAACTCGGAGGTGCCGTACGTTCGGTACTTGGATCAGTCGGATCGTGAAGACGGACGACTACATCAACCGCGTTGTCATAACGCTTCCGCTTACGGTCTACGAGGGTACGTGGACAACACTCTCCCCTCTCGTTGCTATGCATCACCATGATCTTGCGTGTGCGTAGGAAATTTTTTGAAATTACTACATTCCCCAACAGTGGCATCCGAGCCTGGTTTTATGCGTAGATGTCATATGCACGAGTAGAACACAAGTGAGTTGTGGGCGATACAAGCATACTGCTTACCAGCATGTCATACTTTGGTTCAGCGGTATTGTGAGATGAAGCGGCCCGGACCGACATTACGCGTACGCTTACGCGAGACTGGTTTCACCGTTACGAGCACTCGTGCTTAAAGGTGACTAGCAGGTGTCTGTCTCTCTCACTTTAGCTGAATTGAGTGTGGCTACGCCCGGTCCTTGCGAAGGTTAAAACAACACTAACTTGACGAACTATCGTTGTGGTTTTGATGCGTAGGTAAGAACGGTTCTTGCTCAGCCCATAGAAGCCACGTAAAATTTGCAACAACAAAGTAGAGGACGTCTAACTTGTTTTTGCAGGGCATGTTGTGATGTGATATGGTCAAGACGTGATGCTATATTTTATTGTATGAGATGATCATGTTTTGTAACCAAAGTTATCGGCAACTGGCAAGAGCCATATGGTTGTCACTTTATTGTATGAAATGCAAACGCCCTGTAATTGCTTTACTTTATCACTAAGCGGTAGCGATAGTCGTAGAAGCAATAGATGGCGTAATGACAACAATGCTACGATGGAGATCAAGGTGTCGCGCCAGTGACGATGGTGATCAGGACGGTGCTTTGAAGATGGAGATCACAAGCACAAGATGATGATGGCCATATCATATCACTTATATTGATTGCATGTGATGTTTATCCTTTATGCATCTTATCTTGCTTTGATTGACGGTAGCATTTTAAGATGATCTCTCACTAAAATAACAAGAAGTGTTCTCCCTGAATATGCACCGTTGCGAAAGTTCTTCGTGCTGAGACACCACGTGATGATCGGGTGTGATAGGCTCTACATTCAAATACAACGAGTGCAAAACAGTTGCACACGCGGAATACTCAGGTTAAACTTGACGAGCCTAGCATATAACAGATATGGCCTCGGAACACGGAGACCGAAAGGTCGAGCGTGAATCATATAGTAGATATGATCAACATATTGATGTTCACCGTTGAAACTACTCCATCTCACGTGACGATCGGACATGGTGTAGTTGATATGGATCACGTAATCACTTAGAGGATTAGAGGGATGTATATCTAAGTGGGAGTTCTTAAGTAATATGATTAATTGAACATAAATTTATCATGAACTTAGTACCTGATAGTATTTTGCTTGTTTATGTTTGTTGTAGATAGATGGCTCGTGTTGTTGTTCCGTTGAATTTTAATGTGTTCCTTGAGAAAGCAAAGTTGAAAGATGATGGTAGCAATTACACGGATCGGGTCCGAATTTGAGGATTATCCTCATTGCTGCATAGAAGAATTACGCCCCTGGAAGCACCGCTGGGTGCCGAACCTCATCTGCTGATGCAACCGACGATGTTAAGAACGTCTGGCGAGCAAAGCTAATGACTACTCGATAGTTCGATGTGCCATGCTTTACATCTTAGAACCGGGTCTTCAACGACGTTTTGAGCGTCATGGAGCATATGAGATGTTCCAGAGTTGAAGTTAATATTTCAAGCAAATGCCCGGATTGAGAGATATGAAGTCTCCAATAAGTTCTATAGCTGCAAGATGGAGGAGAATAGTTACGTCGGTGAACACATACTCAAAATGTGCGGGTATAATAATCACGTGATTCAATTGGGAGTTAATCTTCACGATGATAGTGTCATTGATGAAATTCTTCAATCATCGCTACCAAGCTACAAGAGCTTCGTGATGAACTATAATATGCAAGGGATGGACAAGACTATTCCGAGCTCTTCGCAATGCTAAAAGCCATGGAGGTAGAAATCAAGAAGGAGCATCAAGTGTTGATAATCAACAAGACCACCAGTTTCAAGAAAAGGGCAAAGGAAGAAGAAGGGAACTTCAAGAAGAACAGCAAACAAGTTGCTGCTCAAGAGAAGAAACCCAAGTCTGGACCTAAGCACTGGCGAGAGTGCTTCTACCGCAAGCAGGTGGACATTGGAAGCGGAACTGCCCCAAGTATTTGGCGGATAAGAAGGATGGCAAAGTGAACAAAGGTATATGTGATATACATGTTATTGATGTCTACCTTACTAATACTCGTAGTAGTACTGGTATTTGATCTTGGGTTCATTGCTAATATTTGCAACTCGAAACAGGGACTACGGATTAAGCGAAGATTGGATAAGGACGAGGTGACGATGCGCGTGGGAAATGGTTCCAAAGTCGATGTGATCGCAGTCGGCACGCTACCTCTACATTTACCATTGGGATTAGTTTTAGACCTAAATAATTGTTATTTGGTGCCAGCGTTGAGCATGAACATTATATCTGGATCTTGTTTGATGCGAGACGGTTATTCATTTAAGTCAGAGAATAATGGTTGTTCTATTTATATGATTAATATCTTTTATGGTCATGCACCCTTGAAGAGTGGTCTATTTTTGTTGAATCTCGATAGTAGTGATACACATATTCATAGTGTTGAAGCCAAAAGATGCAGAGTTGATAATGATAGTGCAACTTATTTGTGGCACTGATGTTTAGGTCATATTGGTATAAAGCGCATGAATAAACTCCATACTGATGGGCTTTTGGAATCACTTGATTATGAATCACTTGGTACTTGCGAACCGTGCCTCATGGGCAAGATGAGTAAAACGCCGTTCTCCGGAACTATGGAGCGAGCAACTGATTTGTTGGAAATCATACATACTGATGTTTGTGGTCCAATGAAGGTTGAGGCTTGTGGCGGGTATCGTTATTTTTCTCACCTTCACAGATGATTTAAGCAGATATGGGTATATCTACTTAATGAAACACAAGTCT
Source organism: Aegilops speltoides (assembly GCA_021437245.1). Lineage (NCBI taxonomy): Eukaryota > Viridiplantae > Streptophyta > Magnoliopsida > Poales > Poaceae > Aegilops > Aegilops speltoides. The sequence continues at coordinate 74,315,472 of CM038145.1, read as the reverse complement.
GAAACATTTGAAAAGTTCAAAGAATTTCAGAGTGAAGTGGAAAATCATTGTAACAAGAAAATAAAATTTCTATGATCTGATCGTGGAGGAGAATATTTGAGTTACGAGTTTGGTTTACATTTGAAACAATGCGGAATAGTTTCACAACTCACGCCACCCGGAACACCACAACGAAATGGTGTGTCCGAACGTCATAATCGTACTTTACTAGATATGGTGCGATCTATGATGTATCTTACTGATTTACCGCTATCGTTTTGGGGTTATGCTTTAGAGACGATTGCATTCACGTTAAATAGGGCACCATCAAAATACGTTGAGACGACGCCTCATGAACTGTGGTTTGGCAAGAAACCAAAGTTGTCGTTTCTTAAAGTTTGGGGCTGCGATGCTTATGTAAAGAAACTTCAACCAGATAAGCTCGAACCCAAATCGGAGAAATCTGTCTTCATAGGATACCCAAAAGAGACTGTTGGGTACACCTTCTATCACAAATCTGAGGGCAAGATTTTCCTTGCTAAACTCGGATCCTTTCTAGAGAAGGAGTTTCTCTCGAAAGAAGTGAGTGGGAGGAAAGTAGAACTTGATGAGGTAACTGTACCTGCTCCCTTATTGGAAAGTAGTTCATCACAAGAACCGGTTCCTGTGACAACTACACCAATTAGTGAGGAAGCTAATGATATTGATCATGAAACTTCAGATCAAGTTTCTCTTGAACCTCGTGAGGTCTACTAGAGTAAGATCCGCACAGTGGTATAGTAATCCTATTCTGGAAGTCATGTTACTTGACCATGATGAACCTACGAACTATGAGGAAGCGATGATGAGCCCAGATTCCACAAAATGGCTAGAGGCCATGAAATCTGAGATGGGATCCATGTATGAGAACAAAGTATGGACTTTGGTTGACTTGCCCGATGATCGGCAAGCCATTGAGAATAAATGGATCTTTAAGAAGAAGACTGACGCTGATGGTAATGTAACTGCCTATAAAGCTCGAATTGTTGCGAAAGGTTTTTGACAAGTTCAAGGGGTTGACTATGATGCGACTTTCTCACCCGTAGTGATGCTTAAGTCTGTCCGAATCATGTTAGCAATTGCTGCATTTTATGATTATGAAATTTGACAAATGGATGTCAAAATTGCATTCTTGAATGGATTTCTGGAAGAAGAGTTGTATATGATGCAACCAGAAGGTTTTGTTGATCCAAAAGGTGCTAACAAAGTGTGCAAGCTCCAGCGATCCATTTATGGACTGGTGCAAGCATCTCGGAGTTGGAATAAACACTTTAATAGTGTGATCAAAGCATATGGTTTTATACAGACTTTTGGAGAAGCCTGTATTTACAAGAAAGTGAGTGGGAGCTCTGTAGCATTTCTGATATTATATGTAGATGACATATTATTAATTGGAAATGATATAGAATTTCCGGATAGCATAAAGGGATACTTGAATAAAAGTTTTTCTATGAAAGACCTCGGGTGAAGCTGCTTACATACTGGGCATCAAGATTTATAGAGATGGATCAAGATGCTTAATAGGACTTTCACAAAGCACATACCTTGATAAAGTTTTGAAAAAGTTCAAAATGGATCAGGCAAAGAAAGGGTTCTTGCCCGTACTACAAGGTGTGAAGTTGAGTCAGACTCAATGCCCGACCACAGCAGAAGATAGAGAGAAAATGAAAGATGTTCCCTATGCTTCAGCCATAGGCTCTATCATGTATGCAATGTTGTGTACCAGACCTGACGTGTGCTTAGCAATAAGCTTGGCAGGAAGGTACCAAAGTAATCAGAGTGGATCATGGACAGCGGTCAAGAACATCTGAAATACGAAAAGGACTAAGGATATGTTTCTCGTATATGGAGGTGACAAAGAGCTAGTCGTAAATGGTTACGTCGATGCAAGCTTTGACATCGATCCGGACGATTCTAAATCGCAAACCGGATCGTATTTTTATTAAATGGTGGAGCTGTAAGTTGGTGCAGTTCTAAACAAAGCATCGTGGCGGGATCTACATGTGAAGTGGCGTACATAGCTGCTTCGAAGCGACAAATGAAGGATGCGGATGAGGGAGTTCCTTTCGATCTAGGTGTCATACCTAGTGCATCGGGACCAATGAAGATCTTTCGTGACTATCTTGGTGCAATTGCCTTGGCAAAGGAATCCAGATTTCCCAAGAGGACCAAGCACATCAAGAGACGCTTCAATTCCATCCGGGACCAAGTCCAGGTGGGAGACAAAGAGATTTGCAAGATACATACGGATCTGAATGTTGCAGACCCGTTGACTAAGCCTCTTTCATGACCAAAACATGATCAGCACCAAGACTCCATGGGTGTTAGAATCATTACTGTGTAATCTAGATTATTGACTCTAGTGCAAGTGGGACACTGAAGGAAATATGCCCTAGAGGCAATAATAAAGTTATTATTTATTTCCTCGTATCATGATAAATGTTTATTATTCATGCTAGAATTGTGTTAACCAGAAACATGATACATGTGTGAATACATAGACAAACATATAGTCACTAGTATGCCTCTACTTGGCTAGCTCATTAATCAAAGATGGTTATGTTTCCTAACCATAGACATGTGTTGTCATTTGATTAATGGGATCACATCATTAGGAGAATGATGTGATTGACATGACCCATTCCGTTAGCCTAGCACTTGATCGTTTTTTTGTTGCTATTGCTTTCTTCATGACTTATACATGTTCCTGTAACTATGAGATTATGCAACTCCCGTTTACCGGAGGAACACTTTGGGTGCTACCAAACGTCACAATGTAACTGGGTGATTATAAAGGAGTACTACAGGTGTCTCCAAAGGTACATGTTGGGTTGGCGTATTTCGAGATTAGGTTTTGTCACTCCGATTGTCGGAGAGGTATCTCTGGGCCGTCTCGGTAATGTACATCACTATAAGCCTTGCAAGCAATGTGACTAATGAGTTAGTTGCAGGATGATGCATTACGTAACGAGTAAAGAGACTTGCCTGGTAACGAGATTGAACTAGGTATTGGATACCGACGATCGAATCTCGGGCAAGTAACATACCGATGACAAAGGGAACAATGTATGTTGTTATGCGGTTTGACCGATAAAGATCTTCGTAGAATATGTAGGAGCCAATATGAGCATCCAGGTTCCGCTATTGGTTATTGACCGAGAATAGTTCTAGGTCATGTACATAGTTCTCGAACCCGTAGGGTCCGCACGCTTAACGTTACGATGACAGTTTTATTATGAGTTTATAAGTTTTGATGTACCGAAGATTGTTCGGAGTCCCGGATGTGATCACGGACATGATCAGCAGTCTCGAAATGGTTGAGACATAAAGATTGATATATTGGACGACTATATTCGGACACCGGAAGTGTTCCGGGGGTTTTCGGAGAAAACCGGAGTGCCGGAGGGTTACCGGACCCCCCCTCCCCCCGGGAGAAGTAATGGGCCTTATGGGCTTTAGTGGAGAGAGAGAGGGGCAGCCAGGATGGTCCGCGCGCCCCTCCCCCTCTAGTTTGAATTGGACTAGGAGACCTCTCCCTCTCCCCCTTCCTTTCCCCCTCCTAGTAGGAGTAGGAAAGAGGGAGTCCTACTCCTACTAGGAGGAGGACTCCTCCTCCTTGGCGCGCCCCCTAGGGCCGGCCAGCCTCCCCCTTGCTCCTTTATATACGGGGGCAGGGGGGCACCCTAGAACACACAAGTTGATCTTCAAGATCGTTCCTTAGCCGTGTGCGATGCCCCCTCCACCATATTCCACCTCGGTCATATCATCGCGGAGTTTAGGCGAAGCCTTGCGCCGGTAGAACATCATCATCGTCACCACGCCGTCGTGCTGACGGAACTCATCCCCGACACTTTGCTGGATCGGAGTCCGGGGATCGTCATTGAGCTGAACGTGTGCTGAACTCGGAGGTGCCGTACGTTCGGTACTTGGATCGATCGGATCGTGAAGACGTATGACTACATCAACCGCATTGTCATAACGCTTCCGCTTACGGTCTACGAGGGTACATCGACAACACTCTCCCCTCTCGTTGCTATGCATCACCATGATCTTGCGTGTGCGTAGGAAATTTTTTGAAATTACAACGTTCCCCAACACTACGATGGTACGTGGACAACACTCTCCCCTCTCGTTGCTATGCATCACCATGATCTTGCGTGTGCGTAGGAATTTTTTTGAAATTACTACGTACCCCAACAGTGGCATCCGAGCCTGGTTTTATGCGTAGATGTCATATGCACAAGTAGAACACAAGTGAGTTGTGGGCGATACAAGTCATACTGCTTACCAGCATGTCATACTTTGGCTCAGCGGTATTGTGAGTTGAAGCGGCTCGGACCAGCATTACGCGTACGCTTACGCGAGACTGGTTTCACCATTACGAGCACTCATGCTTAAAGGTGACTGGCGGGTGTCTGTCTCTCTCACTTTAGCTGAATCGAGTGTGGCTACGCCCGGTCCTTGCGAAGGTTAAAACATCACTAACTTGACGAACTATTGTTGTGGTTTTGATGCGTAGGTAAGAACGGTTCTTGCTCAGCCCGTAGCAGCCACGTAAAATTTGCAACAACAAAGTAGAGGACGTCTAACTTGTTTTTGCAGGGCATGTTGTGATGTGATATGGTCAAGACATGATGCTATATTTTATTGTATGAGATGATCATGTTTTGTAACCGAAGTTATCGGCAACTGGCAGGAGCCATATGGTTGTCGCTTTATTGTATGAAATGCAAACGCGCTGTAATTGCTTTACTTTATCACTAAGCGGTAGCGATAGTCATAGAAGCAATAGATGGCGTAACGACAATGATGCAACGATGGAGATCAAGGTGTCGCGCCGGTGACGATGGTGATCACGACAGTGCTTTGAAGATGGAGATCACAAGCACAAGATGATGATGGCCATATCATATCACTTATATTGATTGCATGTGATGTTTATCCTTTATGCATCTTATCTTGCTTTGATTGACGGTAGCATTTTAAGATGATCTCTCACTAAAATTATCAAGGAGTGTTCTCCCTGAGTATGCACCGTTGCGAAAGTTCATTGTGCTGAGACACCACATGATGATCGGGTGTGATAGGCTCTACGTTCAAATACAACGGGTGCAAAACAGTTGCACACGCGGAATACTCAGGTTAAACTTGACGGGCCTAGCATATAACAGATATGGCCTCGGAACACGGAGACCGAAAGGTCGAGCGTGAATCATATAGTAGATACGATCAACATATTGATGTTCACCGTTGAAACTACTCCATCTCACGTGACGATCGGACATGGTGTAGTTGATATGGATCACGTAATCACTTAGAGGATTAGAGGGATGTCTATCTAAGTGGGAGTTCTTAAGTAATATGATTAATTGAACTTAAATTTATCATGAACTTAGTACCTGATAGTATTTTGCTTGTCTATGTTTGTTGTAGATAGATGGCTCGAGCTGTTGTTCCGTTGAATTTTAATGCGTTCCTTGAGAAAGCAAAGTTGAAAGATGATGGTAGCAATTACACGGACTGGGTCCGTAACCTGAGGATTATCCTCATTGCTGCATAGAAGAATTACGTCCTGGAAGCACCGCTGGGTGCGAACTCTTCTTGATGCAACCAGCGATGTTAAGAACGTCTGGCGAGCAAAGCTGATGACTACTCGATAGTTCGATGTGCCATGCTTTACGGCTTAGAACGGGTCTTCAACGACGTTTTGAGCGTCATGGAGGAGCATATGAGATGTTCCAGAGTTGAAGTTAATATTTCAAGCAAATGCCAGATTGAGAGATATGAAGTCTCCAATAAGTTCTATAGCTGCAAGATGGAGGAGAATAGTTACGTCGGTGAACACATACTCAAAATGTCAGGTATAATAATCACTTGATTCAACCGGGAGTAAATCTTCACGATGATAGTGTCATTGATGAAATTCTTCACACCGCCACCAAGCTACAAGAGCTTTGTGATGAACTATAAAATGTAAGGGATGGACAAGACTATTCCGAGCTCTTCGCAATGCTAAAAGCATGGAGGTAGAAATCAAGGAGGAGCATCAAGTGTTGATGGTCAACAAGACCACCAGTTTCAAGAAAAAGGGCAAAGGGAAGAAGAAGGGAACTTCAAGAAGAACAGCAAACAAGTTCTGCTCAAGAGAAGAAACCCAAGTGCGGACCTAAGCACTGAAATCGAGTGCTTCTACTGCAAGCAGACTGGAAACTAGAAGCGGAATTGCCCCAAGTATTTGGCGGATAAGAAGGATGGCAAAGTGAACAAAGGTATATGTGATATACATGTTATTGATCTGTACCTTACTAATGCTCGCAGTAATACATGGGTATTTGATACTGGTTCTATTGCTAATATTTGCAACTCAAAACAGGGACTACAGATTAAGTGAAGATTGGATAAGGATGAGGTGACGATGCACGTGGGAAATGGTTCCAAAGTCGATGTGATCGCGGTCGGCACGCTACCTCTACATCTACCATCGGGATTAGTTTTAGACCTAAATAATTGTTATTTGGTGCCAGCGTTGAGCATGAACATTATATGTGGATCTTGTTTGATGGGAGACGGTTATTCATTTAAGTCAGAGAATAATGGTTGTTCTATTTATATGAGTAATATCTTTTATGGTCATGCACCCTTGAAGAGTGGTCTATTTTTATTGAATCTCGATAGTAGTGATACACATATTCATAGTGTTGAAGCCAAAAGATGCAGAGTTGATAATGATAGTGCAACTTATTTGTGGCACTGCCGTTTAGGTCATATCGGTATAAAGCGCATGAAGAAACTCCATACTGATGGGCTTTTGGAATCACTTGATTATGAATCACTTGGTACTTGTGAACCGTGCCTCATGGGCAAGATGACTAAAACACCGTTCTCTGGAACTATGGAGCGAGCAACTGATTTGTTGGAAATCATACATACTGATGTTTGTGGTCCAATGAATGTGGAGGCTCGCGGCGGGTATCGTTATTTTCTCACCTTCACAGATGATTTAAGCAGATATGGGTATATCTACCTAATGAAACACAAGTCCGAAACATTTGAAAAGTTCAAAGAATTTCAGAGTGAAGTGGAAAATCATCGTAACAAGAAAATAAAATTTCTACAATCTGATCGTGGAGGAGAATATTTGAGTTACGAGTTTGGTTTACATTTGAAACAATGCGGAATAGTTTCACAACTCACGCCACCCAGAACACCACAACGAAATGGTGTGTCCGAACATTGTAATCGTACTTTACTAGATATGGTGCGATCTATGATGTCTCTTACTGATTTACCGCTATCGTTTTGGGGTTATGCTTTAGAGGCGGCTGCATTCACGTTAAATAGGGCACCATCAAAATCCGTTGAGGCGGCGCCTCATGAGCTGTGGTTTGGCAAGAAACCAAAGTTGTCGTTTCTTAAAGTTTGGGGCTGCGATGCTTATGTAAAGAAACTTCAACCGGATAAGCTCGAACCCAAATCGAGAAATGTGTCTTCATAGGATACCCAAAAGAGACTATTGGGTACACCTTCTATCACAGATCCGAGGGCAAGATTTTCGTTGCTAAATTCGGATCCTTTCTAGAGAAGGAGTTTCTCTCGAAAGAAGTGAGTGGGAGGAAAGTAGAACTTGATGAGGTAAGCTGTGTACTGCTCCCTTATTGGAAAGTAGTTCATCACAAGAACCGGTTCTGTGACAACTACACCAATTAGTGAGGAAGCTAATGATATTGATCATGAAACTTGGATCAAGTTTCTCTTGAACCTCGTGGGTCTACGAGTAAGATCCGCACAGTGTGGTGCGGTAAACCTATTCGGAAGTCATGTTACTTGACCATGATGAACCTACGAACTATGAGGAAGCGATGATGAGCCCAGATTCCGCAAAATGGCTAGAGGCCATGAAATCTGAGATGGGATCCATGTATGAGAACAAAGTATGGACTTTGGTTGACTTTCCCGATGATCGCAAGCCATTGAGAATAAATGGATCTTTAAGAAGAAGACTGACGCTGATGGTAATGTAACTGCCTATAAAGCTCGACTTGTTGCGAAAGATTTTCGACAAGTTCAAGGGGTTAACTACGATGAGACTTTCTCACCCGTAGCGATGCTTAAGTCTGTCCGAATCATGTTAGAAATTGCTGCATTTTATGATTATGAAATTTGGCAAATGGATGTCAAAATTGCATTCTTGAATGGATTTCTGGAAGAAGAGTTGTATATGATGCAACGAAGGTTTTGTTGATCCAAAAGGTGCTAACAAAGTGTGCAAGCTCCAATGATCCATTTATGGACTGGTGCAAGCATCTCGGAGTTGGAATAAGCGCTTTGATAGTGTGATCAAAGCATATGGTTTTATATAGACTTTTGGAGAAGCACGTAGTTACAAGAAAGTGAGTGGGAGCTCTGTAGCATTTACGATATTATATGTAGATGACATATTATTAATTGGAAATGATATAAAATTTCTGGATAGCATAAAGGGATACTTGAATAAAAGTTTTTCTATGAAAGACCTCTGTGAAGCTGCTTACATATTGGGCATCAAGATTTATAGAGATAGATCAAGACGCTTAATAGGACGTTCACAAAGCACATACCTTGATAAAGTTTTGAAAAAGTTCAAAATGGATCAGGCAAAGAAAGGGTTCTTGCCCGTACTACAAGGTGTGAAATTGAGTCAGACTCAATGCCCGACCACAGCAAAAGATTGAGAGAAAATGAAAGATGTTCCCTATGCTTCAGCCATAGGCTCTATCATGTATGCAATCTTGTGTACCGGACTGGCGTGTGCTTAGCAATAAGCTTGGCGGGAAGGTTCCAAAGTAATCCAGAGTGGATCCTTTGGACAGCGGTCAAGAACATCTGAAATACACGAAAAGGACTAAGGATATGTTTCTCGTATATGGAGGTGACAAAGAGCTAGTCGTAAATGGTTACGTCAATGCAAGCTTTGACACTGATCCGGACGATTCTAAATCGCAAACCGGATACGTATTTTTATTAAACGGTGGAGCTGTAAGTTGGTGCAGTTCTAAACAAAGCGTCATGGCGGGATCTACATGTGAAGCGGAGTACATAGCTGCTTCGGAAGCAGCAAATGAAGGAGTCTGGATGAAGGAGTTCATTTCCGATTTAGGTGTCATATCTAGTGCATCGGGACCAATGAAGATCTTCTGTGACAATACTGGTGCAATTGCCTTGGCAAAGGAATCCAGATTTCACAAGAGGACTGTCGGTGTCAAAACCAGCGGATCTCGGGTAGGGGGTCCCAAACTGTGCGTCTAGGCGGATGGTAACAGGAGACAAGGGACACGATGTTTTACCCAGGTTCGGGCCCTCTCGATGGAGGTAAAACCCTACGTCCTGCTTGATTAATATTGATGATATAGGTAGTACAAGAGTGGATCTACCACGAGATCAAGGAGGCTAAACCCTAAAGCTAGCCTATGGTATGATTGTTGATGTATGTTGTGTCCTACGGACTAAAGCCCTCCGGTTTATATAGACACCGGAGGAGGCTAGGGTTACACAGAGTTGGTTACAATGGTAGGAGATATACATATCCGTATAGCCAAGCTTGCCTTCCACGCCAAGGAAAGTCCCATCCGGACACGGGACGGAGTCTTCAATCTTGTATCTTCGTAGTCTTGGAGTCCGGCGGACGATGATAGTCGGCTGTCCGGACACCCCTAGTCGAGACTCCTCGGTAGCCCCTGAACCGGGCTTCAATGGCGATAAGTTAGGCGCGCATAATGTTCGGCATTGCAAGGCGGGTTCCTCCTTGAATAATCAGAGAAGATCATGAACACCGGGATAGTGTCCGCTCGCAAAATAAATTCCACATTCCACTATAGAGAGAATAATGCACATAAATCCAATCTGTTGGCGTATTTGGCGGTATGATATCACACCATTACGGGCCTTTACTTGAATCGTTTTTATTATACCACCTCAAAGACGTTTAGCGGCGGTTTTTGGCACGTCTTGTCGAGCGTAGATCGTGCTCCCCATATCCGGGATTGATCAATACAAGCGTGGGTAACCCAACCGTGCCGTCGCCGCGCCTCCTCTATCGAAGGTGAATCCCGAGCAGTCACGAGGAGGCGGCTCTTGGTATTTTCCCCTTTATAAGGGGACCAAGGCTCGTTCTTTTCTCAATCTTCCATCGAATCCTCTCCTTGCTCCAAGTTCCAACACCCGAGCCCCAGTTCGGCGCTTGGATCCTCAACAATGTCCAGCTCCGACCTTCAGGGCCGGTGGATGCCCTCCTCCGTCACGGAGGAGGACGTGTTAAAGCTGCGTGAGGCCAAGTACCTGTCCTATGAGATTTTGCACAGGTTGTCCGCCCGAGGGCAGGCCGTACCCACTCCCGAGCCCGGTGAGTACGTCGTCTTCCTATCCCACCTCCGTCGGGGTTTAGGCTTCTCGACGGATCCCTTCGTGAGAGGGCTCATGTTCTACTACGGGCTGGATTTTCACGACTTGGCTCCGGAGTCCATCCTCCATATTTCCGCATTCATTATTATGCGTGAAGCCTTCCTCGCGTCACCCCCACCCGGCCTATGGCTGAAGACCTTCAATGTGGAGCCGAAGATGATTGGGGGGCGTCAAGCGGAGTGCGGCAGGGCGGCCATAAGCAGAAGGGCCGATGCCCCGTGGCCCGAGGGCTCCTTCCAAGAGGAGCTCGGCTTGTGGCAGCAGGAGTCGTTCTATGTCACCGCTCCGAAGGGCAGCAAGCAAAAGCCGCCACCTTCATTCCGCCCGGGACCTCCACGCCGATTGATGTTGTGGGTCAACCAAGGGCTCAATTGGGGCCGTCAAGAGCGTGCCCTTATTGCGGGGCGGTTCGAGACCTCAAGCGAGGAGATCAATCTGGTGGTGGTGATGCAGGTCATGCTAATCGGCGTCTTCTCCTACAAGCGCCATCCTCTCCGGTTATGGGAATTCAATCCGGAGGGCCACGAATCTCAACACTTCATGGGTATGGCGCCCGTGGAGATGTACAAGTTGTTCTTCGCACCGCAGTGGCGTGTCGGAATTGACCGAGGACGCTTGGCCTAAGCAATCGCCTTGGGATACAGGTAAGTAGCTCGAGTCCGGACGTTCTATTAAATGCCTTTTACGAAATTCGCCTTCTAACCCATTTATCTTCATCAGGAGTGGGTAGCGCGATCGAAGCTGATAAGGTGTCCGGCCCCCCTCCCAAAGACCGCACCGGAGCCCGTGCTGGTCAGAATGTTGGAGGTCGTGCCCGTAGAAGGGGGCGAAGGGGAAAATGGAAGAGCTATTACTTCGCCCAAAGGGGCGCCTGAAGAGGGAGGGATCGACAATCCCTCCTTCCAGGGGGAGAAGAGGACCGCCTCCGAAGACCCGGAGGCCAAAGCCCCTAAGCAGGGGAAGAAATCTTTACCGGAAGGTCCTATGTTCGGGGAAAGTCCGGACGTACAATCGTCTCTAAAGGATCAGCCCTCCAGCGAGTCGTGAGTAAAAAGGGGGGGTTCATTAATGAGAAAATACCCCTATTTGTGCTTCTGTGGATGACCGAAATTTTTACCTTGCAGTTCGGATCTGCGGCCTTCTCAGATGAGTTTGTCTTCGGGGGATCTTCTTCCAGAGATGATGGAGAGCGAAACGCCTCCATCTGCTGCGCCGTCGGATAGGGCTGACGAGCCTGAAGTATCGTCACGGAGGGTATCCCAGAGTCCGGAGGGGCCGGAGAGTTCGGCGCCCACTAGTATCCGGCCGGGGGAGCTGAAGAATCTGCTTGAGAGGGCGTCCATCTCAGAAGATCATCGTGCTTTGATGCGTATGGTGATTGGAAGGATTCCGTCCGCCGAAAGCGGATTGCATAATGCCGTCAGGCGTTTACTTACGGGATTTGAGGTACGCAAGAACGACGCACCTTTTTGATAGTTTGGCACATAGAAGTGCGCCCTGTATAGATAGTAGCCCCTGAGACTCGGTAGGTTGTCGAAAGCGACAGCGTGCCGAGGATCAAAATCTCAAGTAATGAACGTTGCCGTTCCTATGCAGGTGGCGGATAGTCCGAGGGCTAGCCGGACTAGTGGAATTCCCGAGTTAATGCGGCAACTTTGACGTGGCGGATGCGGACATCGCGCTTGTCAACCGGCGACTTGACGAGTCGCAAGGTAAATTAATTCTCCGCAGTCACTTGTTTAAGGGAGTCAAAGCCCGCTTCTGACAAGATATATACTATAATCTGACGGTGCTTGCTGCTTTGTGGAGACCTTGGGCGAGCTTGCTCAAGCTAAGGAGCAAGCCGAAGAGAGAGGCGGCTGCCTTGAGGGCGGCCGAGGAGTTGGAAGCGAAAAGGCTGCACTTGCCTAGCGAGGGAAAAGATGGCGAATTGGCCGTGAAATTGAAGGATCTGCCGACCGCAATGAGGCTCTTGAAAAGGGCGCCTATCGGGCGGGAAGACACTGGGAAAGGCCCTTGCGAAGCCAAGGATGCCGTTCTGCGATGCGAGCTATGAAGGAGGAGTTGCGCCGGTAGGAGATATTCGGCTGGCAGGCCTTTTACGCTGCGTCGCGGTTTACGGACCCAAAGTATGCCCAACTTGGCCAGTTGTGGGGTCCGGAGGATCCATATATGGACTTGGCGGCAAGTGCAGGTGATGCCGTTGTACACTTCGAAGCGGAAGGATCACAAGGCGGAAGAGCTATTCGGTCTCAATTCCATAGTCCGGACCGTTCACTTCCGTTGACCGATCGGTTGGCGAATGGGCTGAGCTAAACAGGTTGTCGGACTTGCCATGGCTGATATTGTGGCTCATGTCCGGCGAGAGGCCCAAGGCGACGAGCTATTTCGACTTATTGCAGCAATTTCTTGGAAGCGATCTGCATATCAAGGAGATGAAGTGGTCGGCCTGCATAGAAGGCGCGGATGGCTCTTGCCGTGTGAAGACACATTGGACGAGATGGATGCCACCGCTATTGCGGCCCGTGGTTGGACGAAAGCCGATTACCCGCCGAGCACTATTTTGGGGAAGTTATGCGTGGCGCTCGTGTAATAGAGTCGCGATGCTCAAAAATGTCACGTTCAAATGAGCGTTTTATCTTGTAAGACAATGATTATGATGTAATCGCTTTTTATACTTATGCGTTCCAAGTATTAAAATATCTCCTATCGGCCGTTTATGTATACATTTGTATAACTTTGAAAGATAGCAGTCTTGACTTCAGCCCTCACGCACAAGGTGGGGATATTCGCATAAAAATAGCGCGTTTTCACACTTAATCCGGCGTCTCGGTCTGTTAAGGAGGTGGTAGCATAGCGAACGAGGCAATCCGGACTATGATGCTTTATCACTTTCACTTAGCGATGGAGTTCAAGGGTGGGCTACGATATAGCCCCTTGGGGCACCGCGCTTCTCGAATTCGTGGCGCGTGTGTACTGGATGGGAAAGCGGTCCTTCGTCAAAGCGAAATTCTAAACATTCGGTAGTCGATCGAGTGGTTGACCAGTCTCTCATTTATATCATAATGATCGGTTTTGGCTTTCTCTCTTGAGGTGCTCGCCCGGCCAGGCTGGGGCACTGTCGCGATAGTTCTCCTGGTGCGCGTTAGCCGATGATCTGAGCGTAAAGGCAACAAAACACGAGGGCCGCAAACCCAACATTTGACCAAAGACATGATTCGAGCTGATGCATATAAGACCTAACTTCGAGGCGCCGAACACTCCCTAAGGTGTTCGGTCTTTGTAATAATGGGCAGAACAATGCCCTAAGCCCCTAGTGTCTAGGTGCGAGCATGGTCCTCCGCGCGCCAATGCCAAAGCGTCGGGCTCCACTTTGGTTATAATAAGAAACCAAGGGATTATAACAACAAGAGCAGTAAAAAGGTTTACAGGGTCTTAATCGAAAAGAATCCTCATGACGGGTCCCTCTCGCGCGTCTGCGCTGTGGCCTCCGTTGTGCCGTTATCACGGGCGGTGTGCACGTTGTTCATCTGTAAAAAGAGAGGAACTTAGTTTGAAAGGAACTCATGCGAAAAGAATATATACGAAAGAAGAAATAAAAATAAGTAAAGCAGAGTCTGTATAAGCTCGTTGTTCTTTGTGCGCGCAGCCCCGTGTAAAGGGGTGTGCGGCTAGGGAGCCCCTAGTTTACTTATGCCGGACTCGTCCAACCGTGTCCGGGGTCTTTAAGTGACCCTCGTACTGAAATGATGCCACGTGGACCGGGCATCTTGAGTGTAAGAGACGCGTAGTGTGGTATGGCGTTGAAACGGACAAAAGCCTCTCTTCCCAAGAGTGCTTGATAGCCACTTTTAAATGGGACGATATGAAAAATTAGTTTTTCGCGTCGAAAGTTGTTCGGTGATCCGAACACGACTTCTAGTAATAGGGAGCCTGTGCACTTGGCGTAAGGGCCTGGCGTCACTCCTTTGAAGGAAGTGCGGTTGTGTCGAATTTTAGTAGGGTCTATCCCCAACTTGCGGATTGTGGTTGGATACAGCAGGTTTAGGTCGCTGCCTCCATCCATCAGGACTTGAGTAAATTGTAGTCCGTCGATTATAGGATCCAATATCAGGGCAGTCCATCCTGCATTTCAAACGCTTTTGGAATAATCCAGGTGGTCGAAAGTGATTGGTTGTGACGTCCAATCTCTATGTTCTGCTTGGTTCGACCGTGCGAGACCCATTTTAACGGGTACCGCACTGTTTTTTCGTATTATCACATGAAGTGAATTTACTGATTTGACCTCTTATGGGAAAGTCTTTTGTTTTCCGGTGCTCTGCTGGTGGGGTTTGTCATCATCTTCGCTTGATGCGTCGAGCCCCTTGTGTTCGGCGTTTAGCCGGCGGACTGTTTGAAAACCCAACAATCTCGGTGGGTGTGGTTTGCGAGCCTTAGAAGTCTTGTGGATTTGACATATCCGACCCAAAATCTTGTTTAAATTGGATAGCTCATCGCTGTTATCCTTAAGGGGCGGTGTTTTGTTGTTTGTCCGCGAGCTTTTGAATCCGGCGTTGACTGCCGTGCCCTTCGGGCTTTTCTCTTTATTCCGGCGCTGCTCTTTTCTGCGCCATGATTTTCCGTTCCATCTCGGTCTCGGATGTACTTGGGTCATTGGTCTTTGCATCTTGCTAGCCAGCTATCCTCTCCGCACAAAAGCGGGTCATGAGGCTTGTTAGCGCGGACATTGTCCTCGGCTTTTCTTGGCGAGGTGTCTGGCGAAACCATTAAATCTCGGGACGTTGTGTTTAAAAGCTACTAAGGCTTGGCGTCCGGACGATCGACTATTTGGTTCTTTTGGTGAGGAACCTGTTCGAATTTTCTACCGACTCTCCGGGCTGTTGAGTTATATGACTTAGATAAATGCGCATCCGGAGGGCGGACATAAGTTCCTTGAAAATTTGCTCTAAAGCGTCCTCGAGCTCTTCCCAACTTCCAACAATATTTTACGGGAGGCTTTTGAGCCAATGACGGGCTGGCCCTTTGAGCTTGAGGGTAGGTATTTTATGGCATGGAGATCATCTCCTCGGCCATGTGTATGTGTAGTATATAATCTTCTATCCGGACTCCGAGTGCATTGTTCCGTCGTAGGCCTCTATGTTTATGGGTTTAAACCCTGCTGGGAATTCGTGATCCAGCACCTCGTTGGTGAAACATAGTGGGTGTGCGGTGCCCCTGTATTTGGGTGCACCAATGTCTTCGGATACTTGGCGTGTTGTATTGCCTCCTGGGGCCCTCTTCTTTGGCCCGTAAATGGACCTGGCTGGGCCATCTGTCTTTCCAGGATTATTAGTCGGTTTATATGCGGCGCCGCTTTCAGATTTTTCCCTATCATCTGGCCGTCTATCCAACCAGGCGGCTTCTTTGTTTTTTTACATTGGGGGCTCTATGGCCTCCTCATCAAATTCTGGCAGTAGCTTGCGCTTCGGGTAGCTCTTTGATTGATGGCCGTTGCCGTATTTATCTGCGGTTTTGAGCACTTTGCTCCACCTCATTCTGAGTATATCTTCCGCTGTTTTGAGCTTCCGTTTTTCCTTCTTCAAGCTTCTTGCGGTGTTGACGAGTCTTTCCTGAAGGTTTTTATTCTCCGGCGGTGTGTCCGGCGTGAGATCGTCCGGACTATTTTTTGTGTCGGGCCCGGACTGATTGTCTGACTTCGTCTTGTTGGACGGTTGCTTGTAAATCGTCCTTTGGTTTGCCCTGTTGTATTGCTGGGTCATTAGGGTATTTGTTGTTGTCGGCGGGACTTAGGGCGGCGTCTGCGTCGCCGTTTTAGTTGTTTGTCGGCGGGATTATCTTCGCGCGCCCGTTAGTCCTCGTTGTCGCTTCCTTTTGGGGTATCCACCATGTATACGTTGTATGACGAGGTGGTCTTTACGCGCTTTATAGGCGCTGGTTCTTGTTCGTCTCCGGCATCGTCGTCCATGCCGTCGATGTCTTCGGAGTCATAATCTAGCATGTCGGTGAGGTCGTCAACAGTGGCTACAAAGTGGGTGGTGGGTGGGATCTGAATTTCTTCGTCGTCCGTATCCCAACCATCCTGGCCATAATCCGGCCAGGACTCTCCAGATAGCGAGAGATGCTTTAGCGAATTTAGGATGTCGCCAAAGGGCGAGTATTGGAAGATGTCCGCGGCGGTGAATTCCATAACCGGCGCCCAATCCGATTCGATTGGTAGGGGCATGGGAGGTCCGGAGTCCGGCACCTCGGAATCACGAGTTTCGCGAGGGACAAGGTTAGCGTTCGGCTCCATCGCCGTGGAAGTTGAAGCCCCCGAGGTGGTGTCCATCCACCGATCCTCGATCTGGGCGATCGGCTCCGGACTAAGGGCGAAGCGGATTCATGTCGACCACCAAGGCACCTTTGGGCGGCGAGCTAGATCATGCCCATCGCAATAAAGTCGCGCGGCGGCAGCTTTGGCTCGAGCCGTCGAAGATCAAGTCTCCGCGGACGTCGGTTGTGAAGTTTAGGCTTCGAATCGACACGATGGCGGGCGTAGCTTCGATCTGCTCGGATGGCCAAGTGAATTAGCCCGAAAGGCGGCCGCCGAATCTGAAGATCTGTCCGGGAGAAGAGTCTCACCTGGACAGCGTTGTTGATTGAAGATGCCATCGAGCCTATCGGTGGCGACACGGAGGAACTCTCAATGAAAGCACCAATGTCGGTGTCAAAACCGGCGGATCTCGGGTAGGGGTCCCGAATCGTGCGTCTAGGCGGATGGTAACAGGAGACAAGGGACACGATGTTATACCTGTGTTGGGCCCTCTCGATGGAGGTAAAACCCTACGTCCTGCTTGATTAATATTGATGATATAGGTAGTACAAGAGTGGATCTACCACGAGATCAAGGAGGCTAAACCCTAAAGCTAGCCTATGGTATGATTGTTGATGTATGTTGTGTCCTACGGACTAAAGCCCTCCGGTTTATATAGACACCGAAGGAGGCTAGGGTTACACAGAGTCGGTTACAATGGTAGGAGATCTACATATCCATATAGCCAAGCTTGCCTTCCACGCCAAGGAAAGTCCCATCCGGACACGGGACAGAGTCTTCAATCTTGTATCTTCGTAGTCTTGGAGTCCGGCGGACGATGATAGTCCGGCTGTCCGGACACCCCCTAGTCCAGGACTCCCTCAAGGACCAAGCACATCAAGAGACGCTTCAATTCCATCCGGTACCAAGTCCAGGTGGGAGACATAGAGATTTGCAAGATACATACGGATCTGAATGTTGCAGACCCGTTGACTAAGCCTCTTTCACGAGCAAAACATGATCAGCACCAAGACTCCATGGGTGTTAGAATCATTCTTGTGTAATCTAGATTATTGACTCTCTCGCAAGTGGGAGGCTGAAGGAAATATGCCCTAGAGGCAATAATAAAGTTATTATTTATTTCCTCGTATCATGATAAATGTTTATTATTCATGCTAGAATTGTATTAACCGGAAACATGATACATGTGTGAATACATAGACAAACATATAGTCACTAGT
This sequence comes from Aegilops speltoides, assembly GCA_021437245.1. NCBI lineage: Eukaryota > Viridiplantae > Streptophyta > Magnoliopsida > Poales > Poaceae > Aegilops > Aegilops speltoides. Next base: position 74,297,484 of record CM038145.1, on the reverse strand, counting down.
ATGCCTCTACTTGACTAGCTCATTAATCAAAGATGGTTATGTTTCCTAACCATAGACATGTGTTGTCATTTGATTAATGGGATCACATCATTAGGAGAATGATGTGATTGACATGACCCATTCCGTTAGCCTAGCTCTTGATCGTTTTGTTTGTTGCTATTGCTTTCTTCATGACTTATACATGTTCCTGTAACTATGAGAATATGCAACTCCCGTTTACCGGAGGAACACTTTGGGTGCTACCAAACGTCACAACATAACTGGGTGATTATAAAGGAGTACTACAGGTGTCTCCAAAGGTACATGTTGGGTTGGCGTATTTCGAGATTAGGTTTTGTCACTCCGATTGTCGGAGAGGTATCTCTGGGCCCTCTCGGTAATGTACATCACTATAAGCCTTGCAAGCAATGTGACTAATGAGTTAGTTGCGGGATGGCGCACACGTAACGAGTAAAGAGACTTGCGTGCGAGATTGAACTAGGTATTGGATACCGACGATCGAATCTCGGGCAAGTAACATACCGATAACAAAGGAACAACGTATGTTGTTATGCGGTTTGACCGATAAAGATCTTCGTAGAATATGTAGGAGCCAATATGAGCATCCAGGTTCCGCTATTGGTTATTGACCGAGAATAGTTCTAGGTCATGTCTACATACTTCTCGAACCCGTAGGTCCCTGCACGCTTAACGTTACGATGCAGTTTTATTATGAGTTTATAAGTTTTGATGTACCGAAGATTGTTCGGAGTCCCGGATGTGATCACGGACATGAGGAGGAGTCCCGAAATGGTCGAGACATAAAGATTGATATATTGGACAACTATATTCGGTCACCGGAAGTGTTCCGGGGGTTTTCGGAGAAAACCGGAGTGCCGGGGGGTTACCGGAACCCCCCGGGAGAAGTAATGGGCCTTATGGGCTTTAGTGGAGAGAGAGAGGGGCAGCCGGGATGGGCGCGCCCCTCCCCTCTGGTCCAAATTGGACTAGGAGAGGGGCGCCCCCTCTTCCCTCTCCTCTCCCCTTCCTTTCCCCTCCTAGTAGGAGTAGGAAGAGGAGTCCTACTCCTACTAGGAGGAGGACTCCTCCTCCTTGGCGCGCCCCCTAGGGCCGGCCAGCCTCCCCCCTTGCTCATTTATATACGGGGGCAGGGGGGCACCCTAGAACACACAAGTTGATCTTCAAGATCGTTCCTTAGCCGTGTGTGGTGCCCCCCTCCACCTCGGTCATATCGTCACGGAGTTTAGGCGAAGCCCTGCGCCGGTAGAACATCATCATCGTCACCACGCCGTCGTCTTTGAAGGAACTCATCCCGACACTTTCTGGATCGAGTCAGGGGATCGTCATCGAGCTGAGCGTGTCTGAACTCAGAGGTGCCGTCGTTCGATACTTGGATCGGTCGGATCGTGAAGGCGGACGACTACATCAACAGCGTTGTCATAGCGCTTCGCTTATGGTCTCACGAGTGCGTGGACAACACTCTCCCCTCTCGTTGCTATGCATCACCATGATCTTGCGTGTGCGTAGGAATTTTTTTGAAATTACTACGTTCCCCAATAGTGGGTAGCCCGCAGCTGCACATGGTTTCATCCAGATCGGGCCCCATTGGGGTGTTGACGGATCATATCCGAGTTGGAGGCGTTGGGCTCTTCCGGTCGACGCACAACCGGCATGTGGAGGCTATTGGTGTCGCAACAAGTGGGCTCACCTCTCGATTTGGGCTTGCGGCAGGCCTGCATCCTAGCACGTGAGATGCTTCCCCGGTGCGTCCCCCCTCCCCCGGTGGCTAGCCGGCCTTCGGGGCACAGCTCGAGGGGCTTGTTGTGGCGCACGATTCTATGGCGAGATCAATTGCTCTGGTGGGACAGTTGCTTGCTTGATGATTGGTTTGCAATCGAGATGTATGGTGGCTCCCGTCGGGATGGCAGTCTGCGGTAGTGCCGATCTGGGCCTTGTTCTTAGGCTAGCACCATCGGTGGTGCTCCGGCCAGTGCTTCGTGTTGCAGCACATGTGCTAGCTCCCGTCTAGTGGTGGTGTGTTTGGGGACATCGTCCCTGGCATTGGTCCTCGATTCTCCGGCGGAAGTCCCGCTTCACTTATTCGGGGTTGTTGGTGAATGATGCCTCTGGGTCTTGTTGGAGGCATCCCCCCCCCCCCGGGGGGCGGGAGGGGTCTAACACCTTTCCCAACTCAAGATCCACGAGTGCAGAACCGGGCATTAGCACCGGTTCGTAAGGACCTATAGTGCCGGTTACATAACCGGCACTAATTTGTGGTCACTAAAGGCCCCCCCCCCTTTAGTACCGGTTCAGACGAACCGGTGCTAAAGGGCAACCACGTGGCACTAGCCGACTCGGGGCTGGAGCCCTTTAGTACCGGTTGGTAACACCAACGGTACTATAAGATTTAGTGGGTTTTAGTTTTATGGTTTCTTTTCATTTAATTTTGTGTTTCCATTTTAATTCTTTTTCGTTTCTTTGGTATTTTACGATACTACACATTGTACCGTTATGCATCATATATACATCATGCATGCTTTGTTTATCAACGCTTTGCTATGTTCATTGCACCCTTGAATATAACATGCTCATGCATGCTTTTGCATCATTACATCATCATATATATATAATAACAAGTCCTACTAATCATGCATCATCATACAAACTTCTACTCATTATTAATAATAAGTCATCGATCATCATCCTCATAGTCATCGAACCCAACCCTACATAATTGTTCTTAGCACATGATCATCGATGTCGGTGTAGGACCTAAACACCCTTAAGGTAAAATAGCATAAAACAATATAGACCCCGACTCTCCATTATGAAGAATGGCGATCATCCTGTCTCCAATTCTTGCCTTTCGCGCTTATTGCTTCCAAGAAGCTCCTTACATTGTCCATACATTTTTCCATTCTTTGATTGTTATGTCTCCACTTCTTTTAGAAACCGGTATGGACGGTTGAGATTAGTAGGACGACACTGGTAGTATGTTCAAAACATGAAGGCTACAGCGTATACATCGGATGAGGCACACAATCATTCGGGATTATCTGTTGAAAAACATAATAATAACTTTGTAGTTAGCAATGATGTACTAGTTTTAGAAGTGTGCAAAAGATGCACGGATGTTGTAATAGTAAAAATAATCTTACGGGGTATCTCCATGGTAGTTACCGTAGTTCAACACGTGCACTAGTGGCGCGTATTGACCATAATGTTGAGGAGTTTGATTGTAGATATTGCAATTCTCAAGATCAGTACAAAATCCGACCGGATGAGTTTTCTCTGATAAGTTAATTCGAGCCTTCAGTGTAATGCGTTCATCTACCATCTTCCGCACATTCTTTGAAGAATGAAAATAAGCTGTCAATGGAGATAAGTTGTCAACATTATATTTTGAAATAAATAATATAAATTACTTAATAACTATGTTTAGCTCACATGAGGGAAGAACTGGAGATGTATCCACAAAGACCCAAATCGTAGGTGTCTCTTGCTCGATTGTAGGATCACCAAGATCCATGGTGACAAGCATACCCTCATCAAGACCATACATCTTGCAAAATGCATCCCAATTTTTGCAACCAAAATGGGTTACACTCTGAGCATTGTACAGCTTTACTTGAAAATCCACACCATGCTCGGTACTTAGGATAATTTTTTTGGTTTCAAAATTTTCATGGTCTTCAATACCCATCCTCTCCAAGACATAGCGTCTTGCAAAGCATGGGATAAGCTAGTCGAATTGGAAAGATGAAAATACACGTTAAAATAGTTGAAGTCGTGTTAATTACGAAAAAACTATTGTCATCGTTATGCATCCGTATGAACATCGCAGGTCTCCTCGAGCTTAATCTTGAAGCGCCGATCTTCGTCCAGCTCAATGAACTGTCATGCAGATACCTCGATTCGTCGTGGCACCGATCGCACTCCTAAGGCGGTTATCATCGTCCGATGAGTACGACATTTCGCCTACGTTCATAATTTAGTTTTATTAGTCAACTATCTAGTTCAACTACTAAGCACTTACTATAAATAAATAAGTAGTACTTACTAAAACAAACTACTTCTATATATAGTAAAATAAATTAGTTTATTAAATCAACTAGCTAGTTCAACTATATATAAACTACTTCTTCTTTTTTTCCTTTTCTAAATACTATGAACAAAAAAATCATTAAAATTCTATGAACAAAATTAATTACACAATCTAAATATCACCCAAAAAATCTATTAACAATAATATCACCAAACATGCATATTCAATAATAATATCACCAAAAAATCTATTAATAGAAAAAAATCTATTAACAGAAAAAAATCTATTAACAGAAAAATCTATTAATTCAACTAGTTCAACTAAGCATTTACTAAAAATAAACTAGTTATATTAATTCAACTAGTTCAACTAATTAAGCATTTACTAAAAATAAACTAGTTCTATATATTAATTCAACAAGTTCAACTAATTAAGCATCTTCTAAAATAAACTAGTTCTATATATTAATTCAACTAGTTCAACTAAAAGTATTATATTTACTAAAAATAAACTAGATAGTTCTAATTCATCTAAACATATTATATATAGAAAACAGAAAATAAGTAAAAAAAATATGTGTGTATGTGTGTATATACGTGTGTGTGTGTGTGTGTGTGTTTGTGTGTACGTGTCTATGTGTATGCGTGTGTGTGTGTGTGTGCGCGCGCGTGTGTGTGTATGTGTGTATATACGTATGTGTGTGTGTATGTATGTATATGCGTATATACGGCGGACGGTGTGTGAGGAAGCATTGACGACGAAGCGGCGCGGCGGCGACGACGGCGTATGATGGGTTGAAGCGGCGGCGACGGTATATGGCGGGCGGGCGGCGACGACGGCGGCGGCGCAAGCGACGACGACGGCGAGGCGGCGGCGACGACGGCGGGGCGAAGCGTAGCGGCAACGACGCAACGGCGGCGAAGCGGCGAGCGGCGACGCGGCGGCGGCGTGGCGGCGTCGGCGAGATCGGCGGCGTGGAAGCGAAAGTGGCGGCGATAAGCGATTCATCGTAAGTGCCATATATATAGGGAGCCTTTAGTACCGGTTGGGCGACCAACCGGTACTAAAGGCCAATTTAACTTGACCAAGCGGCGGAAGCGAGGCCCTTTAGTACCGGTTGGTGGCTCCAACCGTACTAAAACCTTTAATACCGGTTTGTGCCACAAACGGTACTAAAACCGTCTTATTACCACCAGATGCGCTATGTTTAGTCCCACTCTCGAAGAAGAAGGCAGCAGACTTGGTTTATAAACCCATGGTGCCCTTTCGAACTCCTCTATATAGCGAGCTTCGGGGCTAACTATGGCCTTGTTGCCGGTGAGCCTCCGGACTTTCTGGGCTGCATTTGCACACCCTAGGTCTTGAGGCCCCAGGCAGCGCCCCACATTTTTTTTTAATTTTTTTCTTTTTCGCATTATTTATTTTCTTCTATTTATTTTTGAGTAATTTTTTATATAGTTATTTATTTTACGCTATATTTTTTCTTCTATTTATTTCGAGTAGTTTTTTGCGTATTTAGTTTCTTTGTGAATATTTTTGCTTTATATTAGTTTTTTCTTTTCGCATTATTTATTTTCTTCTATTTATTTTTGAGTAATTTTTTATATAGTTATTTATTTTCGCTTTATTTTTTCTTCTATTTATTTCGAGTAGTTTTTTGCGTATTTAGTTTCTTTGTGAATATTTTTGCTTTATATTAGTTTTTTCTTTTCTGCATTATTTATTTTCTTCTATTTATTTTTGAGTAATTTTTTATATAGTTATTTCTTTTACGCTTTATTTTTTCTTCTATTTATTTACGAGTAGTTTTTTTGCCGTATTTAGTTTCTTTGTGAATATTTTTGCTTTATATTAGTTTTTTTTCTTTTCTACATTATTTATTTTCTTCTATTTATTTTTGAGTAATTTTTTTATATAGTTATTTCTTTTCTGCTTTATTTTTTTCTTCCTCTTCTTCTTCTTCTTCTTCTCCTTCTTCTTCCTCCTCCTCCTTCTCCTCCTCTTCTTCTTCTTCTTCTCCTTCTTCTTCCTCTTCTCCTTCTTCCTCCTCCTCTTCTTCTTCTTCTTCTTCTTCCTCTTCTTCTTCTTCTTCTCCTCCTCCTCCTTCTTCTTCTCCTTCTCCTTCTCCTTCTCCTTCTCCTCCTTCTTCTTCTTCTTCCTCTTCCTCTTCTTATTCTTCTTCTCCTTCTTCTTCTCCTTCTCCTTCTCCTTCTCCTTCTCCTCCTCCTTCTTCTTCTTCCTCTTCCTCTTCTTATTCTTCTTCTCCTTCTCCTTCTCCTTCTCCTTCTCCTTCTTCTCCTTCTTCTTCCTCTTCTTATTCTTCTTCTTATTCTTCTTCTTCTCCTTCTTCTTCCTCCTCCTTCTTCTCCTCTTCTTCTTCTTCTTCTTCTTCTTCTTCTCCTTCTTCTTCCTCTTCTCCTTCTTCCTCCTCCTCTTCTTCTTCTTCTTCTTCTTCCTCTTCTTCTTCTTCTCCTCCTCCTTCTTCTTCTTCTCCTCCTTCCTTTTGCCATAATGAGAAGAAGTGCGGAGTTGTAATAAGTTATTAAAAATAAAAAGAAGAAGTCCGGAGTTGTAATAAGTTATTAAAATAAAAAGAGGTGCAATGCTCGTTAATTTGCTTCAAGCCTTTGGAATAGTGTAAAGCGCACTGCTGGCGTAGCTCGTGCAATCTACCATATTCCTAAAGGCTTGAAGGTAAGCAACGTGAGCATTGAGCCTCTTCTTCATCGTCTCGCACTCGGGGCTTATAAACCGCTCCTACTCCCTCTCTCTTGGCGAGGTGGGACTAAAAACAGCTTACCCTTTAGTACGGTTTGAGCCACCAACCGGTACTAAAGGTGGTGCGCTGCTTGCACAAAATTTAATTAGTGTCATTTAGCTCAAAACAAATCATTAAATGCATGAAAAATATCAAATGAAGGCGAAATGGTTGAAAGTTGATGGCGTCGCTTTGAATGATGCATCTTGAATGCACAAAAGTGCGGAGTTGTAATAACTTTAAAAAATGAAATTTCTTTGTAACAGATGAGTTTAATTTAAATCGAAACACGAATACTTGAAAGAGATTGTCCGGTTTGTAAGCGAAGTGCATCCGATTTTTGCCGTAACCCTCTCTACTTTTTGAACAATCTATGTGGGTGAAATGATGATACCATGCCAAGTTTCAACTTTTTGAGTTCATTTGTAGTGCTTTTCAATTTCCGGTCATTTAGTTCTCAAAACAAATCATTAAATGCATGAAAATATCAAATGAAAGCGAAATGGTTGAAAGTTGATGGCGTCGCTTTGAATGATGCATCTTGAATGCACAAAAGTGCAGAGTTGTAATAAATTTAAAAATGAAATGCCTTTGTAACAGATGAGTTTAATTTAAATCGAAACACGAATACTTGAAAGAGATTGTCCGGTTTGTAAGCGAAGTGCATCCAGTTTTTGCCGTAACCCTCTCTACTTTTTGAACAATCTATGTGGGTGAAATGATGATACCATGCCAAGTTTCAACTTTTTCAGAGTTCATTTGTAGTGCTTTTCAATTTTCAGGTCATTTAGTTCTCAAAAGCGAATCATTGAATGCATGAAAAATAGCAAATGAAAGCGAAATGGTTGAAAGTTGATGGCGTCGCTTTGAATGGTGCATCTTGAGCATAAAAAATATAAGAGCATTTACATCACGATCTTATATTTCTTTAGAGTCTAAACTGTCAATATGATCTTATAACATCAAAATACTTTGATCATCAATGATCTTTGTGTGTACAATCTGAATTGTCAATATGAGTCATCAACGATTTATAAACCGATGAAGACTCATATTGCGACTAAATTCTACACATAGAGTTCAATGAAGACCAAGTGCTTGTGATAGTTTGAGAAATAACATATTTAAGGTGGTAAAAGGCTTGTTAGGGGAGCGAGGTGGGACTAAAAACAGCTTGCCATAACCTCATTAGTACCGGTTCGTACCACGAACCGGCACTAAATGGTGATGGTGGGGCCATAGCTTGACCGCAGGCTGACACATCCACTTTAGTACCGGTTCGTGGCTTGAACCGGTACTAAAGGTTCGCCACGAACCGGTGCTATTGATCGCCGCCACGAACCGGTGCTATTGTACACATTAGTGCCGGCTCTAATACAAACCGGCACTATTGGGATTCACGTATGACCCTTTTTCTACTAGTGATCTTGTCTCCCGATGAAAACTGTGTGTGAAGGTGCTACCTGAGGTGTCATTACTTTGTTGGAAGCATTGTCGTGGAGTCTAATCTTGCGATGGTAGCACAGGGTCAGTAGTGATGTGGTTGTTCCAGAGCAGGTAGTGTTGTGGTGTGCATGGTGTCATTGGTAGTGTATCCGGTTGGGCCTTGTCGCTTGACCGACAGTGGGGGCAACAGGAGCATCCTCCACATGAAGGAGTGTCAGGAGAGCTATGTCAGGCGACCTCGTGGGATTGGAGCGACATAGGTTCGCTCTGTAGCCTAAAAACCAAGTTTCCCAGTAACTTTGTTTTTCTAAGTGTAAACTGCACTTCTTCCTAACAGGGCTGGAGGCAGAGAGACTACCGTTCAATCGGACTACAGTACTGAAGCAATGGTGTAGAACTCATTATCAGGAGAGTCCTATGAAGATGTTAACCATTCTTCATGGGACACATGAAGATGAAGGTCGTCTGTAGGGATGTAAACTGGGTCCTGTTTAAGACCACTTATGGTCTAACAGTTCAATATGTTATTTGTGGGGGAAATGAACTATCTAGCTAGGTAAAAGTAACTAAACGGGACTTGCGGTCGTTGTTTATTTTTCATTTACATCCCTAGTCATCGGACTTAGTGAAATGACAGATAGAGAGGGGGGCGCACAGTTGTGTTACCGTCTATGTAGCTAATACGATCAAATAAAGGTTAGACGCACCGTCGCTGCACTGAAGCACTGTGTTGAAGTGTATATGTGGATTGTTTAGCCCTTTTCATCAGTTTGGACTTTTGGTTGCGTTGGTCAAAAAATTGAGGTTGCCCCATCTGTGTCCACGGATAGGCCTCTTGAACTATACATCTAAGCCTATTCATGTGTTTACTTTTCGCGTCACAGAGGAGAGAGGGGTGTTGAGTCAAACATGAAGGGGGTGTTGAAGTGTACTCCCTCCGTTTCTAAATGTAAGCCTTTTAAAGATTTCAATACGGACTACATACAGATGTATATAGACATATTTTAGAACGTAGACTCACTCGTTTTGTTTCCTATGCACTACTCCCTCCGTTCGGAATTAGTTGTCGCAAAAATGGATGTATCTAGACGTATTTTAGTTCTAGATACATCCATTTTCAAGACAAGTAATTCCGAACGGAGGGAGTAGTTCATATTGAAATCTCTATAAAGGCTTATATTTAGAAATGGAGGGAGTATATGTGGATTGTCTAGCCCTTGCAGTTGTAATTAGTTTGGATTTTGGTTGTGTTGGCTAGTGCATTAAGCTTAACACACTGGAACGTCAGAAAAACATGAAATGGATCCCAAATCACACATGCCGCAGCACGCTCTACACTCTTGCGAAGGACGAAATGGCTATGTGCGCATTGACAAAATCCATCGCGGAAGATCTCTGTGTTTGAAAATATTCAAATACAGTTGGTCTGTCTGGGAACTGGAACATCAGACATGCATCACTGTGCAGTCCATGACCTGAACCAAATTAGGGACAGCAGAATCACTGTACCTACCATCAGCTGCACACAGGCAGAGTTTCAGCGAGAAACCACCAAAAAGTGGAAGATAGAGAAACTGCAGCAAACCACATCAAGGAAATGGAAACTTTGCACAGACAACTGCAAATCCAGATTTTCAGTCCAGGGAGCATAGCAGAATTGCCTCATTCACAAGAAACCAGTTGAACACAAAAACCAATGCCATAAGCCCATAACGCACGCCACGACAGTGACAATCAGAGCAGTGATTACTTATTTCTTGCTACCACATCCAAAAGCCAACAGAACAAACAAATACAGTAACAAATTGAAAAAAATTCTGACCAGCTTCTCTTTTATTGCAGAACCATTTCAAGATATGAACATTTACAGAAACAAATGTGCGCAAGGAGAAAGTATACGGCGGTTAGGCAACTCCAGATCATAGTTAGTGCTAGAATGACACAGACTCATGCTTGTGCATTCAACTGAGCAAAGGTGATGTACTGTGCACCAACCAAGCAACTGCATAAGATCCTTGGTCTTTACTGCCAGGAAAATTTTCCGGTAAAGAGAAGGACCAGTGCAAAGCTTGTGACTATTTACAAATAGACAAATTGGATGTTTTGCTATCAGGCTGATTGACTATACACAAGAGTGAAGTGACTGTAGCAGTTCAGACGACTGTGTGCATCGGCATTGGCTCAGTGAACACTGCTTGCAACACGCCACGGCTCAGGTTCAGATTTCAAGCCCGAGAAAATAGTGATGTCCGTGAGACCTGGAAGTCGGAGATCAAGAAACTTGGTGCCCAATTCAAGCTTCTGCTTTTGCTCTTTCATCACAACAGAATCAGGGCTTTCGGCGAACCCATGACGGCGATCATTGGATCTAGGAAGGTGCCACCTCATGTGGCCTCCCAACGCTGACCCTGACCCAAATGACTTCCCACAGGCATTACACTGGTGCCTCTTGACCTTCACTGCAGCTGAAAACTCAGCACACTTCATCTCAACTGAATTGTCAGCTCTTTGCTTCTTCCTAAGCTCAGCATCTCCAGCCAGCACATGATCAAGCACATTCAGCTCTACCTCCTCAAGAACAATGGAGATCAAAGTGTTGTCCTTCTCAGGAACATTGGCGATCAAACTTCTTTCCTTCAGCTCAACATTGGGGATCAAGCTGCTGTCCTTCTCACATTCTCCAAAGCAATCCTCACAAGCTGAATTCTTGGCAATATTAGGGATCGAAGTTTTTTCCTTGGCAACATTGGGGATCAAGTTGTTGTCCTTAACACATTGCCCATAGCAAATATCATAAGCTGAACACTTGCAACCTTTCGGCTTCTTGAACTCAGCAGATCGAACCAGTTGATGATCAAAAGCATTCAGCTTCACATCCTTCGACACATTGGGGGGCAAACTGTCCATAACTTCTGTATAGCAATCTTCATAAGCTGAAATCTTGCTAGAATGCTCTGAAAGCAGCAGGAGAGAGGCTGCAGCATCCATCTCATTAAACTTGAGTGGTGGTGTCCCCCTCTTTGACCGCTTGCGCTTCACAGGGGATAACAGGACATTGCAGCCACCACCAGCAATGGCCCGAGCTTCCATCAGCCCAGCTGCTTCTTCGACGGGCTTACTCAAGACGTTCTTCTCCCTGTGCTCTCCCATGTGCTTCCTCAGAGAATCGCAGGCAGAGAACACCTTTGAGCACAGCTGGCATTGTGTTCCTGAGAACCGCAACAAAGTCTCCTCATCACTTGGACTCAGCAGCGACACATTCAAGTCGACAACAGTGGCAGGAGGGCTTGGTGTTCCCTTTGGCTGCTTCACTTTGCGCCAGTGGAGTGACATGTGGCCTCCAAGAGCCCTCCCTGAAGGAAAGTTCTTATAGCACTTGTTGCACACATGCTTCGGAGGTCTTCCTCGTGGTGCCATATCTAAAACCATTACAAAGATGCACTAAGTCAGAACACAGAGAGATGAACTGAACATTAACTCACTAATCTTTTTCCACAACATGTGGAGCGGAAGGCAAAGTGCATTAGAACATTACACCATATGCATAAAAAATAAACTATTGCATCTAACTGAAAAAAACTACAGAACTGCTCCACCAACACTACCGAAGCATGAGGAAGCAATAAATTTGCCTCTACTATTCAGAAAAAATCCGCAGGTCTGTAAACAACAGGTGAGTTGAATCACAATCTACAGCCCGAACTGAAGTCTTCCCTGACAGATTAATCAAAAGCACAAGTAGGTTTTAGTGGGGCGAAAATAGTTTATAAGATGCTGCTTTTTGAAAGCACTGTGAAACAACCAGCCATGATGTGATAGTTTGAGGGAAGACAATAACATGCGCCAGCAATGACAAGCTGCAACAACATGTGAAATTCCCACATCATCACGGGGTTTAAGTTTAACCACGCAGCAACTAAGAACACAGTGGTACGCCACATTCAGCACACGAACAATGACACGCTCAGCTCGCAGGTTGTTGCTTCTTTGGAGCATTTGCACAAACACGGAGACGGCATTTGATCACGCATTACAGGAAACGGAAGAAGGCGTCAGAAATTCGTGGAATGGAATGGGATTTTTTTACCAGAAGGCTAGAGTTCCTGTCTCGTGAACCCGTGTGAGAGGAGGGCGGGGCGGTTTCGGATTGCTCAGAGGATGCAAGGCAGGGCTTGATCGCTGAAACGAGATTGCAGGAAACGGATTAGAACGCAGCAGAAGCAAACACAGACGATTGATCCAGGAGCAAGCACTAAACCGCCCGAATTGCAAAACCAGAGACGCAATTCGATCAAATTCAGTGAGGAATCGGAGAGAACAGCGCTCGGGAACCAGCGACGCTGATCAATCCAGAACCAGTAATCGATGCAACTGAGCTCGGGAACCCACCTCGAACAGCTCCAGATCGAGGAGCTCCCCGGCGAGGATGGAATCGTCGAGCGTCGCAGCCTGGTCCCGCAGGCCTCTCCGCGCTGGCTTCCCCCCGGTACGGCACGGCGGTAGTCCTCTCTGGCGGCCTGGCGGGTGTGAGACCGGAAATGCGCGCGGGCGGGTGGTGGCCTGGGGTACTTATAGCCGACGGAGGGCTAGGAATGTGGACTGGTCCCGGTACCAAGTTCATGATCGATTCAGGCGTCGCGCGCGCGTGAGCGTGGGGAGGGAGTCGCCGGCTTTGCCTGAGCAGGTGTTCTGGGGGGCAGAGGAGGGGCGGAGAGCCGGAGGCGAAGGCTTTTGGAGAAGGATGAAGAGATGGTTTTTGCGGCTGGGATCGAGACACCAGGCACCATCGGACGGTCACTTATTGGCCAGTAAAACACGTAGTGGCCTGCCGCCAAAGGTAGCCTGATGGGCCGGTCCTGGAGTGCTGGCCTGATAGCCCGCGTGTCTGGCGCACCATGGGCCTGGCCCGGCACGTTTAAAATCGGGTTGTGCCTGGGCTGTGAGTTTCAACAAGAATGCCAGCACGGCACGGCCCATTTACTTTTTAAATATTTTTTCATATTTTTTTATATATTAGCCACCCCAAAAGAACCCAAATAGGCCCAAAACAGCCCAAAAGCAGACGGCCTAGTGGGCTAAATGTGCTGGCGGCCCGGCCTGTTTCCTTGTTGTGCCGTGTGTGGGCCAGGAAGTGTGGCACAAGTGTCGGCATGACATGCCCCGTGTATTACACGTGCCTTGATCATGTTAAAGCTGGCCATATGGCCCGTGCCTCGCGGGTCGGCCCGCGGGCATGGATTTTCAGCCAAGCAGACGATTAAAAGGTCTGGGCCGACAGTCAGTCTGCCATGGAACAAGGCCGATCCCCAAGGCCAGGCCTTAAGGCTAGGTACGACATGGTCCTTTTTAACTGTGGGGCCTTTTTGGGGTTGTTTGAGCTTCTATGAACATGTTGTTTTGGCTTAGGGCTATTTTGACTTTTCTAGCGTGGGCCGGCCTGCAGCCATGCCGTGTCGTGCTAATTCGGAAAGCTATGTTTTCAGGCCAGATGGCACAACCGTTCTATAAAAGGGCCGATATTGGTCACGACGTGCCATTCCTTTTACAGTGAGGTTGCGGCATGTTGTGTCGGCCAGGTCTATATGGTCAGGTTTGATCCATGCAGGATTGGCTAATGTAGGATCGCTAAAGCACGATTTCGTGTCGTTGTAACTGACTTGGATGTCGTATAGTCTGTTATTTTAAATCTTGCATAAGTCACATAATGCACCATATTGGTTAAATAATTGCAATTTCTAGTAATGTGCTCATGCTTTTGCTAGTGGAGAAAAAGGTAGTTCTAGGATGCAATTCTACCACCTGAATCAAAAGAATTCATTGTATCGGATAAGGCTACCGGTGCAAAGTGCGAGGTCAATTGAAAGGCCGTTTGTCGCACGTATGAGTATGGTGGAATTGGGGTGCTCAACACCGACAATTTTGATCGTGCTTTGCCTTTGTGTTAGCCTTGGTATGTGGAAGGAGCCAAACAAATTATGGGTGGGGTTGTAAAACTCTACTCTCTTCTTAATTAACAGAGGAGGCAAATTGTATGCCGCTGGTTAAAAAATGTCTTTCAGCTTTATTTATGTACTAAAATTTATCTTAGGTTTAAGCTCTATTTATCTACTATCAATTTTTTATAGTTCTACCACTAGAAACCCAAAGAAGCATTAACTTAACTTTGTCTATGATTTAGGCTCTATTTATCTACTATCAGATGTTTCCTACAGTGTTGCTTTGAGTAGGTAGTTATTATTTTACCTCTGCCTACAATGGCATGCTAAGAATTATACCCTAAGACCTCCTGAAGTGGTAGTATCATAAGTTAGTATTGTGCATATGATACTACCTTTGTAGTGCATAATATCATATATTAGTATCTTAGATGACCTTATTTATTGTCATGACCAAAGTTTTCGAATCGATGAATCGTTCTAAGGTGAGCTTGGCCGATCGACTAGTCCCGACTAGTCTAGGGGTTTGAGTCAACCGTGGCAGTGTGACTCGACGACTCACTAGTCGCAAGACTAAAAAATAGTGGTCATGACACATACTAGGTTAACATTTATTATGATACTTTATCACATGATACTCAACTCTCTCTTTCTACTTTTAATTTTATGTCATCTCATCAAATTGCTTAGTTGGGATGCATAATACTAGTTATTACTATATCTGGACATAACTCTGGCCGGGCCTAAAAAAGCTCGCGGCAGAAAACCTAGGCCCAGGCTCGGCTTGGGCCGGCCTTCGGACCTAGATTTTAGGCCCAAGCCCGGCCTGTCAGTGGAAAAGCCTGTCGGGCCTCTTACCTAAAACACACATATATACGTCAAGCCCAGACCCCGCCCGCCATGTCATTCGGGCTCAAAACCTAGGCCTAGGCCCGACCCGACCTGTGGGCAAGACTGGGTCAGGTCGGGCCGGGTTTCCCATGTCCAGGTATAGTTATGATACTTGTACTGTGGCAAGTCTAAGGAGAGAGAAGATGTCAAGTTACCGAGGTGGCTAGTGATGTCACACGAAGGGCCCCTGCATACCCATTCTGGTGATGGTGTGTGTGCTGTTGTGCACAATTGCGGTGTAACGAATACAGGCAGATGAGCACCCAAGTACATGTTGGGAAACGTAGTAATTTCAAAAATTTTCCTACGCACACGCAAGATCATGGTGATGTATAGCAACGAGAGGGGAGAGTGTTGTCTACGTACCCTCGTAGACCAAGCGAAGCGATCTGGCGTAGAGGAAGTAGTCGACGTTCTCCTCGCGATCCGACCGATCCGGCGCCGTTACTCCGGCGCCCGAGTTCTTGACACGTACAGCTCGATGGCGTCCCTCGTACTCCGATCCGGCTGAGTGTCGAGGAGAGTTCCGTCGAGACGACGGCGTGGTGACGATCTTGATGTTTCACCGGCGCAGGCTTCGCCTAAGCTTCATGACAGTATAACCGAGGTGGAATATGGTGGAGGGGGCACCGACACGGCTAAGGAGCGATCAAAGATCAACTTGTGTGTTCCAAGGTGCCCCCTGCCTGTATATAAAGGAGCCAGGGGAGGGGGCGGCGGCCAAGAGGAGGCGCCAGGAGTCCTACTCCCTCTGGAGTAGGATTCCCCCAATCCTAGTTGGACTAGGATTCCGGAGGGAAAGAGAGAGGGGTCGGCCCTTCTCCTAGTCCTAGTAGGACTAGGGAAGGGGGGGCGCCCTCCTAGGGCTGCCCTTCTCCTTTCCACTAAGGCCCATCGAGGCCCATTTACCTCCCGGGGTTCGGTAACCTCCGGTACTCAGTAAATTCCGTTTTACGGAACCATTCGAACTTCAAACATAGGCTTCCAATATATCAATCTTTATGTCTCGACCATTCCGAGACTCCTCGTCATGTCCGTGATCACATCCGGACTCGAACTCCTTGGTACATCAAAATACATAAACTCATAATAAGCATCGCCGAAACCTTAAGCGTGCGGACCCTACGGTTCGAGAACAATGTAGACATGACCTAGAACTATTCACGGCCAATAACCAACAGCGGGACCTGGATGCCCATATTGGTTCCTACATATTCTCTGAAGATCTTTATCGGTCGAGACCGCATAACAACATCGTTGTTCCCTTTGTCATCGGTATGTTACTTGCGAGATTCGATCGTCGGTATCCAATACCTAGTTCAATCTCGTTACGGCAAGTCTCTTTACTCGTTCCGTAATACATCATCTCACAACTAACTCATTAGTTGTAGTGCTTGCAAGGCTTGATGATGTGCATTACCGAGAGGGCCAGAGATACCTCTCCGACAATCGGAGTGACAAAACCTAATCTCGAAATCGCCAACCCAACATACGCCTTTGGAGACACTGTAGTACTCCTTTATAATCACCCGATTCGTTGTGACGTTTGGTAGCACCAAAGTGTTCCTCCGTAAGCGGAGTTGCATAATCTCATAGTTACGAGGAACATGTATAAGTCATGGATAAAAGCGGTAGCAACATACTAAGCGATCGTGTGCTAAGCTAATGGAATGGGTCATGTCAATCGATCATTCTACTAATGATGTGACCTTGTTAATCAAATAACAACTCTTTGTTCATGATCGGAAACATAACCATCTTTGATTAACAAGCTAGTCTAGTAGAGGCATACTAGTGACATCTTGTTTTGTCTATGCATTCACACATGTATCATGTTTCCGGTTAATACAATTCTAGCATGAATGATAAACATTTATCATGAAATAAGGAAATAAATAATAACTTTATTATTGCCTCTAGGGCATATTTCCTTGATCTCCCACTTGCACTAGAGTCAATAATCTAGATTACATAGTAATGATTCTAACACCCATGGAGTCTTGGTGCTGATCATGTTTTGCTCGTGGAAGAGGCTTAGTCAGCAGTGCGCAACATTCAGATCCGTATGTATCTTGCAAATCTCTATGTCTCCCATCCGGACTAAGTCCGGATGGAATTGAAGCGTCTCTTGATGTGCTTGGTCCTCTTGTGAAATCTGGATTCCTTCGCTAAGGCAATTGCTCGATATTGTCACGAAGATTTTCATTGGACCCGATGCACTAGGTATGACACCTAGATCGGATATGAACTCCTTCATCCAGACTCCTTCATTAGCTGCTTCGAAGCTGCTATGTATTCCGCTTCACATGTAGATCCTCCTCGACGCTTTGTTTAGAAGCGCACCAACCGCGGCTCCTCCGTTTAGTGTAAACACGTATCCGGTCTGCGATTTAGAATCGTCGGATCGGTGTCAAAGCTTGCATCAACGTAACCTTTACGATGAGCTCTTTGTCACCTCCATATCGAGAAACATATCCTTAGTCCTTTTCGGTATTTGGGATGTTCTTGACCGCTGTCGATGATCCACTCTGGATTACTTTGGTACCTCCTGCTAGGCTTATAGCAAGGCACACATCAGTCAGGTACACAGCATTGCATACATGATAGAGCCTATGGTGAAGCATAGGAACATCTTTCATTTCTCTCTATCTTCTGCAGTGGTCGGGCATTGAGTTTGACTCAATTTCACACCTTGTAACACAGGCAAGAACCCTTTCTTTGCTTGATCCATTTTGAACTTCTTCAAAATTTTGTCAAGGTATGTGCTTTGTGAAAGTCCAATTAAGCGTCTTGATCTATCTCTATAGATCTTAATGCCCAATATGTAAGCAGCTTCACCGAGGTCTTTCATTGAAAAACTCTTGTTCAAGTATCCCTTTATGCTATCCAGAAATTCTATATCATTTCCGATCAGCAATATGTCATCCACATATAATATCAGAAATGCTACAGAGCTCCCACTCACTTTCTTGTAAATCTGAGGCTTCTCCAAAAGTGCATATAAACCCAAATGCTTTGATCACACTATCAAAGCGTTTATTCCAACTCGAGATGCTTGCACCAGTCCATAAATGGATCGCTGGAGCTTGCACACTTTGTTAGCTCCTTTGGATTGATAAAACCTTATGGTTGCATCATATACAACTCTTCTTCGAAACCCATTCAGAATGCAGTCTTTACATCCATTTGCCAAATTTCATAATCATAAAATGCGGCAATTGCTAACATGATTCGGACGGACTTAAGCATCGCTACTGGTGAGAAGGTCTCATCGTAGTCAATCCCTTGAACTTGCCGAAAACCTTTTGCGACAAGTCGAGCTTTATAAACGATAACATTACCGTCGGCGTCGGTCTTCTTCTTGAAGATCCACTTGTTTTCTATTGCTTGCCTACCCTCGGGCAAGTCAACCAAAGTCCATACTTTGTTTTCATACATGGATCCCATCTCAGATTTCATGGCCTCAAGCCATTTTATGGAATCTGGGCTCACCATCGCTTCTTCATAGTTCGTAGGTTCATCATGATCTAGTAGCATGATTTCCGAATAGGATTACCGTACCACTCAGTGCGGATCTTACTCTGGTTGATCTCGTGGTTACGTAGTAACTTGATCTGAAGTTTCATGATCAACATCATCAACTTCCTCACTACTTGGTGTAGGTGTCTCAGAAACCGGTTTCTGCGACGAACTACTTTCAAGTAAGGGAGAAGGTACTATTACCTCATCAAGTTCCACTTTCCTCCCACTCACTTCTTTCGAGAGAAACTCCTTCTCTAGAAAGGATCCATTCTTAGCAACGAATGTCTTGCCTTCGGATCTGTGATAGAAGGTGTACCCAACTGTCTCCTTTGGGTATCCTATGAAGACACATTTCTCGATTTGGGTTCGAGCTTATCGGGTTGAAGCTTTTTCACATAAGCATCGCATCCCCAAACTTTAAGAAGCGACAACTTTGGTTTCTTGCTAAACCATAGTTCATAAGGTGTCGTCTCAGCGGATTTCGACGGTGTTCTATTCAGTGTGAATGCGGCCGTCTCTAGAGCATAACCCCAAAGCGATAGCGGTAAATCTGTAAGAGACATCATAGATCGCACCATATCTAGTAAAATACGATTACGACGTTCGGACACACCATTCTGTTGTGGTGTTCGGGTGGCGTGAGTTTTGAAACTATTCCGCATTGTTTCAAATGTAGACCAAACTCGTAACTCAAATATTCACCTCCACGATCGGATCGTAGAAACTTAATTTTCTTGTTACGATGATTTTCAACTTCACTCTGAAATTCTTTGAACTTTTCAAATGTTTTGGACTTATGTTTCATTAAGTAGATATACCCATATCTGCTTAAGTCATCTGTGAAGGTGAGAAAATAACGATATCCGCCACGAGCCTCAACGTTCATCGGACCACATACATACGTATGTATGATCTCCAACAAATCTGTTGCTCTCTCCATAGTACCGAGAAGCGGGTTCGGTCATCTTGCCCATGAGGCACGGTTCATAAGTGCCAAGTGATTCATAATCAAGTGACTCCAAAAGTCCATCGGCATGGAGTTTCTTCATGCGCTTTACACCGATATGACCTAAGCGGCGAGTGCCACAAATAAGTTGCACTTTCGTTATCAACTCTGCATCTTTTGGTTTCAACATTATGAATATGTGTATCACTACTATCGAGATTCATCAAAATAGACCATTCCTCAAGGGTGCATGACCATAAAAGATATTACTCATATAAATAGAACAACCTTTATTCTCGATTTAAATGAATAACCGTCTCGCATCAAACAAGATCCAGATATAATGTTCATGCTCAACGCAGCACCAAATAACAATTATTTAGGTCTAAAACTAATCCGAAGGTAGATGTAGAGGTAGCGTGCCGACCGCGATCACATCGACTTTGGAACCATTTCCCACGCGCATCGTCACCTCGTCCTTTGCGAGTTAAGCAATCGTAGTCCTGTTTGAGTTGCAAATATTAGCAATGAACCAGTATCAAATACCAGTGCTACTACTCCGAGCTCTAGTAAGGTACACATCAATAACATGTATATCACATATACCTTTGTTCACCTTGCCATCCTTCTTATCCGCCAAATACTTGGGGCAGTTCCGCTTCATGACGATGCGCTTGCGGTAGAAGCACTCGATTTCAGGTTTAGGGCCGGACTTGGGTTTCTTCTCTGAGCAAACAACTTGCTTCTTTGTTCTTCTTGAAGTTCCTTCTTCTTCCCTTTGCCTTTCTTCTTGAAACTAGTGGTCTTATTGACCATCAACACTTGATGCTCCTTCTTGATTTCTACCTCCAGCCTTTAGCATTGCGAAGAGCTCGGTATAGTCTTTACTAACCCTTGCATATTATAGTTCATCACGAAGCCTTTGTAGCTTGGTGGCGGTGATTGAAGAATTCATCAATGACACAATCATCCGGAAGATTAACTCCCAATTGTGTCAAGTGATTGTAGTACCCGGACATTACGAGTATATGCTCACTAACGAACTATTCTCCTCCATCTTGCAGCTATAGAACTTATTGGAGACTTCATATCTCTCAATCCGGGCATTCTCAGAGAATATTAACTTCAACTCTGGAACATCTCATATGCTCCATGACGTTCAAAACGTCGTTGAAGTCCCGGTTCTAAGCCGTAAAGCATGGCACTGCTTGAACTATAGAGTAGTCATCAGCTTTGCTTTGCCAGACGTTCATAACATCTGCAGTTGCATTAGCAAAGAGGCACGGCACCTAGCGGTGCATCCGGGGCGTAACTCTTACATGCGACAATGAGGATGATCCTCGTTACGGACCCGATCCGTGTAATTGCTACCATCATCTTTCAACTTTGCTTTCTCAAGGAACACATTAAAATACAACGGAACAACAAAGACGAGCCATCTATCTACAATCAAACATAAACAAGCAAGATACTATCGGTACTAAGTTCATGATAAATTTAAGTTCGATTAATCATATTACTAAAGAACTCCCACTTAGAAAGACATCCTCTAGTCATCTAAGTGATCACGTGATCCAAATCAACTAAACCATAACCGATCATCACGTGAAATGGAGTAATTTTCAATGGTGAACATCTTATGTTGATCATATCTACTATATGATTCACGCTCGACCTTTCGGTCTCCGTGTTCGAGGCCATATCTGCATATGCTAGGCTCGTCAAGTATAACCCGAGTATTCTGCGTGTGCAAAACGGCTTGCACCGTTGTAGATGGACGAGAGCTTATCACACCCGATCATCACGTGGTGTGCAGGCACGACGAACTCGCAGCGGTGCATACTCGGGAGAACACTTCTTGATAATTTAGTGAGAGATCATCTTATAATGCTACCGTCAATCAAAGCAAGATAAGATGCATAAAGGATAAACATCACATGCAAATCAATATAAGTGATATGATATGGTCATCATCATCTTGTGCTTCATGATCTCCATCTTGCGGCACCACCATGATCACCATCGTCACCGCGCGACACCTTGATCTCCATCGTAGCATCGTTGTCGTCTCGCCAAACTTATGCTTCTCGACTATCGCTACCGCTTAGTGATAAAGTAAAGCATTACGAAGCGATTGCATTGCATACAATAAGCGACAACCATATGGCTCCAGCCGATTGCCGATAACCGGTTACAAAACATGATCATCTCATACAATAAAATATAGCATCACATCTTGACCATATCACATCACAACATGCCCTGCAAAAACAAGTTAGGCGTCCTCTACTTTGTTGTTGCAAATTTTACGTGGCTGCTACGGGCTTAAGCAAGAACCGGTCTCACCCACGCATCAAAACCACAGCGATACTTCGTCAAATAGACTCGTTTAACCTTCTCAAGGACGGGCGTAGCCACACTCAGTTCAACTAAAGTGAGAGAGCAGACACCCACCGGTCACCTTTAAGCAACGAGTGCTCGTGGCGGTGAAACCAGTCTCGCGTAAGCGTCTGGCGTAATGTCGGTGCAGGCCGCTTCATCTCACAATACCGCTGAACCAAAGTATGACATTTGGTAGGTAGTATGACTTGTATCGCCCACAACTCACTTGTGTTCTACTCGTGCAAAACATCAAACCATAGAAAAACCTAGGCTCGGATGCCTTTGTTGGGAAGCGTAGTAATTTCAAAAATTTCCTCGCACACGCAAGATCATGGTGATGTATAGCAACGAGAGGGAGAGTGTTGTCTACGTACCCTCGTGAGACCCAAGCGAAGCGATCTGGCGTAGAGGAAGTAGTCGACGTTCTCCTCGCGATCCGACCGATCCGGCGCCGTTACTCCGGCGCCCCGAGTTCTTGACACGTACAGCTCGATGGCGTCCCTCGTACTCGATCCAGCTGAGTGTCGAGGGAGAGTTCCGTCAAGACGACGGCGTGGTGACGATCTTGATGTTTCACGGCGCGAGGCTTCGCCTAAGCTTTGACAGTATAACCGAGGTGGAATATGGTGGAGGGGGCACCGACACGGCTAAGGGCGATCCAAAGATCAACTTGTGTGTTCCAAGGTGCCCCCTGCCCTGTATATAAAGGAGCAGGGGGAGGGGGGCGGCCAAGAGGAGGCGCTGGCCAGGAGTCCTACTCCCTCAGGAGTAGGATTCCCCAATCCTAGTTGGACTAGGATTCGGAGGGGAAGAGAGAGAGGGGCGGCCCTTCTCCTAGTCCTAGTAGGACTAGGGAAGGGGGGCGCGCGCCCCTAGGGCTGCCCTTCTCCTTTCCACTAAGGCCCATCGAGGCCCATTTACCTCCGGGGGTTCCGTAACCTCCGGTACTCGGTAAATTCCGTTGCCGCGGAACCATTCGAACTTCAAACATAGGCTTCCAATATATCAATCTTTATGTCTCGACCATTCCGAGACTCCTCGTCATGTCCGTGATCACATCCGGGACTCGAACTCCTTCGGTACATCAAAATACATAAACTCATAATAAGCATCATCGAAACCTTAAGCGTGCGGACCCTACGGTTCGAGAACAATGTAGACATGACCTAGAACTATTCACGGCCAATAACCAACAGCGGGACCTGGATGCCCATATTGGTTCCTACATATTCTCGAAGATCTTTATCGGTCGGACCGCATAACAACATCGTTGTTCCTTTGTCATCGGTATGTTACTTGCCCGAGATTCGATCGTCGGTATCCAATACCTAGTTCAATCTCGTTACGGCAAGTCTCTTTACTCGTTCCGTAATACATCATCTCACAACTAACTCATTAGTTGTAGTGCTTGCAAGGCTTGATGATGTGCATTACCGAGAGGGCCCAGAGATACCTCTCCAGACAATCGGAGTGACAAAACCTAATCTCAAATACGCCAACCCAACATCGCCTTTGGAGACACTGTAGTACTCCTTTATAATCACCCAGTTATGTTGTGACGTTTGGTAGCACCCAAAGTGTTCCTCCGTAAGCAGGAGTTGCATAATCTCATAGTTACAGGAACATGTATAAGTCATGGATAAAAGCGGTAGCAACATACTAAGCGATCGTGTGCTAAGCTAATGGAATGGGTCATGTCAATCAGATCATTCTACTAATGATGTGACCTTGTTAATCAAATAACAACTCTTTGTTCATGATCAGGAAACATAACCATCTTTGATTAACAAGCTAGTCTAGTAGAGGCATACTAGTGACATCTTGTTTTGTCTATGCATTCACACATGTATCATGTTTCCGGTTAATACAATTCTAGCATGAATGATAAACATTTATCATGAAATAAGGAAATAAATAATAACTTTATTATTGCCTCTAGGGCATATTTCCTTCAGTACATGACTGGTGACTCTTAAGAATACATCCGGAGTTGTGGACCAAGAACTCAAGTGGAGTTGGACAATGCACGTCGACGACAGGAATGCTCCCCTATGAACAAGGTACCTGGGGAACGGTTGTTGTGACAAGTTGCTTGCAACAGTTGTTGTTGTAGCCAACAAGATCACTACATTGTTAGTCGCCACAACTATCGTTGTTTCCTCGTCCCCTGCGGTCTTAGGGCCATGGAGATGCGGCGAACCCCGGCCCTTGCCGGCAGGAGGGCTCCTACTTCGTTTTAGGTGTCTTTTTAAGTTTAGTTAGGGTTTGTGTCCTTCTCGGGAAGGCGAGGCAGTGACGGCTCCCTGGAGATAGGATAAGGCTTTCCCCGTCTATTCCCCATTGTAGCGGTGCGTCTAGCGTAGTTAGAGGCGTGTGGAGGTGTACCTCGACGAATCTCGCGGATTCGGTCATTGTTTGTCTTCGTTTGATTTGCATGGATTCGGTCTCTGGTCGTTTGCGCTTGTGTATCTACATGCTGGGTCCTTCCAATCTATGCTTTCCTTCATCGCCGATGGTGTTGTTGTTCTGGTGCGTTGTCCCGTGGGACATTATCATGATGACTTCTCAATCGTCTGTTACAACATGTTTTTGTCTAGCTCCTGTGAGGGAGGGGCAATGATGGCTGACACACATTCACACATTCGGCTCGCTCTAGTGTTTGTAGTCGTCGCTAGTGGTCTATGAACGTGAATATAATTATTCTTCTTGTGCTCTTTATTCCGTTGATTTTCAGATCGAAAGTTTTTCCAGAAAAAATAATGTCGTTGTAGCCATTGTGACCCGGCCGGTTACTCAACGGTGTCGTCACTGGCGGCAATTTTCTTTCTTAGTGAGTGATCAATTCGCTAGAGGTAATGGCAAAAATTCTTCTCCATACGACGGCATTGAAACAAATAAGGAAACCTTTTTGTCCCCACAACAAGCCCAGTATGGAGGTCGGTCACACTGGTCTTCTTAATTGCGACCAAAACACTCAATAAAAGACAATTATATCTAATACTTCCTCCGTCCGGAAATACTTGTCATCAAAATGGATAAAAAGGGATGAATCTAGACGTATTTTAGTTCTAGATACATCTCTTTCTATTTATTTTGATGACAAGTATTTTCGGACGGAGGGAGTATAAAAGTTGTAGTTCGGGGCAATGTCTTGTAGCATGAGGCTGGTACTCATGCGGAAAATTTTACTCCCTCCGTCCCAAAATTCTTGTCTTAGATTTATCTAGATACGGATGTATCTAATACTAAAATGTGACTTGATACATCCGTATTTAGACAAATCTAAGACAAGAATTTTGGGACGGAGGGAGTATCATTTTGCTCAGATGCCAGCAGACAACATACAATTATTTCTGCAAATTTGCGTGCAAAAATGCCTGAAAAACTCCACGAAGGCCGCTGTACTGATGTTAAGTTAATGTATCCTGGCATAGGTAGGATCATGAAAGGCTAATGCTGCATGGGCAGGTTCTGAAGTTTGAAGACATATGCTAAACAAAACACAGAAAGAAATAGACAGTGTGTTGCATAAGACAGGTAGGTTGGGGTCCGATCAACAGTTGGCTCGAGCATTGTTACAGTTAATACCATACTCTAGAACTTACACTGTTGTCAAGAGTTAACAGCCAGTTCCATTTTAATATGGAACCAATACATCTATTTGGTGTCAGCGAAAAGAGAATATAGTCGTCTTCTACAACTCTGCTAAACTAGACCCAAGCAATCTGCTCTGGGCAAAGTGTGCTACTCCCTCCATTCACAAATATAAGATGTTTTGGATCTGGCACACATGGACTGCGTACGGACTGAAATGAGTGAACAAACACACTAAAACGTGACAATACACATCCAATTTACAAAAATGTTAAAACATCTTATATTTGTAAACGGATAGTATTATAATGTTCTAATAGTTATTTTTCAGCAGCATACAAGAGAAATATTGGTGCGGAAACCAATATCATGTAACCAGCATCAACTAGGAACCTATTGTCCTTCAAAAGAAACTAGGCAGCTTTTAGCATTAATGCAAGACTTCAGTTTAAGTATTTCCATCACATACACCATGCTAGAGAAGACATGTTTATCCATACGTCATATATAAACATAATCAGGACCAAGTTCTTCTCAAAAGGAAAGTACTATGTACGAAAATTATCACGGAGACATAAAAGGCAGCATTTGAAGCATTAACACTTTACTTCGAAATTATATGCAACTTGGGCAACATCATTTAATAATCCAGCATACATGAAACTACCTGACAAGAATGTCTCGACTGCCTTGCACTATTACTTAGACCAAAAGAATGAGAAGGATACATCCAAGTCCAACCATGGGCATAATATACCACTTAATTCTACTAGATCTAACCAAGTTGCTACCTTCTGCTAGATGGACGCAGCACATTCAGTGCTTGTTTTGAAGTGCCGGTGACTCGGAGAAACAGGGAACATAAGGTACAACATGCACATCTGAAGCATCATTTTTTAATGTCCCCATAATACTCACTAGCTTATTGTCCATGTGATATGATATCAGCTTTCGGTTCCAATCTTGAACAATGAAAACCACATTTCCATCTGGATGCATGGCAACCACACTGTAGTCTTTTCTGTCGCCTGTGCGTCTCTTTTCTCTAAACAGCTCCATAAAGCTCACACTATGCTTCAAGACCCATTCTTGTGTATCATAGCCCTCCAGAACCCAGATGGACAGTCGACCATCAACTGCTTGACTGATGTAGTGCAGGCGCCCTTGGGATTGGGCAACATAACCAGGCTCCAGCCAGGGGAGCCTCTCGGCCATCGTCGGCACTGGGATGATCTTTCGTGTCACCCCTTGCACATCAACAGCAGCAATCTGACCTTCATCCGAAATTATGAAATGCAGCATGCTGTTGAGAACAGCACAGCAGAAGCTCTCAGGTATTAAGCCCTGAAGGCGCCATCCTTCCAAATCATGCTTGTTCCGGTCACTTTGGATTTGACTCCAGTCACTTTGCGTGTGAGTCCACTTGCCGGTCTCAGAGGAGTAGACGTGCACTGACGTCCGGGACAACTCCTCCTCCTCATCGCCCTCCTCCTCCTCCTCATCATCATCATCATCATGACCAACCACTAGCTCCTCCTCCTCAAAGTTCACCAAGCGCACAAACTCCCACGTGAACTGGACCAGGTGGAAGTGAGAGGAGACGGACGGATCAAAAACCAAATAGTTGCATCTTTTGGGGTGCCGAAGATACAACGGAAGCGGAGGGCCGTCTCTGGGCACCTCCGCCCATTGCTTCGTGGTGGGGTTGCACACGACATAGCCCAATAGGTCATATGGCCATGCCTTCAGTTTGTGCTCGAAGAGGAGGAGCCCGTTACAGGAATCGGAGAAGTCGAGAGTCCCCATCCCGGGCGATTCCTTCAGGAAGGCGAGGTTATGGTCGATCTGGAGAGGCCCGGATCTATCAAGCAGATTTGTAAAGCGGACACGCTGCCTGTGGGTCTCCTTGTCAATGAAGAAGAAGCCTTGTAGGGTTTGTGGGAGTTTCTTGCGGTGGAGGGGATCTTCGATGAGGTCGCGCCAGGCCTTCGCGACGCACTTGGAGCGGTAGACGGACCTGGCGGGGACGCGCGCGAGGATCTCCACCAAGGAGTCTTCGGGGAGGCCGGCGCTCGCGCTCCGCTTGGGGCAGTCCATGCCGTCGCCGCCGCCGGTGGGGAGGGAGGAGGAGCTGCGAAGCGTAGCGATATCAGCGGATGCGATGCGAGAGCGGAATGCGAGGAGAGGAGAGGAGGCAGCTTACCGGCCGCAGGAGATGGTCGAGGTGGGCGGAGATGGCGGCGGCGGCCGGCGGTGCCTCCGTGTGTCTCGTGGAGGGGGGAGCCTTTTTTTCGAGGGAAATGGAGGATGCAGCCTGGAAACTCGAGCATTCATTCACGCAGCAGCATCCGGCTAGTATTTTTTTTAGAGGAGTCTAAAGCCCAGGACTAGGAGATACTGCAGCCCACATATAGTTTTTTTTTAGGGAAGCAGCCCACATATAGTTTTTTTTAGGGAAGCAGCCCACATATAGTTAATTGTCATGGCAGATTCATAACTCTTTTTTTTTCAAACACGGCAAAATTTATAAATTTGCATAATGTCCACATGACAATTTTATGAATTTTTCAACGTGTCGCATGGCAAGTTTTTATATCAAGGACAAATTAAGCATTTTTTGTAATGTTCACATGTCAAGTTTCTAGAATTTTTGGGTTTCTAAAACATGATAGCTTCTAGGATCATTTTTGTATTAGACACATGGGAAAACAAAATGTTTCTTTCATGATGGCATTTCAGAGAAAAAATCATGGCAAATGTATTGAACATACCATGGTAAGTTATGTTTTTGTATACTATCCGATTTATTGCCATGACAATTTTCCGACTTCTTACAAGCACAAATTTCCTTTTGTAATGTTGAATTTGCCATGTGAACACTACCTAATTTTTATGAGAAGTTCTATGATGGATAAGTTGTTGTTATAATAATGATTATGATGCTCTCATGTTCATATTTAGTTTATCGACACCTCTCTCTATATATAAACATGTGGTCATATTTATCGAGTTCGGGTTTCGCTTGAGGGCAAACGAGGTCTAAACTTGGGGAGGTTGATACGTCCATTTTGCATCATGATATCTTACTTTTTTTTACTGTTTTAAAGTTATATTTCACTTTTTGGCACATTGCTAATGTCATTTCTCTTTTAATTTGCAAGTTCTATCACAAGAGAGAGATTGTCGACAGCTGGAATTCTGGACCTGAAAAGAGCTACAACAGAGATAGCTATTATTCAGAGCTCCAAATGACCTAAAAATTTACGAACAATTATTTTCGAATAAATAAAAAATGTTGAAAGAAAATTCTATCGGAGGGGACCCACCAGATAGCCATAAGCTCAAGTGACGCGCCCTCCCCCTGGGGCGCACCCCTTGAGCTTGTGGGTCCCACAACAGGGCTATGTGGCTTATCTTCTCCTATATGAAGCCATTTGTCCTATCAAAAATCAGAAGAAGACTTTCGGGATGAAGCACCGCTATCTTAAGGAAGAACCTGGGTAGGAACACTTTTGCTCTCCGGCAGAGCGATTCCGCTGGGGAAATGTAGCCACCTGATCTGAAATGGTCAAGTCTCTGTGTATCTGTGCCATCCCTGGATCAGTATGCTAGCACACAAAGTACTCGATGAAAAATAACAGAGTTCAATCCACACACTTTATTACATCGAAGTCTTCCAAAGTAGTATTTATTACATAAATATGGATGAAGGTCATCTAAATAAAATTAGTTGTGGAAGCATCAAAGGTAAATGAGTCCATCAACTTCACGGCAAAACTGAGTGCAGAACAACGACCTATTGCACCTTACTCTTCGTGTGAAAATCTACAACATGAAACGTTGCAGCCACAAAGGGTCAATACCTTAAAGTATTGGCGAGTCACACCCAAAGTATTAAAACAAACCTATCATCTACATGCAAGGATATATCAAGGGGAAAGCTCTAAGGTATATTTTGCATAAAGCTAATTTTGACCTACTTCTACTCACTAGCCAAGTTTTATTTCTTTTCATTTTAATTAACCTATTGTTAAATTGGATCTCTCCAATTTAACCCGCCTATGAGAGCCTCCAAGGATCATAGGTTCCCAAATTGTTTTTTTATGAGAGCCCGCGGGGATCATGGTTTAATTAAAACCACATCATATTAATTATTTGTGATGAGAAGATCTTCCGGTGGTTTCAAGTCCAGTTGCTCAAAATTGTCCATAACCGGGGACACGGCTAATCAATTAGTTTTACACTCTATAGAGGTTTGTACACTTTACCCTAAGATTATATCCCTCCCTATATGTCCTCGCACTTCAGATTTGTTTGAGAACAGGACGATCGAAACATGATCTTTCCAAGAGTTCCTCTGACCCATGTCTGGTGTCCATCCAACCCTACCATTCGTCTAATTTGCTGGCACCGTCCCAACCAGAGTCACGACTAAGGTCAACCAAGCCAGAGCCCATAATGACTTGCGGTTGCACACGTAAGCTACTTGATATGAAACATGTCCAACCTTTTTGAACATGGGCGGCATTCCCCACCTTTTCCCGGTAATGTAGAGCCTGCCGGAGGATACATACTTGTCGATTGGTCCGACAAACCTTTCTGCCCAGATGATTGATTGATTGGTATTGCAGAGCCCCCAGGGAAATACAATACATGTAAGTTGTTGCTAATGTAATCATTGCTTAAGTTCTCTCGCAACTTTCATGAATCTCACGGTACCCAATCCACATCTACCATAGCATGGCTAAGCAATAACCACACTGCAACAATTCCCAACACGGAGGCAAAGATTATTAGGATCGGTCTAAACATATGGCTATCCTATCTAGTTTTACCATAGCATAGTACCCCTACACATGCATACTACTGTGTTATAGAAGGCACTACATGCAAAGTAAAACATAGGATTGGTATGATCAAAAGTGCAACTTTCTTATTAAGTTTAATGAAGTCCTTCGCACTCAATATCCTGCAATTGTAGTCTTCGCACTCCAAACAACCTATCATAAGCAAACAATATAGCATATATAAGCAATCATATCGAAAACCAAAAAGAATGCAAAGAAAAACTTATAAACTCAAAAACAATCAAATAAAATCTCTGAACAAAAAACATATTTTTAACAGTACCAAAATTATGTGATTTTGATCTCAACATAAAATAGGTGTCATAAGCTTCAATTTGAAAAAAGTATCAACTAAAACGGAGTTACAAAACTAAAGTTATGGCATATTGAAGTTTAAATTTGAATCTGATCTAACTGAAATTTTAAAGTTTAAAAAAAATATTTTTTTGGCTTAGTGGATAGACGGGATTTTTATGAAACCGTAGAAAAAAGAATCGCCTAATTTGGATAAACAGAACTAAAGATATGCTAAAAGAAAAACTAGAAGAAAATTTGAAATTGAAACTACTAAGAATCGGCAGATCGTGGCAGAGGTGCCATGTGGTGTTCTTTGAGCGGCAGCTAGCTGCTTGCTGCGGTACGAAGCGGCGAACGGCAAAAGGTTAACACAAAATGAGTTGGCGTGCAAAAGAAGAAAAAAATAGATCTAACCTAGATGGTTAGATCTCAATCGGACGATCGAGGTGTGCTCGCTGCTAAAGTAAACTAACGAACATCCGCTATATAACTAATATTGTTTCAGTGAATAAAAAAAGTGGATCTAATCTAGACCGTTCCTCGGATATCTGACGAAATAGGGGGTGGCTGGGCTTACAGCGGTCGCACGAGGGCGAGGTCGACGGCGAGGGGCTCGGGCGTCGGCGGTGGAGGCACTCCGGCGCTCGGCGACGAAGACGTAGAAGCTGGGCGGGTGCGGCGAAGCAAAGGGAAGCCGGGAGTGGTGGCGATGGAGGTCGTGGACGACCGGACGGTGTGGGACGAGCTTCGCGAAGCTCCTGTGCTCCGTGAGCTCCGGCGAGAGTGGCGAGGTTGATGGAGCCTCCAGTGGCTCCTGGACGTCAAAAGGATGTCAAGTAGATGTGCGAGAACTCGAGGAAACGATTGACGAAGTTCGGTGTTCGGAGATGGCTTACCGGCGAAGGAAACGTCTGGTGAAGGCTTCGGCTCCGTCGATCCAAACGGCGCGTGCGTGCGCTATAGGTGGACTTGGGTGGAAATTTTTGAGCGGATCGGACAAGAGGGGGATGGGTATCTATAGAGTCATGGCGTGGAGAAGGGGTTTGACTCGAGGTCGCGATCCCAAGAGAATTAGGATACAACGTAATCTAGCATGATTCCCTGTCGTGAGGAGGAAGAAGAACGGGCGGGCCCTGCATGGCGGCGACAGAGGCGAGCGAGGGAGGGAGTGGGCGATCGGGCGGTTTCGGGCGAGGGTAGGCTGCTGGTGGAGGTGGGCCGCGGCTCGGCTCAGGAGCCGGTTAGGCCTGGCGGCTAGCGCCGGCCTGCGTTGTTTTTTAATAGAGTTTTCATATTTTCTTTTTTTACAAAAGCACCAAAACACAGAAAATACTAATAAAACCAATTCTAAAAATACCAGAAAAAATCACATAAATCTTTGGCAATATATAGAGCCATGTGAACTTTTTTGGCCTAAAATGCAAGTTAAAAAACATTTTTGCTATTCTAGTAAAACTAGCATTAAAATAATTTGCAAATAAAGCCAAATAATTAAATCTTGATTTCAACTTCAGTTTTCAATATTTCATTTCTGTTTTTGAATAAGTCCTTTTACCTTTTTTTGAGATATTGGAAATGAATTTGTGAAACCAATATTGACCAAATTCCAAATTTGAATTTATAGAACTTTCTTAGGGCACTTCCAACTCTCTCTTTAGTACATTGAAGAAGTCTTATTATCTTTCCTCGAAAGAATCCTTGAGTTGCTTAAAGTACCTTGGATCATATTCCGAATGAAAATCAAATAGAGGAAAAAATGCATAAATCATGGATGCATAAGAATGACTATTTATAAACATCGAAATTGAAAATTGGCATGTTAAAGGAAACTTCCCGCCAGGAGGGAGAAATCGAAAGCGCCGGCATCACAAATGATCCTTTCATCATGGAAGGACCAATCTTTATGAAAATATTCACCAGCACCATCTCATCGCAAACCCTAGTTCATCTATTGCATTCAATGTTTACCACAAAACCTCAGACTGGTACCTGTGGGTTGCTAGTAGTGTTCATTACATCTTGTAGTTGATGCTAGTTGGTTTATTTGTTGAAAGATTATATGTTCAGATTCTTAATCATATATTTATCTCCGCTGGTCATAAACATGACTATGATTTATGAGTTGTTCCATTTGTTCTTGGAACATCAGAGAAATCTTGTTATAAATAATCATGTGATGTTGACATTCGTTCAATATTTTGATGATGTGTTATGTTGTTCTTTCTCTAGTGGTGTCGCGTGAACGTCGACTACATGACACATTACCATGCTTGAGCCTAGGGGAAAACATCGCGGGATTGGTAAGTACTCCCTCCGTCCGAAAATACTTGTCATCAAAATGGATAAAAAGATATATATATATATATATATATATATATATATATATATATATATAGAACTAAAATACATCTAGATATATTCCCTTTTATCTAGTTTGATGACAAGTATTTTCGGACAGAGGGAGTAGATGATAGGTTGCTAGAGTGACAGAAGCTTAAACCCTACTTTTATGCCCCTAATTTGCGTCCACTCTAAGATTTACCCCAAACTTTTTCATGTGCTCAAATTTGCCCCTAAAAAGCATTTAGGTCACCAGAATGCCCTTACAATTGGTCAAAGTTGTTTGACCCAGACTTTGGAAAATCATAACAAATTCATATGAACTCAGAAGAATGCAAATAAGATATCAAAATGTTCATAAAAATACCACATATATGCACATGTCATTTATACTCATCACCTACACATGCATTTATTTGCATTCACCCTAAATAGTGTTTTAATGTAATAAACCCTAAAAAGCTTTAAAGAGTGCTTTTTTCATGAACGTAAATGACACGTGCATATAGGTTATGTTTTTATAAACATTTTGATATCTTGTTTTGCATTCTTCTGAGTTCATATGGATTTGTTATGAATTTTCAAAGTTTTGGTCAGACAACTCTGACCAGATGGAAGGGCATATTTGCGACCTAAAATGTTTTTTAGGCGAAAATTTGAGCACATCAAAAAGTTAAGGGTAAAAATAAGTAGTGGGTTCAAGTTAGGGCCACAAATATGAATGTCCCTTCGGTAAAGGGCTAAGTTGGATCCATATGTTTCATGTTATATATGATTAGATTAATCTTAATTCTTATTTCGTAGTCGCGGATGCTTATGAGAGGGGGTAATCATAAGTAGGTTGGTAGTTCAAGTAGGAACAATACCTTAACACCGGTCCACCACATAACAACTCAAAGTAGTGAACCCGGATCAAGTAATCACGATGAAAGTACCTAGGCGCAATTCTCATGTGTCCTCGAGAATGATTTGCTGATTATACGAAGTACTTTTGGCTTGTCCTTTGCAACAAAAAGATTGGGTCACCTTGTTGCACCTTATTACTATTGTTACTTATTACTTGCTATGAATTATCTTACTGTCAAACTATCTGTTACTATTACTCTACAACATTTACAGAGAATGCCTTGCTAAAAACCGCTTATCAATTTCTTCAATTCCTCGTTGGGTTCGACACTCTTATTTATCGAAATGACTACGATTTATCCTCTATACTTGTGGGTCATCAGTGCGCAGTCCGTGGCCGTTTGAATGCGGCGGGAGGCGTGTTCAGCCAAGCATGCAGTAGGCGGCTCTCTCTCTCTCGGCGCTGGCGCGCCGCTTCAATGCCGGCATCGAGTGGTCGCGTCCGTTCTGCGTCAGCGTCAATGCGGAGCAGCCGCTCTCGAGCGGCATGAATGCGGGCAACTGGCGCCTTACAATAAGCGCGCGTGGGCGAGGGAGGTTTTTTTGGCGGGCCAGGGCAGTCGGACGCAGACGGGGCAGTGGTACGAACGCCTGCAAAGCCCCCCTAGTTTGTCTCCGGTTTTACCGGAAAAAATACATCTGGACAGCGAGCAAACGATACATGCCCGCGTTGGATAGCACAACACGTCTGGGCCACGCGTTCCAGACGGGTGCAGGTGGTTTGAGGGCCAGCGTTTGAGATGTTGCAGCCCACATATAGTTAATTATCATGGTAGATTCCTAACACTTTTTTTCTAAGTTTGCAAAATTATAATTTTGCATAATGTTAACATGAAAATTTTATGATTTTTTTTCAACGTGTCACATGGCAAATTTATATATTCATGGTTAGGTTGCGCTCCCTTAGATCCCGGTGATGCATTTTATACACACCTCGGCCTTGCTGTTCCTTCACCGGATCAAAGTCCTGAACACCGAATTGTCTGTGTTCCTTCTTCTCCAAGTCAAGAATTCCCCCGTTTGGAAACTTCCTAGCATCGGTTTCCTCCAAGCCATGATCTCCGGGAGATCCATGGGTGAACTGTGTCGCAACAAGGCCATCTCGTCGCCCACGTTTTCACGGTGTGTGTTGCGAGATATTCGTCAAAACATCTCACCCTATTTCGAAAATATATTTGTTGTCTACAAATTGGTCAAAGTTACACTTCGTTGACTTTTGACTAAAAATATACGTCTTGATTTATGGACTATAGAGGTACATGCATAACGACTTGGAATGACACGTTCGTCGCAGGAACTTTTCTACTTTCTATCATGTACCTTCCAGTGAACTTATCTATTATGCTCCGTAGTACCAACTGCTGTATCGATCGAGTTTTCTCTCCCTGGCGGTTGGAACCCTAGCTGCCGTCAGGAGAGGCCATCTTTCAGCACTGTCCTCCGGCGGCTCCCCTCCGCCGGTGACCTATGTCGTTGGTGGTAGGGGGTCGCCGGATCCACGCGCGTGGATCGTTTTTACTCCCTTGTAGTCTAGGTTTTTAGGTTGTTCATACTTCGGCGCAACGATGACGGCGCTGAATAAAGATTCTTCGGATCCATCTCTAACGAGGCCATCAGTCCTATGGTTGGGGATGGATTTGGAAACCAGTCTGTTCAAGCAAGGTTGGTGTGGCGGCGTCGGCATCCTCATGGTGGACCTGTGTCCTCGGGCTCTGCCGTTGCGACGACGTTTGCTCCAGCGGAGACGCGGAGCTTGGGAGGTTGTCTACGAGCAGATGCAGAGTGTGGTCTGCATCGACGACATCTGGAAGACAGAACATGTGCTGGATTCGTGGTTCATGGATGGCAGATACGGTTTCCTCTTTTGGCGTCTTAGTCGTGGTGGGGTGCCAGATCTGGAGTTCGATGGCGTGTCTGGGGTGTTGCCCCAGTCTGATTTGTTCAATGGCAATGACTTCACTTTTGGTGACCCACCTAGGAGGTTCGCAAAGCTGCATATCAGCGATGGTGCCGCGTCAAGCTCGGGTGAGGAGGTTATTGATGACCCACAAGTGTAGGGGATCTATCGTAGTCCTTTCGATAAGTAAGAGTGTCGAACCCAACGAGGAGCAGAAGGAAATGATAAGCGGTTTTCAGTAAGGTTTTCTCTGCAAGCACTGAAATTGTAGGTAACATATAGTTTTGTGATAGGATAAATAGTAACGAGTAACAAGTAAATAAAGTAAATAAAGTGCAGCAAGGTGGCCCAATCCTTTATGTAGCAAAGGATAAGCCTGGACAATTTCTAATAATGAGAAAGGAGCTCCCGAGGACACATGGAAATTATCGTCAAGCTAGTTTTCATCACGTTCATATGATTCGCGTTCGGTACTTTGATAATTTGATATGTGGGTGGACCGGTGCTTGGGTATTGCCCTTACTTGGACAAGCATCCCTCTTATAACTAACCCCTATTGCAAGCATCCGCAACTATAAAAGAAGTATTAAGGTAAACCTAACCACAGCATTAAACATATAGATCCAAATCTGCCCCTAACGAAGCAACACATAAACTAGGGTTTAAGCTTCTGTCACTCTAGCAAACCATCATATACTTATTACTTCCTAATGCCTTCCTTTAGGCCCAAATAATGGTGAAGTGTCATGTAGCCGACGTTCACATAACACCACTAGAGGAAAAGACAACATACATCTCATCAAAATATTGAACGAATACCAAATTCACATGACTACTAATAGCAAGACTTCACCCATTTCCTCAGGAACAAACGTAACTACTCACAAAGCATATTCATGTTCATAATCAGAGGAGTAATAATATGCATTAAGGATCTGAACATATGATCTTCCACCAAGTAAACCAATTAGCATCAACTACAAGGAGTAATCAACACTACTAGCAACCCCTAGGTACCAATTTGTGGTTTGGATACAAGACTGGATACAAGAGATGAGCTAGGGTTTTGAGAGGAGATGGTGCTGGTGAAGATGTTGATGGAGATTGACCCCCTCCCGATGAGAGGATCGTTGGTGATGAGGTTGGTGATGATTTCCCCCTCCCGGAGGGAAGTGTCCCCGGCAGAACAGCTCCGCCGGAGCCCTAGATTGGTTCCGCCTCGTGGCGGCGGAGTTTCGTCCCGTAAGCTTGCCCACGATTTTTTCCAGGGCAAAAGCCCTCATATAACAGAAGATGGACACCGGGGGCCCACCAGGGGGCCCAGGAGACAGGGGCGCGCCAAGTAGGGGGGTGTTGGGGAACGTAGTAATTTCAACAGTTTTCCTACACACACGCAAGATCATGGTGATGCATAGCAACGAGAGGGGAGAGTGTTGTCCACGTACCCTCGTAGACCGAAAGAGGAAGCGTTAGAACAACGTGGTTGATGTAGTCGTACGTCTTCACGGCCCGACCGATCAAGCACCGAAACTACGGCACCTCCGAGTTCTAGCACACGTTCAGCTCGATGACGATCCCCGGACTCCGATCCAGCAGAATGTTGGGGAAGAGTTCCGTCAGCACGACAGCGTGGTGACGATCTTGATGTTCTAACGTCGCGGGGCTTCGCCTAAGCACCGCTATAATATTATCGAGGACTATGGTGGAGGGGGGCACCGCACACGGCTAAGAGATCAAGAGATCAATTGTTGTGTCTAGAGGTGCCCCCTGCCCCCGTATATAAAGGATCAAGGAGGGGTGCGGCCGACCAAGGGAGAGGGCGCGCCGGGAGGAGTCCTACTCCCACCGGGAGTAGGACTCCCCCCTTTCCTTGTTGGATTAGGACTTGGGAGGGGGAAGGAGTGGAGGAGAAGAAGGAAGGGGGGGCGCCGCCCCCCTCTCCTTGTCCTATTCGGACTGGGGGGGGGAGGGGCGCGCGGCCCAGCCCTAGCCGCCTCTCCTCTCTTCCACCTAGGCCCACTAAGGCCCATTATGTTCCCAGCATGGGGGAGGGTTCGGTAACCTCCGGTACTCGGTAAAATCGATTTCACGGAACACTTCCGATATCCAAACATAAGCTTCCAATATATCAATCTTCATGTCTCGACCATTTCGAGACTCCTCATCATGTCCGTAATCTCATCCGGGACTCCAAACAAACTTTGGTACATCAAAACTCATAAACTCATAATATAAATGTCATCGAAACCTTAAGCGTGTGGACCCTACGGGTTCGAGAACTATGTAGACATGACCTAGAACTGTTTCCGGTCAATAACCAATAGCGGAAGCTGGATTCTCATATTGGCTCCTACATATTCTACGAAGATCTTTATCGGTCAAACCACATAACGACATACGTTGTTCCCTTTGTCATCGGTATAGTACTTGCCCGAGATTTGATCGTCGGTATCCAATACCTAGTTCAATCTCATTACCGGCAAGTCTCTTTACTCGTTACGTAATGCATCATTCCGTAACTAACTCATTAGCTACATTGCTTGCAAGTCTTATAGTGATGTGCATTACCAAGAGGGCCCAGAGATACCTCTTCGACAATCGGAGTGACAAAACCTAATCTCAAAATACGCCAACTCAACATGTACCTTTGGAGACACCTATAGAGCTCCTTTATAATCACCCAATTACGTTGTGACGTTTGGTAGCACACAAAGTGTTCCTCCGATAAACGGGAGTTGCATAATCTCATAGTTATAGGAACTTGTATAAGTCATGAAGAAAGCAATAGCAACATACTAAATGATCAAGTGCTAAGCTAACAGAAGGGGTCAAGTCAATCACATCATTCTCCTAATGATGTGATCCCATTAATCAAATGACAACACATGTCCATGGTTAGGAAACATAACCATCTTTGATTAATGAGCTAGTCAAGTAGAGGCATACTAGTGACATTAAGTTTGTCTATGTATTCGCACATGTATCATGTTTCCAGTTAATACAATTATAGCCTGAATAATAAACATTTATCATGATATGAGGAAATAAATAATAACTTTATTATTGCCTCTAGGGCATATTTCCTTGGTCTCCGCTTGCACTAGAGTCAATACTCTAGATTACGATAATGATTCTAACACCCATGGAGTCTTGGTGCTGATCATGTTTTGCTCGTGGAAGAGGCTTAGTCAACGGGTCTGCAACATTCAGATCCGTATGTATCTTGTAAATCTCTATGTCTCCCACCTGGACTTGGTCCTGGATGGAATTGAAGCATCTCTTCATGTGCTTGGTCCTCTTGTGAAATCTGGATTCCTTTGCCAAGGCAATTGCACCAGTATTGTCACAAAAGATCTTCATCGGTCCCGATGCACTAGGTATGACACCTAGATCGGAAATGAACTCCTTAATCCAGACTCCTTCATTTGCTACTTCCGAAGCAGCCATGTACTCCGCTTCGCATGTAGATCCCGCCAAGACGCTTTGTTTAGAACTGCACCAACTGACAGCTCCACCGTTCAATATAAACACATATCCAGTTTGTGATTTAGAATCGTCCGGATCAGTGTCAAAGCTTGCATCAACGTAAACATTTACGACTAGCTCTTTGTCACCTCCATAAACGAGAAACATATCCTTAGTCCTTTTCAGGTATTTTAGGATATTCTTGACCGCTATCCAGTGATCCACTCCTGGATTACTTTGGTACCTCCCTGCTAAACTTATTGCTAAGCATAGATAAGGTCTGGTACACAACATTGCATACATGATAGAGCCTATGACTGAAGCATTGGGAACATCTTTCATTTTCTCTCTATCTTTTGCTGTGGTCGGGCATTGAGTCTGACTCAACTTCACACCTTGAATACAGGCAAGAACCCTTTCTTTGCCTGATCCATTTTGAACCTTTTCAAAACTTTATCAAGGTATGTGCTTTGTGAAAGTCAATTAAGCATCTTGATCTATCTCTATAGATCTTGATGCCCAATATGTAAGACTTCACCGAGGTCTTTCATCAAAAACTTTTATTCAAGTATCCCTTTATGCTATCCGAAATTCTATATCATTTTCGATTAACAATATGTCATCTACATATAATATCGAAATGCTCTGAGCTCCCACTCACTTTCTTGTAAATCTGAGGCTTCTCCAAAAGTATGTATAAAACCATATGCTTTGATCACACTATCAAAGCGTTTATTCCAACTCGAGATTCTTGCACCAGTCGTAAATGGATCGTTTGGAGCTTGCACACTTTGTTAGCACCTTTTGGATCGACAAAACCTTCCGGCTGCATCATATACAACTCTTCTTCTAGAAATCCATTCAGAATGCGTTTTGACATCCATTTGCCAAATTTCATAATCATAAAATCGTCAATTGCTAACATGATTGGACAGACTTAAGCATCGCTTCGGTGAGAAAGTCTCATCGTAGTCAACCCCTTGAACTTGTCGAAAGCGTTTCGCAACAAGTCGAGCTTTGTAAACGATTACATTACCATCGGCGTCGGTGAGGAGTCTGGACTAGGGGTGTCCGTGACAGCGGACTATCAATATCCGCCGGACTCCCGGACTACGAAGATAGAAGATTGAAGACTCGGCTCGTGTCCAGGAAGGTACTTTCCTTGGCGTGGAAGGCAAGCTTGGCAATACGGATATGTAGATCTCCTACCATTGTAACCGACTCTGTGTAACCCTAGCCCTCTCCGGTGTCTATATAAACCGGAGGGCTTTAGGCCGAGGACAACATACATCTCAACAATCATACCATAGGCTAGCTTCTAGGGTTTAGCCTCCTTGATCTCGTGGTAGATCTACTCTTGTACTACCCATATCATCAATATTAATCAAGCGGGGCGAGGGTTTTACCTCCATCGAGAGGGCCCGAACACAGGTAAAAACATTGTGTCCCTCGTCTCTTGTTACCATCCGCCTAGGCGCACGATTCGGGACCCCCTACCGAGATCCGCGGTTTTGACACCGACATTGGTGCTTTCATTGAGAGTTCCTCCGTGTCGCCACCGATAGGCTTGATGGCATCTTCAACCAGCAACGCTGTCGAGTGAGACTTTTCTCCCGGACAGATCTTCAGATTCGACGGTTTTGCTGCGGGCAATTCACTTGGTCATCTGGAGCAGATCGAAGCTTCGCCCCGGCCGTCAGTCGATTCGAAGCTTAAACTTCACGGCCGATGACCGCAGAGACTTGATCTTGACGGACTCGAGCCACGCCAAGCGCGCCCGACTTGTGACGATGGGCGCGATCTAGCTCTGCCGCGGACGGTGCCTTGGTGGTCTTTTCGGATCCGCTTCGGCCATTAGCCCGGAGCCGATCGCCCAAATCGAGGGTCGGTGGATAGACGCCGCCCCGGGGGCTTCAACACCCACGGCGATAGAGCCGAACACCAATCTTGTCCCTTGCAAAACTCGTGGATTCGAGGTGCCGGACTCCTCGCCGGACTCCGAACCTCCCGTGCCACTACCGATCGGTCCGGATCGGGCGCCGGTTATGGAATTCACCGCTGCGGACATATTCCAACACTCGCCTTTCGGCGATATCCTAAACTCATTAAAGCATCTCTCGTTATCGGGAGAGTCCTGGCCGGACTATGGCTAGGAGGGTTGGAGTGCGGACGACGAAGAAATTCAGAGCCCACCCACCACCCACTTTGTAGCCACTGTCGAGGATTTAACTGACATGCTAGACTACGACTCCGAAGACATCGACGCTATGGACGGCGATCTTTGAGATTTAACAGAACCAGCGCCTACAGGGCACTGGAAGGCCACCTCGTCATATGGCGTATACATGGTGGATACCCCAAAAGAAGGGGAGGGCGAAGAAGGAGCGGAGGCAGATTCTTTAAAGAAGCAGCCCAAACGCCGGCGTCAGCGGCGCCGCTCTAAATTCCGCCACAGCAAGAATGGAGATTCCGGCACAGGAGACAATAACACTCGTAAAGCGCCGAAGACAATCCCCTCCAAGCAAGACTCAGCGGGAGGATCTGAAGCAAGCCCCCACGAGAGGCGGCGGGGCGAAGGGTTGAGGATGATAACTATATGCCTCCCTCCGAAGGCGAAGCAAGCCTCAACGATGGCGAATTAAATGCACCTGAGGATCCCGTCGAACAAGAGCTTTTTAAGCGCAGGCTCATCGCCACGGCAAGAAGCCTGAAGAAGAAAAAACGGAAGCTCAAAACAGCGGAAGACACACTCAGAATAAGATGGAGCAAAGTACTCAAAACCGCAGATAAATACGGCAATGGCCACCAATCAAAGAGCTACCCGAAGCGTAAGCTGCTACGAGTCGACGAAGAGGCCATAGAGCCTCCACCGTCAAATGGCCCAGCCAGTCCATCTACGGACCCAAAAGAAGGCCCCAGGAAGCAAAGCAACACGTCAAGTGTCCGGTGATAGCGGCACATACAATTACAGGGGCACCGCACACCC
Source organism: Aegilops speltoides (assembly GCA_021437245.1). NCBI lineage: Eukaryota > Viridiplantae > Streptophyta > Magnoliopsida > Poales > Poaceae > Aegilops > Aegilops speltoides. Next base: position 74,255,226 of record CM038145.1, on the reverse strand, counting down.
ACTATGCTTCACCGATGAGGTCTTTGGACCATGAATTTCAGCAGGGTTTAAACCCATAAACATAGAGGCCTACGATGGAACAACAAACCACAGAGTGCGGATAGAAGATTATATCTGCATATACACATGGCGGAGGAGGCGATCTCCACGCCATAAAATATCTACCCTCAAGCTCAAAGGGCCAGCCGTCATTGGCTCAAAAGCCTCCCGAAAACACTTGTTGGAAGTTGGGAAGAGCTCGAGGAAGCATTTAGAACAAATTTTCAAGGGACTTATGTCCGTCCTCCGGATCTGAGATGATTTAAGTCATATAACTCAACAGCCCGGAGAGTCAGTATGAAATGCGGAACAGGTTTCTTACCAAAAGAACCAAATAGTCGATTGTCCAGGACGCCAAAGCCTTAGCAGCTTTCAAGCACAATGTCCGAGACGAATGGCTCGCCAGTACCTCGGCCAAGAGAAACCGAGGACAATGTCCGCACTAACAAGCCTCATGACCCGCTTACACGTGCGGAGAGGATAGTGGCTAGCAAGAAGAAGCACCAATGACCCAAGTACATCGAGATAAGAGATGGAAGCGGAAAATCACGGTAGAGAAAAAAGCAGCGCGAAATAAAGAGAAAAGCCCAAAAGCACGGCAATCACGCGCGGATTCAAGCCTTCATGCCCAATAACAAAACTCAACCTCCTAAGGATAGCGGTGGCGAATTGTCCAAGTTAAACAAAATTTTGGGTCGGATATGCCAAATCCACAGCACCCCCGGAAGGCCTGCAAATCACACCCACAGGGATTGTTGGGTTTTTAAACAGTCCGGCCGATTAAATGCCCTACACAAGGGGCTCGACGCGTCAAGCGAAGAAGATAAACCCCGCCAGCAGGGCACCGGAAAACAAAAGACTTTCCCACAAGGGGTCAAAGCAGTAAACTCACTTCATGTGATGACACGGGAAAATAGTGCGGCACTTTTTAGAAAGAGCTTCGCACGGTCAACCCAGCAGACTGTAGAGATTGGATATCAAAACCAATCACTTTCGACCACCTGGACTACTCGATGAGCGTTGAAACAGGGACAGAACTCCTCGATATTGAATCCCATAATAGGCGGATTACAATTCACTAACGTCCTCATGGGCGGAGGCGATGACTTAAACTGCTATATTCAAACACAATCCGTAGGATGGGGATAGACCCTACCAAAATTCGACAAAGCCGCACTTCCTTCAAAGGAGTGATGCCAGGCCCTTACGCCAAGTGCACAGGCTCTATATTACTGGACGTCGTGTTCGGACTGCCGAACAATTTTCGACGCGAAAAATTAATTTTTCATATCGTCCCATTTGAAAGTGAATACCAAGCACTCTTGGGACGAAAGGCTTTTGTCCACTTCAACGCCATACCGCATTACGCGTCTCTTACACTCAAGATGCCCGGTCCACATGGCGCCATTTCAGTGCGCGGGTCACTTAAGGACCCCGGGCTCGGATAGACGAATCCGGACTCAGCAGGCTAGGGCCTCCCTAGCCGCATACCCCTTCACAGGGGGCTGTGTGCACAAACAATCGCGGTTTCACATAAACCTTACTTTAATTATTTATATTTCTTATTTTACATATTTTTCGCACAAACTGTTTCTAAAACTAAACGTTCCTCTCTTTCTACAGATGAACAACGTGCGTGCCCATCCAGGATAACGGCGCAACAGAGACACAGGCGCAGACGTGCAGTAGGGACCCGTTGCAAGGATTCTTTTCAGATTAAGACCCTGCGTAAACCTTTTTATTACTGTCTCTTGTTGTTACCCTCCCTTGGTTTTTTCTTGTAGCCAAAGTGGAGCCTGACGCTTTGGCATCGGCCGCGTCAGAGGACCATGCCCGTACCCGGACACCAGGGGCTTTGGGCATCTTTCTGCCCATTATTATAAAGTCCGAACACCTTAGGGAGTGTTCGGCGTCTCGAGTTAGGCATTATATGCATCAGCTCCGAATCATGTCTTTGGTCAAATGTTGGGTTTGCCCGGCTCCTGTGTTTGCTGCCTTACGTTCCGTATCGCCGGCTAACGCGCACCGGAGAACTCTGCGATTGTGCCCCGGCCTGGCCGGGCAAGCACCTCGATGAAAGCGAAAACCGATTGTCATGATCAATGAGAGTCTGGTCACCACTCGATCGACCATCGAATGTTTAGAATTCCCGCTTTGACGAAGGACCATTTCGGTCAGCACATACGCACCCGAATCCGGAGATGTGCGGTGCCACCGAGGGCTATATCGTAGCCCCACCCTCGAGCTCCATTGGCTAAGTGGAAGAGATAAAGCATTATAGTCGGATTGCCTCGTTCGCTCGCTACCACCTCCTTATAACAGGGCGAGGCGTCGGATTAAGTGTGAAAACGCTATTTTGCGAACACCGAGCACCTTGTGTGAGGGGGCTGTCAAGACTGCATCTTCGGGTTATACACAAGTATCGTAAATGGCCGCCAGAGAAGTTTTCCTACTTGGGCGCACAAGTATAAAAAGCAGTTATACCATAATCATTGATTTACAAGCTAATGCGTTCATTTGAACGTTACATTCTTTGAGCACTGCGCCTCTATTTTATGAGCACTACGCATGACTTCTCCGAAGTAGTGCTCGGCAGGGAGCCGGCTTTCATCCGGACCCTAGGTGGCAACGGCGATGGCATCCATCTCCGGATAATGCACCTTCACGGGCAAGAGCCATCCGCGCCCTAGATACAGGCCGACCGCTTCGTGTCCTTTATATGCGGCATCGCCCCAAGGAATTGCTGCAGTAAGCCGAAGTAGCTCGTCGCCTTGGACCTCTCTGGCCAGACATGTGCCACGATGTCAGTCATGGCAAGTCCGGACAATCTATTTAACTCGGCCCATTCGGCCAGCCGGTCTGCCAACGGAAGTGAGCGATCCGAACTGTTGAATTGAGACCAATATAACTCTTCCGTCTCGTGATCCTCCTGGCTCCGGAAGTGCTCAACGGCATCAGCCGCACTTGTAGCCAAATCCATATAAGGATCTTCCGGACTCCACAGCCGCTCAAATCGAGCATACTTGGTATCCATAAACCGGCGACGCAGCAGAATAGGCTTGCCAGCCACGATCTCTCCGGCCTGGCACAGTTCCTCCTTCATAGCCCGCATCGCAGAGCGGGCATCCTTGGCTTCGGCGGTGGCCTTCTTCAGGTCTTCCCGCTCCGACAAGTGCTCCTTTTCAAGAGCCTCATTGCGGTCGGTAGCATCCTTTAATTTCCTGGCCAATTCGGCCACCTCCACCCTGCTTAGGCAGTGCGCAGCCTTCTCGGCTTTCAACTCTTCGGCCGCCTTCGAGGCAGCCGCATCACTCCTTCGGGCTTGCTCCTTAGCTTGAGCAAGTTCGGCCCGAAGGCCCTCCGCAGCAGCACCATCTGTACAACAGCATACAATTTATCAGAGGAGGGCTTCAACCCCCCCAAATAAATAAACTGCGGAGAATTTATTTACCTTGCGACTCGTCAAGTCGCCGGTTGACAAGTGCGATGTCAGCATCCGGCACGTCAAGTTGCCGACTTAATTCGGCAAACTCATTAGTCCGGCTGGCCCCCGGACTATCCGCCACCTGTATTAGGACGGCGGAATTCATTACTTGAGATTTTAAGATTTCAATCCTCGACAAACTGTCGTTTCCGACAACTTACCGAGTCTCAGGGGCTACTATCTATACAGGGCGCATTTGTTATACGCAAAACTGCTAAAAGACAAAGGGGTGCACTATTTTCGCATACCTCAAATCCCGCCAGCAAGCTCATGGCGGCATTACGCAATCCGCTTTCAGCGGACGAAATCCTTCCAATCACCATACGCATTAACGCACGGTGATCTTACGAAATGGGCGCCCTCTCAGCGGATGCTTGGTTCTCGGCGGATACTAGTCGGTGCCGAACTCTCTCGCCCCTTCGGACTCGGGGATACCCTTCGTGACGACACTTCGGGTTCGCCTGCCTCATCTGGCGGTGCTGCAGATGGAGGCGTATCGCTCTCCATCATCTCCGGAAGAAGGTCCCCCGAAGATGAACTCATCTGAGAAGGCTGCAGATCCAAACTGCGATATAAATACTTCGGTTACCTACGGAAGCACGAATGAAGGTATTTCCTTACTAATTAACTCTCTCTTTTATACTCACGGCTCGTTGGAGGGCTGGTCCTTCGGCGATGATTGTGCGTCCGGATTCTCTCCGGACGCCGGACCCCCCGGTGAGGATTTCTTCCCACGCTTAGGGGCTTTGACCTCCGGATCTTCGAAGGCGGTCCTCTTCTCCCTCTGAAGGGAAGGGTTCTTGGTTCCCTCCTCTTCAGTCGCCCCTTTGGGCGGAATATTAGCTCCTCTATTTTCCCCGCTGCCCTTATACAGGCGCAACCTCCAACATTCGACCAGCCACGGGCTCAAAGGCGGTCTCTGGGAGGGGGGCCGGACACCTTATCAGCCTTGATCGCGCCACCCATTCCTGTAAAGAACAAAGGGTCAGGAGGCGAACTTTTGAAAGGCATAAAATAGAATGTCCGAACTCTGAGCTATCTACCTGAGTATCCGGGCGATCGCGGCTTAGACCTGCGTCCTCGGCCGAATCCGTACACGCCACCTGCGGTCCGAAGAACAGCTTGTACATCTCCACGGGCGTCGCACCCATGAAGTGTTGGAGAATTCGAGGTCCCTCCGGATTGAACTCCCATAAACGGAGAGGACGACGTTTGCAGGGCAGGAGGTGCCTGATTAGCATGACCTGTTGGAAATATGCCCTAGAGGCAATAATAAAAGTATTATTATATTTCAATGTTCATGATAATTGTCTTTTGTTCATGTTATAACTGTATTATTTGGAAATCGTAATACACGTGTGAACACTTAGACCACAAGTGTCCCTAGTGAGCCTCTAGTAGACTAGCTCGTTGTGATCAACAGATGGTCATGGTTTCCTGACTATGGGCATTGGATGTCGTTGATAACGGGATCACATCATTAGGAGAATGATGTGATGGACAAGACCCAATCCTAAGCATAGCATAAAAGATCGTGTAGTTCGTTTGCTAGAGCTTTACCAATGTCAAGTATCTCTTCCTTCGACCATGAGATCGTGTAACTCCGGTTACCGTAGGAGTGCCTTGGGTGTATCAAGCGTCACTGGCGTAAGCTGGGTGACTATAAAGGTGCATTACAGGTATCTCGAAAGTATCTGTTGGGTTGACATGGATCGAGGATGGGATTTGTCACTCCGTATGACGGAGAGGTATCTCTGGGCCCACTCGGTAATGCATCATCATAATGAGCTCAAGGTGACCAAGGTGTTGCCACGGGATCATGCATTACGGATGCAGTAAGGTGACTTGCGGTAATGAGACTAAACAAGGTATTGGGATACCGACGATCGAGTCTCGGGCAAATGCGTACCGATTGACAAAGGGAATTGCATACATGTGGTTTGATCGAATCCTCGACATCGTGGTTCAACCGATGAAATCATCGAGGAGCATGTGGGAGCCAACATGGGTATCAGACCCGCTGTTGGTTATTGCTCGAGAGTCATCTCGGTCATGTCTGCGTGTCTCCCGAACCCGTAGGGTCTACACATAAGGTTCGGTGACACTAGGGTTATTAGGAAGACTAGTATGTGACTAACGAATGTTGTTGAGTCCGGATGAGATCCCTGACGTCACGAGGAGTTTGAGAATGGTCCGGAGGTAAAGAATAATATATAGGAAGTGGTATTTCGCCATCGGGAAAGTTTGAGGTCTCCGGTAATGTCTGGGACCACCGGAAGGGTCCCGGGGTCCACCGGTGGGGCCACCTATCCGGAGGGCCCCATGGGCTGAAGTGGAAGGGAACCAGCCCATAGTGGGCTGGTGTGCCCCTAGGCCCACCCCTGCGCCTAGGGTTGAAACCCTAGGGGGGGGGCCCCACTGGCTTGGGGCACTCCACCCCTTTGCCGCCGCCCCTTGGAGATTGGATCTCGGGGCAGCGCCCAGGGGCCTATATAAAGGGGGAGGGGGCTGCTGTACTCATCTCCAAGGCGCAGCCCTTCCCTCCCAACACTCTCTCCTCCGCATAAGTGCTTGGCGAAGCCCTGCCGAATCTTGCTTCTCCACCATCACCACGCCGTCGTCTTTGCCGGTGGAGCTGTCTTCCTCAACCTCTCCTTCCTCCTTGCTGGATCAAGGCGGAGGAGCGTCGCTCGTCCCGCACGTGTGTTGAACGCGGAGGTGCTGTCCGTTCAGCACTTGGACATCGGTGATCTGAATCACGTTCGAGCGACTCCATCATCACCTTGAAAGCTTCCGCCACGCGATCTACATGTGGTATGTAGATGCAAACTCTCTCCCTAGACTCGTTGCTTAGATGAACTCATAGATGGATCTTGGTGAAGCCGTAGGAAAATTTTTAATTTTCTCGCAGCGTCCCCAACATAACACTCGCATCACCTTGACCGGTCGATCTCCTCGCTTGGAGATCTCGAATCCGCCCTGCGGTGAGGGCACATCTTGGACGACCCCAATTGAGCCCTTGGTTGACCCACGACATCGGTTGGCGTGGAGGTCCCGGCGGAATGAGGGTGGCGGCTTTGCTTCTTGCCCTTGGAGCGGTGATGTAGAACCACTCCTGCTGCCACAATCCAAGTTCCTCTTGGAAGGAACCCTCGAGCCACGGGCATCGACCTTCTTGCTTATGGTCGCCCGCCGACTCGCTTGCGCCCCGATCATCTTCGGCTCCGCCTTGAAGGTCTTCAGGCATAGGCCGAAGTGGGGGATGACGCGGAGGAAGGCTTCCTAGACGATGATGAATGCGGAGATTTGGAGGATAGACTCCGGAGCCAAGTCGTGGAAGTCCAGCCCGTAGTAGAACAGGAGCCCTCTCACGAAGGGATCCGTCGGGAAGCCTAAACCCCGGCGGAGGTGGGATACGAAAACGACGTATGCACCGGGCTCGGGGGCTGGCACGGCCTGCCCTTGGGCAGGCAGCCTATGCGAAACCTCGTAGGCCAGGTACTTGGCCTCACGCAACTTCAATATGTCCTCCTCCATGACGGAGGAGGGCATCCACCGGCCCTGGAGGTCGGAGCCGGACATGATTGAGAATTCGAAGCGCTCGAATCTGAGGCTCTGGGTGTTGGAACTGGGAGCGGGGAAGAGATTCGATGCGAGATTGAAGAGCAAGGGCTGGCCTTGGTCCTCTTATAAAGAGGAAGAAATACCAAGGGCCGTCTCTGTGACCGTTTGGGATTCCCCTTCGATAGAGGAGGTGTGGCGACGGGAACGGTTGGGTTACCCACGCACGTATTGATGAGAATCCCGGAATAAGGGGAACACGATCTCTGCTTCGACAAGACATGCCAAGGAAACCGCTTCGCTAAACGCGCTGAGGTGGAATAGTAAAAAACGATTCAAACAAGGGCTTGGCTGCGGTGTGATGCCACGCCGCATAATACGTCAGCAGATTGAGCTAGTGTATATGTTTTATTCTCTCTACCGTGGAATGTGGAAATTATTTTTGCAGAGTCGGACACTATCCTGGTGTTCATTATCTTCTCCGGATTATTCAAGGAAGGAACCCGCCTTGTAATGCCGAACATTATGCACGCCGGACTTATCGTCATTGAAGACTGGTTCGAGGGCTCTTGAGGAGTCTGGACTAGGGGTGTCCGGACAGCCGGACTATCAATATCCGCGGACTCCCGGACTACGAAGATAGAAGATTGAAGACTCGGCTCGTGTCAGGAAGGTACTTTCCTTGGCGTGGAAGGCAAGCTTGGCAATACGGATATGTAGATCTCCTACCATTGTAACCGACTGTGTAACCCTAGCCCTCTCCGGTGTCTATATAAACCGGAGGGCTTTAGTCCGTAGGACAACATACATCTCAACAATCATACCATAGGCTAGCTTCTAGGGTTTAGCCTCCTTGATCTCGTGGTAGATCTACTCTTGTACTACCCATATCATCAATATTAATCAAGCAGGACGTAGGGTTTTACCTCCATCGAGAGGGCCCGAACCTGGGTAAAAACATTGTGTCCCTCGTCTCTTGTTACCATCCGCCTACATGCACAGTTTGGGACCCCCTACCCGAGATCCGCCGGTTTTGACACCGACAGTCAGCCTTCTTCTTGAATATCCATTTATTCTCGATGGCTTGCCGATCATCGGGCAAGTCAACCAAAGTCCATACTTTGTTCTCATACATGGATCCCATCTCAGATTTCATGGCCTCAAACCATTTTGCGGAATCTGGGCTCATCATCGCTTCCTCATAGTTTGCAGGTTCGCCATGGTCAAATAACATGACTTCCAGAATAGGATTACCATACCACTCTGGTGCGGATCTTACTCTGGTAGACCTACGAGGTTCGGTAGTAACTTGATCTGAAGTTTCATGATCAATATCATTACCTCACTAATTGGTGTAGTTGTCACAGGAACCGGTTCTTGTGATGAACTACTTTCCAATAAGGGAGCAGGTACAATTACCTCATCAAGTTCTACTTTCCTCCCACTCACTTCTTTCAAGAGAAACTCCTTCTCTAGAAAGGATCCGAATTTAGCAACAAAAATCTTGCCCTCAGATCTGTGATAGAAGGTGTACCCAATAGTCTCTTTTGGGTATCCTATGAAGACACATTTCTCCAATTTGGGTTTGAGCTTATCTGGTTGAAGTTTCTTCACATAAGCATCGCAGCCCCAAACTTTAAGAAACGACAACTTTGGTTTCTTGCCAAACCATAGTTCATAAGGCGTCGTCTCAGCGGATTTTAATGGTGTCCTATTTAACGTGAATGCGGCCGTCTCTAAAGCATAACCCCAAAACGACAGCGGTAAATCAGTAAGAGACATCATAGATCACACCATACCTAGTAAAGTACGATTACGACGTTCGGACACACCATTTCGTTGTGGTGTTAGGGTGGCGGAGTTGCGAAACTATTCCCCATTGCTTCAAATGTAAACCAAACTCGTAACTCAAATATTCTCCTCCACGATCAGATCATAGAAATTTTATTTTCTTGTTACGATGATTTTCCACTTCACTCTGAAATTCTTTGAACTTTTCAAATGTTTCAGACTTGTGTTTCATCAAGTAGATATACCCATATCTGCTCAAATCATCTGTGAAGGTGAGAAAATAACGATACCCGCCGCGAGCCTCAATATTCATTGGACCACATACATCAGTGTGTATGATTTCCAACAAATCAGTTGCTCGCTCCATAGTTCTGGAGAACGGCATTTTAGTCATCTTGTCCATAAGGCACGGTTCGCAAGTACCAAGTGATTTTTAATCAAGTGACTCCAGAAGTCCATCAGTATGGAGTTTCTTCATGCGCTTTACACCGATATGACCCAAACGGCAGTGCCACAAATAAGTTGCACTATCATTATCAACTCTGCATCTTTTGGTTTCAACATTATGAATATGTGTATCACTACTATCAAGATTTAATAAAAATAGACCACTCTTCAAGGGTGCATGACCATAAAAGATATTACTCATATAAATAGAACAACCATTATTCTATGATTTAAATGAATAACCGTCTCTCATCAAACAAGATCCAGATATAATGTTCATGCTTAACGCTGGCACCAAATAACAATTATTTAGGTCTAAAACTAATCCCGATGGTAGATGTAGAGGTAGCGTGCCGACCGCGATCACATCGACTTTGGAACCATTTCCCACGCGCATCGTCACCTCGTCCTTAGCCAATCTTCGCTTAATCCATAGTCCCCTGTTTGAGTTGCAAATATTAGCAAGCAGAACAAAGTATCAAATACCAGTGCTGCTGCGAGCATTAGTAAGGTACACATCAATAACATGTATATCACATATACCTTTGTTCACTTTGCCATCCTTCTTTTCCGCCAAATACTTGGGGCAGTTCCGCTTCGGTGTCGATCGCTTGCAAGAGAAGCACTCGGTCTCAGGCTTAGGTCCAGACTTGGGTTTCTTCTCTTGAGCAACAACTTGTTTGCTGTTCTTCTTGAAGTTCCACTTCTTCTTCCCTTTGCCCTTTTTCTTGAAACTAGTGGTCTTATTGACCATCAACACTTGATGCTCCTTCTGATTTCTACCTCCGCAGCTTTTAGCATTGCAAAGAGCTCGGGAATAGTCTTATCCATCCCTTGCATATTATAGTTCATCACGAAGCTCTTGTAGCTAGGTGGCAGTGATTGAAGAATTCTGTCAATGACACTATCATCAGGAAGATTAACTCCCATTTGAATCAAGTGATTATTATACCCAGGCATTTTGAGTATATGTTCACTAACAGAACTATTCTCCTCCAGTTTACAGCTATAGAACTTATTGGAGACTTCATATCTCTCAATCCGGGCATTTGCTTGAAATATTAACTTCAACTCTGGAACATCTCATATGCTCCATGGCGTTTAAAAGCGTCGTTGAAGACCCGATTTCAAGCCGTAAAGCATAGCATGGCACTTGAACTATCGAGTAGTCATCAGCTTTGCTCGCCAGACGTTCTTAACATTGTCGATTGCATCTGCAAGAAGGCACGGCACCTAGCGGTGCTTCGGGGCGTAATTCTTACGTGCAGCAATGAGGATAATCCTCAAGTTATGGACCCGATCCGTGTAATTGCTACCATCATCTTTCAACTTAGCTTTCTCAAGGAACACATTAAAATTCAGCGGAACAACAAAGACGGCCATCTATCTACAACAAACATAGACAAGCAAAATACTATCGGTACTAAGTTCATGATAAATTTAAGTTCAATTAATCATATTACTTAAGAACTCCCACTTAGACAGACATCTCTCTAGTCATCTAAGTGATCACGTGATCCAAATCAACTAAACCATGTTCGATCATCACGTGAGATGGAGTAGTTTCAATGGTGAACATCACTATGTTAATCATATCTACTATATGATTCACGTTTGACCTTTCGGTCTCCGTGTTCCGAGGCCATATTTGTATATGCTAGGTGTTGGAAATATGCCCTAGAGGCAATAATAAAATGGTTATTATTATATTTCTTTGTTCATGATAATTGTCTATTGTTCATGCTATAATTGTATTATCCGGAAATCGTAATACATGTGTGAATACATAGACCACAACAAGTCCCTAGTGAGCCTCTAGTTGACTAGCTCGTTGATCAATAGATAGTCATGGTTTCCCGACTATGGACATTGGATGTCATTGATAACGGGATCACATCATTAGGAGAATGATGTGATGGACAAGACCCAATCCTAAGCATACCACAAAGATCGTGTAGTTCGTTTCGCTAGAGCTTTTCCAAATGTCAAGTATCATTTCCTTAGACCATGAGATTGTGCAACTCCCGGATACCGTAGGAGTGCTTTGGGTGTGCCAAATGTCACAACGTAACTGGGTGACTATAAAGGTGCACTACGGGTATCTCCGAAAGTGTCTGTTGGGTTGGTACGAATCGAGGCTGGATTTGTCACTCCGTATGACGGAGAGGTATCTCTGGGCCCACTCGTAATCGTCATCATAATGAGCTCAATGTGACCAAGTGTGTCGGTCACGGGATCATGAATTGCAGTGCGAGTAAAGTGACTTGCGATAACGAGATTGAATGAGGTATTGGGATACCGACGATCGAGTCTCGGGCAAATAACGCACCGATTGACAAAGGGAATTGTATACGGGATTGATTGAATCCTCGACATCGTGGTTCATCCGATGAGATCATCAAGGAGCATGTGGGAGCCAACATGGGTATCCAGATCCCACTGTTGGTTATTGACCGGAGAGGCGTCTCGGTCATGTCTGCATGTCTCCCGAACCCGTAGGGTCTACACACTTAAGGTTCGGTGACGCTGGGGTTGTAGAGATATGAGTATGCAGTAACCTGAAAGTCGTTCGGAGTCCTAGATGAGATCCCGGATGTCACGAGGAGTTCCAAAATGGTCCGGAGGTGAAGAATTATATATAGGAAGTGCAGTTTCGGCCATCGGGAAAGTTTTGGGGGTCACCGGTATTGTATCGGGACCACCGGAAGGGTCCCGGGGGTCCATCAGGTGGGGCCACCTATCTCGGAGGGCCCCACGGGCTGAAGTGGGAGGGGAACCAGCCCCTGGTGGGCTGGTGCGCCCCCCCTTGCCCCCCCTGCGCCTAGGGTTGGAAACCCTAGGGGTGGGGGGCGCCTCCACTTGCCTTGGGGGGCAAGCCACCCCCTTGGCCGCCGCCCCCCTTGGAGATCTCATCTCCTAGGGTCGGCGCCCCCCAGGGGGCCTATATATAAAGAGGGGGAGGGAGGGAAGCCGCACCCAAGTCCCTGGCGCCTCCCTCTCCCCATGCACCACCTCTCCCTCTCGTAGAAGCTTGGCGAAGCCCTGCCATGATCGCTGCTGCATCCACCACCACGCCGTCGTGCTGCTGGATCTTCATCAACCTCTCCTTCCCCCTTGCTGGATCAAGAAGGAGGATACGTCTTCCCAACCGTACGTGTGTTGAACGCGGAGGTGCCATCCGTTCAGCACTAGGATCTCCAGTGATTTGGATCACGACGAGTACGACTCCCTCAACCCTGTTCTCTTGAGCGCTTCCGCACACGATCTATAAGGGTATGTAGATGCACTCCCCTCTCTCGTTGCTAGATGACTCCATAGGTTGATCATGGTGAATGTAGGAAAAATTTTATTTTATGCAATGTTCCCCAACAATGGCATCATGAGCTAGGTCTATGCGTAGTTACTATGCACGAGTAGAACACAAAGCAGTTGTGGGCGTAGATGTTGTCAATTTTCTAGCCACTACTAGTCTTATCTTGCTTCGGCGGCATCGTGGGATGAAGCGGTCCAGACCGACCTTACACGTACGCTTACGTGAGACAGGTTCCACCGACTGACATGTACTAGTTGCATAAGGTGTCTAGCGGGTGTCTGTCTCTCCCACTTTAGTTGGAGTGGATTCGATGAAAAGGGTCCTTGTGAAGGGTAAATAGAAATTGGCATATCACGTTGTGGTTTTACGTAGGTAAGAAACGTTCTTGCTAGAAACCTACAGGAGCCACGTAAAAACTTGCAACAACAATTAGAGGACGTCTAACTTGTTTTTGCAGCAAGTGCTTTGTGATGTGATATGGACAAAGGATGTGATGAATGATATATGTGATGTATGAGATGATCATGTTCTTGTAATAGGAATCACGACTTGCATGTCGATGAGTATGACAACCGACAGGAGCCATAGGAGTTGTCTTTATTTTTGTATGACCTGCGTGTCATTGAAGAATGCCATGTAAATTACTTTACTTTATTGCTAAACGCGTTAGCCATAGAAGTAGGAGTAGTCGTTGGTGTGACAACTTCATGAAGACACGATGATGGAGACCATGATGATGGAGCTCATGGTGTCATTCCGGTGACGAAGATGATCATGGCGCCCTGAAGATGGAGATCAAAGGAGCAATATGATATTGGGCATATCATGTCACTATTTGATTGCATGTGATGTTTATCATGTTTTACATCTTATTTGCTTAGAACGATGGTAGCTTAAATAAGATGATCCCTCGAAATAATTTCAATAAAAGTGTTTCCCCTAACTGTGCACCATTGTGAAGGTTCGTTGTTTCGAAGCACCACGTGATGATCGGGTGTGATAGATCCTAACGTTCGAATACAATGGGTGTAAGCCAGATTTACACACGCAATACACTTAGGTTGACTTGACGAGCCTAGCATGTACAGACATGGCCTCGGAACATGGAAGACCGAAAGGTCGAGCATGAATCGTATAGAAGATACGATCAACATGAAGATGTTCACCGATGATGACTAGTCCGTCTCACGTGATGATCGGACACGGCCTAGTTGACTTGGATCATGTTTCACTTAGATGACTAGAGGGATGTCTGTCTAAGTGGGAGTTCATTGAATAATTTGATTAGATGAACTTAATTATCATGAACTTAGTCTAAAAACCTTTGCAAAATGTCTTGTAGATCAAATGGCCAACGCTCATGTCCACCTCAACTTCAACGCATTCCTAGAGAAAACCAAGCTGAAAGATGATGGCAGCAACTATACGGACTGGGTCCGAAATCTGAGGATTATCCTCATAGCTGCCAAGAAAGATTATGTCCTAGAAGCACCACTAGGTGCAGCACCAATCCCAGAGAACCAAGACGTTATGAACGCTTGGCAGTCTCGTGCTGATGATTACTCCCTCGTTCAGTGTGGCATGCTTTACAGCTTAGAACCGGGGCTCCAAATGCGTTTTGAGCAACACGGAGCATATGAGATGTTTGAAGAGCTGAAAATGGTTTTCCAAGCTCATGCCCGGGTCGAGAGATATGAAGTCTCTGACAAGTTCTTCAGCTGTAAGATGGAGGAAAATAGTTCTGTCAGTGAGCACATACTCAAGATGTCTGGGTTGCACAACCGCTTGACTCAGCTGGGATTTAATCTCCCGAATGACGCGGTCATTGACAGAATCCTTCAGTCGCTTCCACCGAGCTACAAGAGCTTTGTGATGAACTTCAATATGCAGGGGATGGAAAAGACCATTCCTGAGGTATATTCAATGCTGAAATCAGCAGAGGTAGAGATCAAAAAGGAACATCAAGTGTTGATGGTGAATAAAACCACTAAGTTCAAGAAGGGCAAGGGTAAGAAGAACTTCAAGAAGGGCGGCAAGGAGTTGCGCGCCCCGCAAGCGAGTTCTGGGAAGAAGCCAAACAATGGACCCAAGCACGAGACTAAGTGCTTTTATTGCAAGGAAGTGGTCCACCGAAGCGGAACGCCCCAAGTACTTACGGACAAGAAGGCCGACAAAACCAAAGGTATATGTGATATACATGTAATTGATGTGTACCTTACCGATTGCTCGTAGTAGCTCCCGGTATTTGATACCGTGCGGTTGCTCATATTTGCAACTCAAAGCGGAGCTGCGGAATAAGCGGAGGCTGGTGAAGGGCGAGGTGATGATGCTTGCGTCGGGAATGGTTCCAAGGTCGATGTGATGCGCCGTCGCACGCTACCTGTACATTTACCTACGGGATTAGTTTTAAACCTCAATAATTGTTATTTAGTACCAGCTTTGAGCATGAACACTGTATCAGGATCTCGTCTAATTCGAGATGGCTACTCATTTAAATCCGAGAATAATGGTTGTTCTATTTATATGAGAGATATGTTTTATGGTCATGCCCTGCTGGTGAATGGTTTATTCTTAATGAATCTCGAGCGTAATGTTACACATATTCATAGTGTGAATACCAAAAGATGTAAAGTTGATAACGATAGTCCCACATACTTGTGGCACTGCCGTCTTGGTCACATTGGTGTCAAGCGCATGAAGAATCTCCATGCTGATGGACTTTTAGAGTCTCTAGATTATGAATCGTTTGACACATGCGAACCATGCCTCATGGGCAAAATGACCAAGACTCCGTTCTCCGAAACAATGGAGCGAGCAACCAACTTATTGGAAATCATACATACTGATGTGTGCGATCCAATGAGCGTTGAGGCTCGCGGAGGATATCATTATGTTCTCACTCTCACTGATGACTTGAGTAGATATGGGTATGTCTACTTGATGAAACACAAGTCTGAGACCTTTGAAAAGTTCAAGGAATTTCAGAATGAGGTAGAGAATCAACGTGACCGAAAGATAAAGTTCTTACGATCAGATCGTGGGAGAGAATATTTAAGTCACAAATTTGGTACGCACTTAAGGAAATGTGGAATCATTTCACAACTCACGCCGCCTGGAACATCTCAGCGAAATGGTGTGTCCGAATGTCGTAATCACACTCTATTGGATATGGTGCGATCTATGATGTCACTTACCGATTTACCGCTATCATTTTGGGGATACGCTCTAGAGACAGCTACATTCACTTTAAATAGGGCACAGTCTAAATCCGTTGAGACGACACCGTATGAATTATGGTTTGGGAAGAAACCTAAGCTGTCGTTTCTAAATGTTTGGGGATGCGATGCTTATGTCAAGAAACTTCAACCTGAGAAGCTTGAACCCAAGTCGGAAAAATGCGTCTTCATAGGATACCCTAAGGAAACCATTGGGTATACCTTCTACTTAAGATCCGAGGGCAAGATCTTTGTTGCCAAGAATGGGTCCTTTCTGGAGAAAGAGTTTCTCTCGAAAGAATTAAGTGGGAGGAAAGTAGAGCTTGATGAAGTACTACCTCTTGAAACGGTACGTAGCGCAACTCAGGAAGATGTTCCTGTGGTGCCTGCGCTGACAAGAGAGGATGTTAATGATGATGATCAAGATACTTCGGATCAAGCTCCTTTTGAACTTCGAAGGTCCACAAGGACACGTTCCGCACCAGAGTGGTACGGCAACCCTATCTTGGAAATCATGTTGTTAGACAACGGTGAACCTTCGAACTATGAAGAAGCAATGGCGGGCCCAGATTCCAACAAATGGCTTGAAGCCATGCAATCCGAGATAGGATCCATGTATGAAAACAAAGTATGGACTTTGATAGACTTGCCCGATGATCGGCGAGCGATAGAAAACAAATGGATCTTTAAGAAGAAGACGGACGCGGATGGTAATGTTACCATCTATAAAGCTCGACTTGTCGCTAAGGGTTATCGACAAGTTCAAGGGATTGACTACGATGAGACATTCTCACCCGTAGTGAAGCTGAAGTCCATCCGAATCATGTTAGCATTTGCCGCATACTATGATTATGAGATATGGAAAATGGACGTCAAAACGGCATTCCTTAACGGTCATCTTAAGGAAGAATTGTATATGATGCAGCCGGAAGGTTTTGTCGACCCTAAGAATGCTAACAAGGTATGCAAGCTCCAGCGCTCCATCTATGGGCTGGTGCAAGCATCTCGGAGTTGGAACATTCGCTTTAATGAGATGATCAAAGCGTTTGGGTTTATGCAGACTTATGGAGAAGCCTGCGTTTACAAGAAAGTGAGTGGGAGCTCTGTAGCATTTTCTCATATTATATGTGGATGACATACTTTTGACGGGAAATGATATAGAACTTTTGGACAGCATTAAGGCCTACTTGAATAAAGTGTTTTTCAATGAAGGACCTTGGAGAAGCTGCTTACATATTAGGCATCAGGATCTATATAGATAGATCAAGATGCCTCATAGGTCTTTCACAAAGCACATACCTTGATAAGATATTGAAGAAGTTCAATATGGATCAGTCCAAGAAGGGGTTCTTGCCTGTGTTACAAGGTGTGAAATTGAGCTCGGCTCAATGCCCGACCACGGCAAAAGATAGAGAAAAGATGAGTGTCGTCCCCTATGCCTCAGCCATAGGGTCTATCATGTATGCCATGACCTGTACCAGACCTGATATAAACCTTGCCGTAAGTTTGGTAGGAAGGTACCAAAGTAATCCCGGCATGGAACACTGGACAGCGGTCAAGAACATCCTTAAGTACCTGAAAAGGACTAAGGATATGTTTCTCGTATATGGAGGTGACAAAGAGCTTGTCGTAAAGGGTTACGTCGACGTTAGCTTCGACGCAGATCTAGATGACTCTAAGTCATAAACCGGATACGTGTATATTTTGAATGGTGGGGCAGTAAGCTGGTGCAGTTGCAAGCAGAGCGTCATGGCGGGATCTACATGTGAATCGGAGTACATGGCAGCCTCGGAGGTAGCGCATGAAGCTATCTGGGTGAAGGAGTTCATCACCGACCTAGGAGTCATACCCAATGCGTCGGGGCCGATCACACTCTTCTGTGACAACACTGGAGCTATTGCACTTGCCAAGGAGCCCAGGTTTCACAAGAAGACCAGGCACATCAAGCGTCGCTTCAACTCCATCCGTGAAAATGTTCAAGATGGAGACATAGATATTTGTGAAGTACATACGGACCTGAATGTAGCAGATCCATTGACTAAACCTCTCCCTAGAGCAAAACATGATCAACACCAAAATGCAATGGGTGTTCGATACATCACAATGTAACTAGATTATTGAGTCTAGTGCAAGTGGGAGACTGTTGGAAATATGCCCTAGAGGAAATAATAAAATGGTTATTATTATATTTCTTTGTTCATGATAATTGTCTATTGTTCATGCTATAATTGTATTATCCGGAAATCGTAATACATGTGTGAATACATAGACCACAACAAGTCCCTAGTGAGCCTCTAGTTGACTAGCTCGCTGATCAACGGATAGTCATGGTTTCCTGACTATGGACATTGGATGTCATTGATAACGGGATCACATCATTAGGAGAATGATGTGATGGACAAGACAATCCTAAGAATAGCACAAAGATCGTGTAGTTCGTTTAGCTAGAGCTTTTCCAAATGTCAAGTATCATTTCCTTAGACCATGAGATTGTGCAACTCCGGATACCGTAGGAGTGCTTTGGGTGCCAAGCGTCTGGCGTAACTAGGTGACTATAAAGGTGCACTACGGGTATCTCGAAAGTGTCTCATTGGGTTGGCACGAATCGAGATTGGGATTTGTCACTCCGTATGACGAAGAGGTATCTCGGGCCCACTCGTAATGCATCATCATATTGAGCTCAATGTGACCAAGTGTCAGTCACGGGATCATGCATTACAGATGCGAGTAAAGTGACTTGCGGTAGCGATATGGAACGAGGTATTGGGATACCGACGATCGAGTCTCGGGCAAGTAACATACCGATTGACAAAGGGAATTGTATACGGGATTGATTGAATCCTCGACATCGTGGTTCATCCGATGAGATCATCGAGGAGCGTGGGAGCCAACATGGGTATCCAGATCCATTGTTGGTTATTGACCGGAGAGGCATCTCGGTCATGTCTGCATGTCTCCCGAACCCGTAGGGTCTACACACTTAAGGTTCGGTGACGCTAGGGTGGTAGAGATATGAGTATGCAATAACCCAAAAGTTGTTCGGAGTCCCGGATGAGATCCCAGACATCACGAGGAGTTCCGGAATGGTCTGTAGGTGAAGAATTATATATAGGAAGTGCAGTTTCGGCCATAGGGAAAGTTTCGGGGGTCACCGGTATTGTACCGGGACCACCGGAAGGGTCCCGGGTCCACCAGTGGGGCCACCTATCCGGAGGGCCCGTGTGGCTGAAGTGGGAGGAACCAGCCTGGTGGGCTGGTGCGCCCTTGGCCCCCGCGCCTAGGGTTGGAAACCCTAGGGGTGGGGGGCGCCTCCACTTGCCTTGGGGGGCAAGCCACCCCCTTGGCTGCCGCCCCCCTTGGAGATCTCATCTCCTAGGGCCGGAGCCCCCCCACGGGGCCTATATATAAATAGGGGGAGGGAGGGCAGCCGCACCCAAGTCCTTGGCGCCTCCCTCTCCCAGGCACCACCTCTCCCTCTCGTAGAAGCTTGGCGAAGCCCTGTCGTGATCGCTGTTGCATCCACCACCACGCCGTCGTGCTGCTGGATCTTCATCAACCTCTCCTTCCCCCTTGCTGGATCAAGAAGGAGACGTCTTCCCAACCGTACGTGTGTTGAACACGGAGGTGCCATCCGTTCGGCACTAGGATCTCCGGTGATTTGGATCACGACGAGTACGACTCCCTCAACCCTGTTCTCTTGAACGCTTCCGCACGCAATCTACAAGGGTATGTAGATGCACTCTCCTCTCTCGTTGCTAGATGACTCCATAGATTGATCATGGTGAATGTAGGAAAATTTTTATTTTATGCAATGTTCCCCAACACTAGGCTCGTCAAGTTTAACCTGAGTATTCCGCGTGTGCAACTGTTTTGCACCCGTTGTATTTGAACGTAGAGCCTATCACACCCGATCATCACGTGGTGTCTCAAAGACGAAGAACTTTCATAGCGGTGCATACTCGGGAGAACACTTCTTGATAATTTAGTGAGAGATCATCTTAAAATGCTACCGTCGATCAAAGTAAGATAAGATGCATAAAGGATAAACATCACATGCAATCAATATAAGTGATATGATATGGCCATCATCATCTTACGCTTGTGATCTCCATCTACGAAGCACCGTCGTGATCACCATCATCACCGGTAGCGACACCTTGATCTCCATCATAGCATCGTTTTCGTTACACCATCTATTGCTCCTCGACTATCGCTACCGCTTAGTGATAAAGTAAAGCAATTCTGATGCGTTGCATTTCATACAATAAGCGACAACCATATGGCTCCCGCCGATTGCCGATAACTTGGTTACAAAACATGATCATCGATACAATAAAATATAGCATCACGTCTTGACCATATCACATCACAACATGCCTGCAAAAACAAGTTAGGCGTCCTCTACTTTGTTGTTGCAAATTTTACGTGGCTGCTACGGGCTTAGCAAGAACCGTTCTTACCTACGCATCAAAACCACAGCGATAGTTCGTCAAGTTAGTGTTGTTTTAACCTTCGCAAGGACCGGGCGTAGCCACACTCAGTTCAACTAAAGTGAGAGATAGACACCGCCGGTCACCTTTAAGCAAGCGAGTGCTCGTAGCGGTGAAACCAGTCTCGCGTAAGCGTCTGGCGTAATGTTGGTCCGGGCCGCTTCATCTCACAATGCCGCTGAACCAAAGTATGACATGCTGGTAAGCAGTATGACTTGTATCACCCACAACTCACTTGTGTTCTACTCGTGCATATGACATCTACGCATAAAACCAGGCTCGGATGCCACTTTTGGGGAACGTAGTAATTTCAATAGTTTTCCTACGCACACGCAAGATCATGGTGATG
This sequence comes from Aegilops speltoides, assembly GCA_021437245.1. Classification (NCBI taxonomy): domain Eukaryota; kingdom Viridiplantae; phylum Streptophyta; class Magnoliopsida; order Poales; family Poaceae; genus Aegilops; species Aegilops speltoides. Next base: position 74,234,537 of record CM038145.1, on the reverse strand, counting down.
CATAGCAACGAGAGGGGAGAGTGTTGTCCACGTACCCTCGTAGACCGAAAGCGGAAGCGTTAGAACAACGCGGTTGATGTAGTCGTACGTCTTCACGGCCCAACCGATCAAGCACTGAAACTACGGCACCTCTGAGTTCTAGCACACGTTCAGCTCAATGACGATCCCCGGAGTCCGATCTGGCAGAATGTCGGGGAAGAGTTCCGTCAGCACAATGACGTGGTGACGATCTTGATGTTCTACCGTCGCAGGGCTTCGCCTAAGCACCGCTACAATATTATCGAGGACTATGGTGGAGGGGGGCACCGCACACGGCTAAGAGATCAAGAGATCAATTGTTGTGTCTAGAGGTGCCCCCTACCCCTGTATATATAGGAGCAAGGGGGGTGCGGCCGGCCAACGGAGGGGGCGCGTCGGTGGGAGTAGGACTCCCCCCCTTTCCTAGTTGGATTAGTACTTGGGAGGGGGAAGGAGTGGAGGAGAAGAAGGAAGGGGGGGCGCCGCCCCCCTCTCCTTGTCCTATTCGGACTGGGGGGAGGTGCGCGCGGCCCAGCCCTAGCCGCCTCTCCTCTCTTCCACCTAGGCCCACTAAGGCCCATTATGTTCCCGGGGGGGAGGGGGGGTTCCGGTAACCTCCCAATACTCCGATAAAATCCCGATTTCACCCGGAACACTTCCGATATCCAAACATAGGCTTCCAATATATCAATCTTCATGTCTCGACCATTTTGAGACTCCTCGTCATGTCCGTAATCTCATCTGGGACTCCGAACAAACTTCAGTACATCAAAACTCATGAACTCATAATATAACTGTCATCGAAACCTTAAGCATGCGGACCCTACGGGTTCGAGAACTATGTAGACATGACCTAGAACTGTTTCCGATCAATAACCAATGGCGGAACCTGGATGCTCATATTGGCTCCTATAGATTCTACGAAGATCTTTATTGGCCAAACCGCATAACAACATACGTTGTTCCCTTTGTCATCGGTATATTACTTGCCCGAGATTTGATCGTCGGTATCCAGTACCTAGTTCAATCTCGTTACCAGCAAGTCTCTTTACTCGTTACGTAATGTATCATTCCGTAACTAACTCATTAGCTACATTGCTTGCAAGGCTTATAGTGATGTGCATTACCTAGAGGGCCCAGAGATACCTCTTCGACAATCGGAGTGACAAAACCTAATCTCGAAATACGCCAACTCAACATGTAACTTTGGAGACACCTGTAGAGCTCCTTTATAATCTCCCAGTTACGTTGTGACGTTTGGTAGCACACAAAGTGTTCCTCCGATAAACGGGAGTTGCATAATCTCATAGTTATAGGAACTTGTATAAGTCATGAAGAAAGCAATAACAACATACTAAACGATCAAGTGCTAAGCTAACGGAATGGGTCAAGTCAATCACACCATTCTCCTAATGATGTGATCCCGTTAATCAAATGACAACACATGTCTATGGTTAGGAAACATAACCATCTTTGATTAATGAGCTAGTCAAGTAGAGGCATACTAGTGACATTAAGTTTGTCTATGTATTCACACATGTATCATGTTTCCGGTTAATACAATTATAGCATGAATAATAAACATTTATCATGATATGAGGAAATAAATAATAACTTTATTATTGCCTCTAGGGCATATTTCCTTCAGGGGGGTGCGCCCCCCACTCTCCTGGACAGGGTGTGGGCCCCTTGGTGTATTTCTTCCGCTCAATGATTCTTATTAATTCCAAAAATAGGTTTCATGGAGTTTCAGGATTTTTGGGCGGTCTGAGAATAGGTTTCAATGTTTGCTCCTTTTCGGCCGAATTCCAGTTGCCAAACATTCCCCCTTTTCATGGTAAACCTTGTAAAATAAGAGAGAATAACCATAAGTATTGAGATATAATGTGTAATAACAGCCCATAATGCAATAAATATTGTTATAAAAGCATGATGCAAAATGGACGTATCAAGTCCCCCAAGCTTAGACCTCGCTTGTCCTCAAGCGGAAGCCGATATCGGAAAATATGTCCACATGTTTAGAGATAGAGGTGTTGATAAAAACAAAATAAGGACATGAGGGCATCATGATCATTCTTATAACAGCAACATATATAGATTTTATCATATGATTTCTTATGCTCAAATAACAATCAATTCACAATGTCAAGTATGGTTCAAAAACATCATTGAGAACTAACAAACTATAATCTCAGTCATTGAAGCAATTGCAATTTATCATAACATCAGAAAGAGTCAACAATAGAGCTTTTCAGCAAGTTCACATACTCAACTATCTTGTAGTCTTCTATAATTGCTAACACTCATGCAATACTTGTGGTCATGGAGTTTCAGCCGGACACTGAGAAAGATAGGGGCTTATTGTGTTACCACCCAACGTATTCACCTTTAGGTGATGGCAACAATAATAGCCCATCACTACAAAAAAATACACTTCCGTGATGATACGTATTTGTCACAGTAGGTCGCGTTTTTTGTCATGCATGTACATCCATGACAAATTTATGACAGAATCAAGATAGTCATACATGTGTTGTCGTAAAAGTGTTCCATGACATTACCAAAATTATCATCACGGAAGTGTCCACTTCCATGACGATAAATCACGCGTCACAGAAGTGCTTTCGTCAAGGGTGACCGACACGTGGCATCCACCGTAACGGAACGCCGTTAAGCTATCGGGTCGGATTTTGGGACCGATAACCCGTTAACAGCCACGACCAATGCCGATTTTCCACGTGTAAAATTCTCATTGGCTGACGGATCCACGTGTCAGCTCCGCGTTGGCACAAGTGTCACTCGTCCAGCGGTCGAGATGGGCCTATGATATGTTGACACGTGTACCGGCCCAAAAGTGGCCCACAATGTTTAAATGGGCCGGCCCAACCGAAGGGCCATAAGATTTAGCGAACCATAATGGGCCGGCCCAGCTAAAGGCCAACAAAATTTAGCGGACCATAATGGGCCGGCCCAGCTAAAGGCCCACAAGATTGTGCGGACCACAATGGGCCAGCCCAGTTAAAGGCCCACAAGATTCTGCAGACCATAATGGGCCGGCCCAGCTAAAGGCCCAACATTCTCTGTCAAATCGGCCCGTCAACAGCCTGGTCTAAACTTGTCATCAATGCGGCCCATGGTCACTTCTGGCCCGTTAACAGTCCGCTAAGTAATTGGGCTGAATTACGGCCCGGTGTATTTCCGGCCTGTTAAAGGTCCGGCTTCATTTGGGCCCATTTACAGGCCATCAAAACTTTCAGCCCATAAACGATTGTGAAGGATTTGGGTCATATTCGGCCATGTCTGTCATTCGGCCTGTTAGAGGCCCACTATAGATTTGGGCCATTTTTGGCCTGTTGTCATTTTCGGCCTGTTAACGCCGGACGTAAACCATGGGCCATATGTGGCCCAACATCATATCGGGCCCACTAACGGCCCATATAAAAATGACGATAATCTAGCACGAGCGAAGTTCCGGCCTGTTAAAGGCCCGTGTATTAGGTCGGTGCATTTACGGCCCGTCCAAATTTCGGCCTGTCAAATATCCGCACAGTAAATGGGCCACCATTTCGGCCTCCTAACTCCAGTGGGTTATTTGGCACAATCAGGGCCCAATCTCACTTTTGGTCTATTAAAGGCCCATGTTTTTTATGGGCTCGAGATATTTACACCTGTAAACGGCCTATTTTTACTGAGGGCCCAAATTATGTTTAGGCCTGTTAAAGGCCCACTATGGGCACAGGCCTACCAGAAAAATTTGAAAGCTTATGCTAATTTAAGCCCAGATATTTTTAGTGGGCTACATGCCAATTTCGCTCAGAATCGCTTTTAGCCCAATTGGAATGGGCACGACGAATGTTGGCATGTTGGGCTCCTCTAAGCTTTCGTCGAATACATTACTAAGATAAACCTACACTATACAAAAATAGCGTCATAATTACTACAGCCTGTGGCAGCATCATAAATGTTGTATCACAACAAAATAAATTCCAATCATACAACAAAAGGCCTAATGGCATAAAGTTTACAGTCCTTCCAGATAAAAGCACCATCAGATGTATAGAAGCACAAATCATTTGACCTGAGTGCTAATGTTTCAGGCTGTAGAATCTGATGGAGCAGCACGATCTCCACCTTTTTTCCACCATTGCTCTTCAACAACGAAGCGAATGTCTGATAGTCTGGTTTCAAAACCATTCATATCTTGACGACATTTCTCAACCACTATTCTTGTTTCCGAAACAACGTCCATTAGGGATTGGACTTGTGTCTGGAGCACAGATATATCACTCTGTCTAGCAGGAAGATTTTGTTTAGTAGGCGATTTGGACGAGGTTACCTTGACAACCAACCCATAATTACGCAGGAAGGTGCTTTTTGCACTGTTAGTGGAGAGATACTGACGCACTGCAGCAAGAGGTGACATTGTGCCTGTAGTAGCCTCGTCACCTTTAGGTGGTTGTGGCTGTTCAATCATTTGTTCCATAGCTTCCTGAAAGTTTGAACTTGTAGATTAGTGTACCAGTGAGTTACTAATGAGACAAAAACGAACAAAGTAGGTTAAATGTTTATACATAACTTATTTTGGTGAACTACTGTAATACATTAGCATGTATTGTAGTGCCAACTAGATAATAAAATCACTTTCGAAACATATGTCCATGTAGCATGCCTACTGTATTGTCTATTTCCTCACATTCGTTGACATCTAAGGATAAAGAGACATGGTTTAAAGTAGGATGAACATAGTATGACATCATTCATATCATGGGCAAACAGATATAAAACAAACAGAGCTATTTTATCATTGTGTAATGCGTGAACATGACAACTAGATTACAGATCAAGACCAAAAGAATATCCTCCATCTCTTTTAAACCATGTAAGGTGAAATGATACGTTAAGACAACTGTGTATAAAAGTGAACAGAGTAACTGGCATTGGCTGCAAACCAAGTAGTTAAATGAACACATCACAGTACTAATCAGTTCAAGGCAGGAGGAGTAAGGACTTACAACGGCGGCTTGAACTGGTGTGCTCATGCCCTTCATCTTCTTTGGTGTGGCAATCCTTGAAGATTTGCCTTGCATTGATTCAGTTCTTTTTGGTCGCACGGGCTTTCCTCTGTATTTGGAACAAGTCAATATAGATACGATAATATGGCACAAAAAAGAAGGAAGTAGCAGCTATTTACAAGAGCCTTGTAGTGTGCAATATAGCTACGAGATCCTATTGTCTGTTGGAATTTCACTTTAGAACGGTTGGTTTCGTTCTTCAAACAGTTAGCCTAGAAGAAGATACACTTGTAAGGCACATACATAAATACAAGTTCAATATGTGGTCTGATCAAATACATATAGCCTACCTGATACTTTGGATCAGACCAGTGTTTAACGAGGGCTGTCTAGTCTTCATCTGTAATATATTCCACCGGAGATGTTTGGGCGATTTCATTGTTAGCCTTGCCTTCAAAGTGAGATTTTCTAAGGTGGTACCGATACTGTCGCAGAGCAGATTGAAAAACATGAGTGCATGCTTGTTTAGTTGGATCATCTTTCGGATCCAACTTGAACCTCATCTGTTGAAAAAAGAATGTGAGTCTTATTAGGAGGAAGCTAGAAAGTATGGGATAGAGCAAGACAATATTACGAATTGTGATGAATAACATTACTTACGGATAAATGGTCAAGGAAGGTGTTAAACTGGGTATTGTCTTTCTCATTCATGTACTGGATCCACGTTGGGAGGATACGCACATGACACCTAACGACAACGGCTGCTCTGATACTAACTTGGCTGACTTTGTAGCATCACGTGGCTTTTTTAAACCTCCCTCAAAATGGATCTCCATTCTTCCTCCTTTAGATTTTGTTAATTTGTCAAGCATTATCCCTGATGTCTGTTTCCGCTTGCGCCGTGGTGCTAGTTCAACAACGAATATGGACAGTGTTAGTGTACATCAAACTGTGAGAGTACATATAAAGGAGCATGCAACTGCAACTTGACTCGGTCAGTACCGTCTTGGTGTTGATGCTCATGAGGTTCATCTGATCTTGCCAAGTCTGTTGTGTTAGCGATGCTTGAAGTAGTGTTAGGTGTGAAGGCAGCTTGGGAACCGCGATTCGAGCAAGCGAACGAGTAGCTGGTTGAGATCTTTGATGCAGTTTGGCGGATCTGCAGCTGGTGGAGCGGTGATCTTGTGTTTGTAGATTTAGCGGTGGACTTGGACCTTCTACTGCACTATAAGTACCAGAAGAATCTCGACGGCAGATCCTTTTTCGTTTCACCCGACGAGTAACAGCACTCCCTACTATATTATTTTCCTTGCCCTTTTTTGACTTTGCCATGTCAAGCTGTACCCACAACACAAAAGAATAAAATCACTCTTCAAAACACATTGATGCATGATACAAACAAGCAATACTTTGATGTAAGACAACCGTATGAGGATGGAATATGTAAGAAAAACAGGACGGCATGACATATTCACAGCTACGATGTGCAAACTAAGCAGAAGGATTTTCAAGAAAATAGAAGTAATGCAAGCTAGACACCATATGAAAGATGCAACCAATATTACTCTGCCAAGTTAAAAGTGTCTTGTCATAAGTGGCAATTCGAAAAATTAGAAGCAGTACAAAGTAGAAATCAATGCAAGATGCAACCACTATCAAACTGCCATATTAAAAGCGTCCAATCATGAGTTACTGATGCGGGATACACAACAACAGTACTTTGATGTAAGAACATGGTATGATAGATAGATGCAGTGTATTCTAGCCACAGAAAGCCATGTCATATGCACATGTATAACATATAAACTCAGCAAGTGCAATTTAATCAAAATAGAAGAAATACAGGCTAGACAAGATATGCAACATGAAACCAATTGTCACACTGCCAACTTAGAGCAAGCACCTGCGATGGTGGAGTGCGGGAGATGAACTCATCATGTAGACTTGGGACTTCAACTTCATTAGCAGTAGCAATGGCAAATCTAGAGAGTCTCTGTTTGCGTCGGTGCAGAGTACCACCAACATCCCCTAACTTACTCTTTTCCTTCCTATTTTCTAATATTGCCTTATGAAGTCAAAACCACAAGAAGATGAATAAAATTAGCTCTGCATAACTGGTTGATGCATGATACAGACGAACACTACTTTGATGTAAGGCAAGCGCAGGATAGGAGGATGGTATGTATACAAAAAAAGACAGCGTTTCATATTCACACGTACGATAGGAGGATGGAATATGTATGAAAAAACAGTAAGCGGAAGGCATTTCAACAAAATTAGAAGAAATGAAAGCTAGGCACCATCTGAACATGCAACCTATATCACTCTATCAGGTAAAAAGTGTCTCGTCGTAAGTGCCATTTCAAGAAATTAGAAGCAGTACAAGCTAGAAGACAATGCAAGATGCAACCTACATCACAATCCCAAGTTAAATGTGTCTTATGGGTAAGTGATCGTTGCAGGTATAAGTTGTAAGCTATGCAGATGCAATTCTACATAATCAGAAGCAATACAAACTAGACATCATACGGAAAACGCAACCACGTATAACAGTTCCAAGTAAGAGCAAGCACCTATGATGGTGGAGTAGGGGAGATGTGCTCATCATGTACACGTATGTTCTAGAAACGGGAACACGTGTCATATTCACAGGCATTATGTGTAAAGTAAGCAGATGCAATTCAAGTTAGAAGCAATACAAGCTAGACATCATACGCAACATGCAACCACATATAATAGTGTCAAGTTAGAGCAAGCACCTGTCATGGTGGAGTAGGGGAGATGTGCTCATCATCTACACAGCTACGTTGACTGTCCAGCCTTGTGTTGTCTTGCGAATCTTGTTGGGAGGATGGCGGAGTAGAATCTGTAGAGACCCCCTATTTGAGTTGCTCCGAAGGACCACCATCATCCACTGCCAGACTAATTTCCTTCAGTTGTAATGATTTTGCATTGTGAAGTCAAACCGATAAGAAAAAGGAATAAGATTCGCTCTTGTAACTCATTCATGCATGATCTTGTGAACACTACTCGGATGAAAGGCAAACACATGATGCGAGGATGGAATATGTATGAAAAACAGGATGGTGTGACATATTCACACCTATGATGTGGTAACTAAGCGAAGGCATTTCAACAAATTAGAAGCTTTGCAAGCTAGACACCATATGAAAGATGCAACCAATATCACTCTGCCAAGTTCAAAGCGTATGGCGTTTCAACAAATTAGAAGCGTTATATGCTAGAAATCATATGCAAGACACAACCTATATCACGATGGCGACTTAAAGGTGCCTTATCATAAGTGACTGATGTGGGATATGCAAGAATAGTAGTCGATGTAGAAAACAGGAACACATGTCATATTCACAGGCATTATGTGTAAAGTAAGCAGATGCAATTCAACAAAGTTAGAAGCAATACAAGCTAGACATCATACGCAACATGCAACCACATATAATAGTGCCAAGTTAGAGCAAGCACCTGTGATGGTGGAGTAGGGGAGATGTGCTCATCATCTACACAGCTACATTGACTGTCTAGCCTTGCGTTGTCTTGCGAATCTTGTTGGGAGGATGGCGGAGTAGAATCTGTAGAGAACCTCCGTTTCAGTTGCTCGGAAGGACCACCATCATCCAATGCCTTGCTAATTTCCTTCAGCTTTATTGATTTTGCATTGTGAGGTCATACCGACAAGAAAAAGGAATATCATTCGCTCTTCAGAACTCATTCATGCATGATACTGACGAACACTACTCTGATGAAAGGCAAAGTCATGATACGAGGATGGAATATGTACGAAAAAATGGACGGCTTGACATATTCACACCTATGATGTGATAACTCAGCAGAAGGCACTTCAACAAATTAGAAACACTGCAAGACACCACATGGAAGGTGCAATCAATATCACTTTGCCAAGTTAAAACTGTCTCGTCATAGGTGGCGTTCATCAAACTAGAAGCAATAAATGCTAGAAATCATATTCAAGACGCAAACCAATATCACATCGCTAACTTAAAGGTGTCCCATCATAAGTGGTGATGCGGGATACACAAGAAGAGTAGTTTCATGTAAGAACATGGTGTGATAGATGATATAGTATGTACCAAAAACAAGAAAGCGTGTCATATTCACATGTATCATGTGTAAGCTAAGCAGATGCAGTTTACACTAATTAGGAGCAATACGAGCTAGACACCATATGCAACATGCAACCAGATATCACACTGCCAAGTTAGAGCAAGCACCTTGGATGGTCGAGTAGGGGAGCGGAGACTTGGACCATGTAATGCACTATTAGTACAAGGAGAATCGGTGCAGATGCTCCGTTTACGTTGCTGCAGAGGACCACCATCATCACCTTCCTTACTCTTTTCCTTCCTCTTTCTTGATTTTGCCTTGTCAAGTCAAACCCACAAGAAAAACGAATAAAATTTGCTCTTCAGAACTTATTGATGCATGCTACTAATGAACACTACTTTCATGTAAGGCAGCCACATGATAGGAGGATGGAATATGTAGGAAAAACTAGACGGCGTGACATATTGACATGTATGATGTATAAAGTGTAAACTAAGCACAAGGTGCTTGAACTTGTTAGAATCGATGCAAGCTAGAAACCATATGAAAGATGAAACCAATATCACTCTGTCAAATTAAAAGGGTGCCCTAACAAATGTATTTGACCAAATTAGAAGCAATACATGGAAACAGGCTAGAAATAATATGCAATATGCAACGAATAAAGGTGACTCATCGTAAGTGATTGATGCAGGATACAGAAGAGAGGTAGTTTCATGTAAGAACAAGCTTAACACATAGATGTAGTGTGTACCAAAAATAGGAAGGCATGTCATATTTACGGTATAGTGTGTAAACTAAGCGGATGCAATTTACCTAATTAGAAGCATTACAAGCTAGACACCGTATGCAACATGCAACTACATATCACCTATGAAGTTGGAGCAAGCACTGTGATGGTGGTGTAGGGAAGTGTTGTCTTCAGGTACAGAGCAACGTTCAATATCTTCATTTAGGCTTGTTGTTTCTTGAGAATCATGTGGAGAGGATGAAATTGCATTCTTTATAAGAGTATTGCGTCTCATATTAACCCACGCGTATGACTGTCTCATCATAAGCGATAGACGCAGGATACACAAGAATAGTAGTTTGATGTAAGAACATGGTGTGATAGGCAGATGTAGTATGTACCAAAAACAGGAAGGCGTGTCATATTCACATGTATAATGTGTAAACTAAGGAGATGCAATTTAATAAATTAGGAGCATTGATGAGGGATACACAAGAGAAGTAGTTTGATGTAAGAACATGGTTAATAGAAAGACGTAGTATGTACCAAAAACAGGAAGGCATGTCATATTCACAGGTATAATGTGTTAACTAAGCAGATGCAATTTACCCTAATTAGAAGCATTACAAGGTAGACACCATATGCAACATGCAACCACATATCCTGCTTTGCCAAGTAAGAGCAAGCACTGCGATGGTGGTGTGGGGAATTGCGGAGATCATCTAGAGAGCTACGTTGACTATCTTCATTTAGCCTTGCTGTTTCTTGAGAGTCATGTGGGGAGGATGACACTGCACTCTTTAAACGAGTAGGGCGTCTCACAGTAACCCACCCGGATGACTGTCTCATCATAAATGATTGACGAGGGATACAAAAGAGCATTAGTTTGATGTACGAACATGGTTAATAGACATATGTAGTATGTATCAAAAACAGGAAGGCATGTCATTATCAAAGGTATAATGTGTAAAGTAAGTAGATGCAATTTAACCAAATTGGAAGCAATACAAGCTAGACACCATATGCAACATGCAACCACATTTGATAGCGCAAAGTTAAAGCAAGCACCTAGGATGGTTGTGTGTGGCAATTGAGATCATCAACTGCAGAGCTACGTTCTTGTCTCCAAGCTAGCGACCTTCGCACCCATTAGAGCGAAAGCGCTTCTGCTTATCTTGAATTACTTTGGAGCGACTTACGCCTTTTCTTTTTCGCATTCATCAACCTTTGCGTAGTCTGAAATACCCATGCATAAAAAACATTAGTGTGAGTATGGGTGAAGTGTGTTCACAATTAGTACAGTGTAAAGGTAGCAGATAGCAGGTCGGTGAGAAATAAATGATGGGAGACATATGATAGCTCTACAACATGCATGGCACACTCAATTACTATAGGATTCTATGAAATTAACAGTCGACTGAAAGCAAATAGGCCAGTCCATTTTTTCTGCACCGTACGATGTACAAAGAACGGGCAGATCACCTTCATCTACCTCCAGCCAGTCAGTGTTGACGATCCTCCTCGAAACGCCAGCGATCACCGGCCCAGTATTCCTCCCCTGCCTGCGCCCTCCCCTCGACCTCACCGCACCGTCGTGCTTGGCACCGCCCCCGGCCATCCATTCAAGCCTCGCCGACCTCCAGATCGGGCGCAAGAAGCTCCTGCGCCCCACACCGCTATGATAGACACCGATGCGCCGCTTCCCCGGGGAACAGGCGGACTAGGTGCTCCGCGCGCCTAAGCAGGTGTTGCTTCTTTTAATTGCGGTTCGTGACCTGAATTGAAATCGGGCGGCTCTTGACCTCTAGCAAAGGTGAAATAGTAAAAGGGAGGAAACCTTGTGCATTTAGTATCACGAAGAAGATGCCGTAAGAAGCACTCAACTAGTTTCTTTCGTGGGATGAATACAGTGTGAGCAGAGACGTAAGATTTGCATGAATAAGGGAAGAGGAGTACCTCTTTCTACTGGCAGTGTTGTGTCCTCCTTCTGGCTTTCCAACGATCTTGTTGTTCGCCGGAAACCAGAAGTTGTGGAGGACGGTGCAGCCTTGGACGAGCCCATGGCCAAGTTGTTGAGTGTGGTGTGGTGGCCGTCTGTCGGCGGCGGGGAAGCAGATCCGAGGCGGTAAACGATGACGTAGCAGGAATAGCTCCGGTGCGGTGGACGGTTGCGACAGTGGAGCCGCAGCAGTGTGGCGCAGGACGGCGTGGTCGGAGTGGTTCTGGTACGGCGCACATCGGCGTCGGCGTCGTGGAGGCAGCTCTGCCTCGGCTTCAGCTGCTAAGTCCTTGAGGGTGTTGCGATTGCGGTTGCGTTGGACGACGACGCCGGGGTACCGGCTTCGACGTGATGGAGGAGGGCGGCGGTGGATTGGCCGCTATGGGGTGGAGGACGAAGGAGGCCGGGGTTTCACGGCTGGTGGAGAGGGCATTTTCGCGCCCACAGAGTATGAATGGGGAAACGGAGGGAGGCGGGGAACTAAGGGGGAACAATGTTTCGGTTTGAGACGCGCTTGTTTGAAATTTTGGGAAAGTTACAAACTTTGCCCCCATCTAAAATTTTGGACATATTGCGGGTTGGCGGTAGGACAGTCATGTCAGGTGTCCCAAATGTGGGCGGGATAGATTTTGGCCGAGCGCATGGGTGTTTAGGTGCCCATGGCGTATGAATGCTTCTCGGAGGCGGTTGAGAATAGCGTCTTGGTGAAGTTACAAACCTACCCCGGTTTAGACCTTTGGACATCGGGCCGATAGGCTACACGGGCCAGAGTCAGGACAGTAATTTCCTACCACCAAAACATTAGTCTCGCGCGGTTTCAGGTGACCAAAGGCCTATTTGGCGCTTCATTCAATATTTGGGACCAGAAGCATTAACGTTTTCGGTTCTCTTGAATTGAACTTTCAGGATTTGTCAAACTTCACAAATCTTTACTCTTGAAAATCCTAAAGCTACGATTATTTTGGAAGGAAGGGGGTACATTTTAATATACATTGTACACAAGTATATATTAAAAAATATTCAACTTACCTTAGTTCATGCATGGTTCCAGGTATAATCTCCTTGGTTGCAAAACAAAAAAGTTAGATATGCGTATGAATATATATAGCATGTTCAAACTCACAACAAATATTGATGCCCCCTTTTACATCTGATTTACAAATGCCATTATCTCGGGTTCAAATAGATGAATGCACTTCCTATGAATTCGAATCTTCGAAACCCCCTTTATGTTGAATTCGACATGTATTTTATTTCGTAGCTAGCAATTTGGAATGTATCCATGCAAGTGACAAATGTATAAAGTGCTTCACACTAACAACATGGAGTGCACCAATTAATGTTTATATATGTATTGCAAAAGCATCCATTGCCTGTATTTCAAACCGCTCTCACTCTATGGATCGATAATATGAAATAAACACATGCACATGCTAGAGTTCAATAGAGTATGGGTGTCTGATAGACCGATTTTCGTCCATACGCAATTTTGCAAAATTCATGATCTCATCCAAAAATAATAATGCCATTTATATTTTAATTTAATACGTAGAACCGCCTTTTACACGTAGATGCACTATGCCTCGCCCCGTTCTCACAAACGCGTTATATCTCTCTCTATCTAACACAAAAGTGCACACACTTTATATGCATCGGCATTTCTCTTTCACACATGCTCACAATCTCTCTCAGGGTGTCGGGGTGTCTCACGCACATGCTCTCTCTGTTTCTCTCTCTCTTTCGACTACTATGTACCACTCTTTTCACTAATCTCAGTTGGAAAACACTATTTCTCTCACATGCATATATACACATGCACGGTCTCTACTAGCCCTCTATACACACATATATGTGCCTACGTGTCTCCCGCACGCACATTATCTTTAGGCCTCTCTCGCACACATTGCCCCCCCGACACACCTCTCTAATAGTAGTTGGCAGATATGATTTCATCATATCATTCGGTAGGATATCCCTAGCTGTTAGGCTGGATGGTAATACGAGGCAAAGTTTTACCCTAGTTCGGATCGGACCCTTGCAGTTGAAGAAAGAGCCTACTCCTAGTACTGTTTATTAGTGATAGGGGTGTGTACAAAGTACACGTGAATATCAAGCATTGTGCGTGTGTGTATACTATCGACGAACTAGCCCCCAAGCTTGTATAACATACTAAGGGCCTAGGGTTACAAATCATATATAGTCGGCTTATCACCAGTGGGGATAGAGTCCTCCGCGACTCTGGTAGCTTCGTGTTGTACGCCGAGTCCTCCACATGGGTCTCCATATAACACGTCTCGGTACATCCTATATGTGGCGCAGGATGGAACAGACCCATGAGTCTTCATGTTGACCCACCACAGCTAGAAATGATGTGCCCACCACACCACACACACAATCGGCCACTAAGAAAATAAGCATATACAATAGTACAATGGTATCTAGCTCACGATACGTCTCCATATTTTGTTGATGACACTGACGGACTTTGCATTTGATGCGTGCTCCGTATTTTGTTGACGACACTTACAGTCATTGTATTTGAAGCGAAAGCACGATATGGTCACTGGACTTCAGAATAAGCTCATCACGGTCACCACATACATTTTGTCGTGCTAACCAACATGTGGTTGGATGGTTAGAGGACAGTGGTTTCTCGAGCCCACCAAGGTTAAAGTCCCGGTGCTCGCATTTATCTTATGTTAATTTTAGTATTTTCTGGCGATGTACGTTCAGTGGGAGGAGACGTTCCACTCGACTATGAGGCACCTATGGTGACTTCGTAAAATCTCAAGATCATATATGCTGGCCCACTCTCTCGAAGGTGCTCATAGGGGTAGGGTTTGCGTGTGTGCACTTATAGCGGTGAGTGCTTGCGCGTATATATGAGCCCTTGCGTCTGTACCGTGTTAAACAAATACATGTCATGATTATACTATCACTGGCTCACCCGTACAACTCCGTATTTTGTTGATGACACAATCAATTGACCAGTCAAACGGCACAACTAGTGTTGCACCATCGGGGCGCGTAACCGTGGGGCCCACCTGTCAGCCCGTATACGAAAGAAAGAAATGGTAGTTTGAGTTTGTACTATGTTAATAAAATAGGATTACATTTTAGGGTGATCATACGGTCACTGGCTCACCATACAGCTCCGTAATTTGTTGATAACACGATCAATTGACCAGTCAAACAGTCCACATTCAGCAGCGCACATTACCATAGGGCCCACCTGTCAGCACGTATATGAAGGACTGAAATGGTAATAAACTAGTGGTCGGTGGGTATTCGAAGTCGTGAGACCTCTCGTTGGCAATCACCAGCAGTTGGGGGGCGTTCATTGGGCGGTGGGGTGGGGATCCCAGGAGAAAAAGCTCGGGGCGGGGGGGGGGGGAGGAGGGCTAGAGGGATGGCCGGTGTGGCGACGGACCGGCGGTGGGGAGTGGTTTCAGGGAGGGTGGGCCGACCATGGGCGGCGGGGGCGAGCGGTTCGGCCAGTGGTGGCTGGCGGCTCGGGGGGTGGAGTTTGATGATAAACTAGAGGCCCTTGATTTCGTATCCACCGGGTGGAAAATCTAATGACCAGAGATGAAAAAGTCAGTCGACTGACGTGTAGCCTCACCCCGCACGCACACATGCACGCACGCAAGACACGCACGCATGTAGGCGTGCAACACTGACATGTACACATAACGTACACACGCACGCATGCTGGCATGCAACACTGACACGTACACATGCACTAATGAACACACGCACGTACGCACCCATGCATGCAACACTGAAACGCACCCTTGCACGCACGCAACACTCGCACGCCTGCATGCACATAGCACACGACGCAAGATACACACTCAACCTATACGTGCATGCACCCTTTGTTAAGGACATGGATTGTTACAGGTATTAATCAATCTTATCTGTGATAAGCAGAACATTGATGTTTGCATCGGTCTTTATGAACCACAACGTATCGAACGGGCTATCAACATAGTAGGCTTAACTACATGAAAAAGATGACGTCACACTCAATGAACAATCATCGGCTTATGAAATGCCCGCTTCTGACCGCCCTGGCCCACCAAAGGTTCCTCTGCCGTGCGCTGCCTGCGTTGGGTCACTAACATGCAGGCCATGCACCCAAAGAGCCCACACATCAGTGGAAGAACAACACGGTGTCCTAGGTCAGAGTCGAGGGCGCCACTCGCGGCACGCCCGGCTGAACACGCCTCTGTGCCGCATTCAAACGCCTCCATGAAAACCACCCGTGTGGAAGCCGAGAAACCCACTTTGGACACACGCCCATTCATGACCGGGCCGGCGTTAAACGCAACGCCGGCCGAGCTCCTCCCGTCCGCCGTCTATTTAATCTCCTATTTAAACGAGGCCAAACGCCGGCCAAGAATCGCACACCTCCCCCGCTCCCCTATCTCCTCCACCATTTTGTCCACTCTTACAATGGCTTACGAAGAGTAGTTATTCCGCATCCAAGCCGGCTGGGTAGCCCGCCGGATACAAGCTATGCAGCTCGCTGATCCACCTCCCTCCTTGCCCGACGGAGCGATTGCCGCCCCAAGCCGATGCAGCGGTTCAACAACTTCGCCGCTCGAGCCAGCTCGGCGAGGAGCGGCGCACGGGCGTTGTTGCTGCCGTCCACGCCGCCGCCTCATACCGCGTCTCCCGTTTCTGTGGCCGAGACTCCCATGCCGGCGGCCATGCCATGCAAGCAGCGACAGAAGCCGGGTGCGTGGAGAGCAACGAGTTGGTGGCCAGCGCCTCCGCGTCCGCCGCCATCATCGAGGAGAAGTAGAACACGGGAGGCCACCGCCGCTTGGGTCCCATGAAGGCCACCGCAGAGGCGACGCCGGCGTACACAGCAGGTGTCTTGCCGGATCCTTTTGTTGCGAGGACCTTCGTTGACCCCACATGTGCTACACGGAAGAGGGGAATGTTAGGATGAATTCGAGCCGGTGCCGGCCATGGCGAAGTAGTGGCCAGTGATGAACTCGAACTGGTGCCGGCCACCATCATCTTCCGCACCAGCCAACGATATCAGTTGGGCAGTGGAGAAGCGAGCCGTCCTTTGCGCTGAAGCATATACCTCCGGGGCTCCCGGTAGTCCGGTGATCGTGCTGCCGGACATGAGGAACACAAATTGATAGGTGAGCGACCATTTAGGCCAGGTATTATATACCTGTGCTGTCCAGAACTAGCACCACGTAGTTCATTTGAATGTAATGAAATCCGTCATGTTTGTGTGAAAATCCGGTATTTTATATGATTTCCGTCGTTGTTTATATGAAATATTAGTTTGTCTACGTGTTTGTGTGAATTTCATCCGGTTAGTTGAGTTGTTGTCATAATGTGTGCGGCTATGGCTGGATGGCATAATTTGCGGGTCGTTGGTCGGCCTGCGGGCGGCTCGGGTGGCGTTGTGGGACAAAAAAACACAGCTCGTGCGAGCTCGTCTCCAACGTGCACGCTGGAGGATGGATGACAACATGAGCACCCGAGCCGTTCCTCGTTCATCGGTGGCAAAGGCACCGGTGGACAAAAGGGTCGCCAATATTTTGGCTACCCCGGGCAAGATCCAAACAGCCCCTCCCAACAAATTCAAATCCTCGTTCGCCGTGGAATTTTGCCATGTGTTGTTTTCATGGACTAGCAAGATGCCCGTGCATTGCACGGAACATCAAGATGCATTTTTTTACAAACTCCCACATGCATGCAAGGGACAATTAATGTCCTGCTTTGCTAGTACCACGAGGCAAACACCATTAATATTGCATCGATTAGTGTTAGTGGCCTTGTATATCTGCAAATTGTAATTTAGATAGTGGCCCCTTGTATATAAAAATGGAGGGAGAAATATGAGAGATAAGGTGAGGAGGAGTGGGGCGTGGTGCCGTGGTGGTGACTGGTGGTCGGACTGGGCAGAGGCATGGGGATGGACAGCGCATTATGTCTAGGTTTGTATCTCTCTCACACACACCCACATAGGTGGGGGACGTGCACGAAGAGAAGAGGTGCACGCACGGCGCACGTACTCCCGTCTCTTTCCCAATCACACCCGCGCGGGTACATGGTGGAGCTCATTTCTGTACGAAAAATGCAGCCCACGTGGTAATTTGGCACGTGTACTGGTTGTCCACTTGGTGGAGGGAGGATTGTCTACCACGGGTGAACAAACAAATTGTAACTTAACGCGTTATGTTAAATTAAAAAAAGAGGCAAACCATGTGGGGCCTACCTTAGAGGCAAGGCTCTATACACTGAAGTACTTTTGATGTGTCCCGTCAACTTGCAGAACGAGGAGAAACTTGCTTAGTACGCCGTCTCCCCCGCCCAGGGGCGCGGTGGCTCGCAGGATGAGGCGAAGCTTACTAGGAGTACTCTCAGATGCCTTACGCCCGCTCCCTCGCCCACGCAGTGGTGGTGGCTCAGACAAGGAGAAAATTTTACTACTCCCTCCATTTACTCCTCGTCCCTACTACGTACTTTGGTTAGTACTCCTCTATTTACTTATACAAGGCCACTATAAAAAATACATTTTGCATCTATACAAGGCCACAAATAGTAATCGAGACAAAAGTTACTACTCCCTCCTTTTCAGTTTATGGCTCAATTTCAAAATCTCTCCAACCAAGGTAGACGGTGAGTGGTCGAATTAATTTCGTAGTTTGCACAGTACGCTCGTTTTTATCAAGAAGTTATGTTTACCGAGGCATTAATTAGAACGAATGCATGAATGACCACTAAATTTCCATGAACTTGTACATGCATTGGTTAGTTTCCTCTTGACACTGCTTGCGTCAGGTGATCTAACGCACCTCGAAATCCAACATGTAATGGTACTACTACTAGTATGGTAGAATTGAGACTTATCAAACGGAAAAACGAATGTTTAGATGAGCCCTATAAACCCTAGTGGTATGTACTCCGTAAAAACAGATTTTTCCAAAACTAAGTCGCTCTCTTTCATGAATTCTGTAGTATACTCCTCCGTCGACGCTCCCTTTCATGAATTCTGTACTTCCTGTCGCCGACATGTGGGACATATAGCAACCGGGTCGACGTGTCAAGCACCAAATAATAGTGCAGAACAGCAGGGGGCGCACCCCCACTGCATCGCCCAAGAGTAGTAATGAGCAATGAGACGTCAAATCACAATGCCGCACCTTCCCAGACGGACGAAGCAACCATTATTTCACACTTCGCATTGACATCATCTCAAACCACGTAGGAGTACTAGTATTGCTTATGCCTCAAGAGGGACACGCGCATCGCCTTGGTACATCATGACATGTGGGACCGCATGACAGGCCATGCTCCCCCGCTGATCGCTCGGTAAAATCACCTCATTTTTACTATACTTCCTCCGTATCGGTTTACTACATGGCATGCACGTCGTTCTAGGTTGAGAATTTAACTGGCTATATATATGTGATGAACAGTACGCTAGCCTTTTAAAAAATGTATACTTTTGTACAGTAGTACTCCACTATCGATGGATTGCGCCATGGAGCAAAAATTGGAATTTTGAAAAAAGGTGATACATATAGAGAGCGCTCGTCGCCAAATTATGCATATAGTACTATTAAAAAAGCTAGTATGTGCTTAATTGGGGTGCTAAATTCTATTAAAGAAATACTAGTAGTAGTATGTACATACTGAAGAGTTAAAGTAACGAGAAGAAACATAACATAGTTCTGCTGGGAACACACCCCTTAAATTAAACTAAGCACACCTGAAATTAAACAATGCAACTAATCTGGTAGACACTGCATTAGAAGTTTAGAACCACCATGAGCAACGACACTGCCATCTTACTCGGAGTCTTCGTCCATGTCCTCGACTTCGTCCTTGTCCCTCTTCCTCTTGGCCGATACTTTATTGCTTGAACCGCCAACTTGGCTGTTGCTCTTCATCCAACCCTTGTAGATATTGAAACCTTATGTAGCCATCCATTGCAGCATACTGGATGTGGTCTATATCTAGTACATTCCGCTGCCATGCATGACGATGATGTTGGGGAACGTAGTAATTTCAAAAAAATTCCTACGCACACGCAAGATCATGGTGATGCATAGCAACGAGAGGGGAGAGTGTTGTCTACGTACCCTCGTAGACCGAAAGCGGAAGCGTTATGACAACGCGGTTGATGTAGTCGTACGTCTTCACGATCCGACCGATCCAAGTACCGAGCGTCGGCACCTCCGAGTTCAGCACACGTTCAGCTCGATGGCGTCCCTCGAACTCCGATCCAGCTGAGTGTCGAGGAGAGTTCCGTCGAGACGACGGCGTGGTGGCGATCTTGATGTTCTATCGACGCAGGGCTTCGCCTAAGCTTCGCGACGATATGACCGAGGTGGAATATGGTGGAAGGGGGCACCGCACACGGCTAAGGAACGATTCGTAGATCAACTTATGTGTCTATGGGGTGCCCCCTGCCCCCGTATATAAAGGAGGGAGGGAGGAGGAGGCCGGCCCTAGGAGGGGCGCACCATGGGGTACTCCCACCGGGAGTAGGATTCCCCCTTTCCTAGTCCAACTAGTAGTCCTTCCATGTATTAGGAGTAGGAGACAAGGAAGGGGAAGAGAGAAGGGAAGAAAGGAGGGGGTGCGGCCCTCCCCTAGTCAATTCGGACTAGGCCTTGGGAAGCGCAGCCTGCCCTAGGCGTCCCTCTCTCTTTCCATGAGGCCCAATAAGGCCCAATACTTCTCCCGGCGAATTCCGTAACTCTCGGTACTCGAAAAATACCGAATCACTCGGAACCTTTCCGAACTCGAATATAGTCGTCCAATATATCGATCTTTACGTCTCGACCATTTGAGACTCCTCGTCATGTCCCCGATCTCATCCGGGACTCCAAACTCCTTCGGTACATCAAAACTCATAAACTCATAATATAAGCATCATCGAAACCTTGGCGTGCGGACCCTACGGGTTCGAGAACTATGTAGTCATGACCTAAAACCATTCTAGGTCATTAGCCAATAGCGGGACCTGGATGCCCATATTGGTTCCTACATGTTCTACGAAGATCTTTATCGGTCAAACCGCATAACGACATACGTTGTTCCCTTTGTCATCGGTATGTTACTTGCCCGAGATTCGATCGTCGTTATCCAATACCTAGTTCAATCTCGTTATCGGCAAGTCTCTTTACTCGTTCCGTAATACATCATCTCATAACTAACTCATTAGTTACATGCTTGCAAGGCTTAGGTGATGAGTATTACCGAGAAGGCCCAGAGATACCTCTTCGACAATCGGAGTGACAAATCCTAATCTCGAATTATGCCAACCCAACATGTACCTTCGGAAACACCTGTAGAGCACCTTTATAATCACCCAGTTACGTTGTGACGTTTGGTAGCACACAAAGTGTTCCTCCGGTAAACGGGAGTTGCATAATTCTCATAGTTACAGGAACATGTATAAGTCATGAAGAAAGCAATAGCAACATACTAAACGATCAAGTGCTAGGCTAACGGAATGGGTCAAGTCAATCACATCATTCTTCTAATGATGTGATCCCATTAATCAAATGACAACTCTTTTGTCCATGGCTAGGAAACTTAACCATCTTTGATTCACGAGCTAGTCAAGTAGAGGCATACTAGTGACACTATGTTTGTCTATGTATTCACACATGTATTATGTTTCCGGTTAATACAATTCTAGCATGAATAATAAACATTTCTCATGAAATAAGGAAATAAATAATAACTTTATTATTGCCTCTAGGGCATATTTCCTTCAGTCTCCCACTTGCACTAGAGTCAATAATCTAGTTCACATCGCCGTGTGATTTAACACCAATATTCATATCTGTATATGATTAACACCCATTCTAGCATGAATAATAAACATTTATCATGAAATAAGGAAATAAATAATAACTTTATTATTGCCTCTAGGGCATATTTCCTTCAGTCTCCCACTTGCACTAGAGTCAATAATCTAGTTCACATCGCCGTGTGATTTAACACCAATATTCATATCTGTATATGATTAACACCCATAGTTCACATCATCATGTGACCAACATCCAAAGGGTTTACTAGAGTCAATAATCTAGTTCACATCGCTATGTGATTAACACCCAAAGAGTACTAAGGTGTGATCATGTTTTGCTTGTGAGAGAAGCTTAGTCAACGGGTCATCACATTGAGCCGTATGTATTTTGAAAATATTTTATGTCCACAATGCTCGCATGGAGCTACTCTAGCTAATTGCTCCCACTTTCAATATGTATCCAAAGTTGAGACTTAGAGTCATCGGATCGGTGTAAAAGTTTGCTCGATGTAACTTTTATAACAAACTCTTTTATCACCTCCATAATCGAGAAACATCTCCTTAGTCCTTACTAAGGATATTCTTGACCAATGTCGATGATCTACTCCTAGATCACTATTGTACTCCTTTGCCAAATTCAGAGCAAAGTATACAATAGGTGCAGTACATAGCATAGCATACTTTATAGAACCTATGGTGAGGCATAGGGAATGACTTTTCATTCTCTTTCTATTTTCTGCTTTGTGGTCGGGATTTGAGTCTTACTCAATTTCATACCTTTGCAACACAGGCAAGAACTCTTTCTTTGACTGTTCCATTTTGAACTATTTCAAAATCTTGCCAAGGTATGTACTCATTGAAAATCTTATCAAGCGTCTTGATCTATCTCAATAGATCTTGATGCTCAATATGTAAGTAGCTTTACTGAGGTCTCTATTTAAAGAACTCATTTCAAACACTCCTTTATGCTTTGCAGAATAATTCTACATTATTTCCGATCAACAATATGTCATTCACATATACCTATCGAAATCTTGTAGTGCTCCCACTCACTTTCTTGTAAATCAGGCTTCACCATAAGTGCATGATAAAACTATATGCTTTGATCAACTCATCAAAGCGTATATTCCAACTCCGACATGCTTGCACCAGTCCATAAATGGATCGCTGGAGCATGCACACTTTGTTAGCACCTTTAGGATTGACAAAACCTTCTGGTTGTATCATATACAACTCTTCTTTAACAAATCTATTAAGGAATGTAGTTTTGACATCCATTTGCCAAATTTCATAAAATGTGGCAATTGCTAACATGATTCGGACAGACTTTTAAGCATCGATACAAGTGAGAAAATCTCATTATATTCAACACCTTGAACTTTGTCAAAACCTTTTCGACAAGTCTAGCTTTGTAGATAGTAACACTACTATCAACATCGTCTTCCTCTTGAAGATCCATTTATTTAACATGAATTGCGATCATCGAGCAAGTCAATCAAAGTCCATACTTTGTTCTCATACATGGATCATATCTCAGATTTTATGGCCTCAAGCCATTTCGCATGAATCTGGGCTCATCATCGCTTCCTCATAGTTCGTAGGTTCATCATGGTCTAGTAACATGACTTCGAGCAGATTACCGTACTACTCAGTGCGGACAGTACTTTGGAAGACCTACGAGGTTTTGTAGTAACTTGATCTGAAGTTTCATGATCATCATCATTAGCTTCCTCACTAATTGGTGCAGGAATTACCGGAACTGATTTCCGTGATGAACTACTTTCCAATTCGGGAGAAGGTACAAATTACCTTATCAAGCTCTACTTTCCTCCCACTCACTTCTTTCGAGAGAAACTCCTTCTCTAGAAAGGATCCATTGTTAGCAACGAATGATTTGCCTTTGGATCTGTGATAGAAGGTGTACCCAATAGTTACCTTTGGGTATTCTATGAAGATGCACTTCTCCGATTTGGGTTTGAGCTTATCAGGATGAAACTTTTTCACATAAGCATCGTAGCCCCAAACTTTAAGAAACGACAACTTGGGTTTCTTGCTAAACCACAGTTCATATGCTGTCGTCTCAATGGATTTAGATGGTGCCCTTTTAACGTGAATGCAGCTGTCTCTAATGCATAACCCCAAAACAATATTGGTAAATCAGTAAGAGACATCATAGATCGCACCATATCCAATAAAGTCTTGATTCTGACGTTCGGACACACCATAACGTTGTGGTGTTCGGTGGCGTGAGCTGTGAAACTATTTCACATTATTTTAATTGAAGACCAAACTCGTAACTCAAATATTCGTCTCGCGATCGGATCGCGAAACTTTATTTTCTTGTTATGATGATTTTCCACTTCACTCTGAAATTCTTTGAACCTTTCAACTATTTCGGACTTATGTTTCATCAAGAAGATATACCCATATCTGCTCAAATCATCTTGTGAAGGTCGAAAATAACGATGCTTGCCACGAGCCTTCATACTCATTGGTCGCATACATCGGTATGTATTATTTCCAATAAGTCAAGAGTTCGTTCCATTGTTCAAGAACGGAGTTTTAGTCATCTTGCCCAAAAGGCAAGGTTCGCAAGCATCAAATGATTCATAACCAAGTGATTCGAAAATCCATCTTTATGGAGTTTCTTCATGCGCTTTACACCGATATGACCCAAACGGCAAGTGCCACAAATAAGTTGCACTATCATTATTAACTTTGCATCTTTTGGCATCAATATTATGAATATGTGTATCACTACGATCGAGATCCAACAAACTATTTTCATTGGGTGTATGACCATTGAAGGTTTTATTCATGTAAACAGAACAACAATTATTCTCTCGATTTTAAATGAATAACCGTATTGCAATAAACATGATCAAATCATATTCATGCTCAACGCAAACACCAAATAACACTTATTTAGGTTTAACACTAATCCCGAAAGTATAGGGAGTGTGCGATGATGATCATATCAATCTTGGAACTATTTCCAACACACATCGTCACTTCTCCCTTTAACTAGTCTCTGTTTATTCGCAACTCCGTTTGAGTTACTAATCTTAGCAACCGAACAAGTATCAAATACTCAGGGGCTACTATAAACACTAGTAAAGCACACATCAATAACTGTATATCAAATATACCCTTGTTCACTTTGCCATCCTTCTTATCCACCAAATATTGAGGGCATTTCCGCTTCGGTGACCATTTCCTTTGCGGTGTAAACACTCGGTTTCAGGCTATGGTCCAGCTTTGGGCTTCTTTGCAGGAGTGACAACTTGCTTGTCTTTCCACTTGAAGTTCCCTTTCTTTCCCTTTGCCTTCTCTTGAAACTAGTGGTCTTGTCACTCATCAACACTTGATGGTCTTTTCTTGATTTCTACCTTCGTCGATTTCAACATCACGAAGAGCTCGGGAATCGTTTTCGTCATCCCTTGCATACTATAGTTCATCACGAAATTCTAGTAACTTAGTGATGGTGACTAGAGAATTCATCAATCACTATCTTATCTCGGAAGATTAACTCCCACTTGATTCAAGCGATTGAAGTACCCGGACAATCTGAGCACATGCTCACTAGTTGAGCGATTCTCCTCCATCTTTTAGCTTTAGAACTTGTTGGAGACTTCATATCTCTCAACTCGGTATTTGCTGGAAATATTAACTTCAACTCCTGGAACATCTCATATGGTCCATGACGTTCAAAACGTCTTTGAAGTCCCGATTCTAAGCCGTTAAGCATGGTGCACTAAACTATCAAGTAGTTATCATATTGAGCTAGCCAAGCGTTCATAACATCGCATCCGCTCTGCAATAGGTCTGTCACCTAGCGGTGCATTAAGGACATAATTCTTACGTGCAGCAATGAGGAAACCTCGGATCACGGATCCAATCCGCATCATTGCTACTAACATCTTTCAACACAATTTTCTCTAGGAACATATCAAAATAAACATATGAAAGCAACAACGCAAGCTATTGATCTACAACATAATTTGCAAAATACTACGGGACTAAGTTCATGATAAATTTAAGTTCAATTAATCATATTACTTAAGAACTCCCACTTAGACAGACATCTCTCTAGTCATCTAAGTGATCACGTGATCCAAATCAACTAAACCATAACCGATCATCACGTGAGATGGAGTAGTTTTCAATGGTGAACATCATTATGTTGATCATATCTACTATATGATTCACGCTCGACCTTTCGGTCTCCGTGTTCCGAGGCCATATCTGCATATGCTAGGCTCGTCAAGTATAACCTGAGTATTCTGCGTGTGCAAAACTGGCTTGCACCCGTTGTAGATGGACGTAGAGCTTATCACACCCGATCATCACGTGGTGTCTGGGCACGACGAACTTTGGCAACGGTGCATACTCAGGGAGAACACTTCTTGATAATTTTAGTGAGAGATCATCTTAAAATGCTACCGTCAATCAAAGCAAGAATAAGATGTATGACAGATAAACATCATATGAAATCAAAATATGTGACATGATATGGCCATGATCATCTTGCGCCTTTGATCTCTATCTCCAAAGTACTGTCATGATCTTTATCGTCACCGGCACGACACCATGATCTTCATCATCTTGATCTATATCAATGTGTCGTCACATGGTCGTCTCGCCAACTATTTGCTCTTGCAACTATTGCTATCGCATAGTGATAAAGTAAGCAATTATTTGGCACTTGCATCTTATCCAACAAAGAGACAACCATAGGGCTTCTGCCAGTTGCCGATAACTTCAACAAAACATGATCATCTCATACAACAACTTATATCTCATCACGTCTTGACCATATCACATCACAACATGCCCTGCAAAATCAAGTTAGACGTCCTCTACTTTGTTGTTGCAAGTTTTACGTGGCTGCTACAGGCTGAGCAAGAACCGTTCTTACCTACGCATCAAAAACCACAACGATAGTTTCTCAAATAGACTCCGTTTCAACCTTCGCAAGGACCGGGCATAGCCACACTCGGTTCAACTAAAGTTGGAGAAACTGACACCCGCTAGTCACTTGTGTGCAAAGCACGGCGGTAAAACCAGTCTCGCGTAAGCGTACGCGTAATGTCGGTCCGGGCCGCTTCATCCAACAATACCGCCGAACCAAAGTATGACATGCTGGTAGGCAGTATGACTTATATCGTCCACAACTCACTTGTGTTCTACTCTTGCATATAACATCAACGCATAAAACCTGGCTCGGATGCCACTGTTGGGGAACGTAGTAATTTTAAAAAAAATTCCTACGCACACGCAAGATCATGGTGATGCATAGCAACGAGAGGGGAGAGTGTTGTCTACGTACCCTCGTAGACCGAAAGCGGAAGCGTTGTGACAACGCGGTTGATGTAGTCGTACGTCTTCACGATCCGACCGATCCAAGTACCGAACGTACGACACCTCTGAGTTCAGCACACGTTCAGCTCGATGACGTCCCTCGAACTCCGATCCAGCTGAGTGTCGAGGGAGAGTTCCGTCAGGACGACGGCGTGGTGGCGATCTTGATGTTCTATCGGCGCAGGCTTCGCCTAAGCTTCATGACGATATGACCGAGGTGGAATATGGTGTAAGGGGCACCGCACGGCTAAGGAACGATCCGTAGATCAACTTGTGTGTCTATGGGGTGCCCCTGCCCCGTATATAAAGGAGGGAGGGAGGAGGAGGCCGCCCTAGGAGGGCGCGCCATGGGGAGTCCTACTCCCACGGGAGTAGGATTCCCCTTCCTAGTCCAACTAGTAGTCCTTCCATGTATTAGGAGTAGGAGACAAGGAAGGGAAGAGAGAAGGAAGGAAGGAGGGTGCGGCCCATCCCCTAGTCCAATTCGGACTAGGCCTTGAGGGGCGCAGCCTGCCCTAGGCGATCCTCTCTCTTTCCCTGCAGGCCCAATAAGGCCCAATACTTCTCCCGGCGAATTCCGTAACTCCCGGTACTCACGAAAAATACCGAATCACTCGGAACCTTTCCGAACTCCGAATATAGTCGTCCAGTATATCAATCTTTACGTCTCGACCATTTCGAGAGTCCTCGTCATGTCCCCGATCTCATCCGGGACTCCGAACTCCTTCGGTACATCAAAACTCATAAACTCATAATATAACTGTCATCGAAACCTTAAGCGTGCGGACCCTACGGGTTCGAGAACTATGTAGTCATGACCTAAAACCATTCTAGGTCATTAGCCAATAGCGGGACCTGGATGCCCATATTGGTTCCTACATGTTCTACGAAGATCTTTATCGGTCAAACCGCATAACAACATACGTTGTTCCCTTTGTCATCGGTATGTTACTTGCCCGAGATTCGATCGTCGGTATCCAATACCTAGTTCAAAATCGTTACCGGCAAGTCTCTTTACTCGTTCCGTAATACATCATCTCATAACTAACTCATTAGTTACATGCTTGCAAGGCTTAGGTGATGAGTATTACCGAGAGGGCCCAGAGATACCTCTCCGACAATCGGAGTGACAAATCCTAATCTCGAATTATGCCAACCCAACATGTACCTTCGGAAACACCTGTAGAGCACCTTTATAATCACCCAATTACGTTGTGACGTTTGGTAGCACACAAAGTGTTCCTCCGGTAAACGGGAGTTGCATAATTCTCATAGTTACAGGTGTTGGGGAACGTAGTAATTTCAAAAAATTTCCTACGCACACGCAAGATCATGGTGATGGCATAGCAACGAGAGGGGAGAGTGTTCGTCCACGTACCCTCATAGACCGTAAGCGGAAGCGTTAGCACAACGCGGTTGATGTAGTCGTACGTCTTCACGATCCGACCGATCCCAGCGCCGTTACTCCGGCGCCTCCGAGTTCTTGACACACGTACAGCTCGGTGACGCTCCTCGGGCTCCGATCCAGCAAAGCTCGGGAGAGAGAGTTCGTCACAAGACGACGGCGTGGTGACGATCTTGATGTTCTATCGACGCAGGCTTCGCCTAAGCACCGCAACGATATGACCGAGGTGGATTATGGTGGAGGGGGCACCGACACGGCTAAGGAGCGATCTCAAGGATCAACTTGTGTGTCATGGGGTGCCCCCTGCCCCGTGATATAAAGGAGGGAGGGAGGGAGGAGGAGGCCGACCCTCTACTATGGGCGCCATGGGAGTCCTACTCCCAGGGAGTAGGATTCCCCTTCCTAGTCCAACTAGGAGTCCTTCCATGTATTGGGAGTAGGAGACAAGGAAGGGAAGAGAGAAGGGAAGGAAGGAGGGGTGCGGCCCCCCTAATCAATTCGGACTAGGCCATGGGGCGCGGCCTGCCCTAGGCAGCCCTCTCTCTTTCCCTTGAGGCCCAATAAGGCCCAATACTTCTCCCCGGCGAATTCCGTAACTCTCCGGTACTCAAAAATACCGAATCACTCGGAACCTTTCCGAACTCGAATATAGTCTTCCAATATATCGATCTTTACGTCTCGACCATTTCGAGACTCCTCGTCATGTCCCCGATCTCATCCGGGACTCTGAACTCCTTCGGTACATCAAAACTCATAAACTCATAATATAAGCATCATCGAAACCTTAAGCGTGCGGACCCTACGGGTTCGAGAACTATGTAGAAATGACCTAGAACTATTCTCGGTCAATAACCAATAGCGGGACCTGGATGCCCATATTGGTTCCTACATATTCTACGAAGATCTTTATCGGTCGAGACCGCATAACAACATCGTTGTTCCTTTGTCATCGGTATGTTACTTGCCCGAGATTCGATCGTCGGTATCCAATACCTAGTTCAATCTCGTCACCGGCAAGTCTCTTTACTTGTTCCGTAATGCATCATCCCGTAACCAACTTATTGGTCACATTGCTTGCAAGGCTTATAATGATGTGCATTACCGAGAGGGCCCAGAGATACCTCTCCGACAATCGGAGTGACAAAACCTAATCTCGAAATACGCCAACTCAACATGTACCATCGGAGACACCTGTAGTACTCCTTTATAATCACCCAGTTACGTTGTGACGTTTGGTAGTACCCAAAGTGTTCCTCCGGTAAACGTGAGTTGCATAATCTCATAGTTACAGGAACATGTATAAGTCATGAAGAAAGCAATAGCAACATACTAAACGATCAAGTGCTAAGCTAACGGAATGGGTCAAGTCAATCACATCATTCTCCTAATGATGTGATCCCGTTAATCAAATGACAACTCTTTTGTCCATGGCTAGGAAACATAACCATCTCTGGTAAACGAGCTAGTCAAGTAGAGGCATACTAGTGACACTATGTTTGTCTATGTATTCACACATGTATTATGTTTCCGGTTAATACAATTCTAGCATGAATAATAAACATTTATCATGCAATAAGGAAATAAATAATAACTTTATTATTGCCTCTAGGGCATATTTCCTTCAGTCTCCCACTTGCACTAGAGTCAATAATCTAGTTCACATCGCCATGTGATTTAACACCAATAATCATATCTGTATATGATTAATACCCATAGTTCACATCATCATGTGATCAACACCCAAAGGGTTTGTTCACATCACTATGTGATTAACACCCAAAGAGTACTAAGATATGATCATGTTTTGCTTGTGAGAGAAGTTTAGTCAACGGGTCTGTCATATTCAGAGCCGTATGTATTTTGCAAATATTCTATGTCAACAATGCTCTGCACGGAGCTACTGTAGCTAATTGCTCCCACTTTCAATATGTATCCAGGTTGAGACTTAGAGTCATTCGGATTAGTGTAAAAGTTTGCCAATCAAGTAACTTTTACAACAAACTCTTTATCACCTCCATAATCGAGAAACATCTCCTTAGTCCTTACTAAGGATATTCTTGACCAATGTCCAAATGATCTACTCCTAGATCACTATTGTACTCCTTGCCAAATTTAGAGCAAGGTATACAATAGGTCTGGTACATAGCATAGCATACTTTATAGAACCTATGGTCGAGGCATAGGGAATGACTTTTCATTCTCTTTCTATTTTACTGCTTGTGGTCGGGATTTGAGTCTTACTCAATTTCATACCTTTGCAATACACGCAAGAACTCTTTCTTTGACTGTTCCATTTTGAACTATTTCAAAATTTTGCCAAGGTATGTACTCATTGAAAAACTTATCAAGCGTCTTGATCTATCTCAATAGATCTTGATGCTCAATATGTAAGTAGCTTTTACTGAGGTCTTTTCTTTTTAAAGAACTCCTTTAAAACACTCCTTTTATGCTTTGCAGAAAAATTCTACATCATTTCTGATCAACAATATGTCACTCACATATACTGTCACGCCCTCGATGCGGCTATATCTCTCACGTGTCGAAGCACGACTTAGAGGCATAACCGCATTGAAAGCAATGTCGCAAGTGAGGTAATCTTCGCACAATCCATGTAATACATAAGGGAAAAGAGATACATAGTTGGCTTACAGTCGCCACTTAACACAATACATAAATAAACATCCATCATTCAACACACTCAAGGTCCGACTACGGAACCAAAATAAAAGAAGAATACCCCACATGCAACATAGATCCCCGATCGCCCCAACTGGGCTCCACTACTAATCGTCTGGAAATGAAACATAGTATCGACCAAGTGCCTCATCAAATTCCACTTCAGCTCGGTTCGCCATCTGCTATTTGGCATCACCGGTACCTGCATCTGTTTTGGTAGAATCTGTGAGCCACAGGGACTCAGCAATCTCACACTCGCGAGATCAAGACTATTTAAGCTTAAGGGAAGGCTGGTGTCAAAAGAGGAGGGGCTGCAGCAAGCGACTAGCATATATGGTGGCTACATCGCAAAAGAGAGCGAGAAGAGAAGCAAAGCACGGTCGTGAAACTAGTAGCGATCAAGAAGTGATCCTAAACAACCTGCGTCAAACATAACTCCAACACCGTGTTCACTTCCCGCTGAGAAGAGACCATCACGGTTACATACACGGTTGATGTATTTTAATTAAGGTCAACTTCGGGTTTTCTACAACCGGACATTAACAAATTCCCATCTGCCTCATAACCGCGGGCACGGCTTTCGAAAGATAATACCCTGCAGGGGTGTCCCAACTTAGCCCATAACAAGCTCTCGCGATCAATGAAGGAATAAACCTTCACCCAAGACACTCCGATCAGACTCGGTATCTCGGTACATCAAGACATTTCGACAATGGTAAAACAAGAGCAGCAAGACCTCCCGCTGTGCCGACAAATCCCGATAGGAGCTGCACATATCTCGTTCTCAGGGCACACCGGATAAGCTAAGCGTCACAGTACAAGCGTAATCCAAGTTGCCAAGGAATGGTCCCGACGGTGCTCTAGTTTGGACCAACACTCGAGGAGCACTGGCCCGGGGTAAATAAAGATGACCCTCGGGCTCGCGAAAACCCAAGGGAAAAAGGCTTAGGTGGCAAATGGTAAAACCAAGGTTGGGCCTTGCTGGAGGAGTTTTATTCAAAGCGAACTGTCAAGGGGGTCCCATAAATCACCCGACCGCGTAAGGAACGCAAAATCAAGGAACATAACACCGGTATGGCGGAAACTAGGGTGGCAAGAGTGGAACAAAACACCAGGCATAAGGCCGAGCCTTCCACCCTTTACCAAGTATATAGATGCATTAATTAAAACAATAGATATTGTGATATCCCAAAATATCCGTGTTCCAACAAGGAAAAAACTTCATCTGCACCTGCAACTATCAACGCTATAAGAGGGGCTGAGCGAAGCGGTAACATAGCCAATCAACGGTTTGCTAGGACATGGATGGTTAGAGGTTGACATGGCAATATGGGTGACATGGTATAGCAAGTGGTAGGTATCGCAGCATAGGCATAGCAAAAGAGCGAGCATCTAGCAAGCAAAGATAGAAGTGATATCGAAGGTATGGTCATCTTGCCTGCAAGGTTCTCAGAGTTGTCGAAGGCTTGATCTTCGTAGGTGTTCTCAACAGGCTCCTCGTTCACGTACTCGTCTCCCGGCTCTACCCAAAGCAAGAACACAAGCAACGGAACCACAATCAAACAAGGAACAATGCACAAGCAATATGATGCAAAACATGACATGCGATGCGAGATGTGATATGCAATGCATATGTATGCTCGGAAGGAAAATGATGAACGGGCATCAACTTGGCAAACCAAGTATGCGCTGGAAAGATGAGATGATTTCGGTTGAAATCGATATAAAAATCACGGAATCGGATGCACGGTTTGCAAATGACAAGCAAAACAAGAATGACGCAAATCTGCGTTTAACAGCCCGATGCTACTTAGCAAGCAACAAGAAACTATGCTACAGCACCCCAACATAAAAACAAAGCATATGGCAGCGAACTACAGGAGATGCTTAATAAAAGAGGAACACTGAGCTACGGCTAAATCACATCATAACATGTTCAAACAAGCATGGTGAAAGTGCTAAAATATCAGTTCACAGACTTGGTGAAAATACTAGCATGCCAGGAATTAACATCAGGAAGGCATGTTTAGAGCAAGCAAACAACATGCTACAGGAACTTATAATAGCAAAACAAGGCATGGCATGATTCTACTCAAAGCATATATCAATAGTCCCTTACTGACCATAAGCCAAAAAGGACGTTAAGAAATGATGGCACCCATGTAAACATAGCAAGTTTTATTACAGATTTCAGACTTAGCAGAAAAACTGGGCATGGCAAAAACAGATTCAACATGGCATGTTCGTGAGCTCGATGCACTCACTACAGAGCATCTCAAGATAAACTAAGCATACCCCCATCAAGAAGACATGGCATAGAAGCTATACATGGCAAGAACAACATCATAGCATACACGGATCAACTACAACGACCTCGTGAAAATTGAAACTCATGCAAACAATCTACCAGGAAACATTTTCAAGCAAAAGTAGAGCACGAAACTGACATGCTAGACTACTCCATAAATGACAACAAAGGCATGGATGGATAGAGCACATCCATATGTTCAAAACACCCTTAATGATCATGCTCAAAAAGGGTATGGATCTCTCTGTAACAACATGAACATATGGCATAAAAATAACAGCAGGACAAGACTTAGCGAAAACACTAAGTTCCTGAAATCAGCAACATCATCATCCCTACTTTGCATGCTTGTACTAGTCAACACATAACTCACAAAAATACATGGCAAACACCCCTGGAAAGATGGCATGGCAATGTTCAACTCACATGTAGGACTCAAGTTCATAGGGTGCACACATAAATCATGGCAAAAATGACAAAAGAGCTCGTGCTGATAAGATTCTGAAACTAACGATCTGAAGCCCTCTTCCAACAGCATTTCGGGCATCAAGATAAGCTCAAATGCAAATGATGCAATGGAATGAAATGATGTACTCTTGGAGACGAACAATTTGACATATTATACGCCCAAAACGGGGCCACAGTTCCGGAGATGTGATGCTATCAAAATGCACGAAAATTATGACAGATTATGACTTAGTGGAAATCAGGGGGAAAGAGGTCAACCGATAGGGTTTCGGATCTGGATCCGGATCTCGCCGGAGTTGGAGGTCGCCGGCGCGGGAGCTCGCCGGAGTAGGCTCGGTGGCGGCGGGATCCGGCGGAGGGACGCCGGTGAGTCGGGCCGGCCGGAGAGACGGACGGCGCAAGGCGGCCCGAGGCGGAGGCGGGGCCGGGCGCCCGGCGACACAGGCGGCGGCGGCGGCGGGCAGGCGGGCGGCGGAGCGGCGGCGAAGCGGCACGGCGCTGCTGGAGGCGGCGGCGGGCGGCGCGGGGCGGGGCGTGGGGCGGCGGGCAAGGGGAGGCTCATGCATGGCTCAAGGGCCGGGCGGCGGGCAGCGGGGCGGCGCCACGTGGCACGCCCGGAGTGGCTCTGTGTGGCGGACGACGTCTGCTCGCCCGGACGTGTCAAGTGGAGGAGAGCGGGCTAGGGTTTGGGGATCCGGAAATGGAGGAGGGTGCACGAATTAATAGGTAGAGGGAGCTAGGAGTGTCCAAATGAGGTGCGGTTTACCACACGATCGTGATCGAACGACCGAGGGCATGGAGGTGACTTAGATGGGTTATTGGGCTGTTTTGGAGGGTGTTGGGCTGCAACTCAAAAGAGGCCTTTTGAGAGTGCGGTTAACCGTTGGAGTACCAAACGAACTCCAAATGACCCGAAACTTGACAGGTGGTCTACCGGTGCTATACTAGGGCCACTTGACAAGGCTCGGTCCATTCCGAGAATGTTCAACACCCGCACACGGAAAAATGTAAGAGGAGACGCCGGGGAACATAGGAGTGCCGGATTGCAAAACGGACAACGGGGAAAAAGCTCGGAATCATGAGACGAACACGTATGCATATGAGATGCACATGATGACATGATATGAGATGCATGACATGGACAAAATGCAAAACGAAAACAAAACCCAACCACGGAGGGAATTTCATAGCACATATCCGAAAATGGCAAGAGTTGGAGTTACAAATATGGAAAATAACAACCGGGGTGTTACATATACTAATCAGAAAGGCTGTAGTGCTCCCACTCACTTTATTGTAAATACAGGCTTCATCGTAAGTCCATATAAAACTATATGCTTTGATCAACTTATCAAAGCGTATATTCCATCTCCGAGATGCTTGCACCATCCATAGATGGATCATTTGGAGCTTGCACATTTTGTTAGCACCTTTAGGATTGACAAAACCTTCTGGTTGCATCATATACAACTCTTCTTTAATAAATCCATTAAGGAATGCAGTTTTGACATCCATTTGCCAGATTTCATAAAATGTGGCAATTGCTAACATGATTCGGACAGACTTAAGCATCGATACGAGTGAGAAAATCTCATCGTATTCAACCCCTTGAACTTGTTGAAAACCTTTTGCAACAAGTCGAGCTTAGTGGATAGTAACACTATTATCAGTGTCCGTCTTCCTCTTGAAGATCCATTTATTTTCTATGGCTTGCCGATCATCGGGCAACTCCACCAAAGTCCACACTTTGTTCTCATACATGGATCTCATCTCAGATTTCATGGCCTCAAGCCATTTCGTGGAATCTGGGCTCATCATCGCTTCCTCATAGTTCGTAGGTTCATCATGGTCTAGTTACATGACTTCCGAGCAGGATTACCGTACCACTCAGTGCGTATCTCACTCTAGTTTACCTCGAGATTCGGTAGTAACTTGATCTGAAGTTACATGATCATCATCATTAGCTTCCTCACTAATTGGTGCAGTAGTCACAGGAACAGATTTCTGTGATGAACTACTTTCCAATAAGGGAGAAGGTACAATTACCTCATCAAGTTCTACTTTCCTCCCACTCACTTCTTTCGAGAGAAACTCCTTCTCTAGAAAGGATCCATTTTTAGCAACGAATAACTTGCCTTCGGATCTGTGATAGAAGGTGTACCCAACAATCTCCTTTGGGTATCCTATGAAAACGCATTTCTCCGATTTGGTTCGAGCTTATCATGATGAAACCTTTTCACATAAGCATCGCAACTCCAAACTTTAAGAAACAACAACTTTGGTTTCTTGCCAAACCACAGTTCATACGGTGTCGTCTCAACGGATTTAGATGGTGCCCTTTATTAACGTGAATGCAGCTGTCTCTAATGCATGATCCCAAAACGATATTGGTAAATCGGTAAGAAACATTATAGATTGTACTTTATCCAATAAAGTACGGTTATGACGTTCGGACACACCATTATGATGTGGTGTTCCAGGTGGCATGAATTTGTGAAACTTTTTCACGTTGTTTTAACTGAAGACCAAACTCGTAACTCAAATATTTTGTCTCCGCGATCAGATCGTAGAAACCTTATTTTCTTGTCACGATGATTTTCCACTTCACTCTGAAATTCTTTGAACCTTTCAACTATTTCAGACTTATGTTTCATCAAGTAGATATACCCATATCTGCTCAAATCATCTGTGAAGGTCAGAAAATAACGATACCCGCTGCGAGCCTTAACACTCATTGGATCGCATACATCAAGATGTATTATTTCCAATAAGTCGGTTGCTCGCTCCATTTATTCGGAGAACGGAGTCTTAGTCATCTTGCCCATGAGGCATGGTTCGCAAGCATCAAGTGATTCATAATCAAGTGATTCCAAAATCCCATCAGCATGGAGTTTCTTCATGCGCTTTACACCATTATGACCTAAACGGCAGTGCCACAAATAAGTTGCACTATCATTATTAACTTTGCGTCTTTTGGCTTCAACATTATGAATATGTGTATCACTACTATCGAGATTCATTAAAATAGACCACTCTTCAAGGGTGCATGACCATAAAAGATATTACTCATATAAATAGAACAACCATTATTCTCTGATTTAAATGAATAACCGTCTCGCATCAAACAAGATCCAGATATAATGTTCATGCTCAACGCTGGCACCAAATAACAATTATTTAGGTCTAAAGCTAATCCCGAAGGTAGATGTAGAGGTAGCGTGCCGACCGCGATCACATCGACTTTGGAACCATTTCCACAGCGCATCGTCACCTCGTCCTTAGCGGTGTTAAGCAATCCGTAGTCCTGCTTTGAGTTGCAAATATTAGCAATGTAACCAAGATCAAATACCAGTGCTATCTGCGAGCTCTAGTAAGGTACACATCAATAACATGTATATCACATATACCTTTGTTCACCTTGCCATCCTTCTTATCCGCCAAATACTTGGGGCAGTTCCGCTTCA
Organism: Aegilops speltoides; assembly: GCA_021437245.1. Classification (NCBI taxonomy): domain Eukaryota; kingdom Viridiplantae; phylum Streptophyta; class Magnoliopsida; order Poales; family Poaceae; genus Aegilops; species Aegilops speltoides. The sequence continues at coordinate 74,197,211 of CM038145.1, read as the reverse complement.
AAGGACGACCGCTTGCAAGTAGAAGCACTCGATTTCAGGTTTAGGTCCAGACTTGGGTTTCTTCTCTGAGCGACAACTTGCTTGCTGTTCTTCTTGAAGTTCCTTCTTCTTCCCTTTGCCTTTCTTCTTGAAACTAGTGGTCTTATTGACCATCAACACTTGATGCTCCTTCTGATTTCTACCTCCGCAGCTTTTAGCATTGCGAAGAGCTCGAGCATAGTCTTTACCAACCCTTGCATATTATAGTTCATCACGAAGCCTTTGTAACTTGGTGGCGTGATTGAAGAATTCTGTCAATGACACAATCATCCGGAAGATTAACTCTCGGTTGAGTCAAGTGATTGTAATACCGGACATTCTAAGTATGTGCTCACCGATGACCCATTCTCTTCCATCTTGCAGCTATAGAACTTATTAGAGACTTCATATCTCTCAATCCGGGCATTGGTTGGAATATCAACTTCAACTCTGGAACATCTCATATGCTCCATGACGCTCAAAATGTTGTTGAAGACCGGTTCTAAGCCGTAAAGCATGGCACATTGAACTATAGAGTAGTCATCGACTTTGCTCGCCAAACGTTCTTAACGTCGTCGGTTGCATCATCGAAGCAGTTCGCACCCAGCGGTGCATCCAGACGTAATTCTTTCGTGTAGCAATGAGGATAATCCTCAGTTACGGACCCGATCCGTATAATTGCTACCATCATCTTTCAACTTTGCTTTCAAGGAACGCATTAAAATTCAACGGAACAACAAAGACGAGCCATCTATCTACAAATAAACATAGACAAGCAAGATACTATCAGTACTAAGTTCATGATAAATTTAAGTTCAATTAATCATATTACTTAAGAACTCCCACTTAGGCAGACATCTCTCTAGTCATCTAAGTGATCACGTGATCCAAATCAACTAAACCATAACCGATCATCACGTGAGATGGAGTAGTTTTCAATGGTGAACATCTTATGTTGATCATATCTACTATATGATTCACGCCGACCTTTCGGTCTCCGTGTTCGAGGCCATATCTGCATATGCTAGGCTCGTCAAGTATAACCTGAGTATTCTGCGTGTGCAAAACTGGCTTGCACCCGTTGTAGATGGACGTAGAACTTATCACACCCGATCATCACGTGGTGTCTCGGCACGACGAACTTTGGAAACGGTGCATACTCAGGGAGAACACTACTTGATAATTTTAGTGAGAGATCATCTTAAAATGCTACCGTCAATCAAAGCAAGATAAGATGCATAAAGGATAAACATCACATGCAATCAATATAAGTGATATGATATGGCCATCATCATCTTGTGCTTGTGATCTCCATCTCAAGCACCGTCGTGATCACCATCGCCACCGGCGCGACACCTTGATCTCCATCGTAGCATCGTTGTCGCGTTTACGCCATCTATTGCTTCTCGACTATCGCTACCGCTTAGTGATAAAGTAAAGCAATTACTGTATGCGTTGCATTTCATACAATAAAGCGACAACCATATGGCTCCAGCCGATTGCCGATAACCGGTTACAAAACATGATCATCTCATACAATAAAATATAGCATCACGTCTTGACCATATCACATCACAACATGCCCTGCAAAAACAAGTTAGACGTCCTCTACTTTGTTGTTGCAAATTTTACGTGGCTGCTACGGGCTTAAGCAAGAACCAATCTTACCTACGCATCAAAACCACAACGATACTTCGTCAAATAGACTCCGTTTTAACCTTCTCAAGGACCGGACGTAGCCACACTCGGTTCAACTAAAGTGAGAGAGACAGACACCCGCCAGCCACCTTTAAGCACGAGTGCTCCTAATGGTGAAACCAGTCTCGCGTAAGCGTACGCGTAATGTCGGTCCGGGCCGCTTCATCTCACAATACCGCTGAACCAAAGTATGACATGCTGGTAGGCAGTATGACTTGTATCGTCCACAACTCACTTGTGTTCTACTCGTGCAAAACATCAAACCATAATAACCTAGGCTCGGATGCCACTGTTGGGGAACGTAGTAATTTCAAAAAAAATTCCTACGCACACGCAAGATCATGGTGATGGCATAGCAACGAGAGGGGAGAGTGTTCGTCCACGTACCCTCGTAGACCGTAAGCAGAAGCGTTAGCACAACGCGGTTGATGTAGTCGTACGTCTTCACGATCTGACCGATCCCAGCGCCGTTACTCCGGCGCCTCCGAGTTCTTGACACACGTACAGCTCGGTGACGCTCCCCGGGTTCCGATCCAGCAAAGCTCCGGGGAGAGAGAGTTCCGTCAGCATGACGGTGTGGTGACGATCTTGATGTTCTACCGATGCAGGGCTTCGCCTAAGCACCGCAACGATATGACCGAGGTGGATTATGGTGGAGGGGGCACCGCACACGGCTAAGGAACGATCTCAAGGATCAACTTGTGTGTCATGGGGTGCCCCCCCTGCCCCCGTATATAAAGGAGGGAGGGAGGAGGAGGCCGGCCCTCTACTATGGCGCGCCATGGGGAGTCCTACTCCCACCGGGAGTAGGATTCCCCCTTTCCTAGTCCAACTAGGAGTCCTTCCATGTATTGGGAGTAGGAGACAAGGAAGGGGAAGAGAGAAGGAAGGAAGGAGGGGTGCGGCCCTCCCTAGTCAATTCGGACTAGGCCATGGGGCAGCGGCCTGCCCTAGGCAGCCCCTCTCTCTTTCCAGGGCCCAATAAGGCGCAATACTTCTCCTCGGCGAATTCCGTAACTCTCCGGTACTCAAAAATACCGAATCACTCGGAACCTTCCGAACTCCGAATATAGTCGTCAATATATCGATCTTTACGTCTCGACCATTTCGAGACTCCTCGTCATGTCCCCGATCTCATCCGGGACCCTGAACTCCTTCGGTACATCAAAACTCATAAACTCATAATATAACATCGCATCGAAACCTTAAGCGTGCGGACCCTACGGGTTCGAGAACTATGTAGACATGACCTAGAACTATTCTCGGTCAATAACCAATAGCGGGACCTGGATGCCCATATTGGTTCCTACATATTCTACGAAGATCTTTATCGGTCAGACCGCATAACAACATACGTTGTTCCCTTTGTCATCGGTATGTTACTTGCCCGAGATTCGATCGTCGGTATCCAATACCTAGTTCAATCTCGTCACCGGCAAGTCTCTTTACTCGTTCCGTAATGCATCATCCCGTAACCAACTTATTGGTCACATTGCTTGCAAGGCTTATAATGATGTGCATTACCGAGAGGGCCCAGAGATACCTCTCCGACAATCGGAGTGACAAAACCTAATCTCGAAATACGCCAACTCAACGTGTACCTTCGGAGACACCTGTAGTACTCCTTTATAATCACCCGATTCGTTGTGGACGTTTGGTAGTACCCAAAGTGTTCCTCCGGTAAACGTGAGTTGCATAATCTCATAGTTACAGGAACATGTATAAGTCATGAAGAAAGCAATAGCAACATACTAAACGATCAAGTGATAAGCTAACGGAATGGGTCAAGTCAATCACATCACTCTCCTAATGATGTGATCCCATTAATCAAATGACAACTCTTTTGTCCATGGCTAGGAAACATAACCATCTCTGATAAACGAGCTAGTCAAGTAGAGGCATACTAGTGACACTATGTTTGTCTATGTATTCACACATGTATTATGTTTCCGGTTAATACAATTCTAGCATGAATAATAAATATTTATCATGCAATAAGGAAATAAATAATAACTTTATTATTGCCTCTAGGGCATATTTCCTTCAACAGGAACATGTATAAGTCATGAAGAAAGCAATAGCAACATACTAAACGATCAAGTGCTAGGCTAACGGAATGGGTCAAGTCAATCACATCATTCTTCTAATGATGTGATCCCGTTAATCAAATGACAACTCTTTTGTCCATGGCTAGGAAACTTAACCATCTTTGATTCACGAGCTAGTCAACTAGATGCATACTAGTGACACTATGTTTGTCTATGTATTCACACATGTATTATGTTTCCGGTTAATACAATTCTAGCATGAATAATAAACATTTATCATGAAATAAGGAAATAAATAATAACTTTATTATTGCCTCTAGGGCATATTTCCTTCAGATGAAACGTGTATGGAGGTTTCTCCAGTTTACCGTACGAAGGATGAACCATGGCTCCTGCCAGGGTCAGCATTGAAGGCTGACGAGAGGGCACCAGCCGATTCTTTTGGAGGTCGAAGGGGTTGCCTACAACGAGGCCTATCCGATGCAGGACTTCTTTGTCGTTCTTAAAGTCTACAGTAACGAATTTGACTGTTTTGTCCTCGAGGAAGTTCTTAAAATCCTGGCACTCAACGTCGGCATGGCATATGTGGTAGACCAAGCAAAGGTTATGTACGCAAACCTGGATCACGGCGGGCTTCTTCCTCTCTTCGTCCTTTAGATCCTTCTCTCGTCCCACGACTGTGGTGTACTCAACATCTAGCCCAGCGAACCACTCATCATGTGAGTTTCTGAACATGCGTCTGAAGCGAGAAAGGCATCCTTTCACCGTCGCGGAAGTACGGGTGTAGATGACGTTGAACTCATCGCCAGTGATGGTTCTAACCTTGTACTCACCGCCGATCGGGGAGATTTGGGACGCCATGGATTTGGGAGGAGGGTTAGGATTAGTGGAACTGTCGTAATGTGAATGGACGGGACGACTAGGAGCGAACCGCGTAGTATTAAAGGACGTGCGGGGACGAGTAGGAGCGAACTGCCAGCGTGCAAACGGCAAGGTAGTGGCTTTCCATTCTCCCATGATACGGGCTTTCGAGAGCCCTTGGATCTGAGATCGAACGGTTGCATGGCGTGATTCTAGACCTATAGGTGAATATCCTACCCTGGAGGGTTATTCTTAAAATTTTCAGCAACTTAGCATGCGACCGTTTGATCTCAGATCCAAGGGCTGCCAGCAGCCCGTATCATAGTCGCGCCTACCACGACCGTCGCGTCGCTTGCGCGGTCGCGCCCTTGGAGATTTAACACGGTGCGTTAGGCTATCTGATGTTGGCATGTCATACATAGTCATCACTTAGTCACTCATACTACAACAAGGTTGGCTATAAATGTATTTTTTACTCCTCTCTATCTCTTTCTTCATACTCCCTCCGTCCCATAATATAAGAACATTTTTTGACACAAGCTAGTGTAGTGTCAAAAACGTTCTTATATAATGGGACACAGGGAGTACTAGTATTTATTGCATTTGCCAAGGAGTGGCCTCTTCCAATGAAATGGTATTGCTAAGTTTGCTTCATTTAATTAGCTATAGACTCAAAATTGACTTTTCACCTAGGTACACGCGCTTAGCACCGTTTCTTCCTTGGGTCACCAAACTAGTCTCTCTCTTCTTGATTAACTTGCCACATCAGACTTTATGCCTATGTGGCAAGCTTAAGCACGTGTAGGAGCAAGTAAGTACAATAGTGCGCTTTACATGGCATTTTTGCATATGTGGAGGAAAGAGAGGCAAGGAAAAAGTGGAGAAGTGGGCTCTCATGCAAGAGCCAGCCTCTACTACTACATGGTGGAGCATTGGGAGAGGCACCTGTATGGAGGTGGTCAGGACTTGGGAGGCTCATGCCGGTCGTAGCGCCGTAGTTAAGATGATAATGGCAAGTCAAATCATGGGGCCCCACCTGTCCAGCAGTAACTCGCTGTCAAATCACACAGCCCTACGTTTGCAGCAGCCTACTCCCTCGTCTTCTCGCGTCTCTGTCGAACCGACTAGGCGGAACTGCCCCGCCTACCGCAAAGGAAAAGCCCCGCCCTCGACTTTTAAATACAACTGCTCCCTCCGTCTAGGTGAGTAAGTCATCTTACGAAAACCAAATAATCCCAAAATACTAAGGCGCGGTGCCTTAACTTCTACCTCGTTTCTTGTTTCTTCACATGTCACCAATAAGAATCCAATGATATACTTTTTGTGACATAGTAACTCATATTTAGTTAGCCAAATGGATGACCTAGAACTACGTGCAGGCCCTAAACCGAGACGCCTACCAATAAAAAACCGAGATGGAGAGGGTAGTTCGGCATGTATCCTTTTAGATCAATATAGTCGGGATTCACCAAGCAGGGTCAGTCTGCACACGAAATGGCGACACACTTAACAGGACCCCTTTGGCAGACATGTGGCTCATCCACCGTCTTGTTCCATGTGCAATGCACCAAATTACAGTTCGGAGCAGCGGTTGGAATTGAAGGCACCCCAGTCGTAGCGCCGCAATAGTAGAAAATGAGCGATGAGGGGTCAAATCACAAAGCCCCACCTTTCCCGCATTAAGCTTGACGGACGAAGCAACCATCATTTCACTCTAGCGTGCAAGAGCATAAAGAAAAGAGAAAACAATGATGTGTGCGACAGTTACCTAGGGCACCCTAGGGTAGGGGTCTCCACTACAGATCCTTTTTTTTTGAAAGCGCCTCCACTACAAATTGGCTTCTCCCTCGTCCTCTTGAAGAAAACCGATGATGAGTGCGGCGGTAGGGTTTGTAGGAGTACTACGGCGTGTGGGGCCACGTCGTAGTAAACGGGTTCGAGTCGACACCTTAAATATGTGTGGGCCGCTTGGTTTTACGGGAACGAGGCAGCATTTTGAGTTCGGGGACCAGTGGAGATATAACACGTACAAAAAATTGTGGACGCAGGTTCTACCGAAAGGCAATGATGCATGGGCCCTGCATTTTGATATACCCGGGGCCGCGTGAAATTTGCTACTCTACTCAAAACTAGTAAGGTACACATGTATTGAACGCATGAAATTTTGAAACCAAATTATGAATAAATACACACTATAGCATGTAAAGCCTTGAGTCATATATGCATGATGTAGATGTTCGTTTAGTTCTTATAGTTCATCTCATTCAAAATCAATTAGTTTTATAAAAATGTTAAGATTCATGGGGTTGTGCATTGTAAATCATAAAGTAAAAAACAAATAATGGCAATTCATTTAGAAAAAATCAATTATGATACGGAAGATTATAGAACAAAGGAGAAGTGCTTGTGTTTTGAGGTTTGTGCATTATGCTTAAGTTCAACCATGGAGTCTTCTAAATTGTACATGTGGCAGATCTGGTGCAATGTTGATGATATCCAACGGCCAGTAGTGCTCGGATTTGCCCATCTCTGCACTGTCGGGTTAGCTTCATCCAGCGACCATCTTTCAAAGTTATTGGCACACTATATAGTTCCTGTCCCATAGTTGCATGTTTTGGAAAAAAGCTACTAGTGGGTTGTACTATCTATTTAGGAATAGAAGATGTATACATGGAAGTTGTAGGGAAAGAGATGACATGGAGGATCTCAATTCCTATGAGTAGGGATTGGAAAAGAGATGTCATTTGGTTCACATCATAGGAACTTTTCTATTGAATCTAGAGATGACATGTATCTCAATTCCTATGAGGAGGGATTAGTAAAGAGATGTAATTTGATTCATATCATAGGAACTTTTCTATTGAATATCGCTAATTTTTATTTTCCTTTGAAATTAAGGAGTATAGGAATCCATTCATATGAACCAAGTGGCTCTAAAGCTATAGAAATGATATCATGTTTATTTCCTTTGAAATGTAGAGTATATGAATCTATTCCTATGAACCAATTGGCTCTAAAGGAAAAAAATCCTATAAAAATCATATCATATAGAGTTCCTATGATATTCCTCGACACTAAAGGATGGTTGAAATTGCTGTGGGTGATACAATGGTCTTTCTTTGTAGACTCCTCACCCATCTTTATAGTTACCTCTTGAAGATGAATGAAATGATATATACAGGGTATTCTACATGTGCAATTTGGTACACGAAAAATCGATAAAAGTTTGCGAGGTTCTAATTTTCAATAAAGCTATATGCACTGCATTTCGGAACGGAGGGAGCATACGGCAGTTGCTAACACTCATGTGGAAGATTTGTGTGTAGGAGGAGTGGCTGTTCTGTTAAATGGCATGGCAAAACTGACACTGTCGGATGCCGATCTAACGGTTCTTACGGCGTTCGTCAGGAAAGGGCTTGTGGCGAACGTTTGTCGGATAATGATTTATGAACACATGCATTGCATTGATACGCGCCCCCCCTCTCTCTGACGCACACGCACCCTCACGAGTCACAACTCTCCCGAGTCCTCTCGCAGACTCACACGTGGCACCCATCGTCTATCTGCAGGTAGACGTCGCGCACATATGTGCTCTTCACACCCTACCCTCAGAACTTCTAAAAAACAAAAGACGGTGCGCACATTTTATTTTAGCTCACACATCACACACTTATATTTTTACTCTTGCGGCGAACGTTCTTCGGGCATAGTATATATTGTACTCTCACGAAGAGAAGCGGTGCACGCACGCACTAGTTCTCTCACACCCACTCATGGTACACGTGAGGGCGCATTTTTTGAAGCCGGTACAACAAAATCACTCCACTATATATAAAAGCAGGAGCCTTAGCGCTTGCTTTACTAGGGTTCCTCTCGTTCACTCTCTCATGCTCTCCATATCTAAGCAAGACATAGGTGGCCACACACTCTCTCTTAGCTCATGGCTGGTCACAAATCCGGCCGGACAACCTCGACCGGGGCAGGGGGTGTAGGTGCATCGTTCACGCTGTCGTCGGCAGTGAGGGAGGAGACCAACGGCTGCCCGCGCGTCCCGATCAGCGGCCGTGTCGTTCTCTCCGAGAGAGCGGCGGCTCGGGAGGGCCTCCGACCCCTTCTTCCTCCCTGCGGTATTGTGGCCAAGATGCGGCCTCCCGACGCCGTCTTTGCCACATGCCGACAACCCTCAGGTATATATTCCTTCGAAACCTGCCTTGCTCTACTGCCCCAGCTCTTCCCCCTTCGTGTGGATCCTTTTCTACTTCCGTCCGTTGTTCCAAAGCCGCCTAGACTTCTACTATTATTAGAAGTAAAGCTAGTTCATACAGTCAACTCAAAGCGTTGGTTCAAACAGGGAAGAAAGTGGGAAAGCTGTAGCATGAATCTAGGACTTGGTTCTAAGAGGAAATGGGGGAAAGTAGTAATATCTGTCACTGTTTAAATATCCGTATTTCGTATTTGCACAAACAAGGGTGTCTGTCTCCATATCGTTTCGGGATGTCTGTCTCCGTATCGTTTCTATCTGCGCAATCAAAAGCACACACCTCAGTTTTAGTACAACTGCGCAAAATGAGATGGCTATCCTTCGTTGCCGTCGTCTAACCTCCCGTCTTCAAGGTATCCCTATATTGGTAGTAACTAAGGTAGAATGACCAACGCAATCTAAAAGAAGCTGATTAAATGACGTTTTACTTCTGATTGTAGTGCAGGACGGCGAAAACAACGCATCCTAGTCCGAATGCACTTTCTACCGGTTCATCCATGGACCGAGGACTAGCTCACGGCTGCACGGCGTTTTTTGGACGGTCTTGCGGACAAGAGGCATTGTGGTGCCTTATTTCGCAAATAGCGGTGCTTAAATTTAGTGGAATGCACAAGAATTTCACTGGTCAAGATTACCTTTGCATGGTTCAGTTCAGCATTCCAGATGAGACCACAATTATAATTGGTTATTCTGGAATGAGAGAACCTAACCCTGGATGGTGGCAACAAGAAAAAACCAGAGTGAACTCCAAGAAATTTAAGCCTGCCAGGAGGCCCTTTGCTCTGAGAAGCCTTGCTTGTTTTTTCCTGATTTGTAAACCTTCTCACAACTTTGTCTTTTGCTGTGAACTAGTATATGTTTGTTATGTTCTATGAATCATTAAGGTGTATAAAACTGCTTAACTTATGCTTTTCAAGATTTTTATGAAGACGAGTTTAATGTGAGTGTTCCACATGAGCACTGGACTAGCGTTGAACGTTTGGAATTTATTACATTGTGGCCTGAATTAACTGCATGAACCACTGTAACAAGATACATAGTTGCTTATATGTCAGATAGTAGATTGTTGATTATTAGCTAGTCGATAGCCTAGTGTTGAAGCGAGCTAAGACAATGTGCCGTGTTTTGCACAACTGCTTACAAGTGGGGTAGCACCAACAGTGTTTACAAGTACTTATGTATACGTCGGTGCACGGTTCTCGAATGAGTGCTCTATTTCATCAAAACACACACTGCTCGTATGATAAACCGTGACAACTTATGTCTACCATGCCATATTCATGAAAAAACTAGTGAGGACGCATCTGTTTCGGCAACAATTACAATGGTTCTCACATGATTCACGGGCACACAAAAGTAGCAGTAGTTCCCATAGACGGATTCAAAAGCAGTACTAGCCCCGAGAGGGGTCGATAATGAGCAAGGTTCGGATAATTAGACACAATCCAAACTACTATTAAACACTAGTGGGGCAACTATTTCATGCCTCGATCTAATTTGGGCTGGACACAAGACGGACCTTGCCATGAACATCATCGAGGACGTCCCGCAACAGCTCAATCCTGTGAACCTTCATGAAGACAACCTTGTGGCCTTGCCACTGATAAACTTGTTTGTGGAGGCATGCCACGTCATCTTCCTGTGTAAGCTTGACAAGAACAGTACGCCTCACAAATGAAGGAGTAGCTTTGAACTTCTGGTGCTTCAGTACACCCTGGACAACATGCCTGACAATAGTGAGGCTGGAATACACCTCTTCATTGGTATAACCACAAATGGCTTCTAGGATCCAACAGCCTAAGAACTCTATTTTCCCAGTGCGTATATTCAGGTCGTCTGCCTCATAGCGAGTGACATGCACAACCACACAATCCTTGTCTGCATCAGGGCTCTAATTGAAACAGAAACAAATTCTGAATTACTTTTCAGTATAAGAAACACAAGTTATTTAAACCACTATGTATAGCATGGCATCGAAGCTAATAAAATTTTGCATTATTAATCACCACATACTTCCTTTTCTACAAAAAATCACCACATACTTAGATGAAAAACCACAATCGAGATCGGCAAAGAAGGAAATCACCTTGGGCAACTCAGCGGGGGGGACACATCCTCGAAGGGGGAAAACTGCTCCTGCAGTGCCACGGGGGCTGTAACCTCAAATGGGGCGTTGACCATCTCAGTAGTGGCCGTGAGCATATCTAGGGTCGGCTCGGTGGTTGCCTCCATCTTCTTGGACCTCTCTGTCTCGTGGGGATCAGCCTCCTGCGTCTACTCCAATATCAGTAGATCTTTGCCTGGTTCTCCTTGGTCCATCATGAAACTGACGAATACTAGGAGACCACTGAAAGGAAAACACAATCGCAATGACAATGAAACAAAAAAGAGAGTGAGGATCGGTTACTGCTTTGCAAAAGTTCTTTTTTTTCTCTCGAGCGAAAATATACCAACATCACGGATCCGCTTACCTACCCTTTGTTGGGAGAGAAGAACGATGGCGGATCTGAGTGTTGCCTTTCTTGAAGACGGTGAGGAGAAGGGATTCAGCGAAGAGTGAAATGATGGTTGCTTCGTCTCACAAACTTAGGCTGCGGGGAGGTGGGGTTTTGTGATCTGACGGCTCACATTGCCAGCGCACGACCGGGTGACTCTCCTTTGCATACTGCCTTCTAATTTGGTGGATGGCATTTGGGCTCTGCACGCTGCATGGCCCGCATATCGATGAACAAAAGTATAACGGCATTCATAGAGGGAGACGTTTCAATGACCTAGGAGGAGCGAAGCGGTAGAGTGTCTCCTTTGTACTAGTAGTAATTGTTTTTCGGGTAGCTATAGAGTGTCTCCTTTGTACTAGTAGTAATTGTTTCTCTGGGCCCAAGACAAAACATCCAATCCACACTAGTAAATAGTAAAATCAATTCAAAAGGCGCTACCCACACCCAAAGACCCCCCAAAAAAACCCCAGGTGCTCTTCTTCCTCCTCGCTCCCACCCACCTCACGCCAACTCGCTCCACTCGTACCCCAAATTCCTCACCTCACTCCTCTGAAAACCCCATCTCCCTTCTTCCTCACTCCTCTGAGAAACCCCAGCTCCCCTTCTTCTTCGCAAGACTACAACTAGGCTCGTCATTAGTTACTCTGCTCAAATCCGTGGCCTGGCGATGCCCTCGAGGAAAATGGAGTCGGTGACCCCAGCGCCAAGAAGACGAGGCTCGCCCTTGGCGGCGCTGTAGATCCCACACCCGGCAGCGCGGGGAGAAGCGGCGACCCCGCCCCCACCGGATTCCAGGAATCCGTAGAATCTCGGGTGGACCGCATCAGCGATCTCCCGGACGCCGTCCTTGGGGAGATCATCTCGCTTCTCCCCACCAAGGATTGCTGCCGCACCCAAGTCCTCTCAATTCTGTGGCGCCCTCTATGGCGTGCCGTGCCCCTTAATCTCGACTGTCGTTAGCTATCTCTCTTCAATGATTTTGAAATCCCCATAGCCATCATCTCCTCCCACCAGGGCTCCGTTCAAAGCCTCTGCATCCCGTCATGCTACCTGAGCAAGCATACCATGCCCTGCATGGTGGACACCTGGCTGAAATCCCCTGAATTCACAGAACTACAGCTGCTTGAGTTCTACTATTCCCCTGGAAATCACATACCACATACCGAACGCCATGAACTTGTGCCCTCAGCACCGATGTCCATCTCGTGGTTTTCCTCCTCTCTCCACACCGCCACCTTTATATTTGTGCTACCTACAGCACAATCTGGTACTAAACCTTCGACTCCCATTTCTCAAGAAACTTTCTCTTGTGCGGGTTCGTATATTGGAGGCCTCATTCCACAGCATCATCCACTCCAGTTGCCCTGCGCTGGAGTGCTTGGTGCTTATTTTCACAGTTAGAATCGGTTGTCTCCAAATAAAGTCGCCTAACCTTGTAAGAATTGGAATTTATTTTGACGGAAGGCAGCTCATCATCCAAGAAGATGCCCCTTCACTTCAAAGGTTGATCCTTGATTCTAGTTATTCACCGATGCAAATAACCGTCCTCTCTGCGCCTAAACTGGAGACCTTGGGTGTAATAGATGATCTCTGTGCTCATTTCAATATGGTGTTTGGCTCCACAGTTCTTCAGGTACTTTATATTATCATCTACACTTGTAACCATAAGCTGCATTTTAAATTTCTGCGCATAATTTATATATCATCTTGGAGTACACATTTTGTACTAATATTATGTTCTATGCTCAATGAAGAGTTTCTCCATGGATGGCCTATCAATGGTGCTGGATTCTGTTAAGATCTTATATATCCAAATGAATAGTTTTGATCTGAACAAGATTATTGGCTTGCTGCAATGCTTTCCATGTCTGGAGAAGTTGTATATAACGGTGATAATTTCACGCACATTGGAAGCCCGCATATAGTGTACTAGAATTAACCGTTCAGCTGTTGCTCTTTCGACACTCTTCTTTTAGACCTTAACTGTTTTCAATCTTTATGTCTATTTAGGCAACAGGACGGGGTAAGAAAGTTATAACCAATCGGTGGATTCGTAAGCATCGGGATTTTCTCACTTCTCATGAGATTCGATTGAAGACAATAACGCTAGAACAATATGTAGCCAAACCGTGCAAACACAAGATTTGTCACATTCTTCTGCTTTGAATGCGAGGTTACTATTGTCCATCGGGCTTAAGTTTATCAAACAACATGGTTTTGACGGATGGGTATGTTGAAGAGCAAAAAAGGAGCTTACGAGCGTCGGGCTTCTATTTACAACATATTGTGGTCATAATCCGATAAATTTTACGACCGGGATGTTCATTCTATGGACTGACCGATCCATTTGGTGTGATTGCCAAAACAGTCTTTGGAGTTAGAGTTGTTGCCCTTTTCAATTTGGTTTTTTGTAAACCTTATGAACAATCAACCCTCGTGCTTTTGTACAGTTTGTAAGCTGGAGTTAGATGTTCCTGCCCTTTTCAACTCGGCTGTGACTGCCATATTTTCTTTGAAACAAGGTAAATGGCTTGCCATTCGTTTAATTTAGAGTGAAATATTGTAACAAATCACAACCAAGGGAAATAACATCACTCACGCCAGCTGCTTGAGCTCACTGTGCATTACAGAAGCCAAGTGATTAGCCCCCACCAGCACCCACAAACTTATTTCGAACTAGCACATCAAATGGGCTGTAAATTTTCATAGGAAAGGCTGCATGACCGTGACAGATTTGGATTCTGACATCTGTTGTGTATCTTCTATCTCTTGTCTTCTTTTTCCTCTGGCCGCCCAAACCAAACCACCCCGTCGGCTCCGCCTGCTCCCGCCTCCCATGGCTGGCTGTGCCTCCGTCGCCCTACCGTACGTACCCTCCAACGTTGGCCAGTCCCTCCCTCTATTCCCCCACACGCCCTGTTATTCTCCGGCGATGTCAGCCCCAACATGCACCCGTGCCTGAACCAGTCAACCCTCGTACTCCCCTCCGCCTGCGACTGGACCGACGCATCTCCAACGACTCCTGTTCGTTCCTTCCGAGGCCTCGTCGTCGTCCTCCACCTTGCGGCCTTGGTTCGCTCGCCGTGCGCGGTGCGCCGCCCTCTTGCGTTGTCAATGTCGTCAACAACCGAGAGGAACAAGGAGATGACTGTATGTGGAGAGGATGACAGTAGGGACCCATCAGCGTCATGGCAGTACGCAAGCAAGTGCCTCTATAGTACAAGCCCAAAAATATGGTTCCTCCTAATGGTTGGACATCTGGGGCTCACGCCATTGTCAACGTAGTCAACAAACGAGAGAATTACACTACGAGCGGTTGACACAAGGGACCCAGCAAGTCGCGTAGTTTTTTTAGGAACAAGCAGTTGTTATTTATACTAGTTTTAGCGACGGATCAGGGTAACAACGGGGCTGTGCGGGGGTTGTGGCCCGTCTAGCCAGGGTTTTATTTATGTTTACCACATCATGAGCCCAGTTGTGTTTTTTTCTTGCTGAAAATGGCTAGCCCAGTTCTATTTTTTTAAAGAAATACCCAAACAAGGCCTACTTGCTTTATCGGCCCTGCTGGGCTGCAAATCTTTCAAGACGATGAGAGTTTCATTCAATTTGCCCAGAAATGGCGTGTACATTTTCTAAAACACATCAAACCGGGAATTAGTTTCAACTTTTTTTAATTACAAGATCTTAAATCCATTGATTTTTATGCGTGGACAATTATTTGGATTTTATATTTATATAAATTATTTTTCAAAATAGTTTGAATGTAAATCGATATTTCTGGATTAAAAACAGTTGACCGCACCGAAATATGCAAAATTTCGTATACATTTTAACCGTGGCCACAATATGGGGTGTAATGCTAACAAAAAGAAGATGGGCTCCAAAAAAATCTTAAGAATTAGCAAATGGGATGTACATTATTAGAAATAATGGCAGATGGGTTGTATACTGTTTTTCACAGATTTGAGGCTGACTTGTGTGCCTAGTATGGGTTGACGCGTATGCTTTCATAAAAAGAAGGTTGACGCACACGCAACGCCCTGTCAACTTAGTCAACACACGAGAGCAGTGACTGTTGGATGTCCATCGAACGGCTGTCTGCTTCTTCAATCTCTGCTCTTCATGCTCTAGCCGCTCAAACAAGCGCCGGCGGGACTGCTTGCTCCCTCCTCCCGCGGTCGGCTATGCTGCCGCGCAGGCCTCACGGCCCCACCGTACTCCCATCGCTGGCCTAGCCATCCCTCTACTCACCCACACATCTTTGTTATTCTCCGTGACGGCAGACGAACGATAAACCCTCGTACTCCTCCGCGTGGGAAACAACTGCCGAGTATTCCCTGGCTCCATGTCGTTCCCTTCCTAGGCCTCGCCGTCGTCCACCGCCCTGGTCCTCTCGGCGCGGCCTGGTCAACGTGGTCAATGAACGACATCCATCGGAAGTGGACTGTACGTGGAGAGGCTGTCAGCTGGGCCCATGGCCGCACGCAAGGAAATGCCTCCTTATTACGCGCAAAATAATGATTCCTCCACCTGACAGCTAGGACCCACAGGAAGGGCCTCTGTATTTCTCGAAAAAAACGTTCCCCCGCTGACAGGTCGGACCCACCAGCTACATCTTCGCACGCAAGGAAGTGCCTCACTACGCCCAAAAAAAATGAATACCCCCTGCTAGCTGGGACCCACCATATTGTTGGGCTGACTTGTGGGCCTACTAAGTTGACGGGGACGGAGGGCTTTGTCAACTTAGTCAATACTCGATGTGGTATGATGTCCATCCAACGGCCATAGTGCTTCTTCAACCTCTGGTCTTCTTGCTCCGGCCGCCCAAAGCAGGCCGGTCGTGCCGCTTTGCTCCTGCCTCCGTGGCGGCGGTGATCTCGCCGCTCCTCGCCTCCCGTGGCCCGGCTCCGCGTCGTCCCCTTCCTAGGCCTCGCCATCGTCCACCGCCGTCGTGCTCTCAGCGCGGTGTGGTCAACGTGGTCAACGACCGACTTCCGTCGGAAGAGTACTGTACATGGAGAGGCTGACAGCTGGATCCACGACAGCCGCAAGGAAGTGCCTCCTTATTGCGCGGAAAATAATTATTCCTCCACCTGACAGCGGGGACCCACCGGACGGGCCACCAGTATTTTGCGAAAGAAATCGTTTCCCCCTGACTGCTAGGACCCACCGGACGGGCCACCGTATTTCGTGAAAAAATGTTCCCCCCGCTGTCAGCTCGGACCCACCGGAAGTGCCAACTTATTACGCACAAAAAGTGAATACTCCCCCGGCTAGCTGGGACCCACTTGTGGGCCTACTAAGTTGACGGGGATGAAAGGCTTTCTCATCTTAGTCAATATGAACGATTCTAGCTCCAGTGACCGTACGATGTCCATCCAACGGCCATAGTGCTTCTTCAACCTCTGGTCTTCTTGCTCCAGCCGCCCAAAGCAGCGCCGGTCGTGCCGCATGCTCCTGCCTCCGTGGCGGTTGTCTTTGCTGGAGGCGCCACCGCCCCTACTATTCCCACTGGCTGGCGAGTCTGCGGCGGCGGCAACCTCGCACCACAGCCGAACCGGTGAACCTCGTACTCCTCTCGCGCGGGCTTCCTTTGCGCGTCTTCCCGACTCGCGTCGTCCCCTTCCTAGGCCTTGTCGTCGTCCACCGCCGTGGTGCTCTCCGCGTGGCGTGGTCAACGTGGTCAAGGAATGACTTCCATCGGAAGAGTACTGTACGTGGAGATGCTGACAGCTGGGTCCACGACCACAGCCCAGTTTTTTTGTGATTTGCCAAGTAAGTCGCTTTGTTAGGCCTGTTGGGCTGCAAATCTTTCACGACGAGGAGAGCTTTCATTCGGTTGGCCGAGAAAATGACCCATCAGTAATGAGAAATGGGTTGTACATTTTTAAAACACATCAAACCGGCAATTAGTTTCAAATATATTTTTTTCATTTCAAGATTTTAAATTATATTAATTTTTATGCGTGGAGAATTTGTTGGATTTTATATTGATATACATTTATTTTTAAAATCAGTTTGAATGTGAGTCGAAATTTCGGGATTAAAAACAGTTCGGACCGCACCGAAATATGCAAAATTTCGTATAATTTTTTAACTGTGGCCACAATATGGGCTGTAATGATAACAAAAAGAATATGGGCTTCGAAAAAAACCTTAAGAATTAGCAAATGGGCTGTAAATTATTAGAAATAATGGCAGATGGGTTGTATGCTGTTTTCCACAGATTTGAGGCTTTCCTCAAAAAAGGTTGACGCGCAAACAAGCGCCGGCGGTGACGGTGTTTGGATAGTCTTTCTAGCATTTGATCAATAAAAGGTAAAGGGTAATGATCTTTCTTAGTAGCTTTATTTAATTTGCGGAAATCAATTACCATCCTATAACCTGTAATAATTCTTTGCAGGATCAATTCATCTTTATCATTAGGAACAACGGTAATGCCTCCCTTTTTAGGAACACAATGGACAGGGCTTACCCAATCACTATCAGCAACGGGATAAATTATACCTGCCTCAAGGAGCTTTAGTATCTCCTTTCTTACCACTTCTTTCATCTTGGGATTCAGTCGTCATTGAGAATCTCTAACTGGTTTGGCATTGTCCTCCAATTTAATTTTGTGTTGGCATAATGTGGGACTAACGCCCTTAAGATCATCCAGAGTATATCCAATAGCAGCTCGATGCTTCTTCAGAGTTTTCAATAATCTTTCTTCTTCCTGCTCTGAAAGGTTAGCACTAATAATAACAGGATATATTTTCTTTTCATCAAGATAAGCATACTTAAGATTATCAGATAATGGTTTGAGTTCAAACACGGGATCACCCTTGGGTGGAGGGGGATCCCCAAGAATTTCAATGGGAAGGTTATGTTTCAAAGAGGTTCTGTTTAAGGAACACTTCATCTATTTCCTTCTTTCCTTCATAAACATATCGTTTTCATGGTCTAGCAAATATTGTTCTAATGGATCGAGAGGAGGCACGGCAATGGAAGCAAGACCAATAATCTCATCCTTACTAGGTGGTTCCCTATCACGAGGTTGTCTACGAAACTTAGCAAAATTAAACTCATGAGACATACCATCTAAGCCAACAGTAACAATATCTTTTTCACAATCAGTCTTAGCAATAGCTGTATTTAAGAAAGGTCTACCAAAAATAATGGGACAAAAATTGTCTTGTGGGGAGCCAAGAACAAGAAAATCAGCAGGGTATTTAACCTTCCCACACAAAACTTCAATATCTCTAACAATCCCAACTGGTTTAATAGTATCCCTATTAGCAAGCTTAATGGTAACATCAATGTCTTCTAATTCAACGGGTGCAATGTCATGCATAATTTCTTTATATAAGTCATAAGGTATTGCATTAGCGCTAGCACCCATATCACATAAACCATGATAACAATGATCTCCTATTTTAATAGAAATAACAGGCATGCCTACGACAGGTCTATGTATCTTAGTATCTGGTCTAGCAATATTAGCAGATTCATCACAGAAATAAATAACACGCCCATCTAAATCATCATCCAAGAGATCTTTAACCATAGCAATACTAGGTTCAACATTGATTAGCTCAGGAGGTGTATAAGTCCTAGTATTACTCTTACGAACAACAGTCGAAGTTTTAGCATGATCCTTTATCCTAACAGGAAAAGGAGGTTTCTCAACATAACTAGTAGGAACAATAGGATCACTATAGGTGATAGTCTTTTCTTCAACTGTAATAGGTGCAACTACTTTCACTTCAACAGGTGGATTATATTTAAACCACTTCTCTTTAGGGAGATCAACGTGAGTAGCAAAAGATTCACAGAAAGAACTACTATCTTAGAGTCAAGTCCATACTTAGCGCTAAATCCACGAAAAGCATCGGTATCCATAAAAGACTTAACTCAATCGAACTTAGGAGTCATACCTGACTCCTTACCATCGTCGGAACCCCAATCTTCAGAGTTGCGTTTAATTCTTTCCAATAAGTACCATTTGAAATCAATAGTCTTTAGCATATAAGAACCAGCACACGAAGTATCGAGCAGGTTGCGATCATTAAGAGAAAGCCGAGCATAAAAATTTTGAATAATCATTTCCCGGGAGAGCTCATGATTGGGGCATGAATATAACATTGACTTAAGCCTCCCCCAAGCTTGAGCGATGATTTCTCCTTCGCGGGGCCAGAAATTATATATGTAATCACGATCACGATGAACAAGATGCATAGGATAGAACTTCTGGTGAAATTCCAACTTCAATCGTTTACAATTCCAAGATCTTGTATCATCACATAACCTATACCATGTCAATGCATCTCCCTTCAAAGATAAAGGGAAGACCTTCCTTTTGACAACATCACCGGGAATACCTGCAAGCATAAATAATCCACAAACTTCATCCACAAAGATAAGGTGTAAATCGGGATGCAATGTTCCATCTCCTGTAAATGGATTAGCTAGCAGTTTCTCTATCATACCCGAAGGAATCTCAAAGTATACATTTTCAAAAAGTTCAGTAGGTTGAGGAGCAACTCTTTGCTCTTCTGGTCGGGGTGAAGATACCCCGAACAAGCCCCTCAAAGGATTAGTTTCCATAGTGAAAAGTAACAGAAAATTTCAGCACACTATATAAATGTTTCCTTACCAAGTTCCACTCACCAAAAGCGCTACACTCCCCGACAACGGCGCCAGAAAAGAGTCTTGATGACCCACAAGTGTAGGGTATCTATCGTAGTCCTTTTGATAAGTAAGAGTGTCGAACCCAACGAGGAGCAGAAGGAAATGATAAGCGGTTTTCAGTAAGGTTTTCTCTACAAGCACTGAAATTGTAGGTAACAAATAGTTTTGTGATAAGATAAATAGTAACGAGTAACAAGTAAATAAAGTAAATAAAGTGCAGCAAGGTGGCCCAATCCTTTATGTAGCAAAGGAAAAGCCTGGACAATTTCTAATAATGAGAAAGGAGCTCCCGAGGACACATGGGAATTATCGTCAAGCTAGTTATCATCACGTTCATATGATTCGCGTTCGGTACTTTGATAATTTGATATGTGGGTGGACTGGTGCTTGGGTACTGCCCTTACTTGGACAAGCATCCCACTTATGATTAACCCCTATTGCAAGCATCCGCAACTACAAAAGAAGTATTAAGGTAAACCTAACCACAACATTAAACATATGGATCCAAATCAGCCCCTAACGAAGCAACGCATAAACTAGGGTTTAAGCTTCTGTCACTCTAGCAACCCATCATCTACTTATTACTTCCCAATGCCTTCCTCTAGGCCCAAATAATGGTGAAGTGTCATGTAGTCGACGTTCACATAACACCACTAGAGGAAAAGACAACATACATCTCATCAAAATATTGAACGAATACCAAATTCACATGAGTACTAATAGCAAGACTTCACCCATGTCCTCAGGAACAAATGTAACTACTCACAAAGCATATTCATGTTCATAATCAGAGGAGTAATAATATGCATTAAGGATCTGAACAGATGATCTTCCACCAAGTAAACCAACTAGCATCAACTACAAGGAGTAATCAACACTACTAGCAACCCATAGGTACCAATTTGTGGTTTGGATACAAGATTGGATACAAGAGATGAGCTAGGGTTTTGAGAGGAGATGGTGCTGGTGAAGATGTTGATGGAGATTGACCCCCTCCCGATGAGAGTATCGTTGGTGATGACGTTGGTGATGATTTCCCCCTGAGGGAAGTGTCCCCGCAGAGCGGCTCCGTTGAGCCCTAGATTGGTTCCGCCAAGGTTCGCCTCGTGGCGGCAGAGTTAAATCCGTAAGCTTGCCCACGATTTTTCGAGGCAAAAGCCCTCATATAGCGAAGATGGACACGGGGGCCCACCGAGGCCTAGGAGGCAGGGCGCAGCGATGAGGCGCCCCACCCTCCTGGATAGGGTGTGGGGCCCCTGGTGTATTTCTTCCGCTCAATAATTTTATTAATTTCAAAAATAGGTTTTGTGGAGTTTCAGGTTTTTGGAGCAATGCAGAATAGGTTTCCAATTTTTGCTCCTTTTCCAGCCAGAATTTCAGCTGCCGGCATTCCCCCTCTTCATGGTAAACCTTGTAAAATAAGAGAGAATAGCCATAAATATTGAGATATAATGTGTAAAATAGCCCATAATGCAATAAATATTGATATAAAAGCATGATGCAAAATGGACGTATCAGTGATCCGTCATTCTTTACTTCGATGGCTGCTGTGGTGGTACCGGAGGCAGGTGATGGACGTTGGTGTCAAGCTCAGAGATGTTCTTCTATCTTTCCAGTTTTGTCATGTCGGTCTTTACTTGACTTGTACTTTTTTCTTTATGATATGAATGAGACATGTATTTCCCTGCAAAAAAATCTATTATGCTCCCTTCGTTTCTTTATGTAAGGTATATTATTTTCAGCATAGTGATCAAGCCACATAATTATAGACATGTTATGACAAAATTATCCTTGACAAATTTGTTGGTTAGTGACAAGTAAATCAGTTAGTCCAGGAAAGTAGGAGATACATGCAATCGATAGAGAGATGTTTTCCTTCTTTTGCTACAAGAAGAGATACAACCGATCAAGAGAGAGATAGTTTCTCTTTTTTGAATGGCTAGCAAGGGAGTTGTAAGGAATTTGAGGAAATGCATTTTACATTCTAAAATTTTATCAAAAAACAAATACACCTTATATAAAGGAACGAAGGGAGTATATCACAAAGTATGAACTTAGTGAAACACATAGCCAAGTTGGCAAATAGTCCCTCCTTACCAAAATATAGAGCATATAATATTATTTTCAAGTCAAACCGTGTAAATTTTGACCAAACTTATATAAAAGAATGTCAACATCTCGAATACCAAGTCAGTACCATCATGACGTATATTTTCATATGGTACACATTTGATAATGTAGATATAGATGATTTTCTAATTTAGCTTGCTCAAAGTTGGTGAAATTTGTTTTTTTCACGGAATCCAATGGGCACTAACTATATTATGCCGAGGAGGGAGTATTTAATTTGCTCCAACAAAATCAAGAGAACCAGACATTATCTATTTAGGGCTCAATATTTGGCGAGTCATGGGTCTAAGAGCTTTTTCCTTTTTGAGGATTATGGGCATAGGAGCTATTCAAAGAGCATATCGGGCTTCGAACGTGCTGGGCCAAGAACAAATATTTGTTTGTTTTGGGGCATCAAAGCCCACTAGTGCTGATTCTAAAAAAAAGCCCACTAGTGCTTGGAACAACGTCCTCATTTTTGTCTTCCCCTGACCCTCAAAAAAAGAATCTCTGTCTTCCCCTAAAAAAAATCTCTGACTTCCACAGTCCCACTCTAGTCCTCGGGCAGGTCGGCTCCGCCTCTGCCATTTCTTCAGCAACCTTCCGCCGCCGCCGGGACCCTTCCATTCCCACTAGCCCCCCCGTCGACGGAAGTGGCTCCGTACCCAGCCACCCAGGTCCCCCGGTGTCGGCCCCTTCCCCATTCATTGTGTACAGCTCCGTGACCACCCACCAGTCTGGTCTCGCTCTCGCCGGAGAGGCACATCGATCTGTTTCTGTGCGCTGCGCGGCGCTGCACTGCTCAGACTGGTGAAGAAGGCGAGTACTTATTACCGTCCCTTCTACAGAGTTACCTCTTTTCTTTTCTTTCTTCCCCTCAAGCTCAAGGATATGGTTGGATATACTGTGTGTGTTCTTACTGAGGATAGGAATCCTCCTCCTGGATCTTTCTTGCTCTTGTGCAGTGAAGAGGCTCCGCTGGGGTGGACATGGGAGAGGCTATCTGCGGCATCCTCCTACACGGCCGTGTGGCTTCAGAAGCTGGCGCTCTCCGTCTCCGCGTAGGCCAAGGTTGTGGCCGGATCTGATGCGCCGGCGACGCGGCCGGAGTTGGGGACCTGGGCTGGGAGCGGCATAGCTTCTATCCTACGACGGACGGCGTCCCTGTCACAGCTTCCTCTCGTCCTCGTCTGAACGGGAGAGGAGGAATTACGGCTATTGGTCCACTTCTCTATTCCTTGCTTCAACAAGCACAAGACGGCGCTTCAGTTGGATTCCTTCCTTCCACTGGAGTACGGCATTCGCCACAGCAGACCAGCGGCCGAGTGATGGCAGCAACCTTCTCCTTTGCCCGTGTGGTCGCTCTCTTCTTGCTGGTCGCTGCCCATCCCCATGGATGTTGCGGCTGCGGTTATCTGCCTGATCTATTCTGTTACCCACCTCCACCTGCACCCACCACCAACGTCCCTGCCACCAATGTCCCCGCCACCAACGTCCCTGCGTCCAATATCCCCGCCTCCAACTCCAGCTCCGACGAGGGCTGGCTCGATGCTCGGGCCACCTGGTACGGCGCTCCCAATGGCGCCGGCCCCTACGATAACGGTACGTCCACCATCATGTCCGTGAGGATTCCAATTCCAATTGCATTGCTGAATGCTGCTGATTGCGGTTCTTGTTTTCAATAAATACGTACCAATGAAATCACGGACGGATGCAGGTGGTGCTTGCGGGTTCAAGAACGTGAACTGGCCGCCTTTCTCGTCGATGACGTCGTGCGGCAACCAGCCGATCTTCAAGGACGGCAAGGGGTGCGGCTCATGCTACCAGGTTAGCTTAGCTAGTGTCTGTCAACGGCGTTGCAGTTGTTTGAGTACTTACTTTTCACAGTAACATGCCGACGTTGTCGTTTAGTAGTACGATTTCTTTCCCCAGACAGCCTGTGATTGATGTAATTTGATTCCATGGATCTTGGATTGTTGCGTGCAATGCAGATCAGGTGCGTGGCCCATCGTGCCTGCTCCGGCGTCCCGGAGACGGTGATCATCACGGACATGAATTACTACCCGGTCTCCCGCTATCACTTCGACCTCAGCGGCACCGCCTTCGGCGCCATGGCCAAGTACGGCCGCCACGACGAGCTCCGCCACGCCGGCATCATCGACATGCAGTTCAAGAGGTAGCTAGCTCCACCATCTTATCTTACTTAATCTCATCATCATTAACTTTAACCGACAACTACATACATGGCATCCGTCTTTCCTTGTCCACCATTGGCTACTTTCCTTGCTACAAAAGCAAATTCTGTGCTTTGCCTGCACTTTCGTCCCGCTAATTGTCAACAGAAAGAACCATTTTGCACATCCTAACTTTACGGGATTAAAGATCCATAATCTACTGCTTTTGTTTGTTTCTCTTGGTCGCTCGTGTGGTGGGAGACACTGATACTACTGGGAATGACGTACATTGCAGGGTGCCCTGCCAGTACCCGGGGCTAACGGTGACGTTCCGGGTGCAGCACGGGTCCAACCCCAACTACCTGGCGATCCTGGTGGAGTACGAGGACGGCGCCGGCGACGTGTCGCAGGTGGACATAATGGAGTCACGGCTGCCGGACAGGGTGCCGACGGGGTACTGGACCCCGATGAGGGAGTCGTGGGGATCTATCTGGCGCCTGGACAGGCTCCGCCCGCTGCAGGGGCCCTTCTCGCTGCGCGTCACCGACGAGTCCGGCAGGTCGCTCGTCGCCGACCAGGTAATCCCGGCCTACTGGCAGCCCAATGCCGCCTACAGATCCTTGGTCCAGTTCGATGAGACGTTGCCGATGTCGCTTGTGACATCCGCTGCCACGAGCCGTCGTCTCCTTGTTCTACCTACTATGTATTCGGCCGCGCTTACGTATGTGTGGCCTTGTGTACGTTGGATACTGGCCGTGTGATCATCTGCACTGCACCGCAGGAAGAAGAAACAAAATATTGAAACTGGAGTTTGGTTGTCTGTGTTGTAGTAGTATGTGAGTAGGAAAGAAACCTCGTGTTTAGATGCCTGCATTAGGCCCGTTCGATACAACGATCACTTGTGATTGACTGCATTAAGATAGTTGCCTCGTATTTTTGTCACCTAGTATGATTCTGGATACGGGAAACTTCAATATTGAAAACTTGTGTGGAAGGATGAGACAAAACTACCCGTCCTGTAATATAAGAGCGTTTAGAGAAAATATTTTTCAAAGGAAATTAGAGGAGATTGACTTTGTGTGATGATTTTTTTAAAACACTTTTGCTTCGGTACAATCCCTAAAAACATCAACGAAGATCTCTCCCTACCACGCCATAATAAAGGGTAGGATGGACTTTTTATAAAATATGTTGTTTGCGCCGATACACAGTTTGGCATACGTGGCATACCCTTTTTTAGACACTTTCGCTAAGCTTTATTCAAACTTCCAAAACATTTACAGGTATGAAATGAAGATTCCTCGGTTGTCCTAACCACACATGGCGATCAACCTCCAGGGTTAAAGCATGCTTAGCAAAACTGTGAGCCTCGAAATTCAAGCTCCTAAACTCGTGAACTATTCTGCAAGAAGTAAAGGTCCTCGATCAGTCTAATATCTCTTGTACAATCGCCCCATATAATGCCGAAGAGTTGTGCTTATCGTTCACAGCCGTCAGACAATCTGAAGCAATCTGAATCTTCGACTCATATATATCCTCTGCACAAGCCAAACCTTCTCTCACAGCCATCACTTCTAAAGTTGTTGGATGTTTAATATGACTGAATATTACTGCAGAAGCTCCTAGGAAATTGCCCCCCCGGCTCTCTTCCAAAAACTGCCACTGCAGCATGTGCACACTCTCGGCCTAGCTGGTGCTTCCCTGCCTGGAGTAGTTTCCCTTCTTGCACTCATCTCAATATCTCTTAAGAAATACTGTACTTGATAAAAGAATTGATTGCAAAAGGGCTTTCAAAAATCTCTTCATGTATAGCCCTTCTCCTCGATCGCCAAACCGCCCATAGCGTGACGACCATACGTATGAACTCACTGTGCGATAATCTGTCATGCATTTGGAACAACCAATTTTTCGCATCCATGGTTAAGTTTTCAATCATGCAATCCAGTGTTTCTTCTGTAGATAGTGACCAGATCGCTCTTGCCATTGCACAATCTATAAGGGCATGCTTCCAGTTGTCATCTGATGCACAAAAAGCACAAACCCTTGAAGTAGACATATTTCTATGGTTCAACACGTCCACCGTTGGGAGTGTTTCATGGCATAATCTCCACAAAAATACCTTCAATTTTGATGGTACTGCGATGTTCCACAGAGCTGTCCAGTCACTAGCTTCCTTCGCCTCATCTGACTGGCCCCCTACATTATCCATCACAGCCTCTGATTGTAATTTTAACTTCCATAAAAAAGTGTAGATTGAACTTACAGAGAAGCGGCCTCTGGCATCCTCTCCCCATGCCCAGAATCGTCAATCCTTCTTGTACATAAAGGTATTCCCAAGATAACCTCTGAATCTGCTGGTAGGAATACAGTACGTACTTTATCTTCACGCCAAACAGGAGATGATGCATCAATAAGTTCAGAGACCCATGTAGGCTTATCTGTCACCAAGGATACAATAGGCTTCATCATGCCCGGTCTGGGAATCCAGTTGTGCTCCCAAATCCTTGTGTTTTCCCCTGCACCTACTCTCCTTATAAGGACCTTTGAAAGTGCTTCTTTACCATCCATAATAGCCCTCCAAATCTGTGAGGGATTACTTCCAAGGTCCACCTCTAGCAAAGACTGGGTAGTACCTTGCTTTTAAAACCCTTGCACTCAACGTCGAGGGATCTTGTAACATGCGTCAGGCTTGTCTAGCCAGGAGGGATAGATTGAAAAGTTCTATGTCCCTGAAGCCTAAGCCTCCCAAATTTTTCGGCTTAGTGCAAACATCACAAGGAATCCAACATGGTTTCCTTTTTCCTCTTTTGCTCCCCCACCAAAACTGCCTTATCATTGATGTTACACTTTCACAAATACCTTTTGGTAGTCTGAAACATGCCATGGAATATACCGGGATTGCTTGGGCAACCGCCTTTATCAAGACTTCTTTTCCCCCATAGGAAAATAATTTCTCCATCCAGCCTTCGATCTTTTCCCACACCTTGCCCCTCAAATATTTAAAAGTGCCATTCCTTGAATGTCTCACATCTGTAGGCATTCCTAGGTACCTATCTGACAATTGTTCATCAAAAACTTGGAGAGTGTGCTTAATATTGTCTCGAACTACCTGGGGGCACCCCTTACTGAAATTTTTTTGAAGATTTATTATTGTTCACCCTCTGGCTCGAAGCATTACAGTAGGTGTTCACCAGGTTTGGCACTATACCAGCCCCTTCTGTACTTGCCTTGAAAAGCAGCAGGCTGTCGTTAACAAAGAGTAAATGGTTGACAACCGGGGATGTCTGCACCACCTGCACCGACAAATGCCGACGACTGAGGAACAGATTTTAGTAGGCACGAAAGGCCCTCCGCTGCTATCAAGAAAAGATAAGGGGAGATTGGGTCTCCCCGCCGAATGCCCCCGTTGGTTTAAATTGTTCCAATTCTCACCATTAAACAACACCGAGAACAAAACCGACTTGATCATGTTCATAACCACTTTGATCCAGGATTGCGCAAAGCCAAGCTTTCTCATAATGGCCTCCAAAAAAGACCACTCTAGCCGATCATAGGCCTTCATCATATCCAGCTTTAGCGCACAATGACTATTGCTTTTAGCTTTGCTTCTCTTCATGAAATGTAAACATTCATAAGTAGTGATGATATTACCAGTAATAAGCCTACCAGGAACAAAAGTTGACTGCTCCTATGAAGTGATGTCTGGTAGGAGTAACTTCAACCTGTTTGCAATTACCTTCGAAGCAATCTTGTACAACACATTACACAGACTTATAGGTCGATACTGAGCTAAAAGAGTTGGGCTCATTACCTTGGGGATCAAGACTAGAAAAGTATCATTAATGCACTCTAGGCTTTCTTCTTCTCTAACGATATGAAGAACTGCTTTTGTAACTTCCTCCCCGCATACATCCCAATGTCTCTGATAGAAATGTGCTGGAAAACCATCGGGCCCCGGAGATTTCGTGGGGTACATTTGAAACAGAGCATTCTTGACCTCCTCTTCTTTATAATCTGCACAAACAATTGAATTCATATCAATGTGACTTTGCAAGGGACATGATCCAGCACTGCCTCCATGTTTTTGACCCCCTCCGATGTGTACAGACCTTTATAGAAATTCGTAACCATCCGTTTTAGTTCTGTCGGGTCATCTACCATAATCCGCAGGAAATTCATGAGAGCCTTTATCATATTCTTCTTTCTCCTCATATTGGCTCTCATATGAAAGAATTTTTTATTTTGTCTCCCGCTTTGAGCCAATCAATTCTAGAACGTTGGCTTATGCATCCATGGCGGATTGCTTGAACCTGCAATGTTCTTCATAGTATCCCATGTTTGGTGGCGCAGAAATGTCTGAGCTTCTCCGTACACCACCATCATCCTCCATGGGTCAAAACCAGGATCTCTTACTTCACAATCAACATGGTACATAGAGTAACCAACAATACCGATTTTTATTAAATTGTTCCGAAATATTCCAATGCCACCACCTCTACCACTACTGCTCAAAGCATAACAATTATCAAAACCTAAAGAAGGGAGGCTAGCTAGGGCTTGGATGGTGGGCCCATGCACTGACTGGCTAGACCTACGTCCATGTGTCACCTGGGACCCACCAAGCTCCAATGCACCCATAAAAACAGGACCGGGCCAGCGGTTCGATGAGAAAAAATAAGAACCAGCGTGTTGTCCATGTCTCGTTGGAGGACAGAGCTTTTTTCCGAGGGGAATGGAGGAGGGAGCCCAGAAACAGAAGAGCATTCAGGACTCAGGCACTTAGCAGGATCTAGCTAGATTTTCTTTAGGGGAATCTAAGGCCCAGGACTAGGAGATGATGCAGCCCAAATATAGTTAATTGTCATGGCAGATTCATAAAATTTCTTTTTACAACATTGCAAAATTAGAAATTTGCATAATGTCCACATGAAATTTTTATGATTTTTTAAGCGTGTCACATGGCAGATTTATATATTCATGGCAAAGTTACATGTTTTTGTAATGTTCACATGTGAAGTTTTTAGAATTTTTGGTCTCCAAAACATGGTAGCTTCTGTGGTCATGTTTGTATCAGACATATGGCAAATTTACAATTTTTTTGTTTATCTTTCATGACGACATTTCAGAGAATAAAATCATGGCAAATTTATTCTACTGACCATGGAAATTTATAGTACATACATGGTAAGTTATGTTTTGGCATACTTATCCGCAAAAAAAATGTTTTATTATACTATCAGATTTATTGCCATGACAATTTTCCAACTTCTCACAAGCACAATATTTTCTTGCAACGCAGAATTTTCCACACTATTTTTTTTGCCATGATTTGTAGAGAAACTAGTTTTTGTCTTAGTCCGCCTTGCGAAACACCCTAATGTCTATATTTTTTGCCATGATCTAGATTTTTTTCTGTCATAGTTGCCATCTGTTTGTTTATAAATTAGAGCATGCCAATTTAATTCTTGTAGATACCATGACACTTATTGAATATACGACGGTAAAATTATAAATTAGAGGAAGCCAATTTTGTAAAGTACAGCATGGCATTTTTATAAATTAGAGCATGGAAATTTGTAAATTATGTTTTCTATGCCTTTTTCTGTATCAGAAAATATACATTTTTGGTTGATGACAAAATTTTCCGGAAAAAACAGCTATTTGGGTCTAGCCCGCTTCCTGACCTAACACGGCCCAAACCGAGTATAGTCGGTGACGGAACCGACCGATCCGCACATAATAAAGGTTGCCGCCAGGCCCCTGCTCAATCCACAGACCACAGCCATGAAGCGCTCTGCTAGCTGGTTGGAGACTGCAAAGCCCGTCTTCGTCACCAAGGCGGAGCGGGAGCGCCGCCAGGCGCCCGCCGTCGCCGACCGGCGCCACTCTGCAGCAGATCTGTTCCGCTCCCTCCCTCAGCCCCCTTTGCTGCCGCCGCCGACTACCCCGTCCAGCTTCAACCCTTCTCTTTGCGACTCTGCCTATCGCGACTCTTCCGATCGGGATCGGGACAGAGACCGCCGTCACGACCTCGATCGCGACCGCTGCCGCGACCGATATGACTCTTACTGCCGGGAGAGGGGTAAGGAGAGGATCAGGGAGCGAGGCCCCGGCCGCGACCGCCACAGGGAGCGGGAGCAGGAAAAAGATCGGCTGGAGAGGATGGCGGAGCGGGAGCGGGAGAAGGAGCTGGAGGCGATCAAGGAGCAGTACCTGGGGTGTAAGAAGCCCAAAAAGCAGGTCATCAAGCCATCGGAGAAGTTCCGCTCGTTCGACTGGGAGAACACGGAGGACACAAGCCGCGACATGAACACGCAGGAGGCCCGGCTCCTCTTCGGCCGGGGCTTCCTTGCTGGTACGGACCGCCGTGAGCAGAAGAAGGCGGCAGCCCAACAAGAGAAGCAGCTCCGTGCCGAGCTGCGGCGCAGGACTGGTGTGGAGGTGGAGGATGATGATTTGGTGGGCAAGAAGAAGGCTGCTGCAGCTGTTTCGTATGACACCTTTGACATGCGTGTTGACAGGCACTGGTCTGAGAAGTCGCTCGCGGAGATGACCGAGCGAGATTGGCGCATTTTCCGCGAAGACTTCAGTATCTCTTACAAGGGATCTTGCGTACCTCGGCCGATGCGGAGCTGGAGCGAGAGCAAGCTTGGCACCAAGCTGCTTCTTGCTGTTGAAGGGGCTGGATACCGGAAACCATCACCAATCCAGATGGCTGCCATTCCACTTGGTTTAAGCCAGCGTGATGTCATTGGGATTGCTGAGACAGGTTCCGGCAAGACTGCAGCTTTTGTACTTCCCATGATGTCTTACATTGCACACCTACCGCCCATAAGCGATGAAAATGGTCCTTATGCTCTTGTCCTGGCACCTACTCGCGAGCTTGCTCAACAGATTGAGGAGGAAACTGTGAAATTTGCGAATCATCTAGGCATCAGGGTCTTATCGGTTGTTGGTGGTCAGCAGATTGAGGGGCAGGCTTTAAAGCTCAAGCAGGGTTGTGAGATTGTAATTGCAACACCTGGTCGGCTTCTTGATTGCTTGGAGAGCAGGTATGCTGTTCTTAACCAGTGCAACTATGTTGTGCTTGACGAGGCTGATAGGATGATTGACATGGGTTTTGAGCCACAGGTTGCTGCTGTCCTTGACGCGATGCCTTCGAGTAACCTGAAACCTGAGAATGAGGACGAGGAACTTGATGAGAGGAGGATTTACAGGACTACATATATGTTCAGTGCCACCATGCCACCTGCTGTGGAGCGTCTTGCCAGAAAGTATCTCCGGAACCCAGTTGTAGTGACAATCGGTACGCCGGGCAAGGCCACTGAGCTAATCACCCAGAATGTGATGATGGTGAAGGAGTCTGAAAAGAAATTTCTGCTTCACAAGATGCTCAGAGAGCTTGGAGACAAGACAGCCATTGTCTTCTGCAATACTAGGGAGTCAGTGGACATGCATACCAAGGATCTGGAGAAGAAAGGCTTCCGCGTCATGGGTATACATGGAGGAAAATCACAGGCAAAGAGAGATATCAGCCTTGATGGTTTCAGAAACAGGCAGTGCAATGTGCTTGTGGCTACTGACATATTGGCGCGTGGTATCCATGTTCCTGATGTTGCACATGTGATTAACTATGAGATGCATAATTCAATCGAGATATACACACATCGCATTGGAAGAACAGGGCGTGCAGGTAAGAAGGGTGTGGCGACTTCATTTTTAACTCTGGAGAACACTGATATTTTCTTTGATCTGAAACAGATGCTTATACAGAGCAACAGTCCTGTGCCACCTGAACTTGCACGACACGAGGCATCAAGGTTCAGGCCCGGCTCAGCTCCTGGTAGACCTCCAAGAAGAAATGACACTGTATTTGCAAATCACTGAAGCTACACTTGAAGGAGTTGAAGGTCTTTGTATTATTATTTCGAAGGCAACTTCTTGGAAAGATATGAATCTAGATTAGTACCTATGAGGTACACTTCCAAGTTCGAGAACTACAGTATATATTCTTGTAAGTTTAGTATATTTTAATGATGATGGCTCTGGACATGTGTATCAGATTGTTACCTTTTTGCTCCTTTGCAAGCGTTGCATGGTTTTAGTATTTTTTTTCATGTTATAAAATGCTTTTGTTACACTGAGGTGGTATATTGCTCAAAAATCGTTCTGTGTTTTTTTATCTGACAGGATATGCTTACTGGATCTTCACTTTGGAGGTTTATTGCATATGTACGTCGTTCATATAGCGTTTAATCTCAACCCTCAAGAGGTGCTAATTTTGTTTCATTCCTTCCTCTATGTCGTTTAATGTTCAATTCTGATAGTTTCCTTTCTTGTAGTCTTAGTAGAAAAGAAATCAAATTTGTTTCGGGTTCTTATAATTAGATGCTATGTGCGTTCAGAATATGGTAAAATGGGAACCGGATCCTCTAACATAGAGAAGGAATGTCACGGTGCTACAGTGTTAGCCTAGTGTAAAATGAAGAAGGGAAGTTAGGGATTGTTAGTAGGTAGTTAATAGGCTGTTTAGTGTTGGTATTTACTGTAGATATAAATAATTTAAATTAATTTTATTTCACCATCAATTTTTTACATGTAATTACTATAAATGTACGCGGTAAATCATCAATTTGCAAATTAATTTAAGTCATTTTAGTCATAATCATATGAATAGAAAGAAGGAAAGTCAGGGTACTGTAGCTTCTCTAACATTCCTTCTTAATGTTAGAGGATCCGGTTCCGGTAAAATGTAGTGTGTAGTACTTAATAATTTTATATTTTTATATCACGTGCCAAGTAGAATCATTATGGATCATTTTGGCCACAGTAGGTTTCTTTTGTAGATGTTACAATTTCTGGAGAGAACATTTGGCCTGTGTGATTTCAGTATATGAGCATCCATGTGCTGTCCATTGTGAAAAATATATTAAAATACAAAAACGAACTTAAATATGCGCGCCTTCTACAGAACAAATATTTCCGCAGAATTACCCAATAAATGATTTAAAATAGCATACATTCTGCCATTGTTCTAAGTGTTGGTTTTCTGTTGGAGCATGTATATTTGGTGCTTAGTGAAACCCCCTTTTTTGCACCATATTATTAGGTACGAGCACATGGTGCTTAGATGTTGTATAAGATGCTTAACTTTGCACGGTGCTTAATGTGTGCTACTGCTAACAAGGTGGTTGTTTATGTTTCAGGTATTAATTTCTATGCTGATCGTGAACGAGAGTATGAGACTAAGCAACTTGCATTGTATATGTGGGGTGCATCTTGTTGATGGGAAAACTCTGGTATGTGTTTATGAGGAATCCGGCTACCAGAATAGTGTATATGACCCACATGTTCCGAAGAGTGGCGTCGAGGGGCGGAGATATGTTTCAAGTTGTTGGTCCTACGATTGTTAGAATGCACATGCACAGTTTGGGTTGCTACTAAAACTACCAACTATTGACATCTAAATTAGTGGTCCGGAACATAAATGAATGCCAAGAAACCCTAGCCATCCGGGTCACGCTTGCGACGCCACCACCACCAGACTCGTCGTCGCCACCGGAGGAGGCTGTCCGCCAGGGGCCGAGTGCTCGATCATGCGTCCTCTCCTAGTGCCCTTTCTTGCCCTCTCCTATGTTCTCTTGACCGCTTGACTTTGGACTCTACGGCTCATGGTAGCGATGGGGGGCTCCCGACAGCTATTTCCTTCTTCCCTATCACCTCCCGTGCACTCTCTACCGGGCGTCCTTGCCCTGGCTGCAGGCTAGTGCATAGGCCTCGACTGCGCATCCTGCGGTTCCTTGTTGAGCGCCCCTTGCCTTGGCGACGGGCAGCGCCGTGCTCACATGCATTGTGTCCTGTGCTTCAGCCATAGTGGTGTCGAATGCCCATGCTCCCGCTCCGTATTAATGGTGCTCCAGCAGGCGGCTACGGCAACGCTCTGGAGTAAGGTGGTTGTTGATGCCTTCGGGTGTTGGGGCTTCTCCTCAGCTTGTGGTTATTGTCATGACAGACTACTACAACTTTGGACGACATTGCCTCGGCTTGTATTTTAGTTAGTGGTGGGTGGCGCAGCTTGGATTGGGGCACGAGGGTTAAGCCGATGACTTACCATTGGGAATCATGGGTGTTGTATTTCTTCTCACATAAATACAAAAATGGATCACATGGTTCCTATAATCCGGTCCGGATGTACACCTTTGGGTAGGCTCTGCAGGATTAACAACCATAGTTGAACGGAGTATGATAGAATTCCCTTGTACGGTCATTCGAGAAGTCCCTCGTGAGGATGACTCCCATACAAATCTTGTGATCGCTGGAGAAGCATCTACGGGTAAATCATCGTATCCATATAATTGACTGCCACCTATGCTCCACCATTCATTCAAAGTTTGGCATCCCATCAGATTGCGATATTACTCACCCATTCTTGCCATATAAAAAGAAAATAATACACTACTTATCCTAACGGGGAATTTTTCGGTGTATATTACAGCAAAGAGCTGAAGTATGCTCGTGATTTTGGTTACCAGATTACACCACTTAGGGGTTACTTGTTTGAGGAGATGATTACTCCTTTCGAAAACTTTGTTCCGACCTCCTCCAGCAGACAAGAAGCTAAGAAAAGCTACGCTTCCCATCTTCAGAAAAATCAACTGACTTCTACCCTCTTGATTGATTCGGGGAAACAAACCGTCACATGTTGGGAAGCTAGGAATCAAGTGTGTGGCTTGATGACGAAAACGAAGCTGACACGATGGAGTTGGCTGCTGGCACAATAGCATGGTGTCCTTACCGTACTGCTGGCGCACATGTGGTATCGTTCATGGTGGTGCTTTTGGATTCTGATGTACTACGTCTAGGATCTGAAACGAGCTTGCCAGGGGACCACTACCATCCCATTCTTTAGTGAGCTAGAGTGCCGCCATCTTATCCATGGAAAACGCGTCAAGCTATCGCTTCCAGTCTAAGCAACAAAAGAGAAGGATCGGGAAACGTGGCAGCATAGGAACCACGGAAACCAGGAGGGAGAAAGACATTGTATGGGATGCGAGATCCTCACTGTGGGTTGGATCAAAATCCAGCCGAGAGAGGGCAGCCTTTAGAAGCTTAGGTTAGGAAACCAAGAGAAGGCATGGCCTCTGCTATTGATGATGCTCATGATGATGCTTATACTTTGCTTGATAATTTTGTGCCACTTGTTGAATTATTTGATGCCCATATTACTAAAGCTAAAGAATCTGAAATTGAATAAAATTATGAATCATCTGCTACACCTAGTACTCCTGCTAGACCTAAAATACTTGATTTCCGGATGTTTATACTCTTCCCGAGGAGTTTATTAGAGAGCTCATGGCTTATGACACTCGTAATGGCATAAGGTTTTATACCTATAGTTAAAGAAATGGCCATGAACAAAATGATGAAATATGATCCTAAGTTTGCAACTTCTCCTACTTTAGTTATTGATGAGGATTATAATTCTTTGTTGATCCCGAGCTTATTAATCTGATCCTTTTCATGGTTATGAATCTGAAACTGTTGTTGCACATCTAAATAAATTGAATGATATCGACACCCTATTTGCTCAAGAAGAAAAGATTCGTTATTATTATATTTTAAACTGTTTCCTTTCTCAATAAAGGGTTATCCTAAAACTTGGTTTAATAACCTTACTTCTAGTTGTGTGCGTAGTCCACGGGACATGATTTACTATTTGACTGAAAAACATTTTTCTGCTCATAAGAAACAAGTTGTCTTACAAGAAATATATAATTGCGGTGAGGCGAGGGCGTGGAGAGAGGGAGTTTAGGGGGGTTCGGTCAAGGGGACTCATGGCTTTATAGCCACAATGTCTTGAGGCACAGGGTGGCAGATACGTATCCGATCCGAGGAGATTCAGCGAGCGGCGGCGGAAAGGAAAGAGATCGATGGGTGGGGAAGGTGAGCGCCTAGGCGATCGGGCGGTTTGTGGGACTAGGGCACCGAGAGAGAGGGGGGGGGGAATGGATTGGGCGATCGATCCGTTGCGGATCGGCTTCGGGTAGCGCTGTGTGTTGGGCAGTGGGCGCGTCGGCTGGGAGAGAGAGATGAGCTGCGTCGGGGTTTACTAAATAAAACAAAAAATTTAAATTTCTAATTAACAGAGGAAAAATAAATAATAAAAAGGAAAATAAAAATATTATATATACATAAAATTAAATCCTAAAAGATGGACTATTTTTTAGAGGCAAAATAAAAAACTTTATAAAAATCATTTTTTTGAAAATTCCAAATAAACACAAATTTGAATTTCATTTCTTTTGGCATTATTTTCTTCTGACTTTTGGGGTGTCATGTTACCTCCTCTCATACTTTTTGATCAAAGTATTTTGTCAAGAATTGTTGAAAGTAATTCAAATGCCAATTTGAAATGAATTCAAATTCAAACAAAAATTCAAATGCCTTTGAAACTTCAAATGCCAGCACATTCGGAACAAAATGTAATAGATGCTTAGCTATAATTGTAAAACATTCCAAATTGAAAGTTTAGGATGCTACAAACCTACCCATCTTAAAATGAATCTCGCCCTCGAGCTTCGGATTGGCTAGCAAATAGGTGTGGGTGATCTCGACAGAAGTCTTCCTCTCTCTCCCAGGTGGCTTTTTCCTCGGTATGATGACTCCATAGAACCTTGCAAAACTTGATGATCTTGCTGCGGGTAACTTTGTTCACAGTCTCGAGAATCCTGACGGGCTTCTCCTCATAAGTCAGATCACTATCAAGTTCTATGGCCTCTAGGGGCACTGTGTCTCTCAAAGGAATATCAGCCATTTCAGCATGGCATTTCTTCAGCTGGGAAACGTGAAAGACAACGTGAACTCCTGACAATCCTTTAGGAAATTCCATCTTGTATGCAACTTCTCCTCTACGTTCAAGAATTTTGTATGGTCCTCTGGGTGCTTACTTTCCTTTAACACCTAACCTCTTGATTCCTCGAAGTGGGGACACACAGAGATATGCTCGGTCTCCCACTGTGTACGCTACTTCCTTGTGTTTACTGTCGGCATAACTCTTTTGTCTGGACTGAGCTATCTTGAGTCTGTCATGAATCAACTTGACCTTCTCTGCAAAATCTTTGATAAGGTCGGGACCAAAAAAAATTCGGTCTCCAACACCATCCCAAATCAATGGTGTTCTGCACCTCCTTCCGTATAGAGCCTCGAAAAGGGCCGTCTTCAAACTAGTCTGATAACTGTTGTTGTATGAGAACTCTGCATACGGTAAATTATCATCCCAGCTAGCTCCATAGTCTAGCGCACAAGCTCTCAACATGTCCTCTAGAATTTGGTGGACTCTCTCGGCCTATCCACTATCTGATGAAATGCTATACTAAACTCCAGCCTCGTACCCAAAGTTTCATGCAACTGATTCCAAAACTTTGAGGTAAATTGTGTTCCTCTATCTGACATGATACTCCTCGGAACTCCATGGAGACATAAGATCCTGATCATGTATATGTTAGCTAACTTTGCACTTGTATATGTTGTCTTCACGGGAATGAAGTGAGCTACCTTGGTCAAGCGATCAACCACTACCCAGATAGAATCATAACCTGATCCTGTCCTGAGTAATCCTATGATGAAGTCCATTCCAAGTTTATCCCATTTCCACTTGGGTATCGGCAAAGGTTGAAGTAACCCTGTTGGCTTCTGGTGTTCAGCCTTTACACTAACAAACATCGCACATTGCTACATGCTCGGCAATATCCTTCTTCATACCTGTCCACCGGAAACTTTCCTTCAAGTCCAGAGACATCTTGGTGTTGCCTGGATGAATCGAGTACGGCGAATCATGGGCCTCTTGAAGAATTAGCTTTCTGATTTATGGATCATTAGGCACATAGATACGATCCTCAAAGCATATAGTTCCGTTTCATCCCCACGAAAACCTTTAGCTTTTCCTTTACTCATCCTTTCCTTTATCTCAACACTTTCCTTGTCCGTCTTCTGGGCTTCTATGATTCTTTCGATCAAGGTGGATTGAATCTCCAGTGTGGCAACATATCCTCTCATAACTATCTCCAATCGAAGATCTCTGAGATCGTTGGCTAACTCCTGGGTAATCCTCCTGCTATAAGGGTGTTCACAAAACTCTTATGGCTCAAGGCATCTGCTACAACAATAGCTTTTCCCTAGGTGATCATGCAAGCCCATATCATAGTCCTTGATCAACTCTAGCCATCTCCTTCGTCTGAAGTTCCACTCCTTCTGCGTGAAGATATACTTCAAGCTCTTGTGATCCGTATAGACATCGCAACTATTTCTGATTAGGAAATGTCTCTAGGTCTTGAGTGCGTTCACTACGGCTGCTAACTCCAAATTGTGTGTGGCATAATTAAACTCATGGGGTCGTAGCTATCTAGATGCATAGGCTACAACTTTTTCGTCTTGTATGAGCACTCCTCCGAGTCCTTGACGAGAAGCGTCACAATAAACCTGAAAATCCTTATGGGTGTTCGGCAAAATCAGCACTGGAGCTGTAACAAAACATTTCTTCAACTCTTGGAAACTGGCTTCACATTCCCCAGTCCAAGTATACTTGGTCTCTTTCTTCAACAGCTCGGTCATGGGCTTTGCAATCTTCGAGAAGTTCTTGATAAATCTCCTATAATATCCGGCAAGTCTGAGAAAACTACGGATCTCCTCTACTGAGGTGGGTGCTTTCCATTTTGTTACAACTTCAACCTTGGAAGGACCCACTGCTATTCTTTCTCCAGACCAATCTATGCATCTAGATGCCTCTGTAGCCACGAAAAACAAATCTAGACCCTATTCCGGCACCCTGCCGGAGGGGGAATCATCATCGGAGGCCATCTTCATCATCCCGACAGCCACCATGACGAGGAGGGAGTAGTCCACTCTCGGGGCTGAGGGTTCGTACTAGTAGCTATGTGTTTAATCTCTCTCTCTCTCTCTCATGTTCTTGAGATGGCACGATCTTGATGTATCGCGGGCTTTCTTAATATAGTTGGATCATATGGTGTTTCTCCCTCTCTCTTGTTGTCATGAATTGAGTTTTCCCTTTGAGATTTTATTCTTATCGGATTGAATTCTTTTATCGATTTGAGAGCACTTGATATATGTCTTGCACATGAATACCAGTGGTGCCAATGCGGTATTATATTGATTCACTTGAGATATATTTTGGCATTCAACTCACGGATTCCCGACGTGACATTGAGTTAATCTATGCATACGGTTTGATTCACGTTCTCGGCTTTTGTTTCTCCGGTAGAAATCTTGGCACTCTTTGTGGTTCTTTGTGTTGGATTGAGTATTATGAATCTGAATTTGCTTTGGTGTTATTTTAGTATGAACTCTTGATAGATCAATCGGAAAGAATAACTTGGTGTTATTTTAGTATGAACTCTTGATAGATCGATCGGAAAGAATAACCTGGTGTTATTTTAGTACGAACTCTTGGATAGATAGATCGGAAAGAATAGCTACAAACAATTTCTTCTTATGTTCTCCGCTAGATAGGAACTTTGGAGTGATTCTTCATCGCACTTTGGGGGATGGTTATATGATCCAATTATATTAGCATTGTTGAGAGATTGCATTAGAGAAAGTACGGACCCTAGGCCTCATTTTGAAGCATTGCAATACCGTTTGTGCTCACTTTTGTTACTTGCTACCTTGCTGTTTTTATTGTTCCTATTACAAAAATCAATATCTACTATCATTACTACACTTGGATCACCATCTCTTCGCCGAACTAGTGCACCTATACAAATTAGCATTGTATTTGGTGTGTTTGGGACACAAGAGACTCTTGGTTATTTGGTTGCAGGATTGTTTGAGAGAGACCATCTTCATTCTACGCCTCCCACGGATTGATAAACTTTAGGTCATCCACTTGAGAGAAACTTGCTACTGTCCTACGAAACTCTGCGCTTGGAGGCCCAACACGAGTCTACAAGAACAAGTTGTGTAGTAGACATCAAGCTCTTTTCTGGCGCCGTTGCCGGGGAGGTCAGTCCTTAAAGGTATATCTTTAGATATTGCAATTGAATCTTTTAGTTTCTTATTTTATCACTAGTTTGGTTTATAAAAGGAAACTACAAAAAATGGAATTGAGGTGGTCTCATATTGTTCATCTTTATTATGTCTTTCTTGAAAATGATGGATTAGAAAATTGTGCTCAATTGATAGAAGAAGAATTTGATAAAATGTTTGGCACAAAATCCATGAATGATGAGCATGATTGCAATGTTGTTAGTATGAATTCTTTGAATACCCATGATGCTAATGATATACAAAGTCATAAGCTTGGGGATGCTATGTTTGATGAAGATGATATTTTATGTCCCCCAAGTTTTGATGAGCAAAATTATTATGATGATAGCATGCCTTCTATTTATAATGATTATAATTATGAAAGTGGATTTGGAGAGGTCATGACTTAGTCAATGATGATTCCACTATCTTGGAAGAGGTTTCAATTGATTGTGACAACAAAGTTGCTATCTATGATGATTATGGTGATGACATGTATGCTATATTGAATAATGATAACCATGAAACTTGTCATCATGATTT
The DNA here is from genome assembly GCA_021437245.1 of Aegilops speltoides. Lineage (NCBI taxonomy): Eukaryota > Viridiplantae > Streptophyta > Magnoliopsida > Poales > Poaceae > Aegilops > Aegilops speltoides. The sequence continues at coordinate 74,156,290 of CM038145.1, read as the reverse complement.
TAATTTTCAATCCTATGATAGTTATTTTTCTTGAGTTTGCTCCCACTACTATTCATGAGATTTGCTTATGTGAAGAGTAACAAAATTTCTATGCTTATGCATCATGAAAAGAATGCTTTATGTGATAGTTATATTGTTGAACATTCATGATGCTACTAAAAATTATTTTGAGACAGGAATATATGCTTCTACATATTTCAACAACATCAAGTTTCCTCTCTTTATGTTGAAACTTTTCATGTCATGCTTGTTTTACCTTCCTATGTTAGTAGATTCTTGCTCCCATAATTTATTTGCTCAAAAAATCCCTATGCATAGGAAGTGGGTTAGACTTAAATGTGCTAGTCATATGCTTCATGATGCTCACTTTGTGCTTCAATTGTTTACTTTCATGTGAGCATCATTGAAATCATCACGCCTAGCTAAAAAGGCATTAAAAAAAAGCACTCGTTGGGAGACAACCCAACATTTACCCCTACTGTTTTTATGTGTTCAAATGATTAGTCTACTATATTAATCATGTTTCATAGCTTTTGTTTCAATAAGGTGCCAAGTAAATCCTTTGGGATAGTGTGGATGATAGTTGACTTGATTTTGTGCAAAAAGCAGAAACTTTTACGCTTAGTCCAAGAATTTTCAAAATTCACTGGAAATGCTTTTGATCTGAAATTTTTACAAATGATTGATATACGAATTCCCTATGTTTTTCTAATTTATCAGAATTTTTGGAGTAGCAGAAGTATGATGCTAGTTCAGATTACTACGGACTGTTCTGTTTTTGACAGATTCTATTTTCAATGCATAGTTTGCTTGTTTTCTAGTTTCTATAGCTTATATTGGTCAATATAAATTGTAGAAATGATAGGGTACAGTAGGCATTGTGTGGGAACAATTGTGAATCTTGTCTTGACAGTACCAAAGTGAATGATTTGCTCTTTATCGTACTAACCGATCTCAGGAAGTTCCGTTAAGTTTTGTGTGATTGAAGTTTTCAAGCTTTTTGTGAGATGTCGATGTGAGGAGAATAAGGAGTGACAAGTCCTTAAGCTTGGGGATGTCCAAGGAAACCCCAAGGTAATATTCAAGGAATATCCAAGCAACTAGCTTGGGGATGCCCCGGAAGGCATCCCCTCTTTCGTCTCCAATATTATCGGTAACCTCACTTGGGGATATATTTTCATTCGTCACATGATATGTGTTTTGCTTGGAGTCATTTTATTTTGTTAGGATTTGCTTGCTGTTATTTAGATAATTTTTGCACCTTTTGTTCCAATAAAAGTGTCGAGTATAGCCTTTGCCATGCTTATTTTGCAAGTATATATGTGGCTGTTTCAAAACAGAAAGTTTTTTGTTCTTGCATGAATTCTCTAGAAAAGTTAGAATGTGATAAAATGTTGAAACTTTTTGCACAATAAGCTATGATAATTTTTCTATAGTGTGGATCTTCTAGCATTCTTTACAAACTGTCCTGTTTAGATAGATTGCTATTATGATTGCATTGTTTGCATATGTTTACTTGTTTAGTGATTCTATTTGAGGATAGGAGTATTAAATATGCAGAGGCATTTAGCATGCAATGTTAAATTATAATTTTAGTGATTTTCTATAGTAGAGAATGATAAGGTTTTGCATTGATTTATACTAACTTATCTCATGAGTTCCTGTTGAGTTTTGTGTGGATGGAGTTTTTAAGATTTAGGGAAACCAGGATATAAAAGGAATTAAGGAGACACAAAAGCTCAAGCATGGGGATGCCCAAGGCATCCTAAGATAATATTTCAAGAAGTCCCAAGCATCTAAGCTTGGGGATGCCCCGGTAGGCATCCCACCTTTCTTTTTCAATAATTATCGGTTAGTATCGGTTGAGCCTAAGTTTTTGCTTCTTCACATGAGTTGTGCTATTCTTGGAATGCCATTTTATTTTGTTTTGCTTGCTGTTTTGATAAAATATTTTGATCTGGACGTTTTTAAATGAGAGAGTCCTCAAATAACTACCCATTTACTTAACTACTTGTTTGATCTTCACTTATATCTTTTTGGAGTAGTTTGTCGAACACTCTCATGCTTCACTTATATTAATTTGAGAGTTGATACTAGTGATGGAAATTTGCACAATATATAAATTTAGTCTCAAAGTGATAGATATTCAAGAGGGATATAATAAAAACTTTCATGTTGATCATTGAATACGATAAGTTTGATTCCTTGCAATAGTTTTGCAATATGGAGATAATAATAGGTGAGTCATGTTGGTGAGTAATTATGCTTTAGTAAGAATATTGGTGTTAAGGTTTGTGATTCCCTATGCAAGCACGAAACTCAATAGTTATGCAATGAAATTACATCCTACTTGTGGTGCATTATTCAGTGTTAGTTATGCTTAATGCCTGTTTATGAGAATTTTTGTTTATTGGTTGTTGCTTCTCAATATTTTTGCTAGCCTCCATTTGTACTAAGTGGAAATACTACTTGTGCATCCAAAATCCTTAAACTCAGTTATGCCATATGAGTCCACCATACGTACCTATATGCGGTACTTTCGTGCCGTTCTAAGCAAATTTGTATGTGCCATCTCTAATTTTCAAAATAAACTTCCTTTTTGTGTGCTCGTACCGCTCATGAAGCGGCAGGTGGTGGCCAATATTTTCCATGCTAGATGTGTTATTCTCAAGATGAGTGTTTATTCACTTGTCATTGCATGAGAGTACGACGGTAATAGGGATGCCCAGTCCTAAAATGAAAAAGAAATTTACTTTATGTTGTCAAATAATAAATTCCTTGGGAAGTGTTGGTATGGATGGCACCCGTGGATACGGCTAGTTGTGGAGCGTGAAAGTATGGTGGAAAAAGGAATAAACTTTATTTTATGTTTGGCAACCGCCTATGATATATCTAGCATGGAAAGTGTTGGGAATTACTCGGTCGTTTTCGTTTACGGGAAAAGGATGCCTCCCAAAATATTTTATCTCTCAATTTAAGCTTTGAGCTATGGCACCTCTACAAATCCCTACTCCCCTGTGAAGGGCCTATCTATTTACTTTATGCAATTTTTATTTTTATTTGAGTCTCCATCTTCTCTTATAAAGCACCAACTAAGTGGCACTATGATCATACTTGAGCATTGGATGTAGCTAATATGCGAGTGTGCTTCATGAATGGATCAATGATTGAGCATGATGGGCTAGGGATAACTTTCTTCACTACTAGGAAAATGCTTATAGGTAGACATTTAGCAGTAGCGTTGGTTAGATACCCCTCACTACTGCTATTTACCAGTAGCGCCGGCCAGCACCAGCGCTACAAGCGCACGTTAGCAGTAGCGCTGGATTTCACAACCTGCGCTACTGCTAATGGGCCACGCTCTCGGCCCCCCGTTGCAGCTTTAGCTATAGCGCTGGGCCTCCTCCCCCGCGCTGCCGCTAAGCCCACCTCTGCTTCCTCCCACGCCGTCCCGCGCACCACTCCTCTCCCCTCACTCACACTCACACGCTCACACCAGATCGAATCCCTCAATCGTCCCCCGATCCGGCCGCCGCCCCCGCGTCCTACTCCGACCGCCCTCCCCCGCGCGGGCCCCTCTTCCTCCGTCGGCCGCCCTTCCCCGCACCGGCGCTCCTCCCCTGCCGGCCGTCCTCCCTCACCGGCCCTCCTCCCCCGCCGGCCGCCCCCCGCGCCGGCCCTCCTCCACCGAGAGGTACTCCTCCCTCCTTCCTCCTCCCTCCCTCCCTAGTTATACTTATTAGAGAGTAGTTAATTATTTTGAATCCTAGTTGAAAAAAACTGTAGGTTCTTAGAATAATTTAGGTGTTTTAGTTGAATTTTTTGGTGTTTTAGTTAAATTTGTAGGTGTTTTAGTTAAAAATGTAGGTTCTTAGAATAATTTCGGTGTTCTTAGAATAATGTTGAATTTGTTTTAAGTGTATTTAAAAGAGTTTTAGGTGTTTTAGTTGTTTTAGGTGTAGTTAACAGGATTTTAGGTGGCTTAGTTGTTTTAGGTGTGGTTAACAGAATTTTGGGTGTTTTAGTTGTTTTAGGTGTAGTTAACAGAATTCTAGGTATTTTTTTAGTTAAAGCAATTGTTGTTATTTTTTTAGTTAAAGCAATTTTTCCTGTTATATGCAAATTTGTAGTGGGCATGTCATATTTTGAACCTGTCACATTTTGGACATGTCATATTTTTCCGAGTGGCCTATGTTTTGCCAGAAATGTCGATTCGTTTACGTTCTGGCAAATTTCACGCTCTCGATTGGTCCTGTTTTTAGCAAAGGTCATGCCAAATTTCGCTAAGTGTTTATTAATTTTGTTTTCATAATTAAGAATTTTGTTCTCGAAGTCGACGATGCCTATCCCGCATCCTCGTCGTCGACTCGGCAGAGAACTCCTGGTTGAGCCGAGGGGCCATGTCCGGGACTGGGCTCCGCCGGGCTGGTACTGGGTTGTGCTACCTTCTGGTGAGCGCAGCTTAGTGAGGAGCCAGCCCGTCGTCGACCCAGAGCTTCTTTGGTGGCGGTCACGTGGGCCTGCATCGATGGAGAGGCTTGAGTCCCCCGCGTAGGTGGTACAAGACCGTGTCACGGAGGAGAACGCGCACGTCCAGCGCTACTTGGTTGCGTTGGCGAACGACCGGTTCTCCAATACCTGGCAGATTCTTTGGGGATCTCATCGGAGCTATGATTCGGTGATGGTTCCTTCTCTTTGGGTGTCCACCGCGGCCCAGTGAACCTAGAGGAGCTATTATTCAAGATGTATTAGTGATATTATATGATGATCTTTGCTACAAACTACTATATATGTATTTGATGATGGATTATTAATTACCTATTAGTTATTTGCTTATTGAATGCAAAAAGATGAGCGCAGTTTGTGCTACAAACTACTATATATGTATTCATGATGGATTATATGATGATCTTTGCTACAAACTACTACAAACTACAAATTTTAGGAAATGTCTGACGACGAAGGGGAATTCGCTATGTGCGATTACTACGAAGATGAGCGCGGTTTGTGCCACAGGCCTCACCTGGTAGAAGGTCGGCGCTTCAGCATCAAGCTCCAAGAGACCTTCGATGTTGATATGGTACGCAATGATGATAAGTGTTTTTTGTTATTTTTGCACGACTTCTCTGCTTCTTCAACGTGTAATTTCCGTCTTTTACAATTCGACTAGCTTATCCCATGCCATGCAAGACGCTATGTCTTGGAGAAGATGGGTTTTGAAGATCATGAAAGCATGGAGACAAAGATAATTCAACTAAGGACCCATCATGGTTATGATTTTGCTGTAAAACTATACAATTCTGTGAACTCATCCAATTTTGGTTGCCCGAATTGGGAAGCCCTTTCCAAGGCGTATGATTTTCATGAGGGTATGCTTCTCACCTTCGATCTTGGTGATCCTGACATCGACGAAAATGATATGACCATTTGGGTCCTTGTTGACACGCTTCCAGTTCTACCGCTGTGTGAGTTTCTTAAACATATTTACTAAGTAATTTATATTGTTTATTTCATAATATTTGACAGCTTATTTCCATTGACAGTTTATTTTCATTCTTCAAAAAATGTACCAGAACCTACTACTACAATGATGAAGCACAATTAACTTATAAGGAGAAAGATGGTCTTATCGCATTTTTTACTGATCTTGAGAATTACAATAGCTATTATCGAATTCCTCAAAATTATGGTCAATATGTGCCACTAGTGCACGTGGTGTGCTACGATAACATCAATGGAGATAGCATGGTAAGATTTTCTACTATTACGACATCCGTGCATCTTTTGCATAAATTTTTCTAAAACTAAACTACATTGCTAACTACAGAGTTATTACTATGTTTTTGAACAGAAAATCCCGATGGATTGTGTGCCTCATCTGATGTTGCCAAGAGGTCGTGTTGATGTTATGAGCTTACGGCCACCACGGCCAGGTCAGCCGTAGTATCCACATCACTCCTGTTCATATCGGATTTCTAAAAGCGAGGAAGCCATGATAATAAATGATTGGAAAAAATGTTTCGACCATCATAGACAGCTACTTGGAAGTAACATTGTGTGTAGGCCAAGACTTGGAGACAGGATGATCTCCGTTCTTCATTATGGAGAGTCCAGTTTACTTAATGAAGAGTCAATGCCTATCTTGTTTTATATTTTACCTAAGAGAGGGTAGAGTAGGTCCTATGTAGAATGTGTTATTATGTGCTACAATGTGTTAGAGTTCATGAGGAGGATGAGGAGTTGTGATTATGACTAGTGACCAACTTGTTATATATATGATGTCTCATTGACGAACATTGTTTGGTGGTGATGACTAGTGGTAATGAATATGCTATTTAAACAGACTAGTTCATGATGAGTTGTTATAGTATAAAAGATATATCTGCTTAAACATGTACAACGCCAAAATACTAAAAAAAACATAAATGTTAGCAGTAGTGCTGGCCTAAAATCGTGCTACTAGTACTTGAACTTACCAGTAGCGTTGATCTAGAAACGCGCTACTGCTACAAAATAGCTGTAGCGCCGTAGCAGTAGCGCTGGTGCCCGCGCTACTGGTAGCACAAAAACCAGCACTACTGGTAAGCTTTTCACTAGTAGTGTTAGTGTTGATAGTTTGAAAGACATGGTTGCTTGGTGGTATGCTTGAGTATTGAAATCTTCATGTCAAAACTAGACTATTGATGTGAACCATATAAGAGTCCAAATGTCCATGCTACAAAAGAAAAGAATATGTGATGAACATGTTAGGCAGCATTCCACATCAAAAATTCTGTTTTTATCATTTACCTACTTGAGTACGAGTAGGAATTAAGCTTGGGGATGCTGATACATCTCCAACGCATCTATAATTTTTGCTTGTTCATGCTATTATATTATCATTCTTGGATGTTTTACAATCATTTTATAACAACGTTATATCATTTTTTGGGACTAACCTATTGACATAGTGCCTAGTGCCAGTTGTTGTTTTTTTGCATACCAAATGGAGTCCAAACACAGTGAAATTTTTTGGAGAATTTTTCTGGACTAGAAGACACCTGGTGGGCCAAAGAAGAACCAGAGGGGGGCTTCGAGTGGAGCACAACCCACTAGGGCGCGCCTGTTGGTCCAGGCGCACCCAGGTGGGTTGTGCCCACCTGGGTGGCCTCCCGCACCGCCTCTTCGCCCTATAAATTGTCAAATATACCAAAAACCATAAGGGAGTTGATACATCACTAGTTTCGCCACCGCAAGCCTCTTTAGCCATGAAAAACCAATCTGGACCCTATTCCGGCACCCTTCCGGAGGGGGAAATCATCACCGGAGGCCATCTTCATCATCCCGACAGCCACCATGATGAGGAGGGAGTAGTCCACCTCGGGGCTAAGGGTTTGTACCAGTAGCTATGTGTTTAATATCTCTCTCTCATGTTCTTGAGATGGCACGATCTTGATGTATCGCGGTTTGTTAATATAGTTGGATCATATGGTGCTTCTCCCTCTCTATCTTGTTGTGATGAATTGAGTTTTCCCTTTGAGATTTCATTCTTAGCGGATTGAATATTTTTATGGATTTGTGAGCACTTGATATATGTCTTGCATATGAATACCCGTGGTGACAATGGGGTATACTATTGATTCACTTGACATATGTTTTCGCACTCAACTCGCGGATTCCCAAGGTGCCAATGGGGTAATTTATGCATAGGGGTTGACTCACGTTCTCGGCTTTTGTTTCTCCGGTAGAAATCTTGGGTCACTCTTTGAGGTTCTTTGTGTTGGATTGAGTATTATGAATCTGAATTCGCTTTGGTGTTATTTTAGTACGAACTCTTGATAGATCGATCGGAAAGAATAACTTGGTGTTATTTTAGTATGAACTCTTGATAGATCGATCGGAAAGAATAACTTGGTGTTATTTTAGTACGAACTCTTGGATAGATCGATTGGAAAGAATAGCTACAAACAATTTCTTCTTATGTTCTCCGCTAGATCGGAACTTTGGAGTGATTCTTCATCGCACTTTGAGGGATGGTTATATGATCCAATTTTATTAGCATTGTTGAGAGATTGCACTAGCGAAAGTACGGACCGTAGGCCTCATTTTCAAGCATTGGAATACTATTGGTGCTCACTTTTGTTACTTGCTATCTTTCTATTTTTTATTGTTCCTATTACAAAAATCAATATCTACTATCATTACTACACTTGTATCACCATCTCTTCGCTGAACTAGTGCACCTATACAAATTAGCATTGTATTTGGTGTGTTGGGGACACAAGAGACTCTTGGTTATTTGGTTGCAGGGTTGTTTGAGCGAGACCATCTTCATCCTATGCCTCCCACGGATTGATAAAACTTAGGTCATCCACTTGAGGGAGATTTGCTACTGGCCTACAAAACTCTGCACTTGGCGGCCCAACACAAGTCTACAAGAACAAGTTGTGTAGTAGACTAATATGTCTCCAACATATCTATAATTTTTGATTGTTCCATGCTATTATATTATATGTTTTGGATGTTTATATGTATAATATGCTATTTTATATTATTTTTGGGACTAACCTATTAACCTAGAGCCCTGTGCCAGTTTCTGTTTTTTGCCTGTTTTAGAGTTTCGCAGAAAAGCAATACCAAACGGAATGAAACTTTCGCGGTGATCTTTCTTGGACCAGAAGAAAACCAGGAGACTTGGAGATGAAGTCGGAGACTCAACAAGGCGGCCACGAGGGTGGAGGGCGCGTCCAGGGGGTAGGGCGCGCCCCCTACCTCGTGGGCCCCTCTGAGCTCTCTTGACCTAATTCTTTCGCCTATATATACTCTTATACCCCAAAACCATCAGGGGGAGCCACGAAAACACTTTTCCACCGCCGCAACCTTCTGTACTCATGAGATCCCATCTAGGGGCCTTTTCTGGCATCCTGCCGGAGGGGAATTCGATCATGGAGGGCTTCTACATCAACACCATTACCCTTCAGATGAAGCGTGAGTAGTTTACCACAGACCTACGGGTCCATAGCTAGTAGCTAGATGGCTTCTTCTCTCTCTTCTCAATACCATGTTCTCCTGGATGTTCTTGGAGATCTATTCGATGTAATATTCTTTTGCGGTGTGTTTGCCGAGATCCGATGAATTGTGGATTTATGATCAGATTATCTATGAATATTATTTGAGTCTTCTCTGAATTCTTATATGCATGATTTGATATCTTTACAAGTCTCTTCGAATTATCGGTTTAGTTTGGCCTACTAGATTGGTTTTTCTTGCAATGGGAGAGTGCTTAGCTTTGGGTTCAATCTTGCGGTGTCCTTTCCTAGTGAGAGTAGGGGCAGCAAGGCACATATTGTATTGTTGCCATCGAGGATAAAAAGATGGGGTTTTCATCATATCGTTTGAGTTAATTCCTCTACGTCATGTCATCTTACTTAATGTGTTACTCTATTCTTCTTGAACTTAATACTCTAGTGCAGGCAGGAGTCGGCCAATGTATGGAGTAATAGTAGTAGATGCAGAATCGTTTCGTTCTCCTTGACACGAATGTGATGCATATGTTCATGATAATTGCCTTAGATATAGTCATAATTATGCGCTCTTCTATCAATTGCTCGGCAGTAATTTGTTCACCCACCGCATTATTTGTTATCTTGAGAGAAGCCACTAGTGAAACCTATGGCCCCGGGTCTCTTTTCCATCATATAAGTTCTCTTTTCCATCATACTAGTTTCCAATCTACTATTTTGCAATCTTTTACTTTCCGATCTATAAACCAAAAATACCAAAAATATTTACTTTACCGTTTATATATCTCTATCAGATCTCACTTTTGCAAGCTACCCTGAAGGGATTGAGAACCCCTTTATCACGTTGGTTGCAAGTTGTTGATTGTTTGTTCAGGAATTCGGTGACTTGTGCGTCGTCTCCTACTGATTGACACCTTGGTTCTCAAACTAAGGGAAATACTTACTCTACTTTGCTGCATCACCTTGTCCTCTTCAAGGGAAAAACCAACGCAAGCTCAAGAGGTAGCAGGAAGAATTTCTGGCGCCGTTGCTGGGGAGATTTACGCCAAGTCAAGTCAAGATTTGTCTCCCGTCAACTTGCCAATTTCTGGCACCGTTGCCAGGGAGATCTACGCCAAGTCAAGCCATGCCAAGTACCCATCATAAACTGTCCTCTCTTGCATTACATTATTCGCCATTTGCCTCTCGTTTTCCTCTCCTCACCTCTAAAACAATTTTCGAAAAGATTTGCCTTTTCTTCGCCCCTCTCCCTTATGTCTTTTTGTTTGTGTTTCCATGTGCCTTCTATTTGCTTGCTAAAAATCTATTGATATTGATCCACTTAAAGTGTTCTACTTGGATCATCTTCGGTCTATATGTGCTTGTGCTGAAACACCAACTAGTTTAGTTGAGGGAAAATCTTTAGATGAGCATGCTCATTTTGTGCGTCACCATTTGTCTGAAAAAGGGAGACTCTTATGGAATCAAATAAATAGTTTACTTTGATGCTTGAAATATTTGCGAAATTTATGATTTAATTGTTGCTTGGAGAACCCTAAAAAACACCTTCCCTACCTATGTGAGTTTAATGACAATGAAATCTTATCTTCTTATGCCAAAGGTGTTTATAATTACTATGATATCACACAAATTGAAGAATTTGTTGCTTTTAAGGGTGCTTATGAAGTTGCTTCTTTGATTGAAAAGTATGATATTACTGTTTACAAATCTAAAATTTTTGACATACTTAAATATTGCTATGAAAACTATGCTCATAATGTCTATGTCAAAGAATTTATTGAGAGAATGACCGTTGCTTTGGAAGAAAATAATGATATGCATGAATCTATAGATAATTAGGATTCCTATGATTTGATTGAAATATCCCTTGATGAACATGATGCTTGCTATTCTTATGGCCAAGATGCCAATATTTATGAAGATGAATTTTCTATAGTTCCTTATGTTAAACATGAGATTATTTCTATTGCACCCATACTTGATAGTTCCTTGAATGAAAGGCATGATTGCAATGATGTTATTTCAACTTATATTAATGTCAATTGTGTTGATGATATGCAAAACCCTAAGCTTGGGGATGCTAGTTTTGCTACGTCTACTATTTGTTGCAATGATCATAATTGGGGTGATTTTTCTTATGATCTTGAAAATTTATTTAAGCCCCATGATGAATATGAGATTGATAATAATGTTTGCAATAATATTGAAAGTGGGTTTGGAAGAGTGTCAACTTTAGATCCCACATATTTGGAGAATGTTCAATCTTATGAATTTTTTAATAAAAGTGGGTTTGGAGAGATCATGACTTTAGTTAATATTAATCCCACTATTTTGGAAGAGTGTCAACTTCGCATGCATGTGGTCATGTTGAGAATATGTTATTTGATAGCTATATTGTTGAATTTTCTTATGATCCTACATGTAATTATTATGAGAGAGGAAAATATGGTTGTAGAAATTTTCATGTTACTAAATTACCCCTCTTCATGTTGAGATTGCTATTGTCACTTTCTTTTTCCTTGCATATGCTAGTTTTTGCTTGCCTTGATAATTTGTTTGCTTATAAAATGCCTATGCATAGGAAGTATGTTAGACTTAGATGTGTTTATCACGTGTTTTATGATGCTCTCTTTGTGCTTCAATTCTTCTCTTTTATGTGAGCATCATTGAAATTATCAATGCCTAGCTAAAAGGCTTTAAAGAAAAGCACCTGTTGGGAGACAACCCAATATTTTTTGTTCCTATTTAGTAAAAAATAATTCATCTAGCCTCTAGTTGGATGTGGTTTTATGTTTTAATTAGTGCTTGTGCCAAGTTAAACCTTTAGGATAGCTTATGGTGATAGTTGTGTTGATCCTGCCGAAAAACAGAAACTTTTGCACCCAGTAAATAATTTTTAGAATTTTATTGAAATGTGCTTTTGATCTGATTCTTTTTGCTATGGATTGGTAAACAAATTTCTTAGGTGGTCCTAATTTTTCAGAATTTTTCGAGTTACAGAAGTATTTGAGAGTTACAGATAGCTACAGTCTGTTCTGTTTTTGACATATTCTTTTTTCTATGTGTTGTTTGCTTATTTTGATGAATCTATGGGTAGTATCGGGGGGGGTGGTATGAACCATGGAAAAGTTAGAATACAGTAGATATTACACTAATATAAATAAATAATGAGTTTTCAACAGTACCTTAAAGTGGTGAATTATTTTCTTATACTAACGGAGCTCATGAGATTTTCTGTTCAGTTTTGTGTTGTGAAGTTTTCAAGTTTTGGGTAAGGATTTGATGGATATGGAATAAGGAGTGGCAAGAGCCTAAGCTTGGGGATGCCCAAGGCACCCCAAGGTAATATTTCAAGGACAACCAAAATCCTAAGCTTGGGGATGCCCCGGAAGGCATCCCCTCTTTCATCTTCGTCTATCGGTAACTTTACTTGAGGCTATATTTTTATTCACCACATGATATGTGTTTTGCTTGGAGCGACTTGTATGATTTGAGTACTTGCTTTTTAGTTTACCACAATCATCCTTGCTGTACACACCTTTTGGGAGACACACCTGAATCATGATTTATTAGAATACTCTATGTGCTTTAATCATATCTTTTGAGCTAGGCAATATTGCTCTAGTGCTTCACTTATATCTTTTTAGAGCACGGCGGTGGCTTCATTTTATAGAAATTTATGAACTCTCATGCTTCACTTATATTATTTCGAGAGTCTTTTAGAACATGATGGTAATTTGCTTTGGTTATAAATTTAGTCCTAATATGATAGGCATCCAAGAGGGATATAATAAAAAATTCATATAAAGTGCATTGAATACTATGAGAAGTTTGATTCTTTATGATTGTTTTGAGATATGAAGATGGTGATATTAGATTCATGCTGGTGGAGTAATTGTGAATTTGAGAAATACTTGTGTTGAGGTTTGTGAGTCCCGTAGCATGCACGTATGGTGAACCGTGATGTAGCGAAGTAGGAGCATGAAGTATTTATTGATTGTCTTCCTTATGAGTGACAGTTGGGGACAAGCGATGGTCTTTTCCTACCAATCTATCCCCCTAGGAGCATGCGCGTAGTACTTCGTTTGATGACTAATAGATTTTTGCAATAAGTATGTGAGTTCTTTATGGCTAATGTTGAGTCCATGGATTATACGCACCCTCACCCTTCCACCATTGCTAGCCTCTCTTGTGCCGCGCAAATTTCGCCGGTACCATACACCCACCATATACCTTCCTCAAAATAGCCATCATACCTACCTATTATGGCATTTCCATAGCCATTACAAGATATATTGCCATGCAACTTTCCACCGTTCCATTTATTATGACACGCTTCATCATTGTCATATTGCTTTGCATGATCTTGAAGTTGACATCGTATTTGTGGCAAAGCCACCTTTCATAATTCTGTCATACATGTCACTCTTGATTCACTGCACATCCCGGTACACCGCCAGAGGCATTCACATAGAGTCATATTTTGTTCCAAGCATTGAGTTGTAATTTTTTGAGTTGTAATTAAATAGAAGTGTGATGATCATCATTATTAGAGCATTGTCCCATGTGAGGAAATAAAAAAAGAGGCCATAAAAGAAAGAGAAAGGTCCAAACAAAAAAATGAGAGAAAAGGATAGAAGGGGAAATGTTACTATCCTTTTTCCACACTTGTGCTTCAAAGTAGCACCGTGATCTTCATGATACAGAGTCTCTTATTTTGTCACTTTCATATACTAGTGGGAATTTTTCATTATAGAACGTGGCTTGTATATTCCAATGATGGGCTTCCTCAAATGCCCTAGGTCTTCATGAGCAAGCAAGTTGGATGCACACCCACTTAGTTTCTTTTTGAGCTTTCATACACTTATAGCTCTAGTTCATCCGTTGCATGGCAAACCCTACCCACTCACATTGATATCTATTGATGGGCATCTCCATAGCCCGTTGATACGCCTAGTTGATGTGAGACTATCTCCCTCTTTTTGCCTTCTCCACAACCACCATATTCTCTTCCACCATAGTGTTATGTCCATGGCTCACACTCATGTATTGTGAAAGTTGAAAAGGTTTGAGAACATCAAAGTATGAAACAATTGCTTGGCTTGTCATCGGGGTTGTGCATGATTTGAGTATTTTGTGTGATGAAGATGGAGCATAGCCAGACTATATGATTTTGTAGGGATAAGCCTTCTTTGGTCATGTTATTTTGAGAAGACATAATTGCCTTGTTAGTATGCTTGAAGTATTATTGTTTTTATGTCAATATTAAACTTTGTTGAATCTTTCAGATCTGAACATTCATGCCACAATAAAGAGAATTACATGGATAAATATGTTAGGTAGAATTCCACATCAACAATTCTGTTTTTATCATTTACCTACTCGAGGACGAGCAAGAATTAAGCTTGGGGATGCTTGATACGTCTCCAACGTATCTATAATTTTTTATTGTTCCATGTTATTATATTATCTGTTTTGGATGTTTTATATGCATTGATATGCTATTATATATCATTTTTGGGACTAACCTATTAACCTAGATTGAGTGCCAGTTTCTAGTTTTTTTGCCTGTTTTAGAGTTTCGTAGAAAAAGAATACCAAAGGGAGTCCAAACGGAATGAAACTTTTGCGATGATCTTTCTTGGACCAGAAGCAAACCAGGAGACTTGGAGATGAAGTCGGATACTAAACGAGGCGGACACGAGGGTGGAGGGCGCGCCCAGGGGGTAGGGCGCGCCCCCTACCTCGTGGGCCCCTTGGAGCTCTCCTGCCCAAATTCTTTTGCATATATATATACTCTTATACCCCAAAACCATCAGGGAGATCCACGAAAAATACTTTTCCACCGCTGCAACCTTCTATACCCGTGAGATCCCATCTAGGGGCCTTTTCCGGGATCCTACCGGAGGGGGATTCGATCACGGAGGGCTTCTACATCAACACCATTACCCTTCCGATGAAGCATGAGTTGTTTACCACAGAACTACGGGTCCATAGCTGTAACACCCCGGATCCGATGCGCCAGGTGTCCGCTAGTTATTTGCCGTTGTTGCCATGTCATTGCTTGCGTGTTGCATTTCACCATGTCATCATTTGCATTTTATCATGTCATCATGTGCATTTCATTTTGCATACGTGTTCGTCTCATGCTTCCGAGCCTTTTCCCCGTTGTCCGTTTTGCAATCCGGCGCTCCTATGTCATCCGGCGTCCCCTCTTCTCCCTTCTCTTGTGTGGGCATTAAACCTTCTCGGAATGGCCCGAGGTTTGCCAAGCGGCCTTGGTATAGCACCGGTAGACCGCCTGTCAAGTTTCGTGCCATTTGGAGGTCGTTTGATACTCCAACGGTTAACCGGGTAACCGTAAAGCCCTCTTTTGTTTCAGGCCAACACCCCTTCCAAAGTGGCCCAAAACCCATTTAACTCCCCTCCATGCTCTCGGTCGTTCGATCACGATCGCGTGGCCGAAAACCGTTCCTCATTTGGACACTCCTAGCTCCCTCTACCTCTATATATAGACCCTCCCCCGTTTTTCCCACAGATCAAACCCTAGCAATCTCCTCCCCGCGCCGCCGGACGCGTCCACGTCGCGTCGGACATGTCCGTCCGCCACGTCGCTGCAGCCAATCATATCATGCCACGTCACCCGCGCCGCCGCCCTCCACCTCTCGCGCGCTGCCACGTCGCCTGTCCGCTCCATCGCCCCCGCGCCCGGCCATGAGGCCCGCGCGGACCCGCCTGCCCGCGCCGCCGCCGCTGCTTCGCCGCGCGCAGCGCCGAAAGCCGCCTCCGCCCGGCGAAGCTCCGCCCGCCGGCGCTTCGCTCCGCCGCCGCGGCCGCCTTTCGCCGCGTCGCCTCCGTCGCCGGGCGGGAAGGCTTCGAGCTCGCTGCCCGTCGCCCCACCTCCGCCTCCGTCCGCCTCTGCCGCCTGAGCTCCCGCGACAAGCCCCGAGCCCGCTGGCGAGCTCCTGCTCCCGCTGCGTCGCAGGCGCTGCCGACCCGCTGCCGCTGAACGGAACCCGACGCCGGATCCGCCTCGCCGGATCGACCTCCTCCGCCTCCCGTCGCCGAGGCCGCCGTCCTCCGTCGCCGTCGGTTCTTTGGCCGCCTCGCCTAAATCCCGATCGGGAGAGACGACGGCGGCGTCTTGGGCGCGTGGGCAGCGCCTCCGCCCCAGCCCAGCTCCCTGTGCCCAGCAAGGCTTCTTCCTGCCCGCCTCCTCCTTCCTTCGGGCCAAAGCCCATGGTGAGGCCACCCAGCGCCCCTCCTTTTTTTTTTTTTCTCTCTGTTGGCCCGAGCAGTTTGGCCCATGTCTTTTTTTTTTTCCGTCCTGCGATTTTGCCATTTATCCAGAGATTCCAGATTTGCAAGAAAGTCCTCAAGTTCATGCATATAATAACTCTTAAACTGTGCATCGGATTAAAATGATTTAAATATGTAAAATGCTTAGTTTTTCGTCTAGTTTAATAATATGCCACTTTCATCCCATGTTAATATGTTTAAAATGATGTTTGTTTAAATTTGCTCAAATGCCATGCTAAAATGATTTAATTCATAACTATTTAACCGTAACTCCGAACTTAATAAACTTTATATGTATTTGGGGTGGAAAAATGCCTAGATTAACATGGTCCACTTTATTTTCCTGTTTAACAACTTTAAAATATGTTTTAGGGCAGAACAGTACCTAATCCATAGATATGCACATGGGGTTTTTCCGGACTTGTTGTTCGTTGTTTCCGGCCTCATTTAAACTTGCCTAGGTAGGTAGTTTTGTTATGCTTCACCCCTTGCCATGTTAATCAACATTTAATATTGTTGGGTAGCTTAACAAGAGAGAACTAAATAAATGTATGTGGTGTTCAATCAATATGCAACTCGTTGCATATTGAGCTCCACTTAATTTGTAGTGTTGTTTGTTGCACTTTGCCATGCCATGCTATTTAAACCGGACATGCATCATACTTGCTTGCGCATCATGCCATGTTTTATGTGATGGTTGTTTACCATGTTGTTTGTTTCTTTCCGGGTGCTTTCTCTCGTTAGCTTCGGTTTCGTTCCGGAGTTGTGAGGGTTCGTTCGACTACGTCCGTTTGTCTTCTTCATGGAATCGTTCTTCTTCCTTGCGGGATCTCAGGCAAGATGATCATACCCTCGAAATCACTACTATCTTTGCTATGCTAGTTTGCTCGCTCTTTTGCTATGCCAATGCTGCGATGCCTACCTTTTGCTTGTCAGCCTCCCAAATTGCCATGTCAAACCTCTAACCTTTGTCACCATTCCTAGCAAACCGTTGTTTGGCTATGTTACCGCGTTGCTCAGCCCCTCTTATAGCGTTGTTAGTTGCAGGTGAAGATTGAAGTTTGTTCCTTGTTGGAACATGGAGAAATTGTTCCTTGTTGGAACATGTTTACTTGTTGGGATATCACAATATCTTTTATATTATTAATGCATCTATATACTTGGTAAAGGGTGGAAGGCTCGGCCGTATGCCTGGTGTTTTGTTCCACTCTTGCCGCCCTAGTTTCCGTTATACCGGTGTTATGTTCCCGGATTTTGCGTCCCTTACGCGGTCGGGTGATTTATGGGACCCCCGACAGTTCGCTTTGAATAAAACTTGTCCAGAAGGCCCAACATTGCCTTTTACCATTTGCCTCACCTAGCCCTTTTCTTCCCTTGGGTTTCGGAGCCCGAGGGTCATCTTTATTTTAACCCCCCGGGCGGTGCTCCTTCGAGTGTCGGTCCAACTCGAAGCGATGTCCGGCCCCTGGGCAACTGTGGTCTATGCCAACCCGACGTCTGCTCATCCGGTGTGCCCCGAGAACGAGATATGTGCAGCTCCTATCGGGATTTGTCGGCACAAAGGAGGCTTTGCTGGTCTTGTTTTACCATTGTCGAAATGTCTTGATGTACCGGATACCGAGTCGATCGGAGTGTCTTGGGTGAAGGTCTATTCCTTCGATGATCGCGAGAGCCTGTCATGGGCTAAGTTGGGACACCCCGCAGGTTTAAACTTTCGAGAGCCGTGCCGCGGTTATGTGGCAGATGGGAATTTGTTAATGTCCGGTTGTAGAAAACCTGAAGTTGACCTTAATTAAAATACATCAACCGCGTGTGTTACCGTGATGGTCTCTTTCCGGCGGAGTCCGGGAAGTGAACACGGTGTTGGAGTTATGCTTGACGTAGGTTGCTATAGGATCACTTCTTGATCATACTTTTATCAATCGTGCTTTGCCTTCTCTTCTCGCTCTCATTTGCGTATGTTAGACACCATATATGCTAGTCGCTTGCTGCAGCTCCACCTCATGCCTTTACCTTACCCATAAGCTTAAATAGTCTTGATCTCGTGGGTGCGAGATTGCTGAGTCCCCGTGGCTCACCAGATACTTCCAAAACCAGTTTGCAGGTGCCTATGTTACCGAGCAGGTGACGCAATCAAGCTCAAGGAGGAGCTCGATGAAGATCTTGCCCTTTGTGTTGTTTCGTTCTAGTTGATCAGTAGTGGAGCCCAGTTGGGGTCGATCGTGGACCTTTTGTCGCATTTGGGGTTCTTCTTTTATTTTGGTTCCGTAGTCGGACCTTGATTGTATCTGGATGATGTAATGCTTTATTCTTGTAATTGTGTGAAGTGGCGATTGTAAGCCAACTATGTATCTTTTCCCCTTATGTATTACTTGGTTTGTGTGAAGATTACCTCACTTGCGACATTGCTTTCAATGCGGTTATGCCTCTAAGTCGTGCTTCGACACGTGGGAGATATAGCCGCATCGAGGGCGTGACAAGTTGGTAATCGAGCCTTCCCGACCTTAGGAGCCCCACGCTTGATCGCTTTTAGTGGCGAGTTGTGTCTAGAAAAATGTTTTGAGTCATTTAGGATTATATATATCGGAGAGTTTAGGAATTCTTTTTACTCCCGGTCCTTCGACCTTACGGTGAGGTATCCCGACGAGAGTTTTGACTCTTCTCTTCTCAAATTTCACTAAAAATTTTTTTAGGATCACGCTGGTATCTTGGAATCGTTCGATGGTTTTATGATGACAACATTGTCTTGGTTGCCTCGACATTTAGGGGTTGTGGCGGTGTCCCGGGAGTTGAGCTCCGAGGTGTTGTCGTCATAATTTTATCGTTGCAGATTCGGAATACCGAGTTTAGTACGTCGACATCGAAAATCTCTTTTATGCAGTTGTTGGTGAGATAACCCGCTAACCCAAAGATCGAGGTGAGTACGGAGTATTGCCATGACTCATATAACGGATGCTTTTCAAGGTTGAGGTAGACGATTTCGAAGGTTTCTTGGTTATGTGTTGACGGATGGATACAAATGGATGTAGGGATTGTTAGTTTGAGTGAGATATATTGCTCCCTGTATCCCCAACACCAGATTGCATAACCGAAAGTTTCGGGAGTTTCATAGGTGGGAATTCAAGTAGCTCTTAGGATATCTTTCCGACGGATGTATGATATGAAATTGGGGTTCGACGCCTAGTGGTCCGCCTATTCACGGTTGGTTTTACAAATGGTCTCGTTGTGTCTTAAAGAGTCCTTGGCTATGCCGACTGGGACACTTCGTATGTCATGTGCCTTGCCTTGTACATGATGGTGCTGTACGATTGAGCCCGTGTAGGCCCCACCACGAAAACTTCGGACGAAATCTCTATCATATGTTTGTTCCGGCTTATTCTGCAAGCCAGTCCTTTGTTTTTGTTTTGAGTTGTGGTATTCGAGTTGCTTCAATGTCAAGTGTTGATTCCATACCTTTCTGAAATGGTGTTCTCATATTTCTATGTGAATACTAATCCTTCTTGATCATTGAGGTTGTCATGTTAATTCTTTTCCTACCGGTGCGCTTCTCTTCGAGATGATCCCATCATTCTCCCCATCCATGAGATCAATTCTAAGTTTTCTCAACGGTGTTTGTTTCATCCGTCTCCAAGTTGCCTTTGTTTTCCCGCCCACCCCCCCTTTTTCTTCAAGGACTAAGATTTCTATACCAAGTATCCATTTATTCATGCGAAGTTTCTCCATTCTTTTCTGTCAATGTTCTTACCCGGTGGTTCTCAAGAAGATGTTCTACTAGTTCATCATCCTTCATTGTTGTTTCTTCTCCGGTGGATCCTATTAAAGCTTTCGATATTCATCATATTCCTCTCCTCATTTCAATGCTTTCTCATACCGGTGCACCTCATTATCATTCTACTTCTCGCTATTCGTTATTCCGGAGTGCTCAAGATATCTCGGAGATTCGTGTTTCCACTCTGCATTCGTTCAAGCTATTTCGAGGTTGTTATCTCATTCAAGCCATTTTATTCAACCGGTGCAACATCTCTTTTAAATCTTTTCAACGGTGTTTTCTTTTGAGTGGGCCCTAACCCACAGGTCTTTTCCCAGGATCTTACCTGACTCTTCTAATTCTTCCGGAGTTATTCTCAATTCTTTTCAGAGTGTGACGTAAGAATGAATTTCCATCAGTCACATGCCTTCCAAGATCGATTTCAAATCATTTTTTCTTTTGGTCTCAACTTCTTTGTTTTTTCCATTCTACCGGAGTATCTCAATAAATTTTGGTGGCATTCCTCATCGTCTTTTGAAGACCGAAGAAGAGTTTCTCTTTAATCTTGCTCTATTCTCTTCAAGATTCATGGTGCTAGCTTGTTGCCATCCTCTCATAATTGTTTTCGATTGTGAGAATCTTTTTCACCCATACGGAACATTTTAGGAGTCTTTTCAGTTTCATTCCTTGAAGCCCATCATCTCAGTATTATTCATTCAAGCTTTCAGCTCTCGTTCTCCAAATCATACCGGTGCATCATTCAAGTATTCTCTAATCAGCTCGTGATCTATTCGTTCATTTGTATCTAAATCCCCTCAAATATCTTCATTCGTTTTTCCAATTTTCCCCGATGAATTGTGCCTTTGCTACATTCATTCTCAATTCTTACGGTGGTTCTTTCAAGATCTCACTTCCTTCATTATTATATCAATTCATTCGTTGTTTCGAAATCCCACCGGTGGTTCCATCAATACCTTCTCAAGTTTTGATATATCTCTTTTAATCCTTTCTACGAGAATAAGTAGTATGCCAAATCCGTTGATTGTCATCAATTTAATTGGTGAAGGATATGCATAACATAATTCTTATTCTTGTTTATAAGTGATTCATCTTTCTTTCCGGAGTTGGTCATCATATCATAATTCTCGGTTCTAGTGTTTCATCTATTCTTTTTCCGGAGTTCCAAGTTTTCCGCATTATCTCGTCGCGAAGCTCATTCTAAATCATTGCAAGGATTCACCTTCTGTTTTCAATTTCTCTTTCTTTCTATCACCCTTTTGTTTACCGGAGTTCTTCATGGAGGCTCTACATGATGGTTCATCAAGGATTTAATTCCCTTCTCAAAGTTTTCATCGAGATTCTTTCCTAAGGAGCTCAAGCTTTCTTCATATGGTAATCCAGAGTGCAATTCTTTCTACCTTATCATTTGAGGTGGTGTTATATCATTCTTGACAATTTTCCTTCATGTTTCATGATTCCCATGTTGTCAAGAATGAGGTATTTTAAATCCACAAATCTCTTCTTTGGAGTTATCTTGGTATAGATTTCACCTAAAGCCTTTCCTAAGGAATGTTGCTATTTGTGGTGTTTATCTATAGTCCAAGTTGTCTCTCTATCACCTCGGTGGAAGAAGCTTTCATCTCTTTGGTGCTCTCAATCAAATCAATTGTTTCCTTTAGTGGCCGGTTGTCACCTCATAATTTTGAGATGTTTCCATAAGCCCACTACAAACTTATTCTTTTCGTTGTTGATTTTCCAACAACTCCGTTCAATTCTTGTTTGCAAGGATGCTTTCCAAGTTCATTTGTGACAGAAGATGTCATTTTCTTCTCCATTCTATTACTCCAATGATCTATCTTCTATTCTTTCTTCCGGAGGCATTGTGATGTTTTCTTTGACCCATTATATCATTTTGGAGATCATGTTCTTTTCATGCTTATCCATTTAACCGGAGTGTCGTGTTTTCATCCGAGTTCTCTCATCTTATCAAGTTTTGCCTTCCTTCTCAACCGGAGTGCTGTTTGTAATGTTTCTTACCCCTTGTGCCATTCTTTCAATTCCGGAGGCAGTGTGTTGTTGATTTCATCATGTATCCTCTCATCTTGTCAAGTTCATGTTCAATTCCTTCCATTTACAGTCGGAGTGCTGCCCAAATTATATCACTCTTCCTCTCTCATTTTGTTTTAACCGGAGTGGTTTCGAATTCTATCTTGTCCATTAAACTCTTGATTCTTGTCTTTGCAACCTTCAAGTTCTCGTAATACTCCTTGTTACTCTATTCCTACCGGATTGTTTGCAATCTCGTTCATCTTTGTTGTACTCTTTCTTTTAAATTAATCAACCTCTCAAGGTTCGTGGTTTCACTCATTTCTCAAAGGAGCAACTTTGTTTTACCTCTTCTCTTCCTCTTCCGTTTTCCCTCCGGTGCCATCCTAGATCTCGGGACGAGATCCTCTCGTAGTGGTGGAGTGTTGTAACACCCCGGATCCGATGCGCCAGGTGTCCGCTAGTTATTTGCCGTTGTTGCCATGTCATTGCTTGCGTGTTGCATTTCACCATGTCATCATTTGCATTTTATCATGTCATCATGTGCATTTCATTTTGCATACGTGTTCGTCTCATGCTTCCGAGCCTTTTCCCGTTGTCCGCTTTTGCAATCCGCGCCCTATGTCATCCGCGCCCCTCTTCTCCCTTCTCTTGTGTGGGCATTAAACCTTCTCGAATGGTTCGAGGTTTGCCAAGCGGCCTTGGTATAGCACCGTAGACCGCCTGTCAAGTTTCGTGCCATTTGGAGGTCGTTTGATACTCCAACGGTTAACCGGTAATCAGAAGCCCTCTTTGTTTCAGGCCAACACCCTTCCAAAGTGGCCCAAAACCCATTTAACTCCCTCCATGCTCTCGGTCGTTCGATCACGATCGCGTGGCAAAACCGCTCCTCATTTGGACACTCCTAGCTCCTCTACCTCTATATATAGACCCTCCCCGTTTTCCCACAGATCAAACCCTAGCAATCTCCTCAAGCGCCGCCGGACGCGTCCACGCCGCGTCGGACATGTCCGTCCGCCACGTCGCTGCAGCCAATCATATCATGCCACGCCACCGCGCGCCGCCCTCCACCTCTCGCGCGCTGCCACGTCGCTGTCCGCTCCACCGCCCGCGCGCCCGCCGAGAGCCCGTGGCGGACCCGCCCGCCAGCGCGCCGCCGCCGCTTCGCCCGCGCGCCCAGCGCCTTGAAGCCGCCTCCGCCCGGCGAAGCTCCGCCCCCGGCGCTGCGCTCCGCCGCCGCCGCCGCCGCCTTGTCGCCTCCGTCGCCTTGGGCCGCGCCCGAGCCGCTGCTCCCGTCGCCCAGCCTCGCCTCCGTCCGGCCTCGCCGCCCGAGCTCCGCGACCAAGCCCGAGCCCCGCTGGCGAAGCTCTCTGCTCCGGCTCCGTCGCCGTCTGCTGCCGACCCCCGCCTGCGAACGGAACCCGACGCCGGATCCGCCTCCTCGCCGGATCGACCTCTCTCGCCTCCCGTCGCCGAGGCCCGCCGTCCTCCGTCGCCGTCGGTTCTGGCGCCACGCCTCGCTAAATCCCCGATCGGAGAGACGACGGCGGCGTCTTGGGCGCGTGGGCAGCGCCTCCGCCCAGCCCAGCTCCCTGTGCCCAGCCCAAGGCTTCTTCCGCCTGCCTGGCCTCCTCCTTCAACGGGCTAAAGCCCATGGTGAGGCCACCCAGCCCTTTTTTTTTTTTTTCTCTCCTGTTGTGGCCCAGGCAGTTTCGGCCCATGTCTTTTTTTTCCCGTCCTGCGATTTTGCCATTTATCCAGAGATTCCAGATTTGCAGTAAAGTCCCTCAAGTTCATGCATATAATAACTCTTAAACTGTGCATCGGATTAAAATGATTTAAATATGTAAAATGCTTAGTTTTTCGTCTAGTTTAATAATATGCCACTTTCATCCCATGTTAATATGTTTAAAATGATGTTTGTTTAAATTTGCTCAAATGCCATGCTAAAATGATTTAATTCATAACTATTTAACCGTAACTCCGAACTTAATAAACTTTATATGTATTTGGGGTGGAAAAATGCCTAGATTAACATGGTCCACTTTATTTTCCTGTTTAACAACTTTAAAATATGTTTTAGGGCAGAACAGTACCTAATCCATAGATATGCACATGGGGTTTTTCCGGACTTGTTGTTCGTTGTTTCCGGCCTCATTTAAACTTGCCTAGGTAGGTAGTTTTGTTATGCTTCACCCCTTGCCATGTTAATCAACATTTAATATTGTTGGGTAGCTTAACAAGAGAGAACTAAATAAATGTATGTGGTGTTCCGTCAATATGCAACTCGTTGCATATTGAGCTCCACTTAATTTGTAGTGTTGTTTGTTGCACTTTGCCATGCCATGCTATTTAAACCGGACATGCATCATACTTGCTTGCGCATCATGCCATGTTTTATGTGATGGTTGTTTACCATGTTGTTTGTTTCTTTCCGGGTGCTTTCTCTCGTTAGCTTCGGTTTCGTTCCGGAGTTGTGAGGGTTCGTTCGACTACGTCCGTTTGTCTTCTTCATGGAATCGTTCTTCTTCCTTGCGGGATCTCAGGCAAGATGATCATACCCTCGAAATCACTACTATCTTTGCTATGCTAGTTTGCTCGCTCTTTTGCTATGCCAATGCTGCGATGCCTACCTTTTGCTTGTCAGCCTCCCAAATTGCCATGTCAAACCTCTAACCTTTGTCACCATTCCTAGCAAACCGTTGTTTGGCTATGTTACTGCGTTGCTCAGCCCTCTTATAGCGTTGTTAGTTGCGGTGAAGATTGAAGTTTGTTCCTTGTTGGAACATGGAGAAATTGTTCCTTGTTGGAACATGTTTACTTGTTGGGATATCACAATATCTTTTATATTATTAATGCATCTATATACTTGGTAAAGGGTGGAAGGCTCGGCCGTATGCCTGGTGTTTTGTTCCACTCTTGCCGCCCTAGTTTCCGTTATACCGGTGTTATGTTCCCGGATTTTGCGTCCCTTACGCGGTCGGGTGATTTATGGGACCCCCCTGACAGTTCGCTTTGAATAAAACTTGTCCAGCAAGGCCCAACATTGCCTTTTACCATTTGCCTCACCTAGCCCTTTTCTTCCCTTGGGTTTCCGGAGCCCGAGGGTCATCTTTATTTTAACCCCCGGCCGGTGCTCCTTCGAGTGTTGGTCCAACTCGAAGCGATGTCCGGCGCCCCTGGCAACCAGGGTCTATGCCAACCCGACGTCTGGCTCATCCGGTGTGCCCCGAGAACGAGATATGTGCAGCTCCTATCGGGATTTGTCGGCACAATGGGAGGCTTTGCTGGTCTTGTTTTACCATTGTCGAAATGTCTTGATGTACCGGGATACCGAGTCCGATCGGAGTGTCTTGGGTGAAGGTCTATTCCTTCGATGATCGCGAGAGCCTGTCATGGGCTAAGTTGGGACACCCTGCAGGTTTAAACTTTCGAGAGCCGTGCCCGCGGTTATGTGGCAGATGGGAATTTGTTAATGTCCGGTTGTAGAAAACCTGAAGTTGACCTTAATTAAAATACATCAACGCGTGTGTTACCGTGATGGTCTCTTTCCGTGAGTCCGGAAGTGAACACGGTGTTGGAGTTATGCTTGACGTAGGTTGCTATAGGATCACTTCTTGATCATACTTTTATCGATCGTGCTTTGCCTTCTCTTCTCGCTCTCATTTGCGTATGTTAGACACCATATATGCTAGTCGCTTGCTGCAGCTCCACCTCATGCCTTTACCTTACCCATAAGCTTAAATAGTCTTGATCTCGTGGGTGCGAGATTGCTGAGTCCCCGTGGCTCACCAGATACTTCCAAAACCAGTTTGCAGGTGCCTATGTTACCGAGCAGGTGATGCAATCAAGCTCAAGGAGGAGCTCGATGAAGATCTTGCCCTTTGTGTTGTTTCGTTCTAGTTGATCAGTAGTGGAGCCCAGTTGGGGTCGATCGTGGACCTTTTGTCGCATTTGGGGTTCTTCTTTTATTTTGGTTCCGTAGTCGGACCTTGATTGTATCTGGATGATGTAATGCTTTATTCTTGTAATTGTGTGAAGTGGCGATTGTAAGCCAAC